>CAWUFW010008677.1:0-600000 GCA_963921515.1 Calotriton arnoldi
ATCTTCAGTGTCTCTTTCTGTTGGCGAGGAGAGTGCATGGATGTATCTTCAGTGTCTCTTTCTGTTGGTGAGGAGAGTGCATGGATGTATCTTCAGTGTCTCTTTCTGTAGGTCGAGGAGAGTGCATGGATTTATCTTCAGTGTCTCTTTCTGTTGGCGAGGAGAGTGCATGGATGTATCTTCAGTGTCTCTTTCTGTTGGCGAGGAGAGTGCATGGATGTATCTTCAGTGTCTCTTTCTGTAGGCCAGAGAGTGCATGTGATGTATTCTTCAGTGCTCTCTTCTGTTGGCGAGGAGAGTGCATGGATGTATCTTCAGTGTCTCTTTCTGTTGGCGAGAGAGTGCATGGATGTATCTTCAGTGTCTCTTTCTGTTGGCGAGGAGAGTGCATGGATTTATCTTCAGTGTCTCTTTCTGTTGGCGAGAGAGTGCATGGATGTATCTTCAGTGTCTCTTTCTGTTGGCGAGGAGAGTGCATGGATGTATCTTCAGTGTCTCTTTCTGTTGGCGAGGAGAGTGCATGGATGTATCTTCAGTGTCTCTTCCTGTTGGCGAGGAGAGGTGCATGGATGTATCTTCAGTGTCTCTTTCTGTTGGCGAGGAGAGTGCATGGATGTATCTTTCAGTGTCTCTTTCTGTTGGCGAGGAGAGTGCATGGATTTATCTTCAGTGTCTCTTTCTGTTGGCGAGGAGAGTGCATGGATGTATCTTCAGTGTCTCTTTCTGTTGGCGAGAGAGTGCATGGATGTATCTTCAGTGTCTCTTTCTGTTGGCGAGGAGAGTGCATGGATGTATCTTCAGTGTCTCTTTCTGTTGGCGAGGAGAGTGCATGGATTTATCTTCAGTGTCTCTTTCTGTTGGCGAGGAGAGTGCATGGATGTATCTTCAGTGTCTCTTTCTGTTGGCGAGGAGAGTGCATGGATGTATCTTCAGTGTCTCTTTCTGTTGGCGAGGAGAGTGCATGGATTGTATCTTCAGTGTCTCTTTCTGTTGGCGAGGAGAGTGCATGGATGTATCTTCAGTGTCTCTTTCTGTTGGCGAGAGAGGCATGGATGTATCTTTCAGTGTTCCCTTCCTGTTGGCGAGAGGTGTATGGATTGTATCTTCAGTGTCTCTTCCTGCTGGCTAGGTGAGATGCATGGATGTATCTTCAGTGTCCCTGTTGGCAAGAGCACAGATGTATCTTCAGTGTCTCTTTCTGTTGGCGAGGAGAGTGCATGGATGTATCTTCAGTGTCTCTTTCTGTTGGCGAGGAGAGTGCATGGATGTATCTTCAGTGTCTCTTTCTGTTGGCTAGAGAGAGTGCATGGATTTATCTTCAGTGTCTCTTTCTGTTGGCGAGGAGAGTGCATGGATGTATCTTCAGTGTCTCTTTCTGTTGGCGAGGAGAGTGCATGGATGTATCTTCAGTGTCTCTTTCTGTTGGCGCAGAGAGTGCATGGATGTATCTTCAGTGTCTCTTTTCTGTTGGCGCAGGAGAGTGCATGGATTGTATCTTCAGTGTCTCTTTCTGTTGGCGAGGAGAGTGCATGGATGTATCTTCAGTGTCTCTTTCTGTTGGCGAGGAGAGTGCATGGATTTATCTTCAGTGTCTCTTTCGTTGGCGAGGAGAGTGCATGGATGTATCTTCAGTGTCTCTTTCTGTTGGCGAGGAGAGTGCATGGATGTATCTTCAGTGTCTCTTTCTGTTGGCGAGAGAGTGCATGGATGGTATCTTCAGGTGGCTCTTTCTGTAGGTCAAGGAGAATGCATGGATTTATCTTCAGTGTCTCTTTCTGCTGGCGAGAGAGTGCATGGATGTATCTTTAGCGATCTCTTCTGTTGGCGAGGAGAGTGGACGATGGATGTATCTTCAGTGTCTCTTTCTGTTGGCGAGGAGAGTGCATGGATTTATCTTCAGTGTCTCTTTCTGTTGGCGAGGAGAGTGCATGGATGTATCTTCAGTGTCTCTTTCTGTTGGCGAGGAGAGTGCATGGATTTATCTTCAGTGTCTCTTTCTGTTGGCGAGGAGAGTGCATGGATGTATCTTCAGTGTCTCTTTCTGTTGGCGAGGAGAGTGCATGGATGTATCTTCAGTGTCTCTTTCTGTTGGCGAGGAGAGTGCATGGATGTATCTTCAGTGTCTCTTTCTGTTGGCGAGGAGAGTGCATGGATGTATCTTCAGTGTCTCTTTCTGTTGGCGAGGAGAGTGCATGGATGTATCTTCAGTGTCTCTTTCTGTTGGCGAGGAGAGTGCATGGATGTATCTTCAGTGTCTCTTTCTGTTGGCAAGGAGAGTGCATGGATGTATCTTCAGTGTCTCTTTCTGTTGGCGAGGAGAGTGCATGGATTTATCTTCAGTGTCTCTTTCTGTTGGCGAGGAGAGTGCATGGATGTATCTTCAGTGTCTCTTTCTGTTGGCCAGGAGAGTGCATGGATGTATCTTCAGTGTCTCTTTCTGTTGGCAAGGAGAGTGCATGGATGTATCTTCAGTGTCTCTTTCTGTTGGCAAGGAGAGTGCATGGATGTATCTTCAGTGTCTCTTTCTGTTGGCGAGGAGAGTGCATGGATGTATCTTCAGTGTCTCTTTCTGTTGGCGAGGAGAGTGCATGGATGTATCTTCAGTGTCTCTTTCTGTTGGCGAGGAGAGTGCATGGATGTATCTTCAGTGTCTCTTTCTGTTGGCGAGGAGAGTGCATGGATGTATCTTCAGTGTCTCTTTCTGTTGGCGAGGAGAGTGCATGGATTTATCTTCAGTGTCTCTTTCTGTTGGCGAGGAGAGTGCATGGATGTATCTTCAGTGTCTCTTTCTGTAGGTCAGAGAGTGCATGGATTTATCTTTAGTGTCTCTTTCTGTTGGCGAGAGAGTGCATAGATGTATCTTCAGTGGCTCTTTCTGTTGGCGAGGAGAGTGCATAGATGTATCTTCGGTGTCTCTTTCTGTAGGCGAGGAGAGTGGATGGATGGATTTATTCTCAGTCTCTCTTCCTGTTGACGAGGAGAGTGCATGGATGTATCTTCAGTGTCTCTTTCTGTTGGCGAGGAGAGTGCATGGATGTATCTTCAGTGTCTCTTTCTGTTGGCGAGGAGAGTGCATGGATTTATCTTCAGTGTCTCTTTCTGTTGGCCAGGAGAGTGCATGGATGTATCTTCAGTGTCTCTTTCTGTTGGCGAGGAGAGTGCATGGATGTATCTTCAGTGTCTCTTTCTGTTGGCGAGGAGAGTGCATGGATGTATCTTCAGTGTCTCTTTCTGTTGGCGAGGAGAGTGCATGGATGTATCTTCAGTGTCTCTTTCTGTTGGCGAGGAGAGTGCATGGATTTATCTTCAGTGTGCTCTTTCTGTTGGCGAGGAGAGTGCATGGATGTATCTTCAGTGTCTCTTTCTGTAGGCAAGGAGAGTGCATGGATGTTATCTTCAGTGTCTCTTTCTGTTGGCGATGAGAGTGCATGGATTTATCTTCAGTGTCTCTTTCTGTTGGCGAGGAGAGTGCATGGATGTATCTTCAGTGTCTCTTTCTGTAGGCGAGGAGAGTGCATGGATGTATCTTCAGTGTCTCTTTCTGTTGGCGAGGAGAGTGCATGGATGTATCTTCAGTGTCTCTTTCTGTTGGCGAGGAGAGTGCATGGATGTATCTTCAGTGTCTCTTTCTGTTGGCGAGGAGAGTGCATGCATGTATCTTCAGTGTCTCTTTCTGTTGGCGAGGAGAGTGCATGGATTTATCTTCAGTGTCTCTTTCTGTTGGCGAGGAGAGTGCATGGATGTATCTTCAGTGTCTCTTTCTGTTGGCGAGGAGAGTGCATGGATTTATCTTCAGTGTCTCTTTCTGTTGGCGAGGAGAGTGCATGGATGTATCTTCAGTGGTCTCTTTCTGTTGGCGAGGAGAGTGCATGGATGTATCTTCAGTGTCTCTTTCTGTTGGCGAGGAGAGTGCATGGATTTATCTTCAGTGTCTCTTTCTGTTGGCGAGGAGAGTGCATGGATGTATCTTCAGTGTCTCTTTCTGTTGGTCGAGGAGAGTGCATGGATTTATCTTCAGTGTCTCTTTCTGTTGGCGAGGAGAGTGCATGGATGTATCTTCAGTGTCTCTTTCTGTTGGCGAGAGAGTGCATGGATGTATCTTCAGTGTCTCTTTCTGTTGGCGAGGAGAGTGCATGGATGTTTATCTCTCAGTGTCTCTTTCTGTTGGCGAGGAGAGTGCATGGATGTATCTTCAGTGTCTCTTTCTGTTGGCGAGGAGAGTGCATGGATGTATCTTCAGTGTCTCTTTCTGTTGGCGAGGAGAGTGCATGGATGTATCTTCAGTGTCTCTTTCTGTTGGCGAGGAGAGTGCATGGATGTATCTTCAGTGTCTCTTTCTGTTGGCCAGAGAGTGCATGGATGTATCTTCAGTGTCTCTTTCTGTTGGCGAGGAGAGTGCATGCATGTATCTTCAGTGTCTCTTTCTGTTGGCGAGGAGAGTGCATGGATGTATCTTCAGTGTCTCTTTCTGTTGGCGAGGAGAGTGCATGGATGTATCTTCAGTGTCTCTTTCTGTAGGTCAGGAGAGTGCATGGATTTATCTTCAGTGTCTCTTTCTGTTGGTGAGGAGAGTGCATGGATGTATCTTCAGTGTGCTCTTTCTGTTGGCGAGGAGAGTGCATAGATGTATATTTGGTGTCTCTTTCTGTAGGCGAGGAGAGTGGATGGATGGATTTATTCTCAGTCTCTCTTCCTGTTGACGAGGAGAGTGCATGGATGTATCTTCAGTGTCTCTTTCTGTTGGTGAGGAGAGTGCATGGATGTATCTTCAGTGTCTCTTTCTGTTGGCGAGGAGAGTGCATGGATTTATCTTCAGTGTCTCTTTCTGTTGGCCAGAGAGTGCATGGATGTATGTTCAGTGTCTCTTTCTGTTGGCGAGAGAGTACATGGATGTATCTTCAGTGTCTCTTTCTGTTGGCGAGGAGAGTGCATGGATGTATCTTCAGTGTCTCTTTCTGTTGGCGAGGAGAGTGCATGTGTAGGAGAGTAGGATCTGCTTCACAGGGGTACCCCCACTTTTTGCTGATACTTCACTGGTTTTCGACATTAGTCTGGCTGGGGCCCTGCTATTCAGAACCCCAGCCTAGCTGTTTCCTCTTTAAAAGGGTCTCCATGTGCCTTAGGCACATCTCTGATTGGGATCTGGAGTGCCCTTGTAAGTCCCTAGTATATGGTATACTATGTACCAAGGGCATAGGTACCTCAGAGGCCTGCCAGGGGCTGCAGCATATATTATGCCACCCCTGGTAGGCCATCCAAACTGACACCACAGGTCTGCTACTGCAGCCTGGGTAAGGTGGTGCATGCACCCCTTGCTGTGGTATAGGTTACCTATATCACTAAATGCATACACACATATAAACCTATAAGTCACTCCTAAGGCAGGCCTTATCAATCCTAAAGGCAGAGTGCATGGTTCCTATGTGAGAGGGTGCCCCTGCATGAGCAGGGCCCTCTGCAGCGTTCGGAGACCATCTCTGATGCTGTTTGTAGTGCAGCCTGACCATATACTCTTAAACGCATTATATCCTCGCGGTAAAATGCTAACTATGGAATGGCTGCACCGAAACATGTCGTGTTTGGTGTCAAACATCTTGGAATACTACCCCCCGCCAATTCTGGCGGCGGGGGTAGCATTCCACCCTTCTAGAGGGAAAGGCATGTTAACTCTGACGAGTCCGGTAACTTCTTTCCAGAGCCCTGGCATCACAAAATGGATGCTGCTGCCACAGACACGAGTCTGGCCTCCTGCTGCTGGACGAAACTCCGGCAGGGGAGGCCTGGACAATAGGTTTCCTGTCCCAGGGAGGTGTGACCACCTCCCCAGACAGGACAATGTGTATTGGGGCTGGGCGGGAGCACTTTCGGGTGCTTTGAAGTCCTGCACTGGGGGCACATTTGGTGTCCCTGTGCATACCCCAGTTCAAACCGGATCAGGGGCTTGCAGCCCCTGCTTTGGCGCGAACTGGACAAAGGGAAAGGGGTGTAGCCACCCCTCTGCCCTGACCCACCCATAGGTGGGGCCACAGAGTAGTCCATCCCCTATTTTTGGAATAAAGGTAGGAACCCAGTCCTTAGGACTTTAGATTATACCTGGACGAAACTCTGAAACAGAATCCTGGACCTTCGACGCTCTACTCACGATTAGAGGACTGAAGAATCTCCCTTGGGGTCAAGGAGTGACTCCCCTGCTTGGCAGGCACCAAAGAAGCATCTGTCCGGTTCGCATCACTGAAGCTCCCGTCGGACGCCGAAGTCATCGCATCACCAGAGGTGGATTCTCAGACTTCCCCGAGGCTACCCTGAGTCCCCAGCAAAGCTGAGGCCCGTGGCTATCGTGGGTAACGTGAGACCGTGACCCCTGGACACCGAGCACACTTGCAAGTGCACCATCTTCTGGGTCTCCCAAGAAGTCGTGCTTTGGGCTCCGAGTAGCCCTAGCCTCCAGCACCACCTGCACCGAAGATCACTGGCCCCCACTCCACGAGTGTCCTGTAAGCCAGCTCCACGTGCGGTGTCACGAGGCTCCTTCGCGGTCGCTAGCCCGTTGGCTAGTAGCCCTTACCGAAGGCCAATCTTTTCTTTACTTGGCAGTCTGGTTGCTCCAGGCCTGCCCTCACTTACCCTTGCTGGGTGAGTTCCCCAGACCTTGCTGGTCTGCACCATCGACGATCTTCAGCTACATCGAGACTTGCCGTTGCCAAGGCTTGTTGGGTCCAATCTGGTCGCCGACACCGCAGCACTCGACAGACATCGTGTACCAGCCCGAATCCTGCTCCTGGTCGCCGACAACGCCTCCTGGACCTCGTGGCTGCAGAAACGAGACGACCGTCAACGCACCTGAAGCACTCGACAGCGGTGGGCATCTGTCCATCGCCTCCCTGGTCACTGGCTAGTGACCCAGACTCTGTCCCCTCTGCTTTCAGGTTCTTCAGAACTCCGATCCACTCTTGGATCCACCCGGACACTTTTCTCCTGGTCGCCAGCAGCACTTTGCAGCAGATCGCCATAAGAACCGACGACGAAACCCGACCCCGAAAGGCACCTATGCACCCGGCTTCCCTGGGTGAGGTAACACGAGTACTCCGGTGCTCCCGTGGGTAGAGACTCTTCAAAGTCCTAGATCTCAAAGGGTTTTGTCCTAGTCCTCTTTAAAGTGTCCCTTTCCTCTATTTTCCCGATCCCGACTTTCTCCATAGAAGTTAACGGCGTATCGCGGTTGTGTATTTACACTGCACGCGTCTCCCGTGGGTCCCCTGTGTCACTACCTTGGGTGGTTCCTTGTGGTCCAAGCACTTCTAGAGGCTCTAGGCCTAGTGTCTAGTTCAGTCGTGGTTCGCATACCACTTTATTGGTATATGGTTTGGTACGCCCCTAGGGCCCAAACGTGTATTTGTGCTATTACTGTGATTTAAGATCTTATAACCTATGTATTTCGAACTCTAGCCTCATAAAGAGACTAGAGGGGTGTGTTTAGTAATAAATACATATATTTTGAATATATACCTGGTGTGGTGCTCTTTCATTTGGTCACTCAAGAGATTATAGACTGGTAAAACAAGCTGCTTTACATTCCTTCAAGACTTAGCCTGAAGGCTGCTCTCCACAGCTACCACTAGGATAGCTTTCAATAAGGTTGTCTTTAACCTACCTACCATAAGAGTCGATTTGGACTGGTGCAAGGTGCCCACTATAATTAGTGGACAGCATATGCCAGGCCAACTTCTCACATTGGTGTGCAGCGTGTGGGATTCCAGCTTGCTATTGTTTTACCAGATAATCTCAATTGAATTGATCAACTGAAAACTACTAAAGGTACCTAAGGTACATATAATTTAAGCTTAGAATATCAGTAAGTTCTACTGAACTTAGAGTTGTGTGTTAAGGGATAGCACAACCCTTTCTACAACTCAAGAGAGTTTAGTAGGCCACACTAGAGTAGGTAGTGCATACACCACACCACACTAGTAATGTCTTTAAAAGCAGGATCCAAAGATGCCCTGCAGGAAGCCATTGAGCTTCCCCTCCAAGTATGACACACTCCCATTCTTGGAACTGAGAGCTTTGTGTAACGTGAGGAAATTAAGGACAGGCCAAAGTCCCACCACCCAACACCTCCAGGAGTTGTTGGTGGCTTATGATCTTAGTAAGTCCTCAGAGACTGAAGGGGTAGGAGCAGAGGGTGGGCCAGCAGATGAGGAAGGGACCAGGGGTACTACTACCCCCAGCCCCCCTCTGAAACTGACCAGGAGGGTGACAATGACCCTGACCTGGAAAACCCAATCCCTTCTGGGGAAGATGAAGATGAGGATCTGGAGAACCACACCTTTGTCCCCCCAGGAAGGATTATGAGTGTGCTCAGAAAGTCTAGGTCTCCTTCTCAGGAGTCTAACCACTCTGGCACCTCAATAGGGAGCTCTGTTTCTTCTCACAGGAGGGAATCCTCTCATGAGAGAAGAAAGAGACTGGTCCAGTATGAGGAAACTCAACTGGAGATCAGGAAGAAGCAATTGGCTTTAGATAGAGAATCCCTAGATCTCCTTAAAGAGAGAAGAAAGTTGGGACTAGAGTCCCATGGTGGCAGCCATATCCCTAGAGATAGGGAAAGGTCCTATGACCATAGGAACCTGAGCAAGATTGTCCCTCCCTACCAGAGTGGGGATGATATCCACAAATGGATAACTGCTTTAGAGAGGGCCTGTAAAGTACAGAAGGTCCCTCAGGAGCAGTGGGCAGCAATCTTGTGGCTCTCCTTTGCTGACAAAGGTAGAGACAAGCTCCTCACTGTTAGAGAGGAGGATGCTGACAATTACAAGGTCTTGAAGAGTGCTCTTATTGATGGGTTTGGCCTAACCACTGAACAGTACAGGTTGAAGTTCAGAGACACCCAAAAAGCACAGACTCAAGACTGGGTAGACTATGTGGATTGTTCTGCCAAGGCTCTGGAAGGCTGGTTGATGGGCAGCAAGGTGTGTGACTTCTCAGGATTGTATAATCTGATAATGAGGGAGCAGATTCTTAATAACTGTCAAAACCAGCTGTTGCATCAGTACCTGGTTGACTCTGATCTGACCTCTCCCCAAGAATTGGGAAAGAAGGCAGACAAATGGGTCAGAACCAGGGTGAAGCAGAAGGTACAGAACCAAGGTGGGGAAACCAAGAAGCAAGATGCTAAGAACTCTGACAAGGGTGGGGAGAAGGGTAAAGATCAAAAGTCTTCATCAGGCCCCCAAAAATCTTCTTCTGGTGGGGATTCCCAGTCTACCAAGGGTAAAGGCCAAAGAAAACCATGGTGCAAGGTCTGTAAGCAAAAGACCCACTGGACCAGTGATTGCACCAAGTCCAAAGACTCCAGTCCAGCCTCCACCAATGCCCCTAAGGCACCTGTTCCCCCTAGTACAGTTGGTGGAAGTGCTCCAGCCAAGGGTTTAGTAGGGTTCACCCTGGGAACTGAGTTGGGCTCTGACTTAGTCAGGGAACTGACCCAGGCTGTGTTAGTCTGTGATGGAGGCATGGATGTGACCTCCACTGTGAGTCCCAGTAATCTGGGCAAGTACAGACAACAGCCTTTAATCAATGGACGAGAGGCTTTGGCATTTAGGGACACAGGGGCAAGTGTCACAATGGTGACACAAGACCTTGTGCTACCTGGACAAGTTATACTTGGTGAAATGTACCAAGTGACCAATGCTAGCAATGTCAGAACAGACCATACTCTGGCAGTTGTTAACTTCTCCTGGGGAGGGGTAACTGGCCTTAAGAAGGTTGTGGTAAGTGCAAACCTACCAGTCGAATGCTTGCTTGGCAATGACTTAGAGACTTCTGCTTGGGCAGAAGTGGAGCTCAGGACCCATGCAGAAATGCTGGGGATCCCTGCAGATGTGTTTGCTGTGACCAGGTCACAAGCTAAACTGTCTAAAACTGAACAGGCCTTGGATTCTGGAAGAATGGACCAAGTGCCTTCCAAGAGGAGGAGTAGTAGGGTTAAGGCAGTGCCTTCCCCTTGGCTCAGGAGGAAGATCAGTCCCTTGAGGGGGATGATCTCAGCCCTGAAGAAGGAACTGTCCCAGAGGAACTTGAGCCTGACCAGGTTGAGTTCTTGGGGACAGGGGGACCTTCTAGGGCAGATCTGAGCCAGGAGCAGCAGAGCTGCCCCTCCTTGAACCCCTCAGACAGCAAGCTGCTGCTGAGGCTGCTGGGAAAGCTAGTGGTCCCCATACAGTGTATTGGGATGATGGACTCCTGTACTCAGAGAGTAGAGACCCCAAGCCTGGTGCTACCAGGAGGTTGGTAATACCTTTGAAGTTCAGGGGCTTCCTATTGACCCTAGCCCATGATATTCCCTTAGCAGGACACCTGGGCCAGAACAAGACTTGGGACAGAATTGTCCCTCACTTTCACTGGCCCCACATGTCTGAAGACAGTAAGGAGTTTTGTCGCTCCTGTGTAACCTGCCAAGCCAGTGGCAAAGCAGGTGGCACTACAAAGGCCCCCTGATACCACTACCTGTGGTGGGGGTGCCCTTTGAGAGGGTGGGGATTGACATTGTTGGTCCCATGGATCCCCAAACAGCATCTGGGCACAGATTTATACTGGTGGTAGTGGATCATGCCACCAGGTATCCAGAGGCTATACCCCTTAGGACCACTACAGCACCTGTGGTGGCAAGGGCCCTCCTGGGAATTTTCTCAAGAGTGGGCTTTCCTAAGGAGGTGGTATCAGACAGGGGTGCAAACTTCATGTCTGGGTACTTAAAGGCAATGTGGAAGGAGTGTGGAGTTACTTATAAGTTCACCACACCCTATCACCCACAATGCAATGGTTTAGTTGAGAGATTCAACAAAACCTTAAAGGGCATGATTAAAGGGCTCCCAGAAAAGCTTAGGCGTAGATGGGACATACTCTTGCCCTGCCTTTTATTCGCATATAGGGAGGTGCCTCAGAAGGGGGTTGGTTACAGCCCTTTTGAACTTCTGTTTGGCCACCCTGTGAGGGGTCCACTGTGCTTGGTGAAGGAAGGATGGGAGTTACCTCTCAAGCCCCCAAAGCAAGATATAGTGGACTATGTACTTGGTCTCCGCTCCAGGATGGCTGAGTACATGAAAAAGGCAACCAAAAACCTTGAGGCTAGCCAGGAACTTCAAAAGGCCTGGCATGACCAAAAGGCTGTCCTAACTGTTTACCAGCCAGGACAGAAGGTGTGGGTGTTGGAGCCAGTGGCCCCAGCAGCTCTCCAAGACAAATGGAGTGGACCCCACACTATTGTTGAGCAGAAGGGTGAGGTCACTTACTTAGTAGACCTGGGAACACCCAGGAGTCCCCACAGGGTTCTCCATGTCAACAGACTTAAGCCATATGTGGACAGGGCAGACATGGGCTTGCTCATGGCTACTGATGAAGGGCAGGAGGAAGAGAGTGACCCACTCCCTGACCTGCTCTCACAGAACCCTGACGATGGGTCAGTTGATGGTGCAGCCTTGGCAGGCAGCCTCACTACCCAGCAACAAACTGATTGCAGGCAAGTCCTCAATCAGTTTAGACACATGTTTTCTCTGACACCCAGTCAGACCACCTGGTGCACTCATGAAGTGGACACTGGGGACAGTCTGCCTATTAAAAACAAGATTTATAGGCAACCTGACCATGTCAGGGACTGTATCAGGACTGAAGTCCAGAAGATGTTGGAATTGGGAGTGATTGAGCCCTCAGATAGCCCTTGGGCTAGTCCAGTAGTCCTAGTACCTAAACCTCACACCAGTGGTGGGAAAAGAGAGATGAGGTTTTGTGTAGACTACAGGGGCCTCAATGCAGTCACTAGGACTGATGCCCATCCAATACCCAGGGCAGATGAGCTCATAGATACTTTGGCCTCTGCCAAATATCTCAGCACATTTGACCTAACAGCTGGCTACTGGCAGATCAGACTAGCTGATGCTGCAAAGCCCAAAACAGCATTTTCAACCCCTAGTGGGCATTATCAATTTGTGGTGATGCCCTTTGGTCTGAAAAATGCACCTGCCACTTTCCAGAGGTTGGTGAACACAGTTCTCACAGGACTGGAGGCCTATAGTGCAGCTTATCTAGATGATATTGCTGTCTTTAGCTCCACCTGGGAGGATCACCTGGTCCACCTCAGGAATGTTTTACAGGCCCTGCAAAAGGCAGGCCTGACTATCAAGGCCACTAAGTGCCAGATAGGGCAGAGTCAGGTTGTGTACCTGGGCCACCTTGTGGGTGGAGGCCAGGTTCAACCTTTGCAGAGCAAGATCCAGACCATCATGGACTGGACTGCTCCCACTACCCAGACTCAGGTGAGAGCCTTCTTAGGCCTGACTGGGTACTATAGGAGATTTGTCAAGGGGTATGGATCAATAGTGACACCCTTGAATGACTTAACTTCTAAGAAAATGCCCAAAAAGGTTCAGTGGACAGTTAGCTGTCAAAAGGCATTTGATGACCTCAAGCAGGCCATGTGCACTGCTCCAATTCTGCAGAGTCCTGATTACTCCAAGAAGTTCATTGTTCAAACTGATGCATCTGAATTGGGGGTAGGGGCTGTACTGTCACAATTGAATGAAGAAGGTCAGGATCAGCCAGTAGCTTTTATTAGCAGAAGGCTGACCCCTAGAGAGAAACGTTGGTCAGCCATAGAGAGGGAGGCCTTTGCTGTGGTCTGGGCTCTGAAGAAGTTGAGGCCATACTTGTTTGGTACACACTTCCTGGTTCAGACAGACCATAAGCCCCTCTTATGGCTAAAACAAATGAAGGGTGAAAACCCCAAACTGCTTAGGTGGTCCATTTCCCTACAGGGGATGGACTTTACAGTGGAACATAGGCCTGGGAGTAACCATGCGAATGCAGATGGACTCTCTAGGTATTTCCACTTAGAACATGAAGACTTAACTGGGCAAGGTTAGTTTAATGTCCCTACGTTTGGGGGGGTTGTGTAGGAGAGTAGGATCTGCTTCACAGGGGTACCCCCACTTTTTGCTGATACTTCACTGGTTTTCGACATTAGTCTGGCTGGGGCCCTGCTATTCAGAACCCCAGCCTAGCTGTTTCCTCTTTAAAAGGGTCTCCATGTGCCTTAGGCACATCTCTGATTGGGATCTGGAGTGCCCTTGTAAGTCCCTAGTATATGGTATACTATGTACCAAGGGCATAGGTACCTCAGAGGCCTGCCAGGGGCTGCAGCATATATTATGCCACCCCTGGTAGGCCATCCAAACTGACACCACAGGTCTGCTACTGCAGCCTGGGTAAGGTGGTGCATGCACCCCTTGCTGTGGTATAGGTTACCTATATCACTAAATGCATACACACATATAAACCTATAAGTCACTCCTAAGGCAGGCCTTATCAATCCTAAAGGCAGAGTGCATGGTTCCTATGTGAGAGGGTGCCCCTGCATGAGCAGGGCCCCTCTGCAGCGTTCGGAGACCATCTCTGATGCTGTTTGTAGTGCAGCCTGACCATATACTCTTAAACGCATTATATCCTCGCGGTAAAATGCTAACTATGGAATGGCTGCACCGAAACATGTCGTGTTTGGTGTCAAACATCTTGGAATACTACCCCCGCCAATTCTGGCGGCGGGGGTAGCATTCCACCCTTCTAGAGGGAAAGGCATGTTAACTCTGACGAGTCCGGTAACTTCTTTCCAGAGCCCTGGCATCACAAAATGGATGCTGCTGCCACAGACACGAGTCTGGCCTCCTGCTGCTGGACGAAACTCCGGCAGGGGAGGCCTGGACAACAGGTTTCCTGTCCCAGGGAGGTGTGACCACCTCCCCAGACAGGACAATGTGTATTGGGGCTGGGCGGGAGCACTTTCGGGTGCTTTGAAGTCCTGCACTGGGGGCACATTTGGTGTCCCTAGTGCATACCCCAGTTCAAACCGGATCAGGGGCTTGCAGCCCCTGCTTTGGCGCGAACTGGACAAAGGGAAAGGGGTGTAGCCACCCCTCTGCCCTGACCCACCCATAGGTGGGGCCACAGAGTAGTCCATCCCCTATTTTTGGAATAAAGGTAGGAACCCAGTCCTTAGGACTTTAGATTATACCTGGACGAAACTCTGACACAGAATCCTGGACCTTCGACGCTCTACTACACGATTAGAGGACTGAAGAATCTCCCTTGGGGTCAAGGAGTGACTCCCTGCTTGGCAGGCACCAAAGAAGCATCTGTCCGGTTCGCATCACTGAAGCTCCCGTCGGACGCCGAAGTCATCGCATCACCAGAGGTGGATTCTCAGACTTCCCCGAGGCTACCCTGAGTCCCCAGCAAAGCTGAGGCCCGTGGCTATCGTGGGTAACGTGAGACCGTGACCCCTGGACACCGAGCACACTTGCAAGTGCACCATCTTCTGGGTCTCCCAAGAAGTCGTGCTTTGGGCTCCGAGTAGCCCTAGCCTCCAGCACCACCTGCACCGAAGATCACTGGCCCCCACTCCACGAGTGTCCTGTAAGCCAGCTCCACGTGCGGTGTCACGAGGCTCCTTCGCGGTCGCTAGCCCGTTGGCTAGTAGCCCTTACCGAAGGCCAATCTTTTCTTTACTTGGCAGTCTGGTTGCTCCAGGCCTGCCCTCACTTACCCTTGCTGGGTGAGTTCCCCAGACCTTGCTGGTCTGCACCATCGACGATCTTCAGCTACATCGAGACTTGCCGTTGCCAAGGCTTGTTGGGTCCAATCTGGTCGCCGACACCGCAGCACTCGACAGACATCGTGTACCAGCCCGAATCCTGCTCCTGGTCGCCGACAACGCCTCCTGGACCTCGTGGCTGCAGAAACGAGACGACCGTCAACGCACCTGAAGCACTCGACAGCGGTGGGCATCTGTCCATCGCCTCCCTGGTCACTGGCTAGTGACCCAGACTCTGTCCCCTCTGCTTTCAGGTTCTTCAGAACTCCGATCCACTCTTGGATCCACCCGGACACTTTTCTCCTGGTCGCCAGCAGCACTTTGCAGCAGATCGCCATAAGAACCGACGACGAAACCCGACCCCGAAAGGCACCTATGCACCCGGCTTCCCTGGGTGAGGTAACACGAGTACTCCGGTGCTCCCGTGGGTAGAGACTCTTCAAAGTCCTAGATCTCAAAGGGTTTTGTCCTAGTCCTCTTTAAAGTGTCCCTTTCCTCTATTTTCCCGATCCCGACTTTCTCCATAGAAGTTAACGGCGTATCGCGGTTGTGTATTTACACTGCACGCGTCTCCCGTGGGTCCCCTGTGTCACTACCTTGGGTGGTTCCTTGTGGTCCAAGCACTTCTAGAGGCTCTAGGCCTAGTGTCTAGTTCAGTCGTGGTTCGCATACCACTTTATTGGTATATGGTTTGGTACGCCCCTAGGGCCCAAACGTGTATTTGTGCTATTACTGTGATTTAAGATCTTATAACCTATGTATTTCGAACTCTAGCCTCATAAAGAGACTAGAGGGGTGTGTTTAGTAATAAATACATATATTTTGAATATATACCTGGTGTGGTGCTCTTTCATTTGGTCACTCAAGAGATTATAGACTGGTAAAACAAGCTGCTTTACATTCCTTCAAGACTTAGCCTGAAGGCTGCTCTCCACAGCTACCACTAGGATAGCTTTCAATAAGGTTGTCTTTAACCTACCTACCATAAGAGTCGATTTGGACTGGTGCAAGGTGCCCACTATAATTAGTGGACAGCATATGCCAGGCCAACTTCTCACAGCATGGATTTATCTTCAGTGTCTCTTTCTGTTGGCGAGGAGAGTGCATGGATGTATCTTCAGTGTCTCTTTCTGTAGGTCAGAGAGTGCATGGATTTATCTTTAGTGTCTCTTTCTGTTGGCGAGGAGAGTGCATAGATGTATCTTCAGTGGCTCTTTCTGTTGGCGAGGAGAGTGCATAGATGTATCTTCAGTGTCTCTTTTTGTAGGCGAGGAGAGTGGATGGATGGATTTATTCTCAGTCTCTCTTCCTGTTAACGAGGAGAGTGCATGGATGTATCTTCAGTGTCTCTTTCTGTTGGCGAGAGAGTGCATGGATGTATCTTCAGTCTCTCTTTCTGTAGTCAAGGAGAGTGCATGGATTTATCTTCAGTGTCTCTTTCTGTTGGCGAGGAGAGTGCATGGATTTATCTTTAGTGTCTCTTTCTGTTGGCAAGGAGAGTGCATGGATGTATCTTCAGTGTCTCTTTCTGTTGGCGAGGAGAGTGCATGGATGTATCTTCAGTGTCTCTTTCTGTTGGCGAGGAGAGTGCATGGATGTATCTTCAGTGTCTCTTTCTGTTGGCGAGAGAGTGCATGGATGTATCTTCAGTGTCTCTTTTTGTTGGCGAGAGAGTGCATGCATGTATCTTCAGTGTGTCTCTTTCTGTTGGCGAGGAGAGTGCATGGATTTATCTTCAGTGTCTCTTTTGTTGGCGAGGAGAGTGCATGCATGTATCTTCAGTGTCTCTTTCTGTTGGCGAGGAGAGTGCATGGATTTATCTTCAGTGTCTCTTTCTGTTGGCGAGAGAGTGCATGGATGTATCTTCAGTGTCTCTTTCTGTAGGTCAGGAGAGTGCATGGATGTATCTTCAGTGTCCCTTTCTATTGGCGAGGAGAGTGCATGGATGTATCTTCAGTGTCTCTTTCTGTTGGCGAGGAGAGTGCATGGATTTATCTTCAGTGTCTCTTTCTGTTGGCGAGGAGAGTGCATGGATGTATCTTCAGTGTCTCTTTCTGTTGGCCAGGAGAGTGCATGGATTTATCTTCAGTGTCTTTTTCTATTGGCGAGGAGAGTGCATGGATTTATGTTCAGTGTCTCTTTCTGTTGGCAAGGAGAGTGCATGGATGTATCTTCAGTGTCTCTTTCTGTTGGCGAGGAGAGTGCATGGATGTATCTTCAGTGTCTCTTTCTGTTGGCGAGGAGAGTGCATGGATGTATCTTCAGTGTCTCTTTTGTTGGCGAGGAGAGTGCATGCATGTATCTTCAGTGTCTCTTTCTGTTGGCGAGAGAGTGCATGGATTTATCTTTCAGTGTCTCTTTTGTTGGCGAGGAGAGTGCATGCATGTATCTTCAGTGTCTCTTTCTGTTGGCGAGGAGAGTGCATGGATTTATCTTCAGTGTCTCTTTCTGTTGGCGAGGAGAGTGCATGGATGTATCTTCAGTGTCTCTTTCTGTAGGTCAGGAGAGTGCATGGATTTATCTTTAGTGTCTCTTTCTGTTGGCGAGGAGAGTGCATAGATGTATCTTCAGTGGCTCTTTCTGTTGGCGAGGAGAGTGCATAGATGTATCTTCAGTGTCTCTTTTTGTAGGCGAGGAGAGTGGATGGATGGATTTATTCTCAGTTTCTCTTCCTGTTGACGAGGAGAGTGCATGGATGTATCTTCAGTGTCTCTTTCTGTTGGCGAGGAGAGTGCATGGATGTATCTTCAGTGTCTCTTTCTGTTGACGAGGAGAGTGCATGGATTTATCTTCTGTGTCTCTTTCTGTTGGCCAGGAGAGTGCATGGATGTATCTTCAGTGTCTCTTTCTGTTGGCGAGGAGAGTGCATGGATGTATCTTCAGTGTCTCTTTCAGTTGGCGAGGAGAGTGCATGGATGTATCTTCAGTGTCTCTTTCTGTTGGCGAGGAGAGTGCATGGATGTATCTTCAGTGTCTCTTTCTGTTGGCGAGGAGAGTGCATGGATTTATCTTCAGTGTCTCTTTCTGTTGGCGAGGAGAGTGCATGGATGTATCTTCAGTGTCTCTTTCTGTAGGTCAGGAGAGTGCATGGATGTATCTTCAGTGTCCCTTTCTGTTGGCGAGGAGAGTGCATGGATGTATCTTCAGTGTCTCTTTCTGTTGGCGAGGAGAGTGCATGGATTTATCTTCAGTGTCTCTTTCTGTTGGCGAGGAGAGTGCATGGATGTATCTTCAGTGTCTCTTTCTGTTGGCCAGGAGAGTGCATGGATTTATCTTCAGTGTCTTTTTCTATTGGCGAGGAGAGTGCATGGATTTATCTTCAGTGTCTCTTTCTGTTGGCAAGGAGAGTGCATGGATGTATCTTCAGTGTCTCTTTCTGTTGGCGAGGAGAGTGCATGGATGTATCTTCAGTGTCTCTTTCTGTTGGCGAGGAGAGTGCATGGATGTATCTTCAGTGTCTCTTTTTGTTGGCGAGGAGAGTGCATGCATGTATCTTCAGGGTCTCTTTCTGTTGGCGAGGAGAGTGCATGGATTTATCTTCAGTGTCTCTTTTTGTTGGCGAGGAGAGTGCATGCATGTATCTTCAGTGTCTCTTTCTGTTGGCGAGGAGAGTGCATGGATTTATCTTCAGTGTCTCTTTCTGTTGGCGAGGAGAGTGCATGGATGTATCTTCAGTGTCTCTTTCTGTAGGTCAGGAGAGTGCATGGATTTATCTTTAGTGTCTCTTTCTGTTGGCGAGGAGAGTGCATAGATGTATCTTCAGTGGCTCTTTCTGTTGGCGAGGAGAGTGCATAGATGTATCTTCAGTGTCTCTTTTTGTAGGCGAGGAGAGTGGATGGATGGATTTATTCTCAGTTTCTCTTCCTGTTGACGAGGAGAGTGCATGGATGTATCTTCAGTGTCTCTTTCTGTTGGCGAGGAGAGTGCATGGATGTATCTTCAGTGTCTCTTTCTGTTGACGAGGAGAGTGCATGGATTTATCTTCAGTGTCTCTTTCTGTTGGCCAGGAGAGTGCATGGATGTATCTTCAGTGTCTCTTTCTGTTGGCGAGGAGAGTGCATGGATGTATCTTCAGTGTCTCTTTCAGTTGGCGAGGAGAGTGCATGGATGTATCTTCAGTGTCTCTTTCTGTTGGCGAGGAGAGTGCATGGATGTATCTTCAGTGTCTCTTTCTGTTGGCGAGGAGAGTGCATGGATTTATCTTCAGTGTCTCTTTCTGTTGGTGAGGAGAGTGCATGGATGTATCTTCAGTGTCTCTTTCTGTAGGTCAGGAGAGTGCATGGATTTATCTTTAGTGTCTCTTTCTGTTGGCGAGGAGAGTGCATGGATGTATCTTCAGTGTCTCTTTCTGTTGGCGAGGAGAGTGCATGGATGTATCTTCAGTGTCTCTTTCTGTTGGCGAGGAGAGTGCATGCATGTATCTTCAGTGTCTCTTTCTGTTGGCGAGGAGAGTGCATGGATTTATCTTCAGTGTCTCTTTCTGTTGGCGAGGAGAGTGCATGGATGTATCTTCAGTGTCTCTTCCTGTTGGCGAGGAGAGTGCATGGATGTATCTTCAGTGTCTCTTTCTGTTGGCGAGGAGAGTGCATGGATTTATCTTCAGTGTCTCTGTTGGCGAGGAGAGTGCATGGATGTATCTTCAGTGTCTCTTTCTGTTGGCGAGGAGAGTGCATGAATGTATCTACAGTGTCTCTTTCTGTTGGCGAGGAGAGTGCATAGATGTATCTTCAGTGTCTCTTCCTGTTGGCGAGGAGAGCGCATGGATTTATCTTCATTGTCTCTTTCTGTTGACGAGGAGAGTGCATGGATTTATCTTCCGTGTCTCTTTCTGTTGGCGAGGAGAGTGCATGGATCTATCTTCAGAGTCTCTTTCTGTTGGCGAATAATGCCTAAGTCTATGAAGCAAATCATGGGACCAGCATATTGTACTGTAAACAGTAAACCAGTGCTTTGCTGATTAAGACATTGGTGAAATTCATGGATCTCTTAAGATTTCCCCATCAGATTTAAAAAAAATGTTTTCTGTATAGCAACATTGTTGTGTAGTTCCTATAAACCTATATAGGATCTCCGTGTTCAGACAACATACACTGTAGGATTGGTGTCAGACTGATTCCAGACACCCCCACCGGGTTTGTTAGCCGGTGTACCAACTAGCTCATGGTGCCATTATAAACCCCTCTTACCAATCAGAGAATACTTCTTGGCAACTATCGAACATGACAACTCTGTCTCATCAGGAATCGCAGAACCAGTGCGATTCTTTTCGCTCAGTCACTCGTGCTCACTTTGCCTCAGAGAGATTCACATAATAAACGGTGCGGTCTTTTTTCAATTTATTGAACCAGCGTCATTCTAATGTAAAATAGGTGTGCTGAAACAACCATAAGACAGAAGCACATATAAATTATCGTAAGCACCAACAGAGTAAAAGGATGGTAGATTTCTGCCATTGTGCTAAAACAATGATTACAGGCAAGTATATAGAATACATTCCAATAAAATGCGTACTCCTACCATGCGACCCTAACTAGATGTACCTAAGTGAACCTAGCGTGTATGTAGGTGTATAAGCCAAGAATCCCTCTAGGATAAAGTCAACCCCATTACCTGAAGTGAGAGACTGTGGGACCCCATCTAGGTCTCAAGATGGACACCCCGCGAGGGATGTCAGACTACTGCGAGCTGGAGTGTCTGCGTGCAGTAGCCTCAGCGTCTCATGTCAGTGTGTCAGCATGGAAGTCCTTTTCTCCTCTGACTACCTCAGCAAGATATGGTGTTTATATACCCAAAGTGGTACCCCGTGGGGATATACCTTGCTATGTCATGTCGGACTAGTATGACGGAAGGAATGACCCTTATGCATAGTTATTATGCAGGAGATGGTGTCCTGCGGTGTCCTGCTGTGATTCCTAGAATCCTCATGCATAATGAATGAGGCTAGTTTTCGGAGAAAATCCAATGTCATTTAGGCAGTACCATAACTAGGTAAAAGGTCAGTACTGAGAACCGTTATGTAGTGTAATGTCAGGGGAATATAGGTGAAAGGTCTGGTTGCTACCTAAGCCTATATCAGGCACCTGTATGAAACACAACACCCACTCCTCAACCGACTGGACGGCATATACAAAATACTACATGTACTTCTACATTAACTACTCTGGTCCAGGGAGTAACCAAGCCACAGGGGGGCAGTGACACCATCTGAACTGCACAAATTGTATCTAATAAAGGGACACATGAACCATCTGTTGAGCAATGTAAGAACAAGTCTACCCATCCCCAAAACCATAGAAGAGGCGAAACCTTGTTTGTTGAAAACACATCCAAGTGTGATTATGTCCACCCGATTGACATTTTGTACGCAAAATCTATCCAAATTGGTAACGACAGATCTGCGCTTCGAACTCCACACTATGCCCACTAAAAAAAATGAAACAGGCAACAAGAATTAGGCAATTTTTACCAATAGCAATAGTCAAAGCTTTGATGTTTACATGACTAATGTTCCCAAAATCCAAAGGGCACATATAGAAACATATGAGGCCTTAGTGAACAAGGTGACCCATTGGATACGTCACAAAAGGGGGTGTCGATCCATAATAAGGGAGGACATAATGAAGGTTATAAGGTTCACAGCAGGAAACCAGCAGCGGGACTACATTGGAGTAGTTCTTAGGGATCTGGCCCTAGCAGAAGGCCTAATTGCATTAGAACTGCGTTTTAGACCAGAAACATATATTCAGATAACCCTAAATATGAACCCCCCCCTGTGACATATTGGATCGCCCTGTTAATAGGCACCAAAATTTGCATTTATGCAGAGAGCAGCCCAACCCTAGAGAACCTCCTAGTCTCCCAAACACTTCAGACATGGATTGGCTCATCATTGAAAGCCCTGAATCGTGCTCTAGAACTTTAATATCTCAACCCCAGTAGTTAAAGGTATTCAGCCCCAGGTACCAGTTGATATAAGTAGCACTGAAGGGCACAGGGGAGTTGATACTGGAATCAGCATAGGGGAGTATATGATGATACAGGGAAAACCGATTCAGACCACCACAAGAGCCCAGTGTCGTTAGAGGGTGACTTCTTAAAATTAATTTCCTGGAATGTAGCAGGAATTAAGTCTAAACTCTCAGATCCTGAGTGGGGACTGTCTATTGACTCCCATCATATCATATTTCTTCAAGAAACATGGGCTACTGAAATAATACATCGCCCAGTGCTAATGCAGTCCCCTCCGCGGCAGGGTGTCCTTCAGGTGGCCTTTTGATATGGCTAAGATTGGATCTGTTCCCAGTGGCTAAAACTATCCCTACTAATTGTAGAGATCTACTTGCCCTGCAAATTAAAATAGAAACCCGATCAGGCCCCAGACATATAATACTAGTAAACATATACATCAGGTCAATACCCCCAAATGCTCAATCGACTACAGTAAGCAGGCTAGACACCCTTTTGGGGCAGTCCAACCAGAAAGCTTTAAAAATTCTAGCGGGTGACTTTAATACCAGCATCCCTCTATCGACTCGGTGTAGACACTCGGAAATCTCCCCGCCTCAAGAATACAAGAAAATAACAAAAGTATCAAAAGTGGGTACCCAAATTATTGAATTAATTACTGATCATGGCCTGAGAATTGCAAACGGTAACACTAAATCGGACTGCCCACCCTGCACCACCTTTAAAAGAGGCCTTAGCACATCAAGAATTGATTATATTTTAGTGGATAATGATCTATGGCCAGCCCTTTATGATATGCAAGTCATCCCTAGATCAGATAGCGACCATCAGGCATTAATCGCATCCTTCTCCAAGAGCCCTTTTAGCCATCACACCGTTAATTACCACCACAAATAATGTAAGAAATGTCAAATGGGCAGAACTCCTGGCAGATGAAATTAAACTGAGACTCATATATAATATCTTTGTGTCTAAACTCTCCCAGTTTGATTTAACTAATGACAATAATATTAACTTTGTTACGGTACACTGCGAACTCATGGATGCAGTAAGGCCGTGCTTCATGAGGGAACAGAGGAGAGGAACTCTCAAAAGGAAAATGCCATCCTGGTATGATGAAGCTTGCTGAACAGGAAAGACCCACTTGCTGAGATCCATCAAAAAGGGTTCTAGGTTGGAAATTATTAAATCTAGGTGCGACTATAAAACCCTCTTGCTTAAAGATAAAAGAGAATGGGAAGAGCACCAATGGCTATTAATCGCTGATACACTAAAGAAGGGCGACCACAAAAGCTTCTGGAGACTAATAGCGGTCAACCCCAAACAAATGGAGAAAGGCAAGGCACCAGGAATGGATGGCATACCGAGTGACCTTTTCCTCTCCCAGCCAGACATATGGTCAATAAACATGGCGACTGACCAGTGGAAGGCAGTCGGTGTAAGAGGTTGAGTTCCAAGTTAGTGCAGGAGCCTCGCTGTGGCACAGTGCAGTCTGTGTAAAGAGATAGTGCAACATTAAAACATGGCCAAGTGCAATGAGTGAAAACCTAAAAACATGAAAAGGATCCAACCTAAATAGAACGGAGCGCCGATAACAAGTCGTATAGGGAGCCAGGGAATAAGGCTCACAAGCGGCAGGCGACGCAAGGAGTGCTGTTTTGCTAAACTGTTGCTGCGGCTGTATAATTGCATCGCACTTCGCCCGGGGACAGCTGATCGTAGCAAAGTGACCCAGCTCACTGACCCTGGTCAGTCGCCCCCTGAACAAACAGAAGTTGCTTGTTTCAAAAAAGAGGGGCAGGCAGTAAAAAGTGATAGTCCTGTGGTGACATGACCCGGATCACGCAGAGGCCCCTGCAAGTTTTGAGCCAACAGTGACAGAAGCCACAAGAGAAGAGCATGGAGAGAGGAACAACGAAGGACAATCTTTGCAAAGGGCCTGGGGACAGCTAAAACAAGCATTGAAAATGCAATAGGTCTCGCCTTTGATTAAGTTAAAGCAATTTGCTTTGCTAATGGTATTGTATAGCAAAGCAAATAGCTTTAACTTAATGAAAGGCGAGACCTATTGCATTTTTAACCAGCACCATGATATTATAGATGCTATAGAAATAACAGCTCCTGCACATAGTTCGGTTGAGTTTGCATAGCCAAGGCACACCAACATCCATACGTTCCTGGCCCGGGTCCCCCCAGTATTTGCGCTCCCGATTGCATGCCGAACTTTTTTGTGGTCTGGCTCAAGTCTCGGTGGCACTGCAGAGCCCTTCCTGCTTCCACTCCGCCTGGTTTCGGGAGTTTGCTCCAAAGGGCCCCGTGGAAGCCCCCATCCCCACAGGCATGCACATCCTGCCACATCGGACACCCTCCCTGATTATGGACTACAGGATTATCGATCAACCAATTTAATATCTCCGCCCACTCCACTCCATAAAGGCGTCTTAATACTTTTAATTGTAAAGTACCGGCACTTCTCAGAAACAAGCAGGTACTCTGGTACAGAGTACCTGCACTTCTATTTTTTCATTTCAAGCACTGATAATCGAAGATCTTCCGCGAGGGCCAATAGGAGGCCCAGGGTTAGGATCTGTGAGACATTTCCCCCTTTGATCTTGGGCACAATGCTCAGCAGGGAATGGTGTGTCGTTAGCTGTGAGAGGTATTTTCGTTGCCTGTTTGAGCCCAGTCACCTCCTCGTCCCAGGATCCCACCAATGGGTCCAGCCCATGTGCCTCGTCGCATTCGGGGCAGGGCGAGGGTATAGATGCTATAGTTAATGGAGGCAGCCATCTTGAACCATATTCTATGTCTGGAAGTTTATCGCTAAAGGATGCGTTACTATAAAAATATGTTAGCAGGCCTCTTGGCGTTGTCTTTGCGTGACGTGTCATAAAACAACTTTTAAAAACAGTGCAAACAACACATCCTCGCGATGTAGCTGTATATTTGTGGTTAGAGCCGCAGAGAAGGTGTGGTTTTCATGCTTGTTTTCTACTTTGGAAGTGGGTAAAGAGCACGCGAGGGGGAAGTTTGCAAATGTAATTCTTTTAAATGGAAGGCGGTATTTTTGGGTAAAAGCGTGTGCCTTTCAGGCCTTGTAAAGAATGGAGCGCAGGGCATGTACCGTGCCTGGCTGACTGCCTCTGCAGCCTGCCTGCTTTCGGGAACAATGGAGCCGTGTCATTAATAGATGTGCAGGGCAGGCCTTAGACTGCATTAAATGGCTGCGTGGGGACTGAGGAGACAGCAGAGAAAATCGTATTACTCGGTCTCCATGGCAATCGCTCACCACAGCAGTCTTATTTTGCTGAGTTGATCACATCCTGTAACACTGATCATTAGCCTGCTTTTTAAAGAAGAAAATGCACAGCGAAAAAAAAAGAGCAGGCAGGCTGGCAGCGACCTGAGAAAGAAGGAGGGGAGGAGCGAAGAGAAGAGAAGACAAGCTGTCACAAGTGTGAAAAATATAGTGCGTCTGTCTCACTCCACGAGTAAAGCATCCAGTCCCCGCGTGCACATCTTCTGTCCGTCCGCGTGCACATCTGGAATCCGTATTGATTCTAAAAGGCCCTCGCATGGCGAGAGCAGCGCATGCGCGCTGCTAACGCCAGGCGAGACCTAAAAAGGATGGTAGATTCCTACCATTATGCTAAAACCATGAATAAAGGCAGGTATATAAAATACATGACAGTAAAATGCGTACTCCTATGATGCAATCCTATTTAGTTGTACCTAAGTGTACTTAGCATGTATGTAGGTGTTAAGCCAAGAATCCCTCTAGGATAAAGTCAATCCCATTACCTGAAAGTGAGAGACTGTGGGACCCCGTCTTGGTCTCGAGTTGGACACCCCGCAAGGGATGTTAGACCACTGCGAGCTTGAGTATCTGCATGCATGAACCTCAGCGTCTCGCGCCAGTGTGTCGGCAGGGACGTCCTAGTTCTCCTCTCTCTATCTCAGCAAGATGTGATGTTTATATACCCAAAGGACACCCCTACCGAATATGTTAGCCTGTATACCAGCTAGCCCACAGTGCCACTAGAAACCCCTCTTACCAATGAGAGAATAGTTCTTGGCAACTATTGAACATGATAACCCCGATCTCTCAGGACTGTGGAAACAGTGCAATACTTTTTTCTCAGTCACTCGTGCTCACTTTGTCTCAGAGAGATACACAGAATAAGAGATATGGATGTTTTTCAATAAGTGTAGGAAAGTGGGTTTCTGTTGCAGAAATGCCCCCACTTTTTGCCTGATAACTGATGCACTTTTCCTTGGTGTGCCCTGGGTCCCTGCCAATCAGGTACCCAGGGCCTGTGTTCCTTCCCTAAAACTGCATTACAGCCTAAACCCAATTGGCCTCTCTGGCCACAGGTAAGCCCCTGGTAAATGGTACCCTAGGTACCCTAGGTACCCAGGGCACTGTGACCAGAGAAGGCCTCTAAGGGCTGCAGCACTTATTGTGCCACCCTTGCAGGCCCTGTACCCTGACACACACACACTGCCCTTGCAGGCTGAGTGTCTTGGTGCAGAACAAAACAGAGAGTCGACATGGCACACATCCCTGTGTATCATAGGAAATGGGGGATGCACACCTTTTGTTTTAAATTGTTGATTAATTTTTGTCCAAAATCATTCCATATTGTGTGCTCACTGGTATTTCTTCCTTGCCCTGTTGGCACATGTAATATAAGATGCGTCATATATGGGGCGGCGTCCCGTCCCCAAACCACTGGCACAGCCCTGTACTATCACTTCAACATACTCCATTTTTCTCATTGTACTCATATTTTATTCCAGTCTTTCACATTGGTCCCGTTTTTGCCACACGCAAGGTGATGCTATTTTCAAAGGTTTCTCATGTTCAAGTTGTGTCCATCCGGACCTCTCCTCAAGAACACGTACAGACGCATTGTTTCTCCAAAGCAGTTTATTAAACCCAATGCATTTCGGGCTACTGGGGCCCTTCGTCAGGGGTAACTACAAGCAACAAGGAAACATTATTATTCCAATGTGTATACAAAACAACATTCCAAATGTGCATATCGCTTTCACTGCGCCCCAATGTCCTGTAACTGTCTAGTATGTGACTCAATTTCAATAAGCTAAAGCTCCATTTTATCTTTACCAGAAACCTTTAGCACAACTTGATCCCATCTCTTTACTCCTACTCGAAACATACATATGATTCTACCGGTGGCTCCCACTCATTAACAACAAGACCCTGAACACCCCCACTATTCCTCTTACACTGCGACTTAACTTTCATACTCTGTTAACTTGGCTCTATTATTAAACACAGAGAAACTCTCAACTCCTTCCCCTTACACACAGATTCCACCCCCGTATTTTTACCTTTCTTCCCCAAACCTGACTTCACACCCTCACTCAATTAATCTCTACCGTGCGCACCGCGCCATCGTCTCTCAATCATTAACCCCACATTTTTCTATTACCCTCGACTTTCAATGAGACCCACTTTACTGCCGTCCGCGTTGATCCCAACCAAACGTCAACCCTTTCCAATCTTCCCCGGTTATAAAACCCTCATCTCACTTTCATCTTAACTACACTGTCAAATTTCTCTGTCTCACGTACCTGCCAACAAACAGAACATCCTCCTCTCTTTTGCCAAACGGAATGTTTCCCTTCAATTCCAACAACCCAAATTTAAACCCAGCGCTCGTGTCCAAGACCCTCCCAAATTAGTAATATCTAATTAACCACCTGTTCAACCTTCTCTCACCAAGGCCCTGCCCTCAGTGCCTCATTACTACTATTCCCATAAAGCAATACATCGGTTTAACGTAACGTCATAGTACACACTTCCAAAAAAACATTTATCAGGATTGCAACAATTTATAATGTGAAAGCAATATTTAAGCATATATAAACACTGGAAAATATAATCCACACATGTGCGAAGTTGGCCTGGCATATGCTGTCCACTAATTATAGTGGGCACCTTGCACCAGTCCAAACAACCCCTTATTGGAGATAGGTTAAAGACAACCTTATTGAAAGCTATCCTAGTGGTAGCTATGGAGAGCAGCCTTCAGGCTAAGTCTTGAAGGAATGTAAAGCAGCTTGTTTTACCAGTCTATAATCTCTTGAGTGACCAAATGAAAGAGGACCACACCAGGTATATATTCAAAATATATGTATTTATTGCTAAACACACCCCTCTAGTCTCTTTATGAGGCTAGAGTTCGAAGTACATAGGTTATAAGATCTTAAATCACAGTAATAGCACAAATACACGTTTGGGCCCTAGGGGCGTACTCAAACCATATACCAATAAAGTGGTATGCGAACCACGACTGAACTAGACACTAGGCCTAGAGCCTCTAGAAGTGCTTGGACCACAAGGAACCACCCAAGGTAGTGACACAGGGGACCCACGGGAGACGCGTGCAGTGTAAATACACAACCGCGATACGCCGTTAACTTCTATGGAGAAAGTCGGGATCGGGAAAATAGAGGAAAGGGACACTTAAAAGAGGACTAGGACAAAACCCTTTGAGATCTAGGACTTTGAAGAGTCTCTACCCACGGGAGCACCGGAGTACTCGTGTTACCTCACCCAGGGAAGCCGGGTGCATAGGTGCCAAGAGAAAAGTGTCCGGGTGGATCCAAGAGTGGATCGGAGTTCTGAAGAACCTGAAAGCAGAGGAGACAGAGTCTGGGTCACTAGCCAGTGACCAGGAGGGCGATGGACAGATGCCCACCGATGTCGAGTGCTTCAGGTGCGTTGACAGTCGTCTTGACTCTTCAGCCACGAGGTCCAGGAGGCGTTGTCGGCAACCAGGAGCAGGATTCGGGCTGGTACACGATGTCTGTCGAATGCTGAGGTGTCGGCGACCGGATTGGACCCAACAAGCCTTGGCAACGGCAATTCTCGGTGAAGATGTAGATCGTCGATGGTGCAGACCAGCAAGGTCTGTGGAACTCACCCAGCGAGGGTAAGTGAGGGCAGGCCTGGAGCAACCAGGATGCCAAGTAAGAAAAGGATTGGCCTTCGTTAAGGGCTACTAGCCAACGGGCTAGCGACCGCGAAGGAGCCTCGTGACGCCGCACGTGGATCTGGCTTACAGGACACTCGTGGAGTGGGGGCCAGTGATCTTTGGTGCAGGTGGTGCTGGAGGCTAGGGCTACTCGGAGCCCAAAGCATGACTTCTTGGGAGACCCAGAAGATGGTGCACTTGCAAGTGTGCTTGGTGTCCAGGGGTCACGGTCTCAAGTCACCCACGATAGCCACGGGCCTCAGCTTTGCTGGGGACTCAGGGTAGCCTCGGGAAGTCTGAGAATCCACCTCTGGTGATGCGATGACTTCGGCGTCCGACGGGAGCTTCAGAAATGCGAACCAGACAGATGCTTCTTTGGTGCCTGCCAAGCAGGGGAGTCACTCCTTGACCCCAAGGGAGATTCTTCTGTCCTCTAATCGTGAGTAGAGCGTCGAAGGTCCAGGATTCAGTTTCAGAGTTTCGTCCAGAGATAATCTAAAGTCCTAAGGACTGGGTTCCTACCTTTATTCTAAAGATAGGGGTTGGACTACTCTGTGGCCCCACCTATGAGTGGGTCAGGACAGAGGGGTGGCTACACCCCTTTCCCTTTGTCCAGTTTGCGCCAAAGCAGGGGCTGCAAGCCCCTGATCCGGTTTGAACTGGGGTATGCACAGGGACACCAAATGTGCCCCCAGTGCAGGACTTCAAAGCACCCGAAAGTGCTCCCGCCCAGCCCCAATACACATTATCCTGTCTGGGGAGGTGGTCACACCTCCCTGGGACAGGAAACCTATTGTCCAGGCCTCCCCTGCCGGAGTTTCGTCCAGCAGCAGGAGGCCAGACTCGTGTCTGTGGCAGCAGCATCCATTTTGTGATGCCAGGGCTCTGGAAAGAAGTTACCGGACTAGTCAGAGTTAACATGTCTTTCCCTCTAGAAGGGTGGGAATGCTACCCCCGCTGCCAGAATTGGTGGGGGGTAGTCTTCCAAGATGTTTGACACCAAACACGACATGTTTAGGTGCAGCCATTCCAAAGTTAGCATTTTACCGCGAGGATATAATGCGCTTAAGAGTATATGGTCAGGCTGCACTACAAACAGCATCAGAGATGGTCTCCCGAACGCTGCAGAGGGGCCCTGCTCATGCAGGGGCACCCTCTCACATAGGAACCACGCACTCTGCCTTTAGGATTGATAAGGCCTGCCTTAGGAGTGACTTATAGGTTTATATGTGTGTATGTATTTTCGTGATATAGGTAACCTATATCACAGTAAGGGGTGCATGCACCACCTTACCCAGGCTGCAGTAGCAGACCTGTGGTGTCAGTTTGGATGGCCTTCCATGGGTGGCATAATACATGCTGCAGCCCCTGGCAGGCCTCTGAGGTACCTATGCCCTTGGTACATAGTATACCATATACTAGGGACTTATAAGGGCACTCCAGATCCCAATCAGTGATGTGCCTAAGGCACATGGAAACCATTTTAGAGAGGAAGCAGCTAGGCTGGGGTTCTGATTAGCAGGGCCCCAGCCAGACTAATGTCGAAAAACAGTGAAGCATCAGCAAAAGTGGGGGTACCCATGTGAAGCAGATCCTACTCTCCTACACAACCCCCCCAAACGTAGGGACATTAAACTAACCTTGCCCAGTTAAGTCTTCATGTTCTAAGTGGAAATACCTAGAGAGTCCATCTGCATTCGCATGGTTACTCCCAGGCCTATGTTCCACTGTAAAGTCCATCCCCTGTAGGGAAATGGACCACCTAAGCAGTTTGGGGTTTTCACCCTTCATTTGTTTTAGCCATAAGAGGGGCTTATGGTCTGTCTGAACCAGGAAGTGTGTACCAAACAAGTATGGCCTCAACTTCTTCGGAGCCCAGACCACAGCAAAGGCCTCCCTCTCTATGGCTTACCAACGCTTTCTCTAGGGGTCAGCCTTCTGCTAATGAAAGCTACTGGCTGATCCTGACCTTCTTCATTCAATTGTGACAGTACAGCCCCTACCCCCAATTCAGATGCATCAGTTTGAACAATGAACTTCTTGGAGTAATCAGGACTCTGCAGAATTGGAGCAGTGCACATGGCCTGCTTGAGGTCATCAAATGCCTTTTGACAGCTAACTGTCCACTGAACCTTTTTGGGCATTTTCTTAGAAGTTAAGTCATTCAGGGGTGTCACTATTGATCCATACTAACCCTGGGCAAAGCACTACGCTACGCTCACGTAGTTTGCGAAGTTTGCGCTACTTCGCACAACGCGAATTGCACGTAGCACAGTGCAAACACGCGTAGCGTAGCGTAGCGTAGTGCAGCGGTCATTTTGCTTGCTCGCGGTCCTCAACGTCAAGTTGGCGACCGCGAGCAAGCAAAATGACATCCCGGCGAGATTCTCAACGCGGGGAGGTCAGGCTTCTCATTGCGAGTGGTCGCGCATGCTCGCGACCGCTCGCGATGAGAAACTACCAGTCCGCGTTGAGAAAGCTGCCGCTCGAGTAAAAATCTACTCGAGCGGCAGTAAAAGACAGCTCGCACTGTGCAAGATGCCGTTTTCAATGATTGCACAGTGCGGACAAGCATCCGGCACTGTGCAATCATTGCGAACAGTGCACTACGCAGTTCGAACTGCACTTTGCGTAGCTTCGCGTAGCGCTACTTCGCGAACTACGCCCAGGCTTAATCCATACCCCTTGACAAATCTCCTATAGTACCCAGTCAGGCCTAAGAAGGCTCTCACCTGAGTCTGGGTAGTGGGAGCAGTCCAGTCCATGATTGGGGCTTGTTTGTACCTACATTTTTTTGTGGGATTTCCATAGTTTTTAAAATGTATTGTTGTGGCCTGTAGTTTCGGCAGGGGCCTAGTTGTTTTTCTTTAATTGGAATTTCAGCCAGTAGGCCCGGACTAGAGCCAGAGGTACCCATGGGTGCATGTTTCTGTGGTGTCTGTTGAATTTAAAGTTTAAACATCATGTAGGCCGGGCATCCATGGATGGCATTGGATTGATTTGCAAAATGTGGGTTTTGGGGTGGTATTTTATATTTTTGGGTGTTTGTTAAATAAATAGGCCTTTTCAGCCAGTAGGTAACCCTGGGCGTTCAGCTCGCGGACTTTGGGCAAGTCCGCACTGCGCGACAACACGGACTTACACTTTTTATCTTCTTCGCGCGCTCAATGTACGTTTCGCGCGCACGATAACGACATTTTGTGACGATCGCGATGCCGAACACGCAGAATTTACAATCTGGCGTAACAATATCTCTCGAGCATCATTAAACCTTCTCGAAAATGTTGATTTAGTTCATTTTGCACAAAAACTCCTCAGGTTGTCATTTAGATGTAGTTTGGTGAGCAAGGAGTCATTTTTTTTTTGTTTTACAATTTTTTCCAAGAGGTAGCAAGTTGCCCAGATTCTCCAACTGCCTGGTCCTGTCCTTTGTCTTCACTTTTTGTTATTTTGGGTGGCCTGGCCATGTGGGTGGCGGCCATTTTGTAAAGCCAGGCATTGTGCTTTTGCCATAGGCCTGCATTGTCTGTCTTGTGTTCCTTTTCTTGTTGTTCTGGGTGGCCTGGCCATGTGTTGTCGGCCATTTTGTGTGAACAGCCACTGTGCTTTTGCCATAGGCCTCCAAGCTTGCGGCCTAGTGTGCCAGTAGGCCCGGAGGTAGTCATCCTCATGGGTGCATAAAAACTGTTTCTGTGTTGTCTGTTGAATTGTAACATAATTTAGGCCATGGATGGCATTGGATTGATTTGCAAAATGTGGCTTTTGGGGCGTATTTTATTTTTTGGGGTGTTTGTTAAATAAATAGGCCTTTTCAGCCAGTAGGTAACCCTGGGCGTTCAGCTCGCGGACTTTGGGCAAGTCCGCACTGCGCGACAACGCGGACTTACACTTTTTATCTTCTTCGCGTGCTCAATGTACGTTTCAATGTGCAACTGATTGGTTTCTACAGCAGGGGTATGGTAAGTCCCGTGCTGATGCAAAGGCAAAACAGGCCGAGCACATCTGAACATTGAGCGGATGGTCCAGGCCTATCTGGATGACCCAACAGAGGTCTTCATGGATCGAAACCCATTGGTGTATTGGTATGGGAAAAGAAGCCAATGGACAGTGCTCAGCAGGCTGGCGATAAAGTATCTGGCTCCGCCTGTCGCAAGTGTCTCTTCTGAGCGTGTTTTCAGTGCTGCTGGTGCCATTGTAACTTCGAAAAGGACCAGTCTCTCGGCCCAAAGCGTGGAGAGGTTAACCATGATCAAAATGAATCAGCACTTTATACCACCGGATTACAAAATACGTGAATCACAGCAGGAAGAGGAGAGCAACTTGGATGACGTAAATAGTGCGTTACAGGACCTACTTCTGTCCGAACCACCAGAGTTTGAGGACGAGCTCCTCTTCCCTGACAACTAGGCTTTCAAATTGTTACTTTCTTCCTTCCTTTATGTGTCTGTGTATCTGTCTTTCTGGTTCAAATCACAACAAATCCATCACCACCGTCTTCTCTTTTATTTCCCTATTGGAGTTGGATGTCTGTGCATTTAACTGTCCACTCTTCAAAGTCCTGCTTCATCTTCCTGTCTCGCACAAGTACATTTCCATCAAGCCAGACATTAGTACAAGAAATGTTGCCTTTACCAGTCCCGCCTCCATAAGAAGTGAAACGTGACTATAGCTATCCTCCGTTTTGTTTTGGAGCCAAAACTCATCAGTGTCCGAAGGCTACAGCCTCAGCAGGCATCCAAAGGTCCTCACTGTCAGGACAGAAGGTACTTGGCAGAGAAAGACAAGAGACTCTTCGAAGAAACTTGCTGACATTTGTGCAAACTCAAATGACCATCAATGAGCGCTACCAAGGCCGCGGCCCATCATCACAGTGCTGACCATGGGAAGCAACTTAAACTGTGACAAAGTGCCACAGAAGAATAAGACGAAAACCAAAACAGCGACTAACACTCAAAATGAATGTGGACTGGAGTAATGATGAGGCCACTGCCCCGTAAAAAAAAAATAACAACTGTCAGAACTAGGCATCTGATGATCTGACAGCCAAAGAGAAGAGCAAGACAGGTAATGATGGAATGCATTGGATGTTTGCAGAGTCTGAGCGATTGCTGTTGTTTGTTGTTGATGTTGTGCATGAAGTCGAACTCTACTCTACTAGTTAATCTACAAAGTGACTCAAGTCAAGTCAGTGACAGTCAATGTTTCCCTTCTTGTTGTTTAATAACCAAATTGTACTCCTACTACTGCAGGTGCCGGCCAATATCTGTTGCAATTTTTTAATATGGAATATGGACTTAATCGGAGTCACTACAGACTGAGTTGGAGTTGGACAACACGTACCACAACATGATGATGACCATACTATCTTTGCACGCAGTCAGTCAGTTGGATCGGAGATGATTCAAGGAATAACTGCGTTTCATGAAGTGGCATAAGGTAAACATAAACACAACAATTCAACAAGAAAGTAAACACAGCAGACCTACATGTCCATGTAGTGGTGGAGTCGAGTCAGTGTAGTTATGACTGACAGCGGCGCAATGATTTTGTCACTTAATTTTGAAAATGCTAAGTTGCTGTATATATGCCTTTTGTCTGGCTCTGTCAAAAATTAAGGTAAATGGAGGTTGGGTCACAGGCTGGTGCTGTGGTGGGCCTGTTCTGTCCTGTTGTTGTTGTAGCTTAATGCTGTAAACGGAATATACACGATATATCCAAGCCGCCTCAGTCTGAAAGTGTTCTCTCTTCTCTTCTTGGACTCCACCGTAATTGATGATTTTTTATATTCATTGATTTCTCAATACCCCTTTTGTTTTTCCATCTAGACGTTACAGGCCGGCCTTTACCCTGTGCTTGCTATACTGGGAGACACAACTCACATTTACCTTACCAATCGGCATCAGGAAGGCCACCAAGATTGATGTGCGGAGCGTCCATGGAAGATAGGACCAAGAGGAAGGACGAGATTCCACTCCACAATTTGAGCATGATAATACAGTAACTTTAGTATCATTCATCATTCATCTTTTAATTAATTTGAATCCTTTTTTCTCTTCAATCATTAGGACTGTGTGTTGTGTGTTTGTTTGCTAATTGATCCCTACAACTGTGTTTTCTTTTAATTGTCTTTGCTATCTTTACAAGTAAGCCCAGTACAACATGGAATTTGGGTCTCTGAGGGCATATTACAGGCAAGGCAAATTGCATAGAATATACTGGTGCCCTGTACTGTCTAATTGTCTAGTAGGAGTTATTAAGTACTACTCATTAACCATCAAGTTATCTAATCTTCATCATCATTAACGCATGCATTTCCTTTTCTCCCTTTATTGATTTTTTGGATAAGATCATGGTCGTCTGCCAAGATTGCGCTTTGCTGTTGTTGTCCATGCGTACTGTTTTTCTTTCTCTAACCTTTCCCCAAACTCCCCTTCCCATCCATTCATCAAACCCTAACCCTCTTCCCCCGGGCTGTGTTTTATTTTGAGGTGTGATGTGACTACATAAAATGTACACCAATTGATCACACGCTTGCTGGGGCAGATGTGGTGAAAGCAACACTAATTCAATTGCAAGGCAGGGCGAGGAGCTTCTTCTGCTTGCCCACCCATGCTCAGTCTATGTGCAAGCCGTCACCGGCTAATAGTACATCATAATTAATTGCCGTCATTGATTGGATTAATCATCATCAAACTTATTCTTATCTCTAGTTTAGCGAAATGACATAACCTGGTTGTAGCCGGCATGCCAGCTCGGTCATCTATGCTTGCACCCAAGACAAACATACGAGTCATGACGCAGACTCACGTTAGTTTGATTTACTACTGTTTGCAGGTGGGGAAGCTCGTATTTTTCTAATACGGGTGGCACTGGCCATACTCTCTCTGTTACATGAAGGGCAATTGGTCAATTTCACTTTGACAGTGCCCTGGCTACTACAAAAAGGCAGATTATATATCTGATCCAATGATCATTGCTTTTATGGGACGACTGACATAAGGTCAGTAGCGGTTGGTGGTGGGACTCGGGGAGTGCTGCCGGGCGGTGACGTAGGGAGGGGCAGGGTGGGGGTAGTAAACTATGGATTACGGCCAATTACAGGTAAGTAAACATATAAAGAAATAAAAGTAATTTTGTTGCGCCCACGGCATCGCTTTAGCGGTGCAGTGCGCACAATGAAATTAGCTTTATTTATTTTTATGTTTACAGTAAAGTTACCTGTATTTGGCCGCGTAATACATTGTTTACTGCTACCCCCCACCCTGCCCCTCCCCACATCGGCTTTGCTACTCTGGCGCGGTTTCTTTTACATTCCCTTAAAACTAAAACTGTGCATCCCGTGACAGTCTCCACCTATGCTGTCTATGATGAATGCATACAGGCATCCATCCATTCTAAGTAAATGTCAATCATTCTTCTTAATCTCTCCACAAACCTTACTTTGTTTCACCAACAACAACGCATGCGTCCACTCACTCCGTTGCTTGCCTTGGCTTTGAGTTTCACCCAAACACCGCTGATGATTCTTGCTATCCACAGTATCCACCCATACTGTGTCGCCCACCCAGGCAGGCATCCATTCTTCTTTCACCTTCCACCCATCCTTCAACAACACATGATTCTTATTCCTATCAGCCACCTATATCCATGCTTCCAACATATCCTTCTCTGCCAGTCATCAATCATATTAAATCTGGCCCGTCCTTCCTCCTTCCACCCTTCTTTCCTTTTTATTCAACACATCCATCAAGGTCATCTGATCTGACTTTTAGTCTCCTCCATAAAACTTTCACAGCTGAGTTGGAGTCAGATAGAAGAGGCCATTGGTTAATCAAGTCACGCTGGTAATGCTATTGCTACTGCATTGCTAATGCTAAGTAAAGGGTGTCTTCTCTTCTTCAACCGTTGTATAATGTTCACTACAACTTCATACCTAATAATAAGTCTCAACAACAGTACAGTGAGTGAAGTCCACACACCCTTCAAGCTAGTGCAATGTCAATAAGTCATGAATATAACTTACCACAGCCCGCCACCGCTGCTGGCTCCCCCCCTGTAGCTCCTGCAGGTGCCGCATCTTCTCCTGCCCCCTCCGGAAGGCTCGAATCGCCGGTGGCCCCGCCGACACTGGTGGTTGCTAGTCCGCCTAGATAAAAACATGACACATTTTTAGATGCCTGTACACCTCCCCCTATTTATTCTTTTTCATTAGCAAGATTGAAAAAAAAGTTAATACATACATATTATACATCACATTCACTAGTCCAAATCGGGTACTAGAGTCAGTAGACACTAGTAGTGTTATGGTCCCTAGGGTCATTATTTATTATACTATACTCTACTCTTTGCAAAGTTAGCCTGAGCCATGCAACCATTTTCCGCTTCATGTCTTTTGCGCATGTTACCTCGCAGCTTGTTGCGCAGTAACAGTAAGACGCCTTTTTGAGCCCACATGAGCACATACAGCTACTGTCTGAGCGTTGCGTACAAGAGGTCGAAAAACAAGCCACTTTGTTATGGAGTTCGGTTAGTCCGTATTGCTTAGCCATAGGTAACATGTTACACTTTTTTGGGCAGGACTGAGAAATGCTTGCATTATACTATAATAACACGCACCATTTTTCTCAGGCAGAGGATTCCCTTCTACGAACCAGAGATTTGCAGAGCTTATGAATGATGCATGTAACCAGTAATTCTACGTTCTACGGTGAGGAGTCGCCCAGAATTCGCACAGATCTTTTGTCTTATATATCATCAATGATCATGCACTTGTTGCAAGTGCAACACTGTTTATTGTTTTAATCTTATGCATTTTGCTGTTGGAGCTGGCTGGAGTACACTGAATTTTATGGAACAACATACATACAGAGCTTGTTAGTTGAAAATAAACCTTTTGAACTTACACATAGACTCTGTGGTATTTGGTGTGGTGGTGGTGGTGGACTTACACGAGTGAGTGAGCGAAAGGGTGTTATGTTCTGGGTTGTGTAATCATAATCATTGGGTATCTTCGGGTGGGGGTTCGGGGACCTAATGAGACACTAGCTAGTCGTTCAAGGGATTGTGGGTTCACTTCTGACTGAGGTGTGAGGAACGTCCAAGTTCCAAACTCGCATCACCAACATCCTATTTCATTGTGCATAGTTCTGCATGGGGCTGTGCATAATCCAAGTAGTATGTACTATATCCTATCAAAAATAGTCTAATATCTGGTTGGGCATTTTGTTTGTGGTAATTGTCAAAGCCTCAAGATTAAGAAGCCTAGAAGAGGACAACCGAAAGGACTGGACTCAGTGGCTAGAGCTATTAGTATTGGTCAATCTGAGTTTTATACAAAACCGTACAATAAAGAGTGGCAATGCAAACTGGGCAAGCTTAGCGACAGACTAATATTAGTAGTACAGAGTACAGACATTCATAGCAGAGGCAGTTAGAACTTAGAGGCAGGCATAACCAGAATTTAGAAACAGATAGTCAAGTCAAGATCAAAGAATCTTTTGTAAAAAATAGAATTAGGGAGTGGAGCCAGAATTAATAGTTCTGAAAAATAAGGTGCAGTAAAAGTTAGGGCAATATAATTGTTAATATTAACCACTGGAGGACTTACTGGGACCAGCAGCAGGGCCCTCGGTAGAGGAGCGGTCCTCTGGTGGTTGTCCCGCCGAATCTGACCCCGTCTTCTTGCCCCTGGGTGCTGCATATCAGTGATCATGTAAGATATAATAAAGAAAAAGAAAGACACAAACATTAATGATTGCTGTGAAACAAATAAATTATCTAAAAAAACGCTCAAAAAACGTTTTAGGAAACAAAAATTGCAATAAAATTGACCTATCTAATCCGATCGACTACTGCCTTGCGGGATTCACGGACAGTCTACTTATTTGGGAACACTAATTCAGTGTTCCATTCTGATTGATTCAAATAAAATCCAGAACACTAACTAAGCCTAAGTACCACCTGACCTAGCCCACCTATTCCAGGCGGGCCAATTGTTCATTAAGCCTGCATTTCCATTTTTTATTGACATCAAAAATGCATAGATGAGAAGGAGGACACATGCATAAAGTGCATAATGCATACACCAAATTGTTGGTTGGTTGCGTCTGATGTTCTGCAGCTGACTGACACTGCTAAACTAAGCTTACCAGTACCACTCACTAAACAAACTACAAAAGGTTCTAAGGACTGGGGTAAGCAGCACTCAGTGACAGAGGATGCGTCACGCAGACCGCTCAAAAATTATCAACTAATAGTAACTAAACCTAGTATCAAATGCATCCACCACTATTTGACAGGAGGACAAAGGAAGGACTACAGTCTCTCTAGCAATAGCATTATGAAATGAAGACACTACACGGGAATAAGGTAGGTGTCTAGTTTAATCCATCTGACGTCCTCCGGGTCCCGGCAGCAACTGCCTGCCTTAGAACTCCACATTCCAGAATAGAATCCCCCAGCGACACAAGCTCCTCACGAGCCTGAGACAGCGTTCCTCAGATCCCAACACACCCCCCTTCCTTCACAATGAAAACAGAAAAGTAAGGTTTGACAAAGATAAAAAAACAATAAGAAGAAGATAACAGGAAACAGGGTATACAGAAGAACAACATCACTACATTTTGTAATCTTGAAATCTTGCAGGAACAAATTTCAATCTGGTGGAAACAGCTCTGGAAGAAACATGATCGGAATGCACAGGTTCCCTCCGTGGGTATTGGTGGGCACCAATGTTGGGGAAGAAACAACACCAAGTCTCTTGTTGACATAGACCAGCATTGACTCAGGCACAATGGAAATAGCAGACTTGTTCCAAACTTTCCCACTCTCCAACACCACCACGTGATTTCTTACAGCTGACACTCTTTTGGGAGCGGAGAACCGAGACTCCCCCTTGCGAAGAAAACCCGGTCTCTTGACCCTCACCCAATCCCCCACCTTAACAGACAAAGGATAATGAACTCCAGGCCTGGTGTCGTACTTAGCCTGAACAGCAGCCCTGACGTCAGTTACAACAGACAATTTCTTAGTGTCCACCTCCCTCCTGGACATCCATTCCTTGTTTAATTTAGAACCAGCAACCCTTCCCCTAAGTAAGGTAAACGGGGCAATACCGGTACTAACATGGGGAGTGGTCCTCACAGCCCAAAGCATGTTGCTGACCGCTTGCCGCCAATGCAACCATTTCACCAAAGCCAATTGCAGATGTTCCTTGATTACGCGGTTGAAGCGCTCAACCAGGCCATTGCTGCGGGGGTGATAAAGAGAAGTAAGAATGTGACTAACACCTATGTCCTTGAGGAATTTCTGCATCCTCGTCGCCACTGAAATGAAGACACTACACGGGAATAAGGTAGGTGTCTAGTTTAATCCATCTGACGTCCTCCGGGTCCCGGCAGCAACTGCCTGCCTTAGAACTCCACATTCCAGAATAGAATCCCCCAGCGACACAAGCTCCTCATGAGCCTGAGACAGCGTTCCTCAGATCCCAACACATTACCTAACTGAAGTTCTCTAAAGTAAACTCTTACATAATGACAAGCGAGCGCAAAGTTGCAAAAAGTAAGAGTACCGCCCAGCACCTGTGTCCTACAATCACAGAGGATTTTGAAACGTAATTTACCTGCAATGTAAGCAGCATTATTCTTGTTATTTGTAAAAAATGTATACACAAATCACAATACTTATACTACTATATATATATTGGCTACTCACCAAGCCCCACGACCTCGACACCTAGCAGGTCCAACAGGTCCTGCTCCCGGTCAAGGATGTCTGACCACCGGTGGGCCAGCTGGTTATGGGTGCGCCGGACCTCGGAGCAGCGAAACACTGCCCGACGCACCTTCGCCCACCGGCGGTGACGCTCCTGGGTCGGGTACCCGGAGCCTGGCCTGCCGCCTGCTGCCAAGGTCAAGGGGAGGTGGCGCTGAATAAAAAAACAAGGGCGGCCACCTCCGCCTCATTAAACAGCTGGCGGGCTTGCACCCCTGCAGGGCGCAGTCTGCCGCAAGGCAGGCGGCGATTGGGCGCACGCGCCTTGCCCTTTGAGCCGCTGCTGCTACCCTTCGCCATGGTTCTGGGGTGGGAGGAGGTGAAAAAGAAAAGTTAGAAGGGAAAAATAAAGTTAGGGAAGAAGTAGGAGCTTAAAGAAGAAAGTTATATAAAACAGTCGAAAAGTAAAAAAACACAGTAAAAAGTATAAAAAATGCAAAATATAGACTTAAGCAGAGAGTGAGATAGATAAGAAATAAAGAAAAATTGAAAAACAGTGTAAAAAACTAAGGATTGCAAAGATTGAGGGAGGAAAGAAAAGCAGGCCCAGAACCATAGCATAGAGTGGTAAAACAAGATGGCCGCGCCCATCGCGACCGCGTGGGTAAGTTCGCGCGATATTTGACCCCGAGCACGCAAAAACGTCGCGAACACGTACAACGCGTTCCCCGAACAAGGAATGCGCAGCGCGAGCACGCTATACGCGACCCGGAACAGGAAATAAGGGATCGCGAACGGGCGGGACAAGTGAAAAACAAAATGGCCGCGCCCATAGGCGACCGCATGGGTAAGTTTGCGCCCCGAGCACGCAAACAGCGTCCCGAGCAACCACAACGCGTTCCCGAGCAAGAAAACGCATCGCGAACGGGCGCGGCAAGCAGCTACGCGCGCCGCGAGCTACGTGTAGCTCGCGTAGCGCTCCGACGTCTTCGCGTAGCTTCGCGTAGCTTCGCGTAGCGCGACTACGCGAACTACGCCCAGGCTTACTGTTTATGCAAGCAGGGTATGAGGGTGTGTTGGAAAGTGGGTTATTAGTAGTGATAAAAGTGCATCTACCACTGGCACCAAGGCAATAACACAGTCTAGGGCTCAGTACAGGTCTCAATAAATTATTCCCAAGCTCATCCCTGTCTAGCTTGGCTGCGAGCAGGCAGGCTTAAATTAGGAGACAAGTATGTAAAGCATTTAAAAACACATATGCAGTAAATAATTAAGACAGAACACACAATAACAATCCAACACCAAGTTATAAAAATATGAACTATTTTTATCTTTAAAATGACACCAAAATGACAAAACTCCAATGTAGGGAACCTGAGATATGAATTTTTAAAGATTAAACACTTTCTAGCACTTAGTCACCTTATGGAGTTTTTTCCCAATGTTGCTCCAAACTATTCCAATCTTCTGGAACTTCTTCCTGAAATTCCTCTTCTTGAGGGTCCAAAGGGTTCAAAACACAATCCAAGGGTCTGGAAGCTCCAAGATGGTCCTGGAAAGTTTGGAACCACAATTCCCACAATTCACCTGGCCAACACCCTTAAAAGTCAACTGGATGCATTCCAAGCAGTGGACTCTTGGTGGTGGGGATGCAGGTGAGCTCTGTTAACCTGTAGCTTGCAGGGAGTCCACTCTTTATTCCTCTGGAAGCAAGGTACATCCACAGGGCTGTAGTTCCAGATAATGCAGCAGGCGCAGTCAGTCAGAGTGCAGGGCCTGATGGTGCAAATCAAGTTTCCAGCTTGGCAATCCTTCTTCTTCTCTCAGTTTCAAACAGCACAGCTGAGAGGCTCTGCGCCTCTCAGATACTTATTCAGTGTTCCCTGAGGTCATAGGAGATGGTTGTAGATGGACCTGACATTCCTTACCTGTCCCCTTCTTCCTATGAAGGTCATGGTTTACGTCCCCTCCCCCCTGCTCTGGCATTCCTATGTAGCAGAACCATCTCCTCCCAGATAGCCTCTCCCTGGGTGAGCCACTTGTCACTTCATCAAAGGAGCCTGGCTATTCCTCTTAACTCTGACCAATCAGGGGAGACCACAGGATGGCTACATTTTGGCTTACAGACAAGAAAGTCTTATAGCTTCTTTTCTGTATATTTCAGGATAATTTCAACAACAGCATATTGTTGGATTTATCAATACCATTCTCCTAAGTCCTTGAATGATATTTTTCTTTCATTCTTAGCGGTAGTTATGAGTTCATAAACTATTGCAATGTTAACCTATGTGGCCGGGAATCTACAATGGGGTATATGAAATGCCCAATTTCTCCAACACCAGGGCATATAAAACGTATGCTATAGAGACCCTGCTTATAGCTACAGGACCCCCCCACACCTGGGACACCTAGGGGATGCTTTAGGAGTTCTGAATATGTAAAGATGTAGATCCTCACTCCACAGTGCTCCTAGCAAAAAAGTCGATTTTGGGAGGCACTTTACTATAATGGGGGAAGTGAAAAGGGCAATTTCTCTATCCCCAGGGCATATAAAACCTCTTTTATAAGGACCCTCCTTATACGTACATGACCTCCACCTCAGACACCCAGGGGAGACCCTGGGGGTACCTAAAATGCCAAAATATTGTCGTTTATCAATCTTTAAGTGCCTCTACTACTAAAGTCGAGATTGGGCACAATTTACATTTAAAAGCAGTGCTGCAACCCAGCGCCACTTTTAAACTGACCTCTTGCCTCAGCAGTGCACACATGCAAGTGCAGAAGGGCTGCTGGGCTCTAAACTGCCCTGTCCTATTATATACTAGGGACTGATAGGTAGTTTCAATCCCCCTGCCCTAGTATGTGCTAGGGCCCTATGGGGTAGGTCATGCCAATCACAGGGGTTCCCCAACCCTTAGTGTACCCTAGTGTATGTAGGTGTTTTCACTGTATTCTAAGTGGGTCTCTTTCAGCATAGCACTGGCCCTGGGCCTGGTTAGGAAGAGCCCGGGGACAATTCGACTCAGTTACCACCAGTACCAGTCGGCAACAAAATGGGGGTGCCCAGGGCACAGGATCACTTGCAACCGTGTGCAATGGTCTGTGCAGGCACGGTCTGATGGTGTACGGGGCTAGGCAGGCAGGGTTTGAAGGCAAAAGGTATTGTGCAGGCAGTGTTGTGGTAGGTCCACCGGGCTGTGCAGGCAGGATTTGAAGTCGAAGGAGGATGTGGAGGCAGTGACCTTAGCCTCACTCTGAGGCTTGCCCTGAATCGATGCCCGGTGCTTTCATCGATGGCGGCGACAGTCACTTAGCTGACTCAGACTGTCAGTGTTGCCTTTCTATTAATTCATGATATAGGCATCTGAGAATCCGTGTTTGGGGCCTCTCACATCTTATTTGGTAGACTCGAGTCGGCTGGGCCCGGCCGGGTCCCACGTGGGACAGAGAGCGGCCTGGACTCAGGTGTCCGGGGTCGGCAGCTGTGCTGCACTTCTTCACAAGCTCTTTTACTTTAATAAACCCTCAATTTGGCTTAAATTTATCAAAACGAGGCCCTCCTGAGAAGTTAGTGCCCTTCCATTTCTGGTGATTTTCAGCAGTTTTGAGATGATCTTAGGGTTTCTCGTTGCTCAAATGAGTTTAATTGCTGATATTTATATGTTTCCCTCATCTTCATTGCTTGATTTTGCTCACAAGAAAGTGTCACTCATAGTTGTTGAATGTCACTCATAATTACACTGAAATTATGAAAATGTCACGCATAAGAAATCTGAATCCTTGGCAGCTATGCCAGTCCCTCCTACACAGGGATGCTGGCATTGACTCTAACCAGCCCCTCCAACACAGGGATGCCGGCATTGACTCTAACCAGCACCCCCACACAGGGGAGCCTGGTATTGACTCTAACAAGCTCCTCTGACACAGGGATGATGGCATTGACTCGAACCAGTTCATCCCACACAGGGATGCCGGCATTGACTCTAACTAGCTCCGCCCACACAGGTATGCCGGCATTGACCCTAACCAGCTCCTCCCACACAGGGATGCCGGCATTGACTCTAACCAGCTCCACCAACAGAGGGATGCCGGAATTGACTCTAACCAGCGCCCACACACAGGGGAGCTTGGCATTGACTCTAACCAGCTCCACCAACACAGGGATGCCGGCATTGACTCTAACCAGCACCCCCACCCAGGGGATCCTGGCATTGACTCCAACCAGCTCCACCAACACAGGGATGCCGGCATTGACTCTAACCAGCGCCCCCACACAGGGGAGCTTGGCATTGACTCTAACCAGCTCCTCCAACACAGGGATGCTGGCATTGACTCGAACCAGTTCATCCCACACAGGGATGCCGGCATTGACTCTAACTAGCTCCGCCCACACAGGGATGTCGGCATTGACCCTAACCAGCTCCTCCCAAACAGGAATGCCGGCATTGACTCTAACCAGCACCCCCACACAGGGGAGCCTGGCATTGACTCTAACCAGCTCCACCAACACAGGGATGCCAGCATTGACTCTAACCAGCGCCCCCACACAGGGGAGCTTGGCATTGACTCTAACCAGCTCCTCCGACACAGGGATGCTGGCATTGACTCAAACCAGTTCATCCCACACAGGGATGCCGGCATTGACTCTAACTAGCTCCGCCCACACAGGGATGCCAGCATTGACCCTAACCAGCTCCTCCCACACAGGGATGCCGGCATTGACTCTAACCAGATCCTCCTACACAGGTATGCCGGCATTGACTCTAACAAGCTCCTCTGACACAGGGATGCCGGCATTGACTCTGACCAATTCCTCCCACACAGGGATGCTGGCATTGACTAACAAGCTCCTCTGACATAGGGATGCCGGCATTGACTCTAACCAGCGCCCCACATAGGGGAGCCTGGTATTGACTCTAACCAGCTCCTCCGACACAGGGATGCTGGCATTGACTCTAACCAGTTAATCCCACACAGGGATGCCAGCATTGACTCTAACCAGCTCCACCCACACAGGGATGCCAGCATTGACCCTAACCAGCTCCTCCCACACCGGGGTGCCTGGCATTGACTCTAACCAGCTCCTCCCACACAGGGATGCTGGCATTGACTCTAACCAGCTCCTCCCACACAGGGTTGCTGGCATTGACTCTAACCAGCTCCACCCACACAGGGATGCCGGCATTGACTCTAACCAGTGCTTTCCACACAGGGATGCTGGTATTGAGTCTAACCAGCTCTGCCCACACAGGGATGCCGGCATTGACTAAAACCAGCTCCCCCACACAGGGATGCCAGCATTGACTCTAACCAGCTACTCCCATATATGGATGATGACATTGTTTCTAACCAGCTCCTCCCACACAGGGATGCCGGCAGTGACTCTAGCCAGCTCCTCTGACAGAGGGATGCTGGCATTGACTCTAACCAGCTCCTCCCACACAGGGATGCCGGCATTGATTCTAACCGGCTCCTCCCACACAGGGATGCCGGCATTGACTCTAACCAGCTCCTCCCACACAGGGATGCCGGAATTGACTCTAACAACCTCCATCCACACAGGAATGCTGACATTGACCCTAACCAGTTCCTCTGACACAGGGATGCCAGCATTGCCTCTAACCAGCTCTGCCCACACAGGGATGCCGGCATTGACTCTAACCAGCTTCGCCCACACAGGGATGCCGGCATTGACTGTAAGCAGTTCCTCCATTCAGAGATGCTGGCATTGACTCTAACCAGCTCCTCTCACACAGGGACACCAGCATTGGCCCAAACCAGTGCCTCCCACGCAAGGGAGTCTGCTACTGATTGCAATAGTTGCCTCCCAAACTGGGATGCTTGGTATTGACTCTAAACAGCTCCTCCACACTGGTGAGCCTGGCATTGCTTCTAACTGGTGCCTCTACACAAGGGAGATTAACATTGTCTTTAACTGGTTCCTTCACACAGGGGAGCTCGGCATTGCATCTAACTGGTTCCTCTACACAGGGGACCCTGGCAATGCCTCAAACTGGTTCCTCCACACAGGGGACCCCGGCATTGCCTCTAACTGGTTTCTCCACACAGGGATGCCCAACATGGACTCTAATCAGTGCCTCTACAAATGACTGTCAGGCGCTTATTCTGTCCAGCTACTCACACATGGGTACCAGGCATTAACTCTAACCAGTGCCTCCCACACAGGGATTACAGCATTGACTCTAACCAGTGCTTCCCACACAGGGATGCCGGCATTGACTCTAACCAGCTCAGCCCACACAGGGCTGCTGGCATTGACTTTAACCAGATCCGCCCACACAGGGATGCCAGCATTGAATCTAACCTGTGCCTCCCACACAGCACCCTCTATCTCGAGTCCAGCATTGCTTTTAATTGGTTCCTCCACACAGGGGATCCCAACATTGCTTCTAACTGGTTCCTCCACACAGGGGAGCCCTACATTTCTTCTAACTGGTTCTTCTACACAGAGGAGCCCGACATTTCTTCTAACTGGTTCCTCTACACATGGGAGCTCAGCTTTTCTTCTCACTGGTTCCGCCACACAGGGGAGCCCAACATTGCTTCTAACTGGTTCCTCTACACAGAGGAGCTCGGCATTGCTATTAACAGGTTCCTCTACACAGAGGAGCTCGGGAACTGCTACTAACTGATTCCTCTACACAAGGGAGCTTGGCATTGCTTCGAAATGGTTCTTCTACACAGAGGAGCCCTGCATTGCCTGTAACTGGTTTCTCTACACAGGAAAGCTCGGCATTGCCTCTAACTGGTTCCTCCACACAGGGATACCCAACATTGACTCTAACCGATGAACTCACAAATGACTACCAGGTGCTGACTCTGTCCCGCTACTCACACATGGGTGCCAGGCATTGGCACAATCCAGGTCCACACATAATGTCCTGTCATTGATTTAAACAGCTTCTCATACGAGTGTTTGCATTTGCTCTAACCAGCTCATACTGCACATTAGTGCCTGGCACCGACTCTGTCCAGCACCTCTCATGAAAGTGCCTGTACTGACAATATCCACCGTCTCACACTCAGGAGAGTGTGACAATAAATCTAACTGGCTTCTCACACAGGGCCCTGGTATTGACTTTTACCAACTTCTGTCACACAGTGTTGGCTCGTGCTGGGACAGAAAAGTCCACCATAAGGTGACAAACGTGCACCCCTGCCCTGGTTGTCCCAGCTGTACTGATGTTTCGATCCCTGATAATAGTTTTTGTTGTCCTAGGCAAGCATAGATCATGCATGTGTGCCATGACATAGGCTTGTCTCACAGATTGCGGTCTTATTGGACCGGGAGGGGTGCCCAAAGTGCTACCCTCATACTGGTGGAAGGATGCTGCTTTTGCTAGGAGTTAAGCAGCACAAACGTGGTGGTGGCAGCGTGCCGTCTATTGATCAGTAGGAGTGAACAGGTCTCTTTTAATCTGTCACTGGAGTGCAGCCTACAGGCACGCTCATTTAAAGTTGTGCCGCTGTGTGCTCAACTCACCCCTTGGCATACATCGGCTGTGCAGCACATGAGTGGTGTACCTGCGCTTGGTGTATGTGTGGCTAGGAAGTGTACAATACAGGGATAATGCAGAGCTGGGCAGTGTGGGCATGATAAATGCACGTGCTGGATGTATGTGGGCCTGTGAGTGGTACGATATGTGGCAGACTGTGGGTTCCATTTTGGGAGACCCAGGACTGCCTGGTGAAACATGAGGAGGTAGAGAGATGCCCGCAGACATATTTGTATGTTGCTGCTTTGCTGCAAGCTGGGTGGAAAACATTGGAGAAGGGCGAGCTAGTAAATAGAGTGCTGGTGTGGGGAGTAGGGATGTGTGCATGAAGTGCAGGTGCAAGTGCAGGATGTTCCGCAATTCACTCATTGTGGATAAGGAGGGTTTAGTGGCAAAAACACATGCTTGGTCAGTGATTAATTCTTATCAGAATTTGTGAATTCAGCCCTATTTGACTGCCTATTTTTCGGCCCATATGAGGAATACATTTTTAAAATTAAGGCTTGGCAGATACCCCACTAAGAAGGGCACGCTGACCTCGATACAACAGTGAACTCAGATTGTGTGGGCGGGCGCGTGAAACTTTACTACACATTGTGTGTGTGTCCACAATTGCTTAAAACAAGTCGTGCATTACTAAAACCTTTATTCCTCAAAGCTGGGGTAAGATCTGCTCGCCTTTATTCTAAGTTTATCAGGTGTGTCGATTCCATTGATTTGTCAAATGATAAATCTTTTTAACAATTGCCGGTAAAATGCTGGCCTCAGTAGTTTAAATTCACTTGTTTATGCCTTTTTAATTCTACATTTGATAGGATTGTATAATAGAAGGGTAGTTGTTTTTAGGCACCTGGTCTTTTGAGGTTTTATGAAGCTTGACTCAATGATTCTGTTTCTGGCAACCTTGGGAATTAGGCCTTAAAGATAATTGAATGCACAGAGGCATTTACTGTTCATTTGCACAATGGTATATAATGTTTACAGCTTTGTTGAATTGTTTTATGGCCTTCTATGGTCCTTTGATGGTCTGTTCGAGTGATTAGACTCTATAGACCATGTGTAAGCGCCTAGTCACTTTATCGTCCATTCGCATAATGGTATATAATGTTTACAGTTTTTATAGTATTGTTTCGGAATCTACTTGATCATTATATGTTACTTTTGCTCTGACCAATTAATGACTGTGATGAAGATGTGTATATGTGATATCTAACCCGTTGCGTGCGTCCGTCGGCCAACGGCTGTCGCGAGCACTACCTCTGTAGTGCTGCGAACGTCCGTTGGCCGACGCGGCCCCGCCCACTCCGCTAAACCGCCGCACCGCGGCGGAATTGCCGCCGCGGTTAAGCGGCTATAACCCGGTACTATATGTATCTATTGAAGCGTTTTCTATGTACAGTTGTATATTAATTCGCGAATTAGGAAAATGAAAAAGGTCCTGTAAGGAAGTGGGTTTCTGTTGCAGTAACCCCCCCACTTTTTGCCAGACCACTGATGCACTTTGACTTGATGTGACCTGGGTCCCTGCCAATCAGGTTCCCAGGGCCTGTGTTCTTTCCCCAAAACTGTACCCAATTGGCATTTCTGGCCACAGGTCAGCCCCTGGTAAATGGTACCACAGGTACCCAGGGCACTGTGACCAGGGAAGACCTCTAAGGGCTGCAGCACTTATTGTGCCACCCTTAGTGGCCCTATACCTTTACACACACACACTGCCTTTGCAGGCTGCGTGTTTTGGTGCAGAACAAAGTGAAGAGTCGACATGGCACACACCTCTGTGTGCCATGCCTACAACCCACTGCCCTGGCATAGGTCAGCCACCCCTCTAGCTGGGTGCACTATACCAGTGGTGAGGGTACAGGTGCATGAGCCCTGTACCCCTACAGTGTCTAAGTCCATTCTTAGACATTGTAAGTGCAGTGCTGCCATTAAGAGTATATGGTGCTGGGAGTTTGTCATTACGAACTCCACAGCACCATAATGGCTGCACTAAAAACTGGGAAGTTTGGTATCAAACTTCTCAGCACATTAAACCCACACTGATGCCAGTGTGGGATTTAATGAAAAATGCACACAGAGGGCATCTTAGTAGATGCCCCCTGAAACCTAACCCACCTCTAGATTTAGATTTAGTGTCCAGGCTGAGTGCCTGCTTCAGCTGCCACCACCAGACATGTTTCTGGACCCCTGGGTCGAGAGCCTGCTGCTCTCGGGGGCCTGAAACAATGCACATCCTGTGACGAGGTGCCAAGCCTCCTCCCCAGGATGGGCAGGGTTCACGAAGGAGAAGCTTCAAAGGCATGCTGCCTTTGTGAGCCTCTCCAGACCATTTGCTGCTTTCAGCAAACGGTCCCCACTGGTTCTACCCCCCACTTTGGGCGGGAGAACCGGCGGGAAAAACAAGTGAGGAAGGGAGATGTGCCCACCTCTGCCAACTCCACCCCTCAGGTGGGGGAGGCGAGGTGAAGCACAACCTCGAGTCCCCGCCATCTTGAGGATGGGGGACCCAGCCAACCAGGGACAGGCTCCTGCCCCCTCCCACTGGAGAGTGGCAGAATAGGGGGTGTACCCACCCCAGGGAAGGAACCCATTGGTCCCTGCCCTTTACCTACCTGTAACGCACCTAAATCTAGTATTTAGGGGGCACCCTGAACCTTACTTCCTCAGATCCAGCCTACCAACAAGAAGAAAAGAAGAAGGACGAAGAGCCGTGCAGAGCTAACAAGAGGACGACACCCACTAACTTGGCCCCAGCCCTACAGGCCTGTCTCCCCTCGAACCTGCTTCTGCGAAATCCCGGCGTGTCCAGCAGCCAGCAACCTCACAAACCCCGGAGGACCTGCCTGCCTTCACTTCCAAGACTGTTTCTCCCGTGAACACCGGTCGTGTTTAAACTGCAGCTTCTGGCTCGGGCCGGACACCGCGAATCCAGCCCACTCCGCACCCGCCGAACCCGGCCCGAGCTCGAGTGGAAAAACACCACGAGGAGGTCACCCCGGCGATCCTGACCCGAGATCCAGTGACTCCTGACCTGCCTCAGGCCTCCAGACGACGCCTGCAGCCTCAATTCAGAGGCTCCCCTCTACCGGGACGAGAGCGGGTAAGAAAATCCGACCCTAAAAGGCACCCCTGCACCTGACGCCCCACGGCCTTGTGTGCCCAAACCAACGGTGCCTAACCAACCCAAGACATCCCAACTTACCCCTCAAAGTGGTGGTCGCATCCAGAAGGTCCTCGTCCCCGAGCCTGCAGTGCTTCTTCAAACCAGAGGCTCTCCATAGAAAACAACAGGGCATCCGACGTCGAAATAGCACTCTGCACCCGGCCACCCCAGTGCCGCTGAGGGTGCACCTTTTGTGCCAACTTGTTTCCCCATTTGCCCTGACCTAAACCCTAGGAGCTTTGCTCCCACAACCCAGTGGCCTGCTTGCCAGTAGCCACCAACCGGAGACCCCCTATCCTCCATAGGATAACATTGGGCCTCAACACTCTGCACCCGGCCGCCCTAGTGCCGCCGAGGGTGCAACAACAGTGCATCACTGACCCTGGGGGAATCCTTGTTCTAACCCCAGAACCTTAACTCCCACAGTCGTTTACTTACCTGCAAACCGATAACCTGTTTTTCCTCCATAGGATAACATTGACAATTTTTCTTCCAAAAAACGACTGTGTGGAGTTTTGAGAACTAAAGATATTCTTTAAAAATCATACAATTAACCAAGACGTGTTTTCTTACCTGTTTGCAGGAAATGTCCCAGTGCTGAATCTAGGCATCCAGCACTGAGTTAGAAAAAGTAACGTAAAAGTAACTTACCTGCAATTTGTTGAAACAGCCCATTCATTTCAATGTACTGCTCCAAAAAGTTTCAAAGTGTGGAGTTTTAAAATGTGAAAATATTCTTTAAAAATCGCACGAATAACAAAAACGCATTTACTCACCTGTTTCCAGGAAATGTCCCAGTGCTGAATCCAGGCATCCAGCACTGAGTTAGAAAAAGTAACGTAAAAGTAACTTATCTGCAATTTATTGAAAAAGCCTATTCATTCCAATGTACTGCTAAGTGTTGCATACTACTGCTCCCCTGTAAATCAAACAAAGTACAATTTCCATTGCATTTTCAAACTGTTCGACATTCAGTAACTTATTACTGTAAAGTATTTTATGCTTACCTGTGCCAGGCTTGCTTGGTCCTAAAATAAAACAACAGTATATTTTTATACAAAAACAATTGGCCTAGAGTTAAAAAAATGTAAAAAAAAACATTGTTGTTCAGTTCAGTTCAGTTCTTGAGTGTGTGAATTCATTTGCTGACTGAGTGTGTACATCAAATGCTTAACACTGTCCTCTGATACTGCCTTACTGCTCGACCAAGCTACCACTATTAGAGAGTAAGGTTCTATCTAACTTTAACCTCTGCCTACCTCTGGAGTCACCTGGACCCTATACACACTATACCTCATTTTGGTGTAGTATATATAGAGCCAGTTTCTTACAGGTCCTAGTTAATTAACATATCAATTTTTTTTTGAATGATTAAGGAACTATTTTTTATATGATACCAATGCTTTAAATTGTAATGATTTTTGTTAATCAAACAACAAAGAATTACACACACCCCTGTATCTACCCCCTCAATCCACCTCGGGGAGCCGCTCGGACCACGCCACAACTGAGAGCCAAGTGTTGAAGTGGTAATCGTCCAGTTGCACAGGACCCCAGGACATCAGATTGGGACCCCAGGACATCAGGAGTGATAGACCTCGAACCCCATGGTGGGACCACTAGCCCCTGCTTGCCTCATGGCGATTTGAAAGGGGTCCTGACAGATGGCATTTACTCTAACATATGAGGTCTCTTCCAGGGCGCTACCATTTTCTGCATCTCTCCTGCTCTTGATATAAGGGAGTCGGCCGCCTCCTTAACATAAGAAAGTATCTTGAAACAACTTTTCGTCAAATCCTAAACTAAACTAATGCTCAACAAACTCAACTGATTACCAAGTATACAGTTTGTGCCAACATACAGCCAGCCTCACTCGGCACATCACCCACCCCCGTATATGAAGAGCTGGATAGAGTCAATGCCAGGCACCCATGTGTGAGGAGCTACAGTCAATGTCAGGCTCCCACGTGTGATGAGATAGAGTCAATGCCAGGTACCCATGTGTGAGGAGCTGGATAGAGTCAATGCCATGCACCCACGTGTGAGGAGCTAGATAGAGTGAATGCAAGGCACCCACTTGACAAGAGCTAGATAGAGTAAATGCCAAGAAGCCATGTTTGAGGATTTAGATAGAGTCAATGCCAGGCACCCATGTGTGTGGAGCTAGATAGAGTCAATGCCAGACAGTCATGTGTGAGGAGCTAGATAGAGTCAATGCCAGGCATCCATGTGTGAGGAGCTGTATAGAGTCAATGCCAGGAACCGACATGTGAGGAGATCGAGTCAATGCCAGGCACACATGTGTGAGGAGCTAGATACGGTCAATGCCAGGCAACCATGTGGGAGGAGCTAGATAGAGTCAATACCTGGCACTTTTGTGTGAGGAGCTAGATAGAGTCAATGCCAGGCACACACATGTTAGGAGATAGAGTCAATGCCAGACACCCACATCTGAAGAGCTAGATAGAGTCAATGCCAGGCACCCACATCTGAGGAGCTAGATAGAGTCAATACCTGGCACTTTTGTGTGAGGGGCTAGATAGAGTCAATGCCAGGCACACACATGTTAGGAGATAGAGTCAATGCCAGGCACCCACGTGTGAGGAGCTAGAGAGAATCAATGCCAGGCACCCACATCTGAGGAGCTAGATAGAGTCAATGCCAGGCACCCACATCTGAGGAGCTAGATAGAGTCAATGCCAGGCACCCATGTGTGAGGAGCTAGATAGAGTCAATGCCAGGCATCCATGTGTGAGGAGCTAGATAGAGTCAATGATTAGCACCTATGTGTGAAGAATTGGATGGAAGCCATTCTTGCCACCCATGTCTTAGGTGATATGTAGAGTCAATGCCAGGCACCCATGTGAGAGGGCCTAATAGAGTCAATGCCACTCATCCATGTGTGAGGAGCTAGATAGATTCAATGCCAGGCACCCACGTATGAGGAGCTAGATGGAGTCAATGCCTGGCACCCACGTGTGAGGACCTAGATAGAGTCAATGCCAGAAACCTACATGAGAAGAAATAGATAGAATCAATACCAGGCACCTATGTAAGAGGAGCTAGATAGAGTCAATGCCAGGCACCCACATCTGAGGAGCTAGATAGAGTCGATGCCAGGCACTCACATGTGAGGAGCTGGATAGAGTCAATGCCTGGCACCCATGTGTGAAGAATTGGATAGAAGCCTTTCTTGCCACCCATGTGTGAGTAGCTATATAGGGTTAATGACAGGTACCCACCTGTGAGGAGCTATATAGAGTCAATGCCTGGCTCCCACGTGTGAGGAGATAGAGTCAATGCCAGACACCCACGTGTGAGGAGCTAGATAGAGTCAATGCCAGACAGTCATGTGTTAAGAGCTAGATAGAGTCAATGCTAGGCAGCTACATGTGAGGAGATAAAGTTAATGCCAGGCACACACATGCGAAAAGCTAGATAGAGTCAATGCCAGGCCCCACATTTGAGGTGCTATATAGTCAATGCAGGTCACTCAAGTGTGATGAGCTATAAAGTGGCAATGCAAGGCACCCACGTGACAGGAGCTAGATAGAGTTAATGTCAGGCACCCACGTGACAAGGGCTAGATAGAGTCAATGCCAAGTAGCCATGTTTGAGGATTTATTGAGTCAATGCCACTCACCCATGTGTGAGTGAAGGAAGTGGCCAGTTTAGGGTCACCCGGGTCACTAATGACCACCTCTCAGCCTTCCACACCAAATGAGTCGGTCAGACAGTATAGAATACAAACCAATAACTGTTTATTATTGTACACTCAGAGCGGAGCCCGGTCTGCCCAGTCATTAGGAGTGCTGCAGAGGGACTGAAATCGACAAGCAAAAAGATACATTATGTACATTTCGTAACTGGGCTAAAACACGCCCACAGTGGAATTTTCCATGCAGGTGCAGCTAAACAGTAAAATACAGAAAAAATGGTTTCAGCGCTTCTATCGCTCACAAAGTATCTCAATTCCAAGGTCGTTCCAGTCTGGCCCATCACCGGACTAGTGGGAGAGGGCCTCTATCTATTGAGAAAGGTATGCTCCAATAGGAACAGTATACTCATTACGGGAACAAGTCTAACGTGGCAGAAACTAAACTTATAGAAGAGCATTTCTCAGAATTGAACTAGATCAGTTTCGAGCAGCCTAAAATGGCACCTGTGAAGAAAATGGTGCAGCGAATGTTAACTTACATAGGGCAATGCGCAAACATGAACATTTCTATTTTAACAGACCCTCCTTTTAGCATGAGATAAAACATTTTCTAACAGCAACAAGAAAAACAAGAAACCATAGGCAGTAATACAAATTCACAACAATGAATCCTTATGAGCACTCCATGTCATCAACATCAGGAAAGGAAACTGTAAGGAGGGAAGTATTCTCAAAAATACCCTTGTCTATGTTCATGAGATCCTCAATGTCTTTCTGTACCTTAATTGCGGCATTCGTACCATGAATCGATATTTTCCTTTAAGGGGTGAGAATGGTGGTGCAATAGGAGCAACAGAAGGGAAGGCACTGAATAAGAGCACAACAAAGCACCAATATCACAATCAGGTAAATCACTTTTCAAGAATCCAACCCCAGCTTCCAAAAAGAGACCAACTCCAATTTCCACTTTCCATTCCCTTGACATTCTCAAGGATATGTAGAATGTGCTTGGTAATATTCTTTTCCATATTCTTGATCCCGACTACACACTGGTCTCCCACTACCGCGCATATACCACCACTCGTGGCTAAAATAAAATCAACTCCGAATCTGGTCTGTTCTGAATATATTCGCATACTCTCCAACTGAGTGGTGATGTCGCGTAGAGCTGCCACGGTAGTATTTGATAAAATCTGTAACTTGCACCCAAAATATTCTCACCCGAGCCATAGAGGTACCACCCAAAGTGAAAATGGATGAGAGGATGTATCCAAAAGTGATCCCATTACTATAATTATTGACCTCTATATCTGTTACTCCCTCCCAGAATTCCTTTGTTAAAGTCCATTTAACCCAGCGGACATTAGGATTAGCGTATTTACAGGGCACTCCTAAGGGCAACACCATCCCAAGAGCTACATCCTCTGTACCGTTGTGGACGTTGGAATATATACCTTTAGACAAGAAGTAAAACCCCAGGTGTGCATAAATAGGCCCTTCATAATCTACTGCAGCATATCTAGGGCCTTATTTATGAAGGCCTGCGTCAATTTTGCGCCGCCGTTGTGTCACTTTTAGTGACGCAGCAGCGGCGTAAATAATGCGCCATGTTGCGCCATATTTACGAAGTGACGCATCTAGGTAGATGCGTCACTTCGTAAACCCCTGCACTACATTATACCTGTGTCAGGTATAATGTATGCAGGGTGGGCGTTCCCCCGCAAGAAAGGGTCGTAGGAGTGGCGCAGTGAAATCTATGAGATTTCGCTGCGCCACTTCTAGGATGCTAATGCGTCAAAACCTTACGCCTGCCTCATGGCAGGCGTATGGGTGACGCAGGCCCTTTCACAACTCCAGCAATGCGCCACTTTTGCGCTGACAGATACGTCAGTAAAACTGACGTATCTGTCATTCCATGCGACATGATGCGTCATACAGTAAATATGACGCATCATTCGGGTCGCAAGGAAGGCGCACTGAGAAGTGTCGCATCGCTGCTTTCACTTCTCATAAATGAGGCCCCTAGTGTTCATTCCAAAAGTACTCGGATCTTTGTCATTCACTAAATGGATCGTATTCTTGTACAGCACTATTCCAGAACAGTTGATATACAAAGAAGTGTCTGTGCTATTCACGATAGGGCAGCAAGCAGGATAATAACCAGCCTCCCGGGTGACTATCAATTCCTTGTAATTCCAGCCCACCAAAGTAGCTTTCTGTTCCTTCATATAAAAATTGTCGCAATATGTGTTGTTATCACAACCTGGATAACCCATTCCCAGTGGCTTTCTATAATATAAACAAGGTCCTGGATAGCCAAAACCAAAATCTCCCTTTACTTCTGTAAATTGTTCCACACTGCATAAAAATCCCTCTCGTACCTGTGAAACTTTTCATCAACCTAGTTCTCACTCCTCGAGCCGACTAACAGCTTTCTCACATTAGCCGCCATTTTAATTCGCCAGATTACTCCGCCCACCCTTACGATGTATTAATCTGGTGAATGCTGGGGGTTTGTTGAACCGAATGAGGGGATAGAGTAAGGTTTCACATATAGGTGATTTCAACAAGTAGGAGCCGTACCGGTGGATTATGGGTCCCGTAGTAAAAGTGGTAAAAGCTTAGATAATGATAAGGGGCGGGTCTTAAAACGTGATGAGTTTAAAATGTGAGAAAGCCGTTAGTCGGCTTGAGGAGTGAGAACTAGGTTGATGAAAAGTTTCACAGGTACGAGAGGGATTTTTATGCAGTGTGGAACGAGAGGCAACAGGCAGGTTTTGTTATCTAAGACAGTGGGGAGACATTCTCGTAGATGTTCTTTAACATGGGACTGTATTGTATATACAGATGAAGGGGAGTCGATCAGGAACATTTTTGCACTGGGAGGTACTAGAGGGAAAGCGCTAGTTGAGCTTTTTTTAAAAGAAAGTACATAATGAATAATGTTAGCGTATTGATATGACAAGCGTTTTAAAATATGAAGTCTAAAATGTTGTTGTCTGACTTTGTAGTGAACCCCTGACGAAGGTTGATGAAAGCAACCGAAATGCATTGGGAATGTGATACTACTGAGGATAAACTATGTATGTTTCCTGCCGTAAAAATAAGGCTCGGATGGGCATATTTACCGCATCAGAATTCAATACATAATGGTTTTTCATGTGACGGACGAAAAGGAACAAAAAATTGAGAATTGAAATAAATGGATTAAAATTACAAAACTGGATGTTTTTTTGAAGTTTTTGGTTCAACAAAGCCTTTCAGCAGTGCTTCCGGTATGGGAGCGACAAATCGTTCCCTAACCCATTGTCCTAGCTATAGGACATACCCGTCATCTCATCCATATCATAATGATCATGATAATACTGTCCATCACGAGGGTCATCAAAGTAACTATTATCAGAGCGACCCTGTGAAACCGTAGCATTCCGAGTTCTATTAGTCCCACGACCTCTCCCACCAGAACCTCGCCCTCTAGGAGATGCAACTTTCTGCAAAAGCACAGGGCACTGGCTACGCCAATGACTTTCCTCCTTACAATACGCACACTGATTTGGCCCTAAAGGTGTCATTGAAGGGTGTCTAGTACGTGGAAGCTGTCTAGAAGGACCACTTCGTCCCCTATTATTGCCCCAACATGCTTGCTGCAACAACACCTTCGTCTTTAGATCTTTATGTTTCTTATCAGTCTTATCTGTCTCCTCCTGATCGCAATGTTCATAATATTAGGCCATATTCAAAATAACAGAGGTAGAAGACGTAGACCAAGTTCTCTCAGACGCCTGCAAACGAGTCATTTCAGGAAGAAGATTTGTAACAAACCTGTCAACAAACAAACAAACTCCCCCTTCCGTGGACATAACTTGCCCACTGTAATCCAAAACGTATCTTCAAACCTAGTAAAGAAGTCGGACACACTCTCATCCTTCTTCTGCCGACAAGCCATCAACCTATCCCAACTTACCTTCTTAGGTGGAATAAGAGTGTGCATGTATGTAATAATATGACCAGGCAAAGCAAGTATCTCTGCACGGGACATATCTACTGGCTTCCTGTCCTGATCCCATCCTTTAATCACACCCCATGTACCGTCAGATTCTGCAATGTGATCTTGAGTATGCACCTGGCGCCAAATATCAACCGGAACAAGAAGGCCAAAAAACATTTCAATTTCAGCAGAGTCATTACAGTAGACGAAGCAACATCTGTTATTTCCTTATAATAAGCTCTGGGATTTTTCCTAGGGTTGGGCAGGGTAGGCTTAAGGGCTAAAACCTCGCTCCTTTTCCATGGAGCATAGACCCATTGTTCCTGAAAACGAGTGGCTATGGCTGCTTTAGTGACATTACCGTGCTGATCCGTTAACTCTGGAATTTCTGGATGATATATTGGATGAACCTCGCGCATAGGGAACTGAGTAATCTTAGTAGGACTCTTTTCAAACAACCAAACCCTATAGGAAACTATAGTATTAATATTTGCGAGCACCTGTCCTGGGGCTGAATCAGCAATATAAACACGATCTTTAATATCAAATAACACTTGTGGAGCCTCAATTTTAATATGTGTGCGCCAGAGATCAATGTAGCAGACATATGCTGGAGAACATGCTGCTGCAGAAAAGGCTCACACACAGCTTGCCAAATGTCTTCGGCGCTATAAACCGGATTACTAGCCCACTTCATAGCCTGTCTGGCTAGCACCTCCTTCTCATCTTCCCCTACTTCAGAGCGCACCAACGGGCCCATCCGTTACCTGAATTTCGTCCAATCTCTATCTTCGAACACATGTTGATAGGCACAATCGTTGTTAAAGCTTGCACTGGAGGAGAAAGAACCGAAGATGTAGGAGTCAAAACGGTAGATGTACTAGGGGTCACAGTGGTCAAAGATGGTGAAGACAAAGAAGGGGCAGGAGGTGCTGTAGCCAAAGCAGTCGAAACAACAGCCATAGATACGGGAACAGCCGAAGCAGATGTAACAGGCTGCTGTGACTGTAAGGGAACAGTGGGATATATCCTCTGCGGGGCATAAGGAGGCAGAGGCCGAGTGTCTAACAGCTCCTCCACAAAAGCATCATCTTCCTCTTTGGCCAAATAAGAATTATCAGTGTGTAGCCAAAATCTTCTATCTTCACATTCAACTCCTCCCTCCTGTTTTTTTCTATCATATGCTACAGCTGTCAGCATCAATGTTTGCATTTTCCCCTTCCGTGCATCTCTTTCCATCTTTAACCGTCTCTGTCTAGCCTCCTTCTGCCAAGTTTGAAGAGAATCAAACATCGACTGCCTACTTCGTCTCTTAAACAACTGTTCCTGTAAAAGCCCAATCTTCTGTTCATCAAAGGTGCCTGTCAAAGGCCACTGCAACTCGGCATTGTCCCTAGTATATGTGTGCCATAATGTACTAAACATAATAGGGCCAAGACCATGCTTCACATACATATCAAAATTAGGGCTGCCTTCTGGAGGCGCCGGCTGAGCTTCTTGCAATTGAGCATCTACAGAACAACAATGACAACACAAATTCCAAACTTTACTGAAGCCAGGCATTTAAAAAAAAAAACACAAGTTTGTTATTATTTTTTTTTTAACCTGGCAAAGTAGTCGCAAGTACTTTTTATCAAGACAGTCCTCAGACCGTACCAAACTCAAACCCAAACGGTACCATATCCACAAAGAGCCAAAACAAACTCACCTGATATCAGGAGTACAAATGAACCAGTTCTCCACTGCCGACTCTTCAGACCAAACGGACAGATCCAAGGGTTTTGCCGTTCAGGACTCCAGTCGGGATGACCACTGGGCGAGGCACCATCCGGCAGGACACAGGGGGCAGCTGCGAGCAAATAAAACTCTTCATGCAGGGATCCCTGAGCCGTCAGTCCGACCCGATGATGTCCTCGACCTCCTCCCATCTGAGGAAACAGGATGGATCAATCACCCGAAGGAGTCCCTGTTCTGGCACCAACTGAAGGAAGTGGCCCATTTAGGGTCACCTGGGTCACTAATGACCACCTCGCAGCCTTCTGTACCAAATGAAGAGTCGGTCAGACAATAGAGAATACAAACCAATAACTGTTTATTATTGTACACTCAGAGCGGAGCCCGGTCTGCCCAGTCGTTAGGAGTGCAGCAGAGGGACTGAAATCGACTAGCAAAAGGATACATTATGTACATTTCGTAACTGGGCTAAAACACGCCCACAGGGGAATTTTGCAGGCAGGTGCAGCTAAACAGTAAAATACAGAAAAAATGGTTTCAGCGCTCATATCCATACACAATTCCAAGGTCGTTCCATCGGGGCCCGCCACTAGACAAGTGGGAGAGGGCCTCTATCTAGTGAGAAAGGTATGCACTAATAGGGACAGTGTATTCATTACAGGAACAAGTCTAACGTGGCAGAAACTAAACTTATAGAGGAGCATTTCTTGGAATTAAACTAGATCAGTTTCGAACAGCCTAAAATGGCACCTGTGAAGAAAATGACCCAGAGAATGCTAACTTACAGAGGGCAATGCGAAACATGAACATTTCTATTCTAACATGAGGAGCTAGATAGAGTCAATGCCAGGCACCCACAAGTGAGGCCCTACATAGACTCAGTGGCAGGCACCCACATGAGAGTAGCTAAATAGAGTCAATACCAGACACTTTTGTCTGAGGAGCTACATAGAGTCAATGCCAGACACCCACGTATGAGGAGCTAGATAGAGTCAATGCCAGGCACCCACGTGACAGGAGCTAGATAGAGCCAATGCCAGGCACCCATGTGATAGGAGCTAGATAGAGTCAATTCCAGGCACCTACATGTGAGGAGCTAGATAGAGTCAATGCCAGGCACACACATGAGAGGAACTAGATAGAATCAATACCAGGCATTTACGTAGGAGGAGCTAGATAGAGTCAATGCCAGGCACCCATAAGTGAGGCCCTACATAGAGTCAGTGGCAGGCACCCATATGAGGGTAGCTAGATAGAGACACTACCAGGCACCCATGTGTGAGGAGCTACATAGAGTCAATGATAGGCACCCACACTTGAGGAGCTAGATAGAGTCAATGCCAGGCACCCATGTGTGAGGAGCTAGATAGAGTCGATGCCAGGTACCCACATTGGAGGAGCTAGAAAGAGCCAATGCCAGGCACCCACATGTGAGGAGCTAGGTAGAGTCAATGCCAGGCACCTATGTGACAGGAGCTAGATAGAGTCAATGCCAGGCAGCCATGTGTGAGGAGCTAGATAGAATCAATGCCAGGCACCTATGTGACAGGAGCTAGATAGAGTCAATGCCAGGCAGCCATGTGTGAGGAGCTAGATAGAGTCAATGCCAGGCACCCATGTTTGAGGAGCTAGAAAGATTCAATGCCAGGCACCCACGTGTGAGATGCTAGAGTCAATGTCAGATAGTCATGCGCCAGGCAACTACATGTGAAGAGATAGAGTCAATGCCAGGCACACACATGAGAGGAGCTGTATAGAGTCAATGCTTGGCACCCACGTGTGAAGAGTTAGATAGAGTCAATGCCAGGCACCCATGTGAGAGGACTTATAGAGTCAATGTCACTCACCCACGTGTTAGGAGCTAGATAAATTCAATGCCCGGCACCCACGAATGTGGAGCTAGATGGAGTCACTGCCAGAGACCCACAAGTGAGGAGCTAGACTGAGTCAATGCCAGGCGCCCACATGAGAGGCGCTATATTGAGTCACCCCCAGTCACCCATGCGTGAGGAGCTAGATAGAATCAACATCAGGTAGCCATGTATGAGAAGCTGGATAGAGTCAAAGCCAGGCACCCACAAATGAGGGGCTAGATAGAGTCAATGCCAGGCACCCACATTGGTGGAGCTAGATAGAGTCAATGCCAGGCACCCACGAGTGAGGAGCTAGATAGAGTCAATGCCAGGCAGCCACATGTGAGGCCCTACATAGAGTCAATGGCAGGCGCCCACATGAGAGTAGCTAGATAGAGTCAATGGCAGGCACCCACAAGTGAGGAGCTAGATAGAGCCAATGCTAGGCACCCATGTGTGAATGCTGGACAGAGTCAATGCCTGGCACCCATGTGTGAGGAGCTTGTCAGGGACTGTCCAGGACTATGTCGGGAACACAGTCAGGGACTTGAGCAAGGACTGGGTAGAAAACGTACCGTGCACAGAAAGAGCAGTACAGCGCTGCCCAGGATCACACAAGGAGTCAGAGGAGAAAAAGGGATCCAAAGGGGAAGCCTGTACAAGATGGCTAAGACTCAGAAAGGAAGGGCACTTAAAAGGCAATTTAGCATTCAGACTAACTACACCCCGGACGGACGTGGAAGACATATATATAATACAACATTAACAATAAAGGGAATGTGGGGTAAAGCACTCAGGAGCTCCACGCAGTAAGACTGAAGCTCAGTAAGTTCCTCACCCACAATTGCTGTTACAGATACTGACTGAAAATACCCACATATACGATATGTATACAAAGGCAGGGTCTGTGGAGCTTATACCTATGGTGATGTTATAACAGTAACTCAAAGACAATACTCACAGTGAACAAGAAACACCACCTAGGTAGTCAGCTGTGCCCACGGATCCTGGCGATCAAACAGGAACACGCAAGGCAGTATAGCAAAGGGGTAGAACTAAACACAAGCACAATAGACAAGGAGCTAGCAAGGAGGAGTGCTTAACAGGAAAGGAAGGAAATCACAGGGCACACTTGGCAGAAAGCAGGTAACAAACATACAAGGCAACAGAAGCAAGACAGCAGAAATAGAAAGACAGCAAACTAGAACTGGAACCAAGGAAATGGGAAGAAAGGCAGGGACTGGAAAAGGATATACAGAAGGGGAGGCTACAAGGGTATACTAGAATAGTGCAGGTTCAGGAATCAAGAAAACAAAGTAGCATAGAAGGCAGTGCTGGGGCAGGAACAAGAGTTGAGCTAAGGCTCAGGAGTCAAGGTAGCACTGCAGGCAGCGCTAGTTCAGGAGAAGGAAACTGCTGCAGGTCAGGAACAAGGAATGCTAAGGCTCAGGAGTCAAGGTAGCACTGCAGGCAGTGCTGGTTCAGGAACAGGGAATTACTAAAGCTTCAGGAGTCAAGGTAGCACTGCAGGCAGTGCTGGTTCAAGGAAACAGGAAATAGCTACAGCTAAGGAAACAAGGAGTCAAGAGAACACTGCAAGCAGTGCAAATCAGGAACAAGAAATAGCTGAAGCCCAGGAACAGGAACAAAGACTAACTACAGCTCAGGAAACAAGGTAGCACTGCAGGCAGTGCTAATTCAGGCACAAGGAATAGCTATAGCTCAGGAATCAAGGAATATCAAAAGCTCAGGAAACAAGGATTGGTCTCTCCGGAAAACAGCTACAATGACCAACCCTGGGCTGAAGGGAGCTGGGGCTTAAAAGAGCTCACAGTAATCACATGTATCCGGTGTGAGCAGGCTAGCAGCAGCCAGCCACAGGTGAACTGAATTCCTCCACCCATCCTTGACCTGCAGGGGTGGAGACAAAGCAGTGAGCAGGGGATTCTAGGTAATGGAGTTTCCAGCATGAGCAGATTGGCTTCCACAAAACCCGGCATGGATTGGGAATGGATGTCAATTCCTAAATGATGTCCAAATGCCTGGAAGTCAGGATATGCATACAGGGGAGTGTCTGGAAGCACATTAGAATACTGGAAAGCCCCACAATTCCGCCCCCTGGTGGTGGCAACGAGAGCACAGGGATTGAATCGTGACAGAGTTAGATAGAGTCAATGCCAGACACCCACATGAGAGGAAATAGATAGAATCAATACCAGGCACTTATGTATGAGGAGCTAGATAGAGGCAATGCCAGACACCCATGTGTGACCAGCTAGATAGGGTCAATGCCAGGCACCCACGTGACAAGGGCTAGATGGAGTCAATGCCAAGTAGCCATGTTTTAGGATTTAGATAGAGTCAATGCCAGGCACCAACATGTGAGTAGCTAGATAGAGTCAATGCCTGGCACACACATGAGCGGAACTAGATAGAATCAATACCAGGCATTTACGTAGGAGGAGCTAGATAGAGTCAATGCCAGGCACCCATAAGTGAGGCCCTACATAGAGTCAGTGGCAGGCACCCATATGAGGGTAGCTAGATAGAGACACTACCAGGCACCCATGTGTGAGGAGCTACATAGAGTCAATGATAGGCACCCACACTTGAGGAGCTAGATAGAGTCAATGCCAGGCACCCATGTGTGAGGAGCTAGATAGAGTCGATGCCAGGTACCCACATTGGAGGAGCTAGAAAGAGCCAATGCCAGGCACCCACATGTGAGGAGCTAGGTAGAGTCAATGCCAGGCACCTATGTGACAGGAGCTAGATAGAGTCAATGCCAGGCAGCCATGTGTGAGGAGCTAGATAGAATCAATGCCAGGCACCTATGTGACAGGAGCTAGATAGAGTCAATGCCAGGCAGCCATGTGTGAGGAGCTAGATAGAGTCAATGCCAGGCACCCATGTTTGAGGAGCTAGAAAGATTCAATGCCAGGCACCCACGTGTGAGATGCTAGAGTCAATGTCAGATAGTCATGCGCCAGGCAACTACATGTGAAGAGATAGAGTCAATGCCAGGCACACACATGAGAGGAGCTGTATAGAGTCAATGCTTGGCACCCACGTGTGAAGAGTTAGATAGAGTCAATGCCAGGCACCCATGTGAGAGGACTTATAGAGTCAATGTCACTCACCCACGTGTTAGGAGCTAGATAAATTCAATGCCCGGCACCCACGAATGTGGAGCTAGATGGAGTCACTGCCAGAGACCCACAAGTGAGGAGCTAGACTGAGTCAATGCCAGGCGCCCACATGAGAGGCGCTATATTGAGTCACCCCCAGTCACCCATGCGTGAGGAGCTAGATAGAATCAACATCAGGTAGCCATGTATGAGAAGCTGGATAGAGTCAAAGCCAGGCACCCACAAATGAGGGGCTAGATAGAGTCAATGCCAGGCACCCACATTGGTGGAGCTAGATAGAGTCAATGCCAGGCACCCACGAGTGAGGAGCTAGATAGAGTCAATGCCAGGCAGCCACATGTGAGGCCCTACATAGAGTCAATGGCAGGCGCCCACATGAGAGTAGCTAGATAGAGTCAATGGCAGGCACCCACAAGTGAGGAGCTAGATAGAGCCAATGCTAGGCACCCATGTGTGAATGCTGGACAGAGTCAATGCCTGGCACCCATGTGTGAGGAGCTTGTCAGGGACTGTCCAGGACTATGTCGGGAACACAGTCAGGGACTTGAGCAAGGACTGGGTAGAAAACGTACCGTGCACAGAAAGAGCAGTACAGCGCTGCCCAGGATCACACAAGGAGTCAGAGGAGAAAAAGGGATCCAAAGGGGAAGCCTGTACAAGATGGCTAAGACTCAGAAAGGAATGGCACTTAAAAGGCAATTTAGCATTCAGACTAACTACACCCCGGACGGACGTGGAAGACATATATATAATACAACATTAACAATAAAGGGAATGTGGGGTAAAGCACTCAGGAGCTCCACACGGTAAGACTGAAGCTCAGTAAGTTCCTCACCCACAATTGCTGTTACAGATACTGACTGAAAATACCCACATATAGGATATGTATTCAAAGGCAGGGTCTGTGGAGCTTATACCTATGGTGATGTTATAACAGTAACTCAAAGACAATACTCACAGTGAACAAGAAACACCACCTAGGTTGTCAGCTGTGCCCACGGATCCTGGCGATCAAACAGGAACACGCAAGGCAGTAACAGCAAAGGGGTAGAACTAAACACAAGCACAATAGACAAGGAGCTAGCAAAGAGGAGTGCTTAACAGGAAAGAGGAAATCACAGGGCACACTTGGCAGAAAGCAGGTAACAAACATACAAGGTAACAGAAGCAAGACAGCAGAAATAGAAAGATAGCAAACTAGAACTGGAACCAAGGAAATGGGAAGAAAGGCAGGGACTGGAAAAGGATATACAGAAGGGGAGGCTACAAGGGTATACTAGAATAGTGCAGGTTCAGGAATCAAGAAAACAAAGTAGCATAGAAGGCAGTGCTGGGGCAGGAACAAGAGTTGAGCTAAGGCTCAGGAGTCAGGGTAGCACTGCAGGCAGCGCTAGTTCAGGAGAAGGGAAACTGCTGCAGGTCAGGAACAAGGAATGCTAAGGCTCAGGAGTCAAGGTAGCACTGCAGGCAGTGCTGGTTCAGGAACAGGGAATTACTAAAGCTTCAGGAGTCAAGGTAGCACTGCAGGCAGTGCTGGTTCAAGGAAACAGGAAATAGCTACAGCTAAGGAAACAAGGAGTCAAGAGAACACTGCAAGCAGTGCAAATCAGGAACAAGAAATAGCTGAAGCCCAGGAACAGGAACAAAGACTAACTACAGCTCAGGAAACAAGGTAGCACTGCAGGCAGTGCTAATTCAGGCACAAGGAATAGCTATAGCTCAGGAATCAAGGAATATCAAAAGCTCAGGAAACAAGGATTGGTCTCTCCGGAAAACAGCTACAATGACCAACCCTGGGCTGAAGGGAGCTGGGGCTTAAAAGAGCTCACAGTAATCACATGTATCCGGTGTGAGCAGGCTAGCAGCAGCCAGCCACAGGTGAACTGAATTCCTCCACCCATCCTTGACCTGCAGGGGTGGAGACAAAGCAGTGAGCAGGGGATTCTAGGTAATGGAGTTTCCAGCATGAGCAGATTGGCTTCCACAAAACCCGGCATGGATTGGGAATGGATGTCAATTCCTAAATGATGTCCAAATGCCTGGAAGTCAGGATATGCATACAGGGGAGTGTCTGGAAGCACATTAGAATACTGGAAAGCCCCACAATTCCGCCCCCTGGTGGTGGCAACGAGAGCACAGGGATTGAATCGTGACAGAGTTAGATAGGGTCAATGCCAGACACCCACATGAGAGGAAATAGATAGAATCAATACCAGGCACTTATGTATGAGGAGCTAGATAGAGGCAATGCCAGACACCCATGTGTGAGCAGCTAGATAGGGTCAATGCCAGGCACCCACGTGACAAGGGCTAGATGGAGTCAATGCCAAGTAGCCATGTTTTAGGATTTAGATAGAGTCAATGCCAGGCACCAACATGTGAGTAGCTAGATAGAGTCAATGCCTGGCACCTACATTTGAGGAGCTAGATAGAGTCAATGCCAGACAGTCATGTGTGAGGAGCTAGATAGAGTCAATGCCAGGGAGCTACATGTGAGAAGATAGAGTCAATGCCTGGCACCCACGTGTGAAGCGCTAGATACAGTCAATGCCAGGCAACAACATGTGAGTAGCTAGATAGAGTCAAAGACAGGCACCCACGTGTGAGGAGCTAAATAGAGTCAATACCAGGCATGCACATCTGATGAGCTAGATAGAGTCAATGCCAGGCAACCACAAGTGAGGAGCTAGATAGAGTCAATGCCAGACACCCACAAGTGAGGAGCTAGATAGAGTCAATGCCAGACACCCATGTGTGAGGAGCTAGATAGAGTCAACCCCAATCACCCATGCATGAGGAGCTAGATAGAATCAACCTCAGGTAGCCATGAATGAGGAGCTACATAGAGTCAATACCAGGCACCCACAAATGAGGGGCTAGATAGGATCAATGCCCGGCACCTATGTGTGAAGAATTGGATAGAACTCCACAATAATGTGAGAGACGCCCTGATTACTGAAAAAGGGACAGGGTCAATTACAATTTAAACAGAAATGAGTCCCTCTTATGTCCAATATTATAATATTAGAATCAACACTCTCATGACCATACTTCACTCACTCTGATATCCACACACTGAACCTTATTATATGAATAAATGTCTAATTTATTATGATATAAAAATATATATATTAAAATGATCTCAATTACCATACATATAGCTTTTCATTTATTAAAGATCAAACAATTTGATATAAAGCTCTACACTATATTCCATCAGCATTAAAAATACACTTGAGATAATTTCGTAAACAACACAATAAAATCCCATTAAGTATATACAAATTAACTGCGTAATTTCACCATCACAGTAACAGAGTAATCACATGAAAATTCAAAAGTCGACGCAGCGTTTCGGTGGATAAAGCTTGATAGACTTCACCTTCTTCAGGTCAAGAACATATTTTTTGACAACAGAAATCTCTCTGCAATCTGTGATTCACCGATCCCTTCCTATTTCCCACATTGTTTGGAGAGGGTTTTGGGAAGTGGTATTTTCTAAAAAATATTCTTCTATTTATCTCCTAGTTACCCCTTTTGAGAAGATTACATTTATTCTGTTCACTCCGTCTCTTGCAGTTGTAGGATAAATCACTCTATATATTATCCGAATGTTTTTTTTTAATATAAGATGCTTGTTCAGTCTCTCTTATGTAGATTAAATCACTGTACTGGATACTCAGCGATAAGTTAGTACGGCTGCCCTTCTTATGCCTTTCCGGCGTTTGTCGGTCTCTTAGCTCGCCTTCACGTCAATGCGGTCACCCGGCTTTCTATTTACTTCCTTAGAAGAAGGAAGGGATCGGTGAACAACAGATTACTGAGAGATTTCTGTTGTCAAAAAATATTTTCTTGTCCTGAAGAAGGTGGTGTCTATCAAGCTATGAATTTGTTTGATCTTTAATAAATGAAAAGCTATATATATGGTAATTGAGGAGATCATTTTAATAAATATTTTTTTATATCATAATAAATTAGACATTTATTTATATAATAAGGTTCAGTGTGTGGATATCAGAGTGAATGAAGTATGGTCATGAGAGTGTTGATTCTCATATTATAATATTGGACACGAGAGGGACTCACTGCTGTTTAAAAAGAATTGGATAGAAGCCCTTCTTGTCACCTTGTGTGAGGAGCTAGATAGAGTCAATGCCAGGCACCCACGTGTGAGGAGCTAGATAGAGTCAATGCCAGGCACCCACCTGTGAGGAGCTAGATAGAGTCAATGCCAGGCACCCACGTGTGAGGAGCTAGATAGAGTCAATGCCAGGCACCCATGTGTGAGGAGCTAGATAGAGTCAATGCCAGGCACCCACGTGTGAGGAGCTAGAGAGAGTCAATGCCAGGCACCTATGTCTGAGGAGCTAGATAGAGGCAATGCCAGGCACCCACCTGTGAGGAGCTAGATAGAGTCAATGCCAGGCACCTATGTCTGAGGAGCTAGATAGAGTCAATGCCAGGCACCCACGTGTGAGGAGCTAGAGAGAGTCAGTGCCAGGCACCCACGTGTGAGGAGCTAGAGAGAGTCAATGCCAGGCACCCATGTGTGAGGAGCTAGATAGAGTCAATGCCAGGCACCCACGTGTGAGGAGCTAGAGAGAGTCAATGCCAGGCACCCACGTGTGAGGAGCTAGAGAGAGTCAATGCCAGGCACCCACGTGTGAGGAGCTAGAGAGAGTCAATGCCAGGCACCTATGTCTGCGGAGCTAGATAGAGGCAATGCCAGGCACCCACCTGTGAGGAGCTAGATAGAGTCAATGCCAGGCACCCATGTGTGAGGAGTTAGATAGAGTTAATGCCAGGCACCCATGTGTGAGGAGCTAGATAGAGTCAATGCCAGGCACCCATGTGTGAGGAGTTAGATAGAGTCAATGCCAGGCACCTATGTGTGAGGAGCTAGATAGAGACAATGGCAGGCACCCACGTATGAGGAGCTGGATAGAGTCAATCCCACGCACCCATGTGTGAGGAGATAGATAGAGGCAGTGCCAGGCACCCATGTGTGAGGAGCTAGAGAGAATCAATGCCAGGCATCCATGTGTGAGGATCTAGATAGAGTCAATGCCAGGCACCCACAAATGAGGGGCTAGATAGAGGCAATGCCACTCACCCATGTGTTTAGAAGCTATATAGAGTCAATGCCAGGCATCCACATGAGAGGAACTAGATAGAATCAATACCAGGCACTTATGTAGGAGGAGCTAGATAGAGTCAATGCCAGGAATCCATGTGTGAGGAGCTAGATAGAGTCAATGAATGGTGCCCTCATGAGAGTAGCTAGATAGCGCCAATGACAGGCACCCACATGTGAGAAGCTGGACAGAGTTAATGCCTGGCACCCACGTGTGAGGAGCTAGATAGAGTCAATGCCAGGCACCTACGTTTTAGGAGCTATATTGTCCATGCCCTCTACCATCTTCCACCCACCTAATTGAGGCAGATTAAACATAGTGCTTAAAGCCTATCTCAGCACTAGTCTCCCCTCCATGCCAATGGCCTTCCTACCCTCTGAGTGCCCCTCACTCTTAGGAGCCTGGTAGGCGGAGGGGGCCTCTTCAGAGGCTGGTGCACACTTTAGGACTGCACTGGAACCCCCCACTGCTTCTTGTGAGGAGAGAGGCGGTGCGTGGGTCGGTGGAGTGCTGTGTGCAGCTGCACTGATGCAATCCCGCACTCAGTGCCCCGGGTTCAAAGGTCTACCGTGACAAACACAGGGATTAGAAACACAAACAGCCTAGTGCCAGGGGGCAGACTCCAACGGCCTGTTGGCATGTATCCCCTCCAGGGAGACACGTGCTGGGCCAGCGCCCCCCCTGACGTGTCCTTGACAGGTGCACAGCCCAGGAGGGTGACTGGGTGCTTCCCTGTGACACCCTCAGCCATGTTGTGTGCCTGAAATGCCTCAAAACACACTTTCAGAATTCATACAAGTGTCAAAAACAGAACACATTTTAATCCTGAGTCCGGGTCTCTGCCTTGCAGTCTGGCCACCAGATTCAGGCTTTTTTGTGTGCAGTTTTATATAGCGCGAACTGGAAGGTCTTGCAGCGCTTTACATGAACACATGCAGTCCGCATACAGGGGCATATTTACAGCAGAATGGAGAAGCGTGGCGTTAAGCAAACATTGCTAATGCCACGCTTCTCCATTCTGAAAACACAGGGATGTACGTGCCCTATTCACAAGAATGTGGCGCCCCCCTGCGTTTCCCCTAGCGCTGGCGCTGAATTTAGCTGCCTTGCGCCAAAACCCCTAATAAACTGGGAGGAATTCTCGTCCTTCTTCACAGACAAAATAATTTCATTGGGAAGTGAGCTTAGAGCAGCCGCTTTAACCATACCCTCCTTATCGGCTTCAAAAATCGATGAACCTTCACACTCCCTCCAAGCAGTACCCAAAAATGAAGCTCGATGGTCTTCTTTCAAGTTATATGACAACAACAACATCTCCAAAATCCTCTCGTCGACAAAGCCAAATAACCACTTCAAAGATCCTCTCCCTTCGAAATTCTCGAAGACAACCAGCCAATTTGTTGTCTCCATCTGGACCACGATAATCAACGCCTCTCTGTCTCAAGGCTCCATACCAGACTGCCTAAAAACTGGGCAAGTCATCCCCATCATAAAAAAACCAACATCGAACGCTGCTGACCCAAATAATTTCAGGCCAGTTTCCAATATTCCCTTATTAGCGAAAGTGCTAGAAAAATGTGTGCATCAACAACTGTGCCAATACATTTCTAAATGTAATCTTCTGGACGGCTGCCAATCAGGTTTCAGACCAGACCATAGTACGGAAACTACAATACTTCATATAGTGGATGACGCCTTGCAAGCTCTAGACCAAGACAAAGCTTGTTTTTTAATTCTTCTGGACCTTTCATCTGCGTTCGACACCGTAAACCATGATAAACTGCTAGATCGACTCGGAAGCAGGATGAGCTTGTCGGGAACTGTCCTCGAATGGTCTAAATCTTTCTTGGAGAATAGATCACAAAGATTTTTAGTTAATCAAAAGCTATCATCGCCGTCCCCTATTACGATTGGTGTACCGCAAGGATCAACTCTTTCCCCAACTCTTTTTAACCTCTACATGGAACCGCTGGCTGAGAGACTACAACACGCCAACATCTTATTTCATATGTATGCTGACGACACACAGATCTACATTAAAGTCTCGTCACTGGAGGAGATCAAGTCAATGAATGAAGCGCTAAAGATGACCATTCAATGGCTAACAAGTAATCAGCTTAAACTAAACGAGTAAAAAACTGAATTCTTATTAATTTCCCCCCCCAAAATAACTTCTGAAATAAAGGAATGGACCACACTGATCACCGCGCTTAACTGCACCCCGACCTTAGTGGACTCAGCCAAATCACTAGGAATCACGTTGGACAAGAACCTGAACATGCAAAGCCACATCAACTTGATGGCTAAAAAAGCCCGGTACCACCCGAGTTGTCTTAGAAAACTGAAACCATTCCTAGAAACGTCAGACCTCAAAATGGCCGTTCAGGCGTTGGTCATCGCGAGGATCGAATACAGATGTTCAACTTTATCTGGCCTGCCCAAGACCTCAACAGCGCCGCTAAAAGCTTGTCTCAACGCAGCCGCAAGACTCATAGCTGGATCTAGAAAATTTGATCACATCTCTCCACACTTAAAAGCTCTGAACTGGCTACCATACGAAGCCAGAGTATAACTCAAACTGGCCTGTATCACAAATAAGGCGCTACACTCAAAAACACCGGCATACCTTGCCCAGAAAGTGATGATATCCGTAGGAGGCAGGTACTCCAGAGGCGCAAAGGTCTTGTGCTGAAACCGCCGCGCTTCCAGAAGAAGAAAACATACAACAGAGCTTCCTCAGGCGCCGCACCCAGAATCTGGAACTCGCTACCGCCAAACATTAGAAGAATACCATTCCATTCAAAATTCAAGAAGGAAGCTAAGATCTTCCTAATGGCGAAATTCCTACCATAACTCTTTACAAAGAATCAATTAATTCATCTGTCGATCGAATCACCTTTCCGTTCGCTACAGATTTATAAATCAGAGGGCCCCACAATGACTTCCTGAACCGAATCGTATTGGGATCTACACAGTCCTTTCCTGGGTCCCCTATCTCGTTCAGCTACTGAGACGAATCGCTCAGCTAAACTTTGAACTCTGAGACTTTGGATGGTAAAAGATCATTTGTAATTTGACATATTCGTTCAGTCTCAGATATTATTGTAAGTCCTGAGAACTTTTACTGTCCACTGTTTTTATACTGTTTTATATTATCTTCATGCGTAAGTTTATGTTGCTTGCTATTGGTCGCATTCGGGACCGCTATATCTCTGTTAAGCGCTCTGACACCCTAACGGGTCACGCTAGCGCTATATAAAACACTAAATAAATAAATACAACGTCACTGAAAGTGACATTGTGGTGGCGACAGGGGCTTGTAAATATGCCCCACAGTGTGAGACGAGACACAACTTGGACGTGTGCTGTGGACACAGATGTGTGATCAGGCAGTGTCACTGAACAGCAGTTGTGAGTGTGTGACGTGTGTGTGACACAGTGATGAATTGGTGATGTCACAATGCTGAAACATAAGGCTGCAGTGAAGAGAGGTGTGTGGCTTTCAAGGGAGAAATTGAGGTGGGGGTTCAGAGATCAAACAGTGCTGGAAAGTGAGCTGTGGTGAACATGCGAGGAGCGTTGTGGCGGTTAGAAGGAAGCAGGGTGCCGTGATCTCTGTGGTGAACATGCGAGAGGCATCGTGGCGGTGAGAAGGAAGCAGGGTGCCATCATTTCTTTGGTGAACATGCGAGGTGTGTCATGGCGGTAAAAAGGAAGCAGGGTGCTGTGATCACTGTGGTGAACATGCGAAGTGCGCTGCTGCAGTGAGAAGGAAGCAGGGTGCCGTCATCTCTGTGGAGAACATGCGAGGTGCGCCACGGCGGTGAGAAGGAATCAGGGTGTCATGATCACTATGGTGAACATGGGAGGACAGCCACGGTGGTGAGAAGGAAGCAGGGTGTCGTGAGCTCTGTGGTGAACATGCGAGGAGCGTCGTGGTGGTGAGAAGGAAGCAGGGTGTTGTGATCTTTGTGGTGAACATGCAAGGAGCGTCACGTGGTGAAAAGGAAGCATGGTGTTGTGATCTCAGTGGTAAACTTGCTAGGAGCATCACGGCGATGAGAATAAAGCAGGGTATTGATCTCTGTGGTGAACATTCGAGGAGGGTTGCAGCAGTGAGAAAGAAGCAGGGTTCTGTGATTTCTGTGGTGAACATGTGAGGAGCGTGGTGGTGGTGAGAAGAACACAGGGTGCCTTGATCTCTGTGGTGAACATGAGAGGAGCGTCCCGGTGGTCAGAAGGAAGAAGGGTGCTGAGATCTCTGTGTGAACATGTGAGGAGCGTTGCAGCTGTGAGATAGACACATGGTGCCGTGATCTCTGTAGTGAACATGAGAGGAGTGTTGTGGTGGTCAGAAGGTAGAAGCGAGCCGTGATCGTTGTGGTGAACATGCGAGGAGCGTTGCGGCGGTGAGAAGGAAGCAGGGTGCCATGATCGCTGTGCTGAACATGTGAGAAGCTTTGCGGCGGTGAGAAGAAAGCATGGTGCCGTGATTGCTGTTGTGACCATGAGAGGAGCGTTGCAGCTGTGAGAAGGAGGCAGGGTGTCGTGAGCTCTGTGGTGAACATGTGAGGTTTGCCTCAGTGGTGAGAAGGAAGCAGGGTTCCATGATCTCTGTGGTGAGCATGCGAGGTGTGCCGTGGCCAACAGAAGGATGCAGGGTGCTGTGATCTTTGAGGTGAACATGCGAGGTGCACCGCAGTGGTGAGAAGGAGGCAGAGTGCTGTGATCTCTGTGGTGAACATGCGAGGTGCGCAAGGGCGGTGAGGAGGAAGCAGGGTGCCATGATCTCTGTGATGAACAGGCTAAGAGTGTCGCAGCATGCGAAGGAAGCATGGTGGCGTGATCTCTGTGGTGAACATGCGAGGAGCATTGTGGCGGTGTGAAGGACGCAGGGTTCTGTGATCTCTGTGGTGAACTTGTGAGGAGCATTGCACTGGTGAGAAGGAAGTAGGGTGCCGTCATCTCTGTGGAGAACATGCGAGGTGCGCCGCGGCGTTGAGAAGGAATCAGGGTGCCGTGATCACTATGGTGAACATGGGAGGACAGCCACGGTGGTGAGAAGGAAGCAGGATGCAGTGATCTCTTTGGTGAACATGCGAGGAGCGTCGCAGCGGTGAGAAGGAAGCAGGATGCCATGGTCGCTGTGCTGAACATGCGAGAAGCGTTGCGGCGGTGAGAGGAAAGCAGGGTGCCGTGATTGCTGTTGTGACCATGCGAGGAGAGTTGCAGCTGTAAGAAGGAAGCAGGGTGTCATGATCTCTGTGGTAAACATGCAAGGTTCACTGCGGTGGTGAGAAGGAGGCAGGGTGCTGTGAACTCTGTGGTGAACACGCGAGGTGCGCAAGGGCGGTAAGGAGGAAGCAGGGTACCATGATCTCTGTGATGAACATGCGAGGAGGGTTGCAGCATGAGAAGGAAGCAGGGTGCTGTGATGGCTGTGGTGAACATGAGAGGAGCTTCACAGTAGTGAGGAAGAAGCAGGATGTTGTGATCTCTGTGGTGAACAAGCGAGGAGCGTTGCAGCGGTAAGAGGAAGCAGGGTAGCGTGATCTCTGTGGTGAACATGCGAGGAGCGCCGCGCCGGTGAGAAGGAAGCAGGGTGCCGTTATCTCTGTGGTGAACATGTGAGAACCGTTGCAGCGGTGAGAAGGAAGCAAGGTGCCGTCATGTGAGGAGCGTAGCAGCTGTGAGTTAGAACATGGTGCTGTTATCTCTGTAGTGAACATGAGAGGAGTGTTGTGGTGGTCAGAAGGTAGAAGGGTGCCGTGATCTCTGTGGTGAACATGCGAGTAGCATCTCTGTGGTGAGAAGGAAGCACGTTGTTGTGATCTCTGTGGTGAACATGTGAAGAGTGTCGCAGCAGTGAGAAGGAAGCAGGGTGCCGTGATCTCTGTGGTGAACATGCGAGCAGCGTTGTGGCGGTGATAAGGAAACAGGGTGCTGTGATCTCTGGGTGAACATGCGAGGAGTGACCTGGCAGTGAGAAGGAAGCAGGGTGCCGTGATTGCTGTGGTGAACATGCAAGGAGCGTCGCAGCGACGAGAAAGAATCAGTGTGCCGTGATCTCTGTGGTAAACATGAGATGTGCGTCGTAGCGGTTAGAAGGAAGCAGGGTGCCGTGATCTCTGTGGTGAACATGCGAGCAGCGTTGTGGCGGTGATAAGGAAACAGGGTGCTGTGATCTCTGTGGTGAACATGCGAGGAGTGACCTGGCAGTGAGAAGGAAGCAGGGTGCCGTAATCGCTGTGGTCAGCATGCGAGGAGCATTGCGGCAGTGAGATAGAAACAGGGTGCCGTGATCTGTGTAGTGAACATGAGAGGAGCTTTGCGGTCAGAAGGTAGAAGGGTGCCCTGATCGCTGTGGTGAACATGCGAGAAGCTTTGCGGAAGTGATAAGGTCCAAGGTGCTGTGATCGCTGAGGTGAACATGAGAGGAGCATCGTAGCGGTGAGAAGGAAGCAGGGTGCCTTGATCGCTGTGGTGACCATGTGAGGAGCTTTGCAGTGGTCAGATAGAAACAGGATGCCTGATCTCTGTAGTGACCATGAGAAGAGCGTCGAAGGCAGTGAGAAGAAAACAGGGTGCCAACATCTCTGTGGTGAACATGTGAGAAGCATTACAGTGGTGAGAAGGAAGCAGGGTGCCATCATCTTTGTGGTGAACATGCGAGGACTGTCGCGGCGGTCAGAATGAAGCAGGGTGCCGTGATCGCTCTTGTGAACATGCAAGGTGCGCTGCAACAGTGAGAAGGAAGCAGGGTGCCGTCATCTCTGTGGTGAACATGGGAGGAACGTTGCGGCGATGACAAGGAAGCAGGGTGCTGTGATCTCTGTGGTGAATATGCAAGGTGCACCACAGCGGTGAGAAAGAAGCAGGGTGTTGTGATCTTTGTGGTCAACATGCAAGGACCCTCCAGGCGTTGAGAAGGAAGCAAGGTGACGTGATCACTGTGGTGAACATACGAGGTGTGCCGGGGCAGTGAGAAGGAAGCAGGGTGCCATGATCACTGTGGTGAACATACGAGGACTGCCACGGCAATGAGAAGGAAGCAGGATGCCATGATCTCTGTGGTGAACATGCGAGGTGCGCCGCAGCGGTGAGAAGGAAGAAGGGTGCCATGATCTCTGTGGCAAACATGCGAGGTGACCATGGCCGTGAGAAGGATGCAGGATGCCGTGATATCTGTGGGGAACATGCGAGGTGCGCCACGGCGGTGAGAAGGAAGCAGGGTGCCATGAGCTCTGTGGTGAACATGCGAGGTGACCATGGCCGTGAGAAGGATGCAGGGTGCCGTGATCTCTGTGGTGAACATGCGAGGAGCGTCGCAGCATGCGAAGGAAGCAGGGTGCCGTGATCTCTGTGGTGAACATGAGAGGAGCGTCGCAGTGGTAAGAAGGAAGCAGGGTGTTGTGATCTCTGTGGTGAACACGCGAAGAGCGTTGCAGCAGAAGAAGGAAGCAGGGTGGTGTCATCTTTGTAGTGAACATGTGAGGAGCATTGTGGCGGTGGGAAGGAAGTAAGGTGCTGTGATCGCTGATGTGAAAATGCGAGGATCCCCGCGACCATGAGAAGGAAACAGGGTGCCGTGATTTCTGTGATGAACATGAGAGGAGCCTCGCCATAGTGAGATAGAAACAGGGTGCCTTGATCTCTGTAGTAAACATGAGAGATGCATTGCGGCGGTTAGAAGGAAGCAGGGTGCCGTCATGTCTGTGGTAAACATGCGAGGAGCATTGCAGCGGTGAGAAGGAAGCAGGGTGCTGTGATCTCTGTGGTGAACATGCGATGTGTGCTGTAGCGGTGAGAAGGAAGCAGGGTGCAGTCATCTCTGTGGTGAACATGGGAGGAACGTTGCGGCGATGACAAGGAAGCAGGGTGCTGTGATCTCTGTGGTGAATATGCAAGGTGCACCACAGCGGTGAGAAAGAAGCAGGGTGTTGTGATCTTTGTGGTGAACATGCAAGGACCATCCAGGCGATGAGAAGGAAGCAAGGTGTCATGATCACTGTGGTGAACATGCGAGGTGCGCCGGGGCAGTGAGAAGGAAGCAGGGTGCCATGATCACTGTGGTGAACATACAAGGACTTCCACGGCAGTGAGAAGGAAGCAGGATGCCGTGATCTCTGTGGTGAACATGCGAGGGCGCCGCGGCGGTGAGAAGGAAGAAGGGTGCCATGATCTCTGTGACGAACATGCGAGGTGACCATGGCCGTGAGAAGGATGCAGGATGCCGTGATCTCTGTGGTGAACATGCGAGATGCGCCACGCGGTGAGAAGGAAGCAGGGTGCCGTAATCTCTGTGGTGAACATGCGAGGAGCGTCGCATCATGCGAAGGAAGCAGGGTGCCGTGATCTCTGTGGTGAACATGAGAGGAGCGTCGCAGTGGTAAGAAGGAAGCAGGGTGTTGTGATCTCTGTGGTGAACACAGGAAGAGCGTTGCAGCGGAAGAAGGAAGCAGGGTGGTGTGATCTTTGTAGTGAACATGTGAGGAGCATTGTGCGGTGAGAAGGAAGTAGGGTGCTGTGATCGCTGATGTGAAAATACGAGGATCCCCGCGACCATGAGAAGGAAACAGGGTGCCGTGATTTCTGTGATGAACATGAGAGGAGCCTCGCCATAGTGAGATAGAAACAGGGTGCCTTGATCTCTGTAGTAAACATGAGAGATGCATTGCGGCGGTTTGAAGGAAGCAGGGTGCCGTCATGTCTGTGTCAAACATGCGAGGAGCATCGCAGCGGTGAGAAGGAAGCAGGGTGCTGTGATCTCTGTGGTGAACATGTGAAGTGCGTCATGGCCGTGAGACGGATGCAGGGTGCTGTGATCCCTGTGGTGAACATGGGAGGTGTGCCGCGGCAGTGAGAAGGAAGCACGGTGCTGTGATCTCTGTGGTGAACATGCAAGGAGCCTCGCAGCAGTGAGAAGGAGGCAGAGTGCCGTGATCTCTGTGGTGAACATGCGAGGTGTGCCGCAGCGGTGAGAAGGAAGCAGGGTGCTGTGATCTCAGTGGTGAACATGCGAGGTGCGCCGCGGTGGTGAGAAGGAAGCACGGTGCTGTGATCTCTGTGGTGAACATGCAAGGAGCCTCGTGGCAGTGAGAAGGAGGCAGAGTGCCGTGATCGCTGTGGTGAACATGACAGGAGCGTCGCAGTGGTGAGAAGGAAGCAGGGTGGCATGATCTCTGTGGTGAACATGCGAGGAGCGTCATGGCGGTGAGAAGGAAGCAGGGTGCTGTGATCGCTGTTGTGAAAATATGAGGAGCGTCGTGGCGGTTAGAAGGAAACAGGGTGTCATGACCTCTGTGGTGAACATGAGAGAAGCATTGCGGTGGTCAGAAGGAAGCAGGGTGCCTTCATCTCTGTGGTGAACATGCAAGGAGCGTTGCAGTGGTGAGAAGGAGGCAGGGTGCTGTGATCTCTGGGGTGAACATGTGATGTGTGCCACAGCAGTGAGAAGGAAGCAGGGTGCAGTGATCTCTGTGGTAAACATGCAATGTGTGCCGTAGTGTTGAGAAGGAAGCAGGGTGCCATGGTCTCTGTGGTGAACATGCGAGGTGCGCAGCGGCGGTGAGAAGGAAGCAGGCTGCCGTGATCTATGTGGTGAACATGCAAGGTACACCACTGTGGTGAGAAGGAAGCAGGGTGCCATGATCTCTGTGGTGAACATGCAAGGAGCAACGCGGCGGTGAGAAGGAAGCACGGTGCTGTGATCTCTGTGGTGAACATGCGAGGTGTGCTGCGGTGGTGAGAAGGAGGCAGAGTGCTGTGATCTCTGTGGTGAACATGCGAGGTGTGACGCAGCGGTCAGAAGGAAGCAGGGTGTTGTGATCTCTGTGGTGAACATGTGAGGTGTGCCGCCATGGTGAGAAGGAAGCACGGTGCTGTGATCTCTTATCTCACGGAAGTGAGAAGGAGGCAGAGTGCCGTGATCTCTGTGGTGAACATGAGAGGAGCGTCGCAGTAGTGAGATGGAAGCAGGGTTGCGTGATCTCTGTGGTGAACATGCGAGGAGCGTTGCAGTTGTGAGAAGGAAGCAGGGTGCTGAGATCGCTGTTGTGAAACTATGAGGAGTATGATGGCGGTGAGAAGGAAACAGGGTGCTGTGATCTCTGTGGTGAACATGCGAGGAGCGTCGCCGTAGTGAGATAGAAACAGGGTGCCTTGATCTCTGTAGTGAACATGAGAGAAGCATCGCAGCAGTCAGAAGGAGGCAGGGTGTTGTGATCTCTGTGGTGAACATGTGAGGAGCGTTCAGGTGGTGGGAATGAAGCAGGGTGCTGTGATCTCTGTGGTGAACATGTGATGTGTGCCACAGTGGTGAGAAGGAAGCAGGGTGCCATGATCTCTATAGTGAACATGCAAGGTGCACCGCAGCGGTGAGAAGGAAGCAGGGTGCCGTGGTCTCTATGGTGAACATGCGAGGTACGCCGCGGCAGTGAGAAGGAAGCAGGGTGCCGTGATCTCTGTGGCGAACATGAGAGGAGCATTTCCGGCGGTGAGAAGGAAGCAGGGTGATTTTCCAGTGGTAGATTCATATCTACCACTACTAATCACCCTCGTTCCAAGAATCAGAATTAGGAAATCACAAATGAAGCACATTTTTTGTCATTCCGAAGGGCGGTGAAAACATAGATCAATACACTAGGTAATGCCATTTCCACACATTATTTTTTGTGCGCTGTATGTCAGTTAAACTGTATGTGGGAATGTAATGATCATTTCAATTGAAGATGTGTTGTCTGTAATGGCAGTGCACTACCACACCATGCATACTCTGTTCTACACCACTCCACTCTACGACACTGTACTCCATTCTATGCCACTCTGTAGGAAGCTGGCTCTGTATATACTATACCAAAGTAAGGTATAGTGTGCACAGAGCCCAGGGGACCCTCAGAGGTATAGCAGAGTCTAAATCAGATAATCACTAACAGCTCTCTTTGTGGTAGCGTGGGCGAGCAGTTAGGCTTATCAGAAGGGTGTGTTAAGCATTTATTGTATTCACTCAATCAAGGACTGATTACACACACTCAGAGACTGAATCCAGACCAATTGGGTAAGTATAAAAAATGTATACTTATGTTTTATTTCTAGAACCAAGCAGGACTTGGTACAGGTAGGTAAAATGTACTTTCAGTTGTAAAACTTTACAAGGAAATGCAACTGGGAATGGATTTGCAATCATTACAGGTGTGCATTTGCTTTTAAAAGAGTTTAAATTACATAGAAATTACTTTGGATTACTTTTAAATTACATCGACTACTCGGGGTGATATGCCTAGATATCACACTGTGGATCCTACAATACAAAGGTAAGTAAGACTTTTTCAGGTTTAAAACACAGTTACTTTTCTTTCATACCAAAGGCAAGTTAACACAGACATTTTTAGGAACAGAACTTGTATCATTGGTTCCTATGGGAAAAAGAGTGTTAACGGTTTACAGGTAAGTAAAACACCTGCAAGTACAACTTTTGGGGGTTAGTAACAGTATTCCCCAAGGTCCAATTGGGCACTCAAATATCACTAACAGGGGCACTAGGGCGGCCGGGTGCAGAGTTGTTGGACTGGAAAATACTTCTGGTTGACTCCTCCTATTAGCATTATGCTTAAGTTAGCATTTGTGGCACCATTTTGCAGTTAGCCACCATTTTGTGCCATGATCGAAATGAAGCTTCTGTCTCGTACTGTCTGCCTCAGCAGAAAAAATAGCCTCAATTGTTTCTTTTTTATTATTCAAGATTGAGCTTTGTTGCACTAATGAATAGCTCTGTTCTGTGTTTGCATGCCTTTCTTCATATGTAGCCCTGCTCCCACTCTCCGAGAGATGGGCACGGGCTGAGTAACCTTGAAGCTAAGATAAGGTGTTCCTGATCTCAGGATGGTAGCTCATCCTTCTGTACCTCCTTTGTTAACCTGCCCCACCTGGAAATTTCCAGTCTGGACGGGTTCTGTTGGGTATTGTAAATGTATAATATCTGATGTTATGTTGGGGAGGGTCAGTCCCTCGGCAGCAATCTCAGGAGGCTGGTCAGACCGGACTCCGCTTGAGTGTATACTAATAAAATAACTTTGGTTTATATTCTCTACTGTCTGGCCGACTCTTCATTTGTATGGAAGGCTGAGAGGTGGTCGCGAGTGACCTGGGTGGCCCTAATTGGGTCACTTCCTTCAGTTGGCGCCCGAACAGGTACACCACCCGGGCGAGTGACCCATCTTTGCCCGCGGATGGGTGAGGAGGACGGGGCCACGTCGGGTCGGACGGGCGGATCGGGGATCCCTGCATGATAGAGTCTCGAACTCGCAGCTGTCCCGTCTGTCTGCTCGGGCGGTGCCTCGGCCAGCGGTCACCCCGGCTGGGGTCCTGAACGGCGAAACCCTTGGAATTGTCCGTTTGGTCTGAAGAGTCAGCAGTGGAGAATACATTTGTTCGACCTGTGTGCACCAGGTGAGTTTGTCTTGGTTCTTTGTGAATATGGCACCATTTTGAATAATCTTTGGTATGGTCTGAGGACCGTTTGATTTGTACTTGGTAGGTCTGCAGACCGATTTGGATACATAGGGGGAGATTTACTAAGATTTTGCACTGTGTTTGTGTCACAAAAGTGACGCAAAACGGCGCGAAATCTTTTTTTCCTAATTAACTTTCGAGCACTAAACTTGTTTAGCGCTGGAAATAACGTAAAAGTAATGCGAAGCAGTGCATTGCGCTGCTTCGCATTACTTTGCGCCATGGGGGCAAGCCAAGTGTGGTGCATGGGCGTTCTCATGCAACCACCCAAGGTTTCTCACGCTAAACCCAATTTACTAACAAGCATTGGCATAGCCAATAGGTCTCGCTTTTGGGACCTTATAAGTATTTAGTTAAGCAGCACAATATCCTTGGTGCAACAACATTAACTGTTGCATGGTTAAACACTTATAAGGTCCCAAAGGCGAAGTCAAGTAACAAGTGTGTTTCTGAAGTTAAAAAAACATGTGTGGTTGAAAACATTAGCTGCACGCGTTTGCCTCCGAAAGCAAACAAAAAACATTCCAAACACACAAGCCCAGGCAATCGGAAAAAATTGTTGGCCAGTTATCCTAAAAGGCGAGAAGCAAAAATAAACCTGTGACATGGTCAGTCGCCATGGGATGGAACACACACCAAAAGGGAGGGACAAATGGCCATGATTTACCAATGAAAAGTAAGGAATTTACTGAGGCACACAAACCAAACAATTAATTTGCAATGCAACAGGTCTCGCATTTACATTAGTTTGAGGTATTGGCATTGTAAATGACAATGCCTTTTATTTATGTTTTGGTTTTTGAAACATAAATAAAATGCATTGTCATTTACAATGCCAATAGCTTAAACTTGCGTAAATGCGAGACCTATTGCATTGCAAATGCTTGTTTTTATTGCAGTGCAGTAATATAACAGGTAAAGCAGCTGACTTTGGAACTGAATTGAAAGCCTCATTGAGAGCATGCCTCGGTCCTGCAGTTGAGATCTTTTTAACACAGTGTTTTTGAGCTTGTAATGTGTCTCCCTCAGGCAAAGCTTAAGTATTTGCATGGCAGTGAGATAAGCATCCTTCGGGGGATTAAAAGCGGTTTAAAAGGAGACCGGTGTGATAATGACTGAGCCCGGGGACGAAAGCTATGGCGTAGACACACAAAATTATATTAGTTTGAAAATTTAACGAAAACATAGAGGAAACGGCTTAAAATCAGGAAGCAGGAGGCATAGACAGATTGCCGCTGTGTTTGTATGTTTTCTACGAAAGCATCATGGATGGGGTCTAGTTGAATAACAATGAGATTTAGAGCTATTGACGCCACCCTGAATGGCAATATTTTATAGTGTTGGATGTGCGAGGATGCCTGTGTTAATACTGAGGGCACCACACAAGGGCTGACGGGGTGAGCAGTCTGAGACAGCACTGCCGGGATGCACACTTTATGCACACAGAGGTGGGGTGGTAGACTGGGGCTACGGAGTACGTGGAAGTTAGGATGTCCTGCACTTACTGGTAGCTGTGGAATGCAGCAGCAGCCCTGCTCCAGTCCCTTTGTGCTGTGCGCAGAGCAGCAGTAGGCAGAGCCCCAGGCTGCAGCTTGTTTGCACGGGATGCTGGCGGGGGGTCGCCACGCCACCCATTGAATCTTAAGAATGTATCAACAAGAACAATTAAGGAGCGGATGGAACTCAGCAGCAACTGCCCCTCTGTAGTGAGAGCTACAGGGGAAGCAACCAAGGGAGGAGTTGCATGTCGCTGTGGAGAAATAAAGCTGTGTTTTGAAGCGCAGCTCTCAGCTCTATCCCTTAAATGTAAAGTAAAAGTGGGGCTGTTGATAAATAAATAAAGGCGCGTGCTGCATTGGGAGGTGGGAGGGGCGTGCTTTTGAGGCAATCCAATAAACAGCACTCCAAGCAGACGACCCCAAAGTGAAAGCGGCACTGTTATTAAATAAATAAAGGCTCGGCGATTCTGTTTTTGAGGTGGGAGGGGTCTGCTTTGAAGGAAAGGCAAGAAATAATTTCGAAGTACCTGGGCGCCGTTAATACATAACTAAAGGCTCACTGCCATGCTGTGTCGGGAGGTGGGAGGGGTCTGCAAGCGGCGCTGTTATTAAATAAATGAAGGCGCTCAACCATGCTGTGTCGGACGTGGGAGGGGACTGCCTTTGACGAAAGGCAAGAAACAATTTTGAAGCACACGAGCGCCTATGTGGGGCTGTTGATAAATAAATAAAGGCGTGTGCTGCATTGGGAGGTGGGAGGGGCATGCTTTTGAGGGAATCCAATAAACAGCACTCCAAGCAGACGACCCCAAAGTGAAAGCGGCACTGTTATTAAATAAATAAAGGCTCAGCGATTCTGTTTTTGAGGTGGGAGGGGTCTGCTTTGAAGGAAAGGCAAGAAATAATTTCGAAGTACATGGGCGCCGTTAATACATAAATAAAGGCTCACTGCCATGCTGTGTCGGGAGGTGGGAGGGGTCTGCAAGCGGCGCTGTTATTAAATAAATGAAGGCGCTCAACCATGCTGTGTCGGAGGTGGGAGGGGACTGCCTTGGACGAAAGGCAAGAAACAATTTTGAAGCACACGAGCGCCATTAATAAATAACAAGCGCTAAAACACAAGCGCGGCCCAGTGGCCGCGAAAGTTAACTATTAACTCAGAGGGGGAGCAGGAGGTGAGCCTGCGAGTGGTGCGCGCGTGCGCACACCTGGAAGAGCGACGGCTAAAGGAGGGGGAGCAGGAGGTGATCCTGCGAGTGGTGCACGCGCGGGCGCCTGGAAGAGCAACGGCTAAAGGCCCTGAGAGGAAAGCCAGATGGCGCCTGTGCGCGTTACTGTGTGCGTAACCGTACGCTCTAGGCCACACAAAAAGCTGTGGTCGGCTTTTTGAAGCCCACTTACTAAAAGTCTTGCCAGAGCAGCGCATGCGCTGGCTCAGGCGAGACCTAAAAACAGTAGATTGAGTTTAGCGTGAGAAAACTGCGCCCTTTTCAACTAGGCGCAAGGAAGGAGAAATGGTTTAATTTCTCCTTCCTTTTCCGACTTTGCATGCATGTTGCACTATGCAGCATGCATACAAAGTGGGTAAAGCTTTCCCTCGTGTCTAGCATAGTATTTTGTACAGGAAGGGTACCCTTCCTGTACAAAACCTATGCTGGACTCATTCACACACCCTAGCGCTACAGCGCTAAGGTGTGTGCATGGCGCACAGCAGCTGAAATCAGCGCCAGTGCAAGGGAAAGGGGAGGAGAGAGCCATATCTTTGAAGATATGGCGCTCCCCTGCTCTCTCCCTGTCACGCAACGCAGCGCAGCCTCGCGGGGGGCTGCACTACGTTGCACGACTTTTTTGTAAGTCTCCCCTAGAGTGTCTGCGGACACTTTGCCAGGCAACATAATGGATTTGGCTTACTTTTGAAAATGCCTGGGGCTTGGCCGGCTTTTGGTTTTGTGGTGTTGACTCTGATTTGTCTCTTTGGTGCAGTATGAGTACTGACGTTTGGTTTTCTTTGTTTGATACGGTCTGAGCACCGACCTTTTGAAAGATATTTGCGAATTATTCGTCTGGCACAGATAGTGAACCTGTCCCCTCTTAAGATGCCCTGCTTGAGCAAGTTGTATTGTTTGGGGTGCCGTTGTTGTTCCGCTGATGCTTGATTGGAGGAAAGGCAACCTGCGCTTCTGGAAGGCACCCCGAACTTTGACATGTATGTTAAGCATGGCCTTGGCCCTATTATGTTTAGTACATTATGGCACAAATATACGAGGGACAATGTCGAGTTGCAGTGGCCGCTAACAGGTACCTTTGACGAACAAAAACTGAATTTCCTGCAGGATAAATTGTTTGCAAAACGAAGTAGGCAGTCGATGTTTGATTATCTTCAGGTATGGCAAAAGGAAGCTAGGCAGAGACGAATGAAAGCAGAAAAAGAGGCCGAAGAGGAAAGATGCAGACAGTGACCCAGAAAGCAGTAGCGTATGATAGAGAGAAAAAAGAAAAAGGTATTTGGAGGAACTGTTAGACACTCGACCTCCACCTCCATATGCCCCGCAGAAAATATATCCTGCTGTCCCGCCACGCCAGCCTTCCACCCCTCCTGCCTCCGTCTCTGGTTCTTCTGCCCTTGACCTGGCTGCTTCGGCTACAGCACCACCTGTTCTTTCTCTGGCTTCACATGCCACGGCTGTGATGACGGCAAGTCTCCCTGCTACGCCTATTGGTTCAGCTTACTCTCTGTCTCCATCCCTCACACCCTCAACACAGCCATTAATAACTCTGGTGCCTGCCCCTTCATCTATTGTGTCTTCCCCGCATCTCCCTTCCCCGACCTTGCTGAGTATTGGGATGCCGGTGCGTGGACTGGACGATGGGGACTGGATGACTGCACAGGAGCGAATGGGGCGGGTGCTGATTCGATCTGATGTGGGAGATGCAGAGAAAAAGATGGTAGCTAACCAGGCTGCCAAGTGGGCTCGGAATCCAATTTACAGCATGGAGGATGTGTGGAGTGTGTTGAAAGAGTATGAACCGTTTGTACAGCAGCATGCCCTCAAGCATATGTCGGCTACGTTAATAGGGTTGTGGGAACAGTGTTTCAATGGTGTCGCACCTCAGATTATTTATGACATCCGGGACCGTTTGTATGCTGATGGCATGGCCCCTAACAACGTTTTTTAGTAATGTTGCAACGTTGATTGGATATCGAGGCAGGTTACATCAGAAGAGCCCGACAACAGGGTCCCAGTTTCTGATGAGGGAAGTACATCCTATTTTTCACCCTGAGATACAGGAGCTGCGTGATCAGCATGATGCTGTTGTCAGACAGCGAGTAGAGGCTCGTTTTCAAGAACAATGGGTTTACACTCCATGGAAAAGGAGTGAGGTTTTGTCTCTTAAGACTCAGTTGCCCGACCCTAGGAAAAATCCAACTGCGTATTATAAAGAATTGACGGAAGCCGCCTCATCGACAGTGATGACACTAGCAGATATTGAAATGTTCTTCGGTTTGTTAGTGCCAGTGGATATCTGGTGACAGGTGCATACACAGGACCATGTTGTGGAATTGGGTGGCACTTGGGATGAGATCAGAGCATGGGATAAGGAGAGCAAGCCTGTTGAGAAGCCTTAGGCTGAGATACTAGCTTTGCCAGGTCGAATTATTACATACATGCACTCTCTTATTCCACCTAGAAGAGTAGATTGGGACAAGTTAACAGCATGTCGTCAGAAGAAAGATGAAAGTGTATCTGATTTTTTTACTAGGTTGGAAGGTGTGTTTTTGGATTTAAGTGGGCAGGAGGTGTCCGATTGTTCATTAACAGATTTGTTACGAACCTGCTTCCCGAGATTGCGACTTGATTACAGGCTTCGGAGAGCACTTGGACTACCTCCTCCCCATCAGTGATATTGAGTATGGCACATTATTATGAGCACAGAGAGAACGAAGAGGAGAAGGTGGAGAAGAAAAACAAGGAGTTAAAAGCGAAGGTGTTGATGCAGCAGGTGTCTAGGGGTAACAGAAGAGGGCGTGGCACTGGTCCGGCCCAACAGCTGCCCCTCACTAGCAGAAATGATGTGCCTGTGGGGCCAAACCAGTGTGCATATTGTAAGGAGGAGGGACACTGGCACAGTGAGTGCCCGGCGTTGTTGCAGAAAGTTGGGGCCCCTAGAGGACGGGGTTCTCGTGGATGGGGTCGTGGAGCAGGTGGTCATGACGGGGTTCAGGCAGATGAGACGTCGCAGGGCTGCTCTGATCAGAACTATTTTGGTGACCCTCGAGGGAAACAGTATTATCATGATGACTATGATTTGGTCGAAGTGACGGGGTTGTCCCACAGTTAGGACAGTCAGGGGCAGGGCGAGGGACCAGTTCAGATACCTGTAGATCAGCGCGGACCTTATGTTACTGCTGACTTGCAGGGCTCAGCTAAGCAATTCTTGGTGGATACAGGCACAATGAACAGCTCTGTTTCTCATTCACTGGTCCCAGGGGCAGCCCTGTCTGGCCATAATAATGTTCCGGTAGGCTTTTCTGGTGTGCCGGTTGTGAGCCCTATATCCAAACCCCTTGCCCTGACCGTTGGTCCCTTTACTGTTGATTCGCCATTTTTGCTGATGTCCAATTGCAGTGAGAATCTGATGGGCTTGGATTTATTAAAGAAGTACAATTTACTGTTCCCCGGCAGGTGTCTATATGACAATGGGTCCTAATGTGGTTAGTACCAAGCAATGTTTGTCCAAGGATGCGCCCCTCCCTGCTCAGTTCAAGGATGTTGTGGGCTACAGGTGATACAGATGTAGGGCTGTTGCAGATACCTCCAGTTTCTTTTAAGGTCAAAGACAATGCTGTTTTGCCTCGTATTCCTCAGTACAAAATACCACAGGCAGGGGAGCAGGCTCTATTGCAGATTATACAGGACTTGATTAAGTCAGGGGTTGTTGTGGAGACGACTGCGAACGTGTGTGATAGCCCTATTCTTCCCATTCTTAAGAGGGCACCCTCGGGTTCCTCTGATGACCATCCTGATGTCTATCGCTTTGTGATTGATTTGCGTGAGGTTAATAAGATTGTGGTCCCTCAGTTCCCAGTGGTCATCGACATCTCTGCCCTTCTGACAATGATTCCTTCCTCTGCAAAGTTCTTTTCTGTTATTGATTTGAAAAGAGCTTTCTTTAGTATTCCCATTCATCCAGAGAGCAGGCACTTATTTGGCTTCACCCTAGCCGGCAGAAGCTTTAGATTTTGTCCAGCTCCTCAGGGCTATACTGAAAGTCCTAGCATATATAGTCAAGCTTTAAAAGGCCAATTGGATTCCCTCACACTTCCCCCAGGTAATGTACTGCAGTACGTGGACGATCTCTTGATTGCTTCTGACACTGAAGAAGGTTGCAAAGATGCAACTGTTAAATTGTTGCTACATTTGGCACATCAGAAAGTGTCCCTTTCAAAATTCCAATATTGTCAACAGGAGTTCACCTACCTAGGTCACCTACTGTCGAAGAAGGGAAGGAGACTAACACCTGAATGCATTAGTGCCATTGTTAAAATGCCCATCCCTAAGACACAGAGGGATGTGCGAGCTTTCATTGGCATTACTTTGTATTGTCGGCATTGGATACCTAACTTTTCCTTACTAACAAAGCCGGTGTTGCAGCTAACCACTAAAGATGTGCATGAACCCTTGCCCTGGACTCCTGAATGTCAACAAGCTTTTGAGCGATTGAAAGTTGTGCTCTGCTCTGCGCCTGTGCTTGGCACGCCAGACTACGCTAAGCCATTCGTGCTGTATGTACACGAGACGGCTGGTTGCGCGCTTTCTGTCTTAACACAAGCCTTTGGAGGTAAGCAGAGGCTGTGTGCTTATTTTTCTGCTTTGCTTGACAACGCCACGAGAGCCCTCCTGAGCTGTCTAAGAGTGGTCGCGGCCATGGCTGTCTCTATCCAACAATCGACAGGGCCCGTCCTTGATACCGATCTCACAGTCATGGTACCTCATGCTGTGGATACACTGTTGAACAAAATGAAGACACAGCACCGCACCAGTGCACGTCTGACTGGTTATGAACTGACCCTCTTTGCACCGCACGTCACGTCAAAAGACGAGCTACCCTGAACCCAGCCATGTTGCTACCCCTCCCTTCTGAAAGTGAGGAAATAGACATACATGATTGCATTTTTCAGACTGAGGAAGAGACGAAGGGACGTGTAGACCTGACTGATGTTCCCCTATCTGAACCCCAAGGGGAGCTATATGTCGATGGCTCTTGTTTCAAATTACCGGATGGCACAACAACTGCAGCATACGCAATCACTACCTTACACACAGTAATCGAGACATCACGAGTTCCCTATCAATTGGCCCAAGCTGCAGAGTTAGTTGCCCTTCTTCGAGCTTGTGAGCTAAGTGAGGGACTGACTGTCAATATTTATACTGACAGCCAGTACGCCTTTGGAGTTGCACACAATTTTGGGTGGCTCTGGGCGAAGAGAGGATTCCTGACTTCACATGGGTCAAAGATCCAGAACGGTCCATTGATACACAGGCTTTTGTCAGCTCTAACACTCCCCAAGAAGTTAGCGATAGGGAAGTGCAGCGCTCACAGGGCAATTACTGATGATGTGGGGAGGGGAAATGCATTTGCAGATCAAACAGCCAAGGAGACGGCTCGAACGAAGATGAAAAAGATGTTTGTGGCACGTCCTGCTAGACGGGTACCCGAAGTTACTATGTTTGAGGATACACTGGATAGTGTTAAAGAAATACAGAGTGAGGCAATGATTGAGGAGTTAGCAATATGGCAGGAAAGCGCAGCACGTTTAGACGAGGATGGGTGCTGCACGGATAAGTCAGGAAATCAAAGATGGATGCTGCCGGATGCCTATGTCCTCCCTGTAGTCACTATGGCGCATGGGCCAGCACACATTAGCGCCAAGGGCATATGCAAACTACTAGACCCTGTGTGGCAGAATGATAACATCAAAAAACAATTGAAGAGTGATGCCAAATCAATGGAAGGAGAAGGAAAGTCAACACAAGGGAAACCTTTTTGTTTAAAAAGAACCCTCACTCACCAACCTAGTTGGTGACATGCTTCATCATTGGGTCCCCACCAGAGAGGCCGAGTGCCTCTCTGGTGTGCTACAAAGCCTGGTTACAGCGGAGCTGGTTTTTTGTGATTGGTGTATGTGATAGTGAAAAAATAGTGAAATTAAAAGATGCCTCGGTTTATTCCCAAAAGAGTTTAATGGTGGAAAACCAGGCAACAGTAAAAACAAGTGTGTTGGATGAAACCTGCCTGGCTAAATTGACCAGACGCATCCAATATAACAAGTGTGTTAAAAAGTGGTCGACATGTTTCTGCTTCAATGTGCTTTTGCGAAGCTTTCATCAGGACCAACCCACCACGGCGGTATGCGCACGCTAAGGCGCACCTAACCTGTGGGGTATATCGAACAAACTCACGGTTTATCCGATCAAACCTTCAGGATTTCAGAAAGCTGTTATGGATCTGTAAAAACAATCAGACATGAAAACAGACACAAACATATTTGCAGAGATTATTTCGTTGCTCAAATACTTAAGCAACATCTTGGTTTTGTGCCGCATGCTGTTTTCGTTGTGCTATCCATAAGGTGGTGCAGACTGCAAGAAGCCTCATCTGCGGACACTGTATCAGTGGTGACTGAACACTCACACGATGTGCCAACCAGGTGCATGCTAAATGTGCTCATTCACCTAATGGTTAGTGTAGAACAATGGCGCGCTACTTATTCATGCACGCTAATCGCCGGCATTGTGGGGATTCGTTTTGTAAAGACAAAGAACATGACTCTACTGTCGGGACGTGAGAGTGGTAGGAACTCACGTTCACAGTATTAATGGCGATTGTATAGGCAGACTTAATGACAAGGTTAAAACCATGGAAAAAACGAGGGCTTACGTAAAGTTATAGTAGACTTCACAACATGGGTCCCGGTGGGGGGCGCTTGACATCAGATCAAGCCCTGTAAATAATGGAAGGAAAATGAGTACGGGATGCACTCGCTCGGCCGAACAGAGCTACCTCCCCAAAGGGACTCATGCTTACTTACTTCACTGAAGGACCGTGCCCGTTCGGCACCTACTGGTTGCCCTCCGTGGACCCGAATGTTAACTCGGGATCCGTGGCGCTTGGTACAAATACCGGAAGGCCAAACGGGTTAGCGGTACGTATGCGTGTGACGCTCACGGTCACCTGAAGAGGAAGCGGGCAAAAACTAGACCGCTTACCTCAATGCTTGGATAAGATTGTGCGCAGCATAGTTCTCTGCGCATGCGTGTGTGGGGAACGCTAACTACATGTGGAGTCAGTGCATGTGAATCGTTCTTCTCACTAATCTCGAGTGTTTGTAAAAAATGAAACTTTATAAATAAAAGGTCGCGAGCACAAAATAGCGACATCTCATTAACAAAGTATACCAACAAAATGTAAAACACAGACAAAGAAAGGGCTGTCACCAAAAAATCGGCAAATTAATGTAATATAGCTAAGTAGAATTTTACAGACACTGGTTAGGACCCTGGTGTATGGGTAAGGCCTTTTTTAATCCACAATACCAAACAGATGCGTATTGTGTGGACGATCATCCCGGCAGGATTGCCACTGTAGAGACAAACTTCAAGCCTTTTAAATCCACAGTACCATTCCGATGTGTATTGTGTGGGCGATCATCCCGGCAGGATTACCACTGTAGAGACAACCTAATGGGACTAGCTCAGGTGAGAAATGAGTAGTCTGGTGATATAATATAATACAAGGGTCCCAACTGAGTTGTTCTGCATACGTGTGTCTTAGTTAGGGTTAAGGTATCTAGAGTTGTGAGCGGGGGAGATGTAAAACCCCTGAGATTCACTGGATAGTTAGCGTCTCATGACTGAGCCCCAGGGTATATTGTTATTCAACCCAAGTAGATTGGTAGAAAGTCTATAGATCCAACGCTGCTCCTTCTCAAACAACATCTGTGGCGATTTGTCACCTTGTTTCATTTGTTCTATCACGGTCCAGCGTATGTCATTGGTGGTGTGATTGAACTGCAAAAAATATTCCGTAAGTTTTGTGGTGTTCTTACGACATCGGATATTGCTGCGATGCTCACACACCCGCTGCTTAATTTTCCGTGTCGTCATCCTAACATATATGGAACCGCAGGGGCATGTGATCAAGTTGGTGGAGTTGCAGTTCGTGTGGGCGCGTTGTGTCCATGTTTTTCCAGGTCCAATGTCTTAGTAGCAGTAGTCAGGTGACACACACTACAAGAGCCACATGGATAGTGTCCTGTGACTTTAGGGAGCCCCCAGGCACTGAGAACAGTCTTGCCCTCCTCAGGTCCAGATCTTCTTGGGCGGGTGTGTACCAGCGTGTCCTTGATGCTTCATGCTTGTGGCACAGCCCTCCACCAAAACTTCATAAATGAGGCCCCTATTATACAAGTATGTTAGCGTCATTTTTAAGACCAGGCAACTCCTAGCGGTAAGAAACTGCCGCTAATTTGACTTTGCAGCAGTTTTTCTTTTTTAGCGACGTAGAAGAAATTCCTTGTGTGTTTTGAGGGAGTTTTTTCGCGGGAACGCTTACCTTGCATCTCATTTACAGTAAGTCACACTAAGCAAAGTGGCGCTGTGAAAAATTTACGTTAACGCTTAAAAAATGCTGCTAACTGGGCTTTGTGGCAACTTGTAAATATGGAGATAAAAAAAGCTGCCATAACGTAAAAAAATTGACACTAGAGCTGCGCAAAATCCTTGTAAATTTGCCCCTCTGTCTCCCGTGAGCACCGGATTTGCTCAGCAAAGATTTCACCCACAGAATCCAGATCCAAGCGGCTCTGCGATTCTGCACCACTCTGCACCTGACGCCCACGGCCCGAGTTGAGTGGCCCAACACCACGAGGAGGTCTCCCCAACGATCCTGACTTGATGATTCCCCATTCTCCCTCAAGCCGACTCCTGCAGCCTCAACCTGAAGGGTCCCCCCGACCGCGACCGGATATGGTGAGAAAAACCAGACGCCTAAAGACACCCCGGCACTCGATGCCCCACGGCCTTGGGTGGCCAAACTAACGTTGTCCACGCATCCCCCAAATACCCAACTTACCTCTTCAGCTGGTGGTCACCTTCAGGAAGCCTCCTTGACCAAGCCTGCAGCATCTTTTCCAAACTGACGATCGCCATTGCGAATCACAGGGCTCCCGACATCTTCTTTGCGGTCTGCATCCGCCTCCGCCTGTGCCTCCGTGCCGCTGGTGGTGCAGCTCCTGTGCTGATTGTTGGCCCCTGCAGTGCTGATCCTAACCTCAGGAGCTTTACTCCCACAGCTGAGTGGCCTGCTCATGAGCAGCCCCTGACAAAGGCTCCTATAGCCTCATTGACTTACATTGGGCCACTGCACTCTGAAGGAAGTGACCCGATTAGGGCCACCCGGGTCTCTCGCGACCACCTCTTAGCCTTTCATACAAATGAAGAGTCGGTCAGACAGTAGAGAATATAAACCAAAGTTATTTTATTAGTATGCACTCGAGCGGAGTCTGGTCTGACCAGCCTCCTGAGATTGCTGCCGAGGGACTGACCCTCCACAACATAACATCAGATATTATACATTTACAATACCCAACAGGACCCGTCCAGACTGGAAATTTCCAGTTGGGGCAGGTTAGCAAAAGAGGCATAGAAGGATGAGCTACCATCCTGAGACCAGGAACACCTTATCTTAGCTTCAAGGTTACTCAGCCCGTGCCCATCTCTCGGAGAGTGGGAGCAGGGCTACATATGAAGAAAGGCATGCAAACACAGAACAGAGCTATTCATTAGTGCAACAAAGCTCAACCTTGAATAATAAAAAAGAAACAATCGAGGCTACTTTTTCTGCTGAGGCAGACAGTACGAGACAGAAGCTTCATTTCGATCATGGCACAATATGGCGGCTAAGTGCAAAATGGCGCCGCAAATGCTAACATAAGCATAATGCTAATAGGAGGAGTCGACCGGAAGTATTTTCCAGTCCAACAGACCCCCCTTTTAGCATTTGCTAACTATATTTGCTACTAGTGAAAGCTAAAACTCTCTGCTGTATGTAATGAACATATTACAAATCTAGACATACACCATTAATACTCAAAGGTGCCCTCGTCAATGCACATCAAGTCCTGAATATCCTGCATCATCATGGCCTTATTCTTAGAGTCATGTTCCTGGGGTTTGGGGTGAGGTGTCAATATTTGTACACAGCAGGCACAACAGGCAGGAAGGCAGTATATGCACAGACAACATGTTAAAATGATACGAGCTGCGGCAACCAGGAAAATGATAATCTTCCAACCCCAGGATGTGAATAAGCCCCAAAACCACCCAGTGAGAGACCATGTACCATTCTCTTGGTGTATATCAGAGGCAAGCCTATGGAGCTTCTGTATAGCAGCATATACATTCGGAGCGTGGTCCGGTATGTATACACAGCAGCTACTTCCGATGACGCGGCAGGCCCCGCCCTGATCAGCAAGGATGATGTCTAAGACCATCCTCTTTTGAAGAGCAACGAGTCTCGTAGCATGAAGCTCAGCTGTAATATTAGTCAGAATTCCAGCCGTTGCATTTACTACTCCTTTCACCATCCTAGTGAGTCTACGAATATTGAGATTATTGGACTTGGGGCCCCAAAAGGGAACAATACCCTTCATAGCATCAGTCAACTGCTGCAAAGTGGTGTCCGTCTGATCTATGTCTGTGGTGTCAATAACTCGTCTAACACGAAACAGATGAGCACTCCTGCGCTGTAGCCGGTGATCCCTATGATAATTGGATGGCGCTATATACACTGGGGGAAGGAGAAAAGAGAGATAACATATTCCAGACCAGGCCCGAGGAAGCCAAACATAGGCCTGGGACCCACAAACAAAATAAACAGTGTAAGTGGGCAGCAGAGGTGGGCTATTTACAGTGCTCAGGACATAGGTGTAATTACAATTACTCACCCCCACCCTGACTTTTCCTTTCCCTTTAACACAGAAACTCGCTGTCGTGTTAACCACTGGCACTGGCATTGCCACATCATGGGTAATATTTCGTATTTGAAAGGACTTGAAATATTCAGTGGCATTAAAACCCCAAAAATCCGACATTTCATTTTGAAGCTATGTTACATTTTGTTCTCTTTCGTACACATTCATGCAAGCTGTCGGGGATAATGTATCTGGGGTCCCTTGCTCCCCTGGGGTAAACCCCTGATGTACACATATATACTCTAAGACAGTTTCATAATCGGCTAACGTCATATTCATGGTATCAGAGCGATAACGAGTGTATACCATAGTGAAGAGCTGAAACCAATCTTCGCAGCTTGCATTCTTGTGTGTCACAGAATGGAGCAACCCACAGATCCAGCAATTTGTGACATTGGATGTACCAAGGGCCAGATGCAACATTTGGAGGAACACGTTATCTTCATATGTCTTTCTGTGTTCACCTTTGTGTGGAGCCAGGGTGACAAACATATGTTCAGGGGGAGCAGGTGTTGTACCAATCAAAGAGTGCACAGGATATTTCTCTTCTAGAAACCACATTATCCCAAGTATTGCCTGTAGGGAAATCAGGACAATCCCTATGAAAATCATTTTACTCCTTTTGCACCAACTGGGCCAACCAACCCCATCCCTCTCCGAACGTGGTGCTGCAAAAGGCTGTTCCTCCTCAACAATTGGGCGACCAAAAGGATACATGGTGATCAGAGGGAAAAACACAATGCAATGGTGTTGGTGACAAGTAAACAAGAGAATGGGCAAAAAACTTCCCAGCATCCTTCAGAGCCTCACTGGCAGACTCCTATTGTTCATCTACGGTGGGGCAGCGCGATCATGGCCCCTTGAAGAAATCCCACGTCGTCCAGGATAGGGCACCCCCCCTTTCGGGAAGACACCCTCAGCTTATCCTGTTCAGTGTCTTGGACAATGCACCAATCTCCCTTTCCCTGATCTATCGTTGGTACCGCAGACAGGGTACATGCACCCTATTCTTAATCCTCCACCTACAAGGTGGCCCAAGTACACAACTGTTTCCTGCCCTATCTGGCATTTAGATGCCTTGATAGTTAGGCCTACAGCTTGCAGGGCCTGTAAAGCCTTCCCCAGGTGACCCTGCCAGGAAGAGCTAAACACAGCAATATCATCAAGATAAGCTGCACTAAAGGACTCCAATCCAGCAAGGACTTGATTCACCAACCTTTGGAAGGTGGCAGGGGCCTTCTTTAGACCAAAGGGCATCACAGTAAACTGGAAGTGCCCATCAGGTGTGGAGAACACAGTTTTCTCTTTGGCTCCTGGGGCCATGCCAATCTGCCAGTACCCTGCAATTAAGTCAAAGGTACGGAGAGATTTGGCAGCCCCTAACTTATCTATCAATTCATCAGCTCTGGGGATAGGGTGAGCATCTGTCTTGGTGACAGAGTTGAGCCCTCTACAGTCCACACAGAACCTGAATTCTCTCTTTCCATCCTGTGGATGAGGTTTGGGGAGAAGGACCACTGGGCTGGCCCAGTGACTCTCAGAGGGTTCAATGACCCCCAACTCCAGCATCTTGCTGACCTCCGCCTTGATATTTCCCTTAACTTGGTCAGACTGGCGATAGATTTTGGTTTTGACAGGCAAGCTGTCTCCAGTGTCCACATCATGGGTACACCAGGGAGTCTGTCCATGGGTCAAGAAAAAGAGGTGTGCATACTGTTGCAGAACCTGTTTGGAATCATCTTGCTGTTGGGCAGAGAGGGTGTCTGAAAAGATAACTCCATCTACTGACCCATCTTGGGGGCTGTAGGAGAGGAGGTCAGGGAGAGGTTCACTCTCTGCTTCCTGCCCCTCATCAGTCACCATCAGCATGGTGATGTCAGCCCTGTCATGGTAGAGCTTCAGGCGGTTCACATGGATAACCCGTTTGGGTGTCCTGCTTGTGCCCAGGTCTACCAAGTAGGTGACCTCACTCTTCTTTTCTAGGATAGGGTAAGGGCCACTCCATCTGTCCTGGAGTGCCCTTGGTGCCACTGGCTCCAAAACCCACACCTGTTGCCCTGACTGCAATTCTACCAGTGCAGCTTTTTGGTCATAACAGAGCTTCTGGAGCTCCTGGCTGGCCTCAAGATTCTTTGATGCTTTCTGCATGTACTCTGCCATCATGGAACGAAGGCCTAGTACATAGTCCACCACATCTTGCTTTGGTACATGATGGGGTCTCTCCCATCCTTCCCTCACATGAGAGAGTGTTCCCCTTACAGGGTGCCCAAACAGAAGTTCAAAGGGTGAAAACCCTACTCCCTTCTGAGGCACCTCTCTGTAGGCAAAAAGCAGGCATGGTAAGAGGACATCCCATCTCCTTTTGAGTTTTTCAGGGAGTCCCATTATCATGCCTTTCAAGGTCTTGTTGAATCTTCCAACGAGACCAAATGGGGCACGTTCCTACACACTCCACTCTAGAAAAAAGCAACTCCACAACACTCTATGACACTCCACTCCCCTCTATGCAATGCCACTCCACTCCACTCTACAACACTCCACGATACTCTATGCCACTCCTCTCTACGCCATTCAACTCCTCTCTACGTCACTCTATTTAACTCTACCACACTCTGCTCCACTCTATGCCACTCTATGCCACTCCACTATAAGATACTGTACTCCACTCTATGCCACTCTACTTAATTCTACCACACTCTGCTCCACTCTATGCCACTCTATGCCACTTCACTCTAAGACACTCTACGCCACTCTTCTTAACTCTACCACACTCGGCTCCACTCTACACCACTCTACTCCCCTCTATTCCATTCTACGCCACTCTACTTAACTCTACCACACTCTGCTCCACTCCACGCCACTCAGCTCCACTCTACGCCACTTTACTCCACTCTATTCCATTCTACGCCACTCTACTTAACTCTACCACACTCTGTTCCACTCTATGCCACTCAGCTCCACTCTACGCCACTCTACTCCACTCTATTCCATTCTACGCCACTCTACTTAACTCTACCACACTCTGTTCCACTCTACGCCACTCAGCTCCACTCTACGCCCCTCTACTCCACTCTATTCCGTTCTATGCCACTCTACATAACTCTACCACACTCTGCTCCACTGTATGCCACTCTATGCCACTCCACTCTACGCCACTCTACTTTGACTCTACCACACTCTGCTCCACTCTATGCCACTCTACTCCACTCTATTCCATTCTACGCCACTCTACTTTACTCTACCACACTCTGCTCCACTCTATGCCACTCTACTCCACTCTATTCCATTCTACGCCACTCTACTTAACTGCACCACACTCTGCTCCACTCTACGCCACTCAACTCCACTCTTCGCCACTCTACTCCACTCTATTCCATTCTACGCCACTCTACTTAACTCTACAACACTCTTCGCCACTCTACTCCACTCTATTCCACTCTGTGCCACTCTCCTTAACTTTATCACACTCAGCTCTACTCTACGCCACTCTACTTAACTCTACCACACTGTGCTCCACTCTACGCCACTCCACTCTAAGACACTCTACTCCAGTCTACGTCACTGCACTCAACTCTCCCCTCAATCAATCAATCAATCACGGCATTTATAGAGCGCGCTACTCACCCGGGAGGGTCTCAAGGCGCTGGGGGAGGGGGTAAGTTACTGCTCGAACAGCCAGGTCTTGAGCTGCTTCCTGAAGGCGAGATGGTCCTGGGTTCGCCGAAGGTGAGTGGGGAGGAGTTCCAGGTCTTGGCCGCCAGGTAGGAGAAGGATCTTCCTCCGGCGGTGGTTCTGCGGATGCGTGGTACGGTGGCGAGGGCGTGGCTGGTTGATCGTAGCTGGCGTGTGGGCGTGTAGAAGGACATGCGGTCGTTGAGGTACTTTGGGCCCAGGTCGTGGAGGGCCTTGTGTGCGTGGGTGAGGAGTCTGAACGTGATTCTCTTGCTGACGGGGAGCCAGTGCAGGTCTTTCAGGTGTACGGTGATGTGGCTGTGTCGAGGGATGTCCAGGATGAGTCGTGCGGAGGCGTTCTGGATGCGCTGGAGTCTCTTTTGAAGTTTGGCTGTGGTTCCGGCGTAGAGGGTGTTCCCATAGTCCAGTCGGCTGGTGACGAGTGCCTGGGTGACGGTCTTCCTGGTTTCAGTGGGGATCCATCTGAAGATCTTGCGGAGCATGCGCAGGGTGTTGAAGCATGAAGATGAGACGGCGTTGACTTGTTTGGTCATTGATAGGGAGGAGTCCAGGATGAAGCCCAGGTTGCGTGCGTGGTCCGTTGGCTTGGGTGCGGTGCCCAGGGCCGGGGGCCACCAGGAGTCGTCCCAGGCGGAGGGTGATGAGCCCAGGATGAGGACTTCCGTCTTGTCTGAGTTCAGTTTAAGGCGGCTGTTCCTCATCCAGTCGGCGACGTCTCTCATCCCGTCGTGCAGGTTGGCTCTGGCGGTAGTGGGGTCGTTGGTGAGGGAGAGGATCAGCTGGGTGTCGTCGGCGTAGGAGATGATGTTGAGGTTGTGTCGGCGTGCGATGGCTGCGAGGGGGCTCATGTAGACGTTGAAGAGGGTCGGGCTGAGTGAGGATCCTTGTGGAACGCCGCAGATGACTTCGGTGGCTTCGGATCTGAACGGGAGAGGCGGACTCTCTGGGTTCTTCCGGCGAGGAACGAGATGATCCATTCCAGTGCTTTCTCTCGGATTCCGATGTTGCTGAGGCGCTTCACTAGGGTGCGGTGGCAGACGGTGTCGAACGCCGCGGAGAGGTCCAGGAGGATGAGGGCAGCTGTTTCCCCGTTGTCGGTTAGGGTTCTGATGTCGTCGGTGGCTGCGATAAGGGCGGTCTCGGTGCTGTGGTTGGCCCGAAACCCGGACTGCGAGGGGTCGAGGGATCCATTCGTCTCGAGGAAGGCGGCAAGCTGTCTGTTGACGGTCTTCTCGATGACTTTGGCCGGAAACGGAAGGAGCGAGATGGGGCGGTAGTTCTTGAGGTCGGTGGGGTCCGCCGTTGGTTTCTTCAGGAGGGCGGTAAGCTCGGCGTGCTTCCAGCTCTCCGGGAAGGTGGCGGTGCGGAAGGAGGAGTTGATGATGTCCCGGAGATGGGGTGCGATGGTGGCGTCGGCTTTGTTGAAGACGTGGTGTGGGCAGGGGTCGGTTGGTGATCCGGAGTGGATGGAGTTCATCGTGCGGGTGGTGTCTTCGGTGTTGATCGGGGTCCAGTTGCAGAGGGTGGTGGTGGCGGGCATTGGTTCGGCGGTAGGGTGCGTTGTTTGTGCGTTGAAGCTGTTGTGTATGTCGGTGATCTTGCGGTGGAAGAACGCGGAGAGTGAGTTGCAGAGGTCTTGCGAGGGGGTGATGTCGTTGTTTCCGGCGCTGGGGTTGGAGAACTCTTTGACGATGCTGAAAAGTTCCTTGCTGTCATGGGCGTTGTTGTCCAGTCGTTCTTTGAGTGCCGACTTCTTGGTGGCACGGATCAGCTGGTGGTGTTTGCGGGTGGCGTGCTTGAGGGCGGTCCTGTTGTCTGTGGTCTGGTCGAGTCGCCAGGTTTTCTCGAGAGTGCGGCAGTTCTTCTTGGATTCCTTGAGTTCGTTGGTGAACCAAGGGGTTTTCTTGCTTCCGGGTCTGCTGGGAGGGTTTTTTAGTGGTGCGAGGTCGTCGGCGCAGGCGGTCAGCCACTTGGCGAGGTTGCTGGCTGCTTCGTTTGGGTCCGTTGTGTCGGTGGGTGTGTTCTGGCTGAGGGAGGCGGTGAGCTGCTCGGCGGTGATCTTGCTCCAGCTCCGGCGGGGAGCCTGTTGCGGGTGGTGGTGGGTCGCAGTCTTTCTGAAGCTGAAGTGGACGCAGCTGTGGTCGGTCCAGTGGAGTCCGGTGGCGTGGCTGAAGGAGATGTGCTTGCTGGACGAGAAGACGGGGTCAAGCGTGTGGCCGGCGTAGTGGGTGGGCGTGTTCACCAGTTGCTTGAGTCCGAGGTTGGCGAGGTTGTCCAGCAGGGCGGTGGTGTTTCTGTCGTTGTTGTTCTCCAGGTGGAAGTTGAGGTCCCCTAGGAGGATGTAGTCGGCGGAGGGCATGGCGTGCGGGCTGATGAAGTCTGCGATGTCTTCGCTGAATAGTGTGCGTGGTCCCGGGGGTCTGTAGATGAGGGTGCCTCGGAGGGTGGTCTTGGGGTCCGTGTGTATCTGGAAGTGTAGGTGTTCGGCGGCGGTGAAGGTCTCGTCGGAGTTAGTCGAGATGCGGATGGTGTTCTTGTGTACGATGGCGATGCCTCCTCCCGTCTGGTTGACGCGGTCCTTCCGGGTGATCTTGTATCCATCCGGGATGGCTATGGCGATGTCAGGCGCTGAGGAGGCGTTCATCCAGGTTTCGGTGAGGAAGGCGATGTCCGGTGCTGTTGCGTCGAGCAGGTCCCAGAGTTCCACGGCGTGCCTGTGGACGGAGCGGGTGTTCAGCAGGATGCATTTCAGGTGGTTGCTGCTGTTGCTCGACTTGGCGGAGGTGGTGCACGTCAGGGGGCAGGTGAACCGGCAGGTTTGGCAGGTGAAGGGTCCGTGGGTGCGTCTCGGTGAGGCTCGGTAGCAGGCAGGGTTCCGGCCGGCATTGAGTGCGGTGAGTGTGGCGGCGTCGTAGGTCCGTCGAGTGGTGTTGCATCGGTGGGATCCAGGGGTTCTGGCGCTGGGCGCGGTCCAGTCGCGGACGGGCGCAGACGGGCTTGCCTTAGGCGCGCCTTCGGCGCGCCAGCGCGCGCCCGCTGCGCACGTCCGCTGCGCGGCCGTGCAGCGGCCGCCATTTATGGGGAGGCGGGAGGCAGGGGCAGCGAATGGGCAGTCAGGGGCGGGGCCGCAGGGACGCAGCGGCGGGAATGGCGATAGGCAGCGAGGGGCACAGAAGGAAAAACGGGGGGAGAGCAGGTAAATCACGGGCACAACAACAGTGGGGCAGCGAGGGGCACAGAAGGAAAAACGGGGGGAAAGCAGGCAAATCACGGGCACAACAACAGTGGGGCAGCGGGGGCACAGAAGGAAAAACGGGGGGAAAGCAGGCAAATCACGGGCACAACAACAGTGGGGCAGCGAGGGGCACAGAAGGAAAAACGGGGGGAGAGCAGGCAAATCACGGGCACAACAACAGTGGGGCAGCGAGGGGCACAGAAGGAAAAACGGGGGGAGAGCAGGCAAATCACGGGCACAACAACAGTGGGGCAGCGAGGGGCACAGAAGGAAAAACGGGGGGAGAGCAGGCAAATCACGGGCACAACAACAGTGGGGCAGCGGGGGCACAGAAGGAAAAACGGGGGGAAAGCAGGCAAATCACGGGCACAACAACAGTGGGGCAGCGAGGGGCACAGAAGGAAAAACGGGGGGAGAGCAGGCAAATCACGGGCACAACAACAGTGGGGCAGCGAGGGGCACAGAAGGAAAAACGGGGGGAGAGCAGGTAAATCACGGGCACAACAACAGTGGGGCAGCGAGGGGCACAGAAGGAAAAACGGGGGGAGAGCAGGCAAATCACGGGCACAACAACAGTGGGGCAGCGAGGGGCACAGAAGGAAAAACGGGGGGAAAGCAGGCAAATCACGGGCACAACAACAGTGGGGCAGCGAGGGGCACAGAAGGAAAAACGGGGGGAAAGCAGGCAAATCACGGGCACAACAACAGTGGGGCAGCGGGGGCACAGAAGGAAAAACGGGGGGAAAGCAGGCAAATCACGGGCACAACAACAGTGGGGCAGCGAGGGGCACAGAAGGAAAAACGGGGGGAAAGCAGGCAAATCACGGGCACAACAACAGTGGGGCAGCGAGGGGCACAGAAGGAAAAACGGGGGGAAAGCAGGCAAATCACGGGCACAACAACAGTGGGGCAGCGAGGGGCACAGAAGGAAAAACGGGGGGAAAGCAGGCAAATCACGGGCACAACAACAGTGGGGCAGCGAGGGGCACAGAAAGGAAAGGGGAGACAAGCAGACAAAACTGGCACCGGGGCCACAAGCGGAGGGCGATCTTACCTACAGGAGCAGCGGGCAGACAGCACAGGCGGAGCTGTGTGGTGGGGGAGCGACCTACCTGGCAAGGTCAAGGGTCGCTCTCCTCACCGTGCAGCGGCCGCCATTTATGGGGAGGCGGGAGGCAGGGGCAGCGAATGGGCAGTCAGGGGGGCGGGGCCGCAGGGGACGCAGCGGCGGGAATGGCGATAGGCAGCGAGGGGCACAGAAGGAAAAACGGGGGGGAGAGCAGGTAAATCACGGGCACAACAACAGTGGGGCAGCGAGGGGCACAGAAGGAAAAACGGGGGGAAAGCAGGCAAATCACGGGCACAACAACAGTGGGGCAGCGGGGGCACAGAAGGAAAAACGGGGGGAAAGCAGGCAAATCACGGGCACAACAACAGTGGGGCAGCGAGGGGCACAGAAGGAAAAACGGGGGGAGAGCAGGCAAATCACGGGCACAACAACAGTGGGGCAGCGAGGGGCACAGAAGGAAAAACGGGGGGAGAGCAGGCAAATCACGGGCACAACAACAGTGGGGCAGCGAGGGGCACAGAAGGAAAAACGGGGGGAGAGCAGGCAAATCACGGGCACAACAACAGTGGGGCAGCGAGGGGCACAGAAGGAAAAACGGGGGGAGAGCAGGTAAATCACGGGCACAACAACAGTGGGGCAGCGAGGGGCACAGAAGGAAAAACGGGGGGAGAGCAGGCAAATCACGGGCACAACAACAGTGGGGCAGCGAGGGGCACAGAAGGAAAAACGGGGGGGAAAGCAGGCAAATCACGGGCACAACAACAGTGGGGCAGCGAGGGGCACAGAAGGAAAAACGGGGGGGAGAGCAGGCAAATCACGGGCACAACAACAGTGGGGCAGCGGGGGCACAGAAGGAAAAACGGGGGGAAAGCAGGCAAATCACGGGCACAACAACAGTGGGGCAGCGAGGGGCACAGAAGGAAAAACGGGGGGAGAGCAGGCAAATCACGGGCACAACAACAGTGGGGCAGCGAGGGGCACAGAAGGAAAAACGGGGGGAGAGCAGGTAAATCACGGGCACAACAACAGTGGGGCAGCGAGGGGCACAGAAGGAAAAACGGGGGAGAGCAGGCAAATCACGGGCACAACAACAGTGGGGCAGCGAGGGGCACAGAAGGAAAAACGGGGGGAAAGCAGGCAAATCACGGGCACAACAACAGTGGGGCAGCGAGGGGCACAGAAGGAAAAACGGGGGGAAAGCAGGCAAATCACGGGCACAACAACAGTGGGGCAGCGGGGGCACAGAAGGAAAAACGGGGGGAAAGCAGGCAAATCACGGGCACAACAACAGTGGGGCAGCGAGGGGCACAGAAGGAAAAACGGGGGGAAAGCAGGCAAATCACGGGCACAACAACAGTGGGGCAGCGAGGGGCACAGAAGGAAAAACGGGGGGAAAGCAGGCAAATCACGGGCACAACAACAGTGGGGCAGCGAGGGGCACAGAAGGAAAAACGGGGGAAAGCAGGCAAATCACGGGCACAACAACAGTGGGGCAGCGAGGGGCACAGAAAGGAAAGGGGAGACAAGCAGACAAAACTGGCACCGGGGCCACAAGCGGAGGGCGATCTTACCTACAGGAGCAGCGGGCAGACAGCACAGGCGGAGCTGTGTGGTGGGGGAGCGACCTACCTGGCAAGGTCAAGGGTCGCTCTCTGACACTTCACACAGTCCATTCCACTCCAAGACACTCCACTCCACGATACTTCACTCTATGACTCTCTACTGCATTCCACTCTACTCCATTCCACTCTAGTCCACTCCATTCTACTCCACTCTGCGTCAATCCCCTCCACTCTCCTCTGCACCACTGATGACTTTAAGCCATGCTGAACAGTAGCCTGACGGTTTTGCCAATGCTTGTTTAAATTAGTTTTAGCCACGCTGCATAGAATTGGGGCTGCTGTACAGCATAGCTACTAAACATTGCTCTATAGCAGAGACCTGTTGTCTTTGCCAAGGCTGTTCTTGTTTTGCAGTGGCTTTATTTCAGGCGGTGTGCTAGTATCGGCCTATGATGGTTTCATCCTCTGCTTTGGTTTCTGGTCGCGCCCACTCGGGTGACTGCAGGAGCGCTCAAGACAGGGTCACATAAAGCGCCCAGAAGAGGCTGGCACTGTGTCTGCGCTGAGCGCGCATGCGCCTCGACGCTGTGCCCGGCCTCTTCTAGGAGTGTTCACAGGCCCAGGCCTCAACAGCCCCCCCCCCCCCCTCCCACCAGAGGAGGGCAGCTTGTGCCCAGCCCTGTGATCTCCGCCAACTCACCCCGGGGGTGGGAGCGGGGGGGGCAGCCTCTGTGTCCAGCCTCGTCTCACTGCCCATAATGTGCCAGGCGTTGGGGAGGGAGGGGTGGGGGATTGACGCAGCCTCTGTGTCCAGCCCTATGGGGGGGGCAGGCTCTGTGTTCACCCCGGGTGGGGGGGAGGGGCGGTATGGGTCAGGCTCTGTGTCCAGCCCGGATGGGGGGGACGGGTTGTTGGGGGGAAGGTGTTGACGCATCGCCTGTGTCCAGCCTCGTCTCACTGCCCATAATGTGCCAGGCGTTGGGGAGGGAGGGGTGGGGAATTGACGCAGCCTCTGTGTCCAGCCCTATGGGGGGGGGGGGCAGACTCTGTGTTCACCCCGGGTGGGGGGACGGGTTGTTGAGGGGAAGGTGTTGTCGCATCGCCTGTGTTCAGCCCTGTGATCTCCGCCAACTCACCCCGGAGGCCGAAGTCCGGAATGTTCCGAAAACACCGAGTGGGTCAAAGTTTAAGGGCGGCCAGAGGCAGAGGCAGCATCTGGGGATTACCGGGAGAGAGCCGGGGGCGAGGGGGTAACTGCAGGTCAGGGACTAGCGAGGGTGCGAGAGCAGGAGAAGGGGGGGGGGGGGAGGCAAGCGGGTAACTACAGGGACTGGCGAGGGCAGGGAGCAGGAAACGAGGGAGAGGGGAAGCGGAGCGAAACAAAGGAGCAAGGGGGAGAGAAGGATGGAGATAAAAGGGAGAAACAAAGGAGAAAAGGAGGGAATAACAGAAAGGAGATAAAGAGAGATGGAGAGTGGGAGGCAGAGGGGGAACCATGGAGGAGGAGGGAGAATAGAAGGGAAGAGGAGAGGAGACCGAAGGATGAAAGGAGGAGAGAGGAGAAGGAGAGAGAATAGAAAGAAAGAGAAGACCGAAGGATGAAAGTAAGGAGGAGAGAGGAGGTGGAGGAGGAGAAGGAGAGAGAATAGAAGGAAAGAGGAGACCGAAGGATGGAGAGTAGGGAGGAGAGAGGAAGAGGAGAAGGAGAGAAAATAGAAGGAAAGAGGAGACCGAAGGATGAAAGTAAGGCGGACAGAGGAAGAGGAGAAGGAGAGAGAATAGAAGGAAAGAGGAGACCGAAGGATGGAGAGTAGGGAGGAGAGAGGAAGAGGAGAAGGAGAGAGAATAGAAGGAAAGAGGAGACCGAAGGATGAAAGTAAGAAGGAGAGAGGAAGAGGAGAAGGAGAGAAAATAGAAGGAAAGAGGAGACCGAAGGATGGAGAGTAGGGAGGAGAGAGGAAGAGGAGAAGGAGAGAAAATAGAAGGAAAGAGAAGACCGAAGGATGAAAGTAAGGCGGACAGAGGAAGAGGAGAAGGAGAGAGAATAGAAGGAAAGAGGAGACCGAAGGATGGAGAGTAGGGAGGAGAGAGGAAGAGGAGAAGGAGAGAGAATAGAAGGAAAGAGGAGACCGAAGGATGAAAGTAAGAAGGAGAGAGGAAGAGGAGAAGGAGAGAAAATAGAAGGAAAGAGGAGACCGAAGGATGGAGAGTAGGGAGGAGAGAGGAAGAGGAGAAGGAGAGAAAATAGAAGGAAAGAGAAGACCGAAGGATGAAAGTAAGGCGGACAGAGGAAGAGGAGAAGGAGAGAGAATAGAAGGAAAGAGGAGACAGAAGGATGAAAGTAAGAAGGAGAGAGGAAGAGGAGAAGGAGAGAGAATTGAAGGAAAGAGGAGACCGAAGGATGAAAGTAAGGCCGAGAGAGGAAGAGGAGAAGGAGAGAGAATAGAAGGAAAGAGGAGACCAAAGGATGAAATTAAGGAGGAGAGAGGAAGAGGAGAAGGAGAGAGAATAGAAGGAAAGAGGAGACAGAAGGATGAAATTAAGGAGGAGAGAGGAGGAGGAGAAGGAGAGAGAAAAGAAGGGAAGAGGAAAGAGAAGGATGAAATTAAGGAGGAGAGAGGAAAAGGAGACGGAGAGAGAATAGAAGGGAAGAGGAGACCGAAGGATGAAAGTAAGGAGGAGAGAAGAGGAGGAGAAGGAGAGAGAATAGCAGGAAAGAGGAGACCAAAGGATGGAGAGTAGGGAGGAGAGAGGAAGAGGAGAAGGAGAGAGAATAGAAGGAAAGAGGAGACCTTAGGATGAAAGTAAGGAGGAGAGAGGAAGAGGAGAAGAAGAGAGAACAGAAGGAAAGAGGCGACCTAAGGATGAAAGTAAGGCAGAGAGAGGAAGAGGAGAAGGAGAGAGAATAGAAGGATAGAGGAGACCGAAGGATGAAATTAAGGAGGAGAGAGGAAGATGAGAAGGAGAGAGAATAGAAGGAAAGAGGAGACCGAAGGATGATATTAAGGAGGAGAGAGGAGGAGGAGAAGGAGAGAGAATAGAAGGAAAGAGGAGACCGAAGAATGAAACTAAGGAGGAGAGAGGAAGAGGAGAAAGAGAGAGAACAGAAGGAAAGAGGAGACCTAAGGATGAAAGTAAGGCAGAGAGAGGAAGAGGAGTAGGAGAGAGAATAGAAGGAAAGAGGAGACCGAAGGATGAAATTAAGGATGAGAGAGGAAGAGGAGAAGGAGAGAGAATAGAAGGGAAGAGGAGACCGAAAGATGGAGAGGAGGGAGGAGAGAGGAGGAGGAGAAGGAGCCTGAATAGAAGGAAAGAGGAGACGAAAGGATGAAAGGAGGAGGAGAGAGGAGGAGAAGAAGGAGAGAGAATAGAAGGAAAGAGGAGACCGAGGGATGGAGAGTAGGGAGGAGAGAAGAAGAGGAGAAGGAGAGAGAATAGAAGGGAAGAGGAGACCGAAGGATGAAATTAAGGATGAGAGAGGAAGAGGAGAAGGAGAGAGATCAGAAGGGAAGAGGAGACCGAAAAATGGAGAGTCGGGAGGAGAGAGGAGGAGGAGAAGGAGCCAGAATAGAAGGAAAGAGGAGACGAAAGGAGGAGGAGAGAGGAGGAGAAGAAGGAGAGAGAATAGAAGGAAAGAGGAGACTGGAGGATGGAGAGTAGGGAGGAGAGAGGAAGAGGAGAAGGAAAGAGAATAGAAGGAAAGAGGAGACCGAAGGATAAAAGTAAGAAGGAGAGAGGAAGAGGAGAAGGAGAGAGAATAGAAGGAAAGAGGAGACCGAAGGATGAAAGTAAGCCGGCACGAGGGAGGAGAGGAGAAGGAGAGAGAATAACAGAAAGGAGACAGAAAGAAAGATGCAGATAAGGGAGGAGGGGAGAGATAATAATAGAAAGAAAGGGAGAGACATAAAGGTGGTGATAAAGGAGAAGGGGGAGAGGAGAAGGAGAGAGAATAGAAGGGAAGTAGAGACCGAAGGATGAAAGGAGGAGAAAGGAGGAGAGAGAATAGAAGGAAAGAGGAGACCGAAGGATGAAAGTAAGGAGGAGAAGGAGAGAGAATAGAAGGAAAGAAGAGACCGAAGTATGAAAGTAAGGAGGAGAGAGGAGGAGGAGAAGGAGGGAGAATAGAAGGAAAGAGGAGACCGAAGGATGAAAGTAAGGAGAAGAGAGGAAGGGGAGAAGGAGAGAGAATAGTGTGAGAAGTTGGCCTGGTATATGCTGTCCACTAATTAAAGTGGGCACCTTGCACCAGTCCAAACGACCCTTATTGATGATTAGGTTAAAGACAACCTTTATTGAAAGCTATCCTAGTGGTAGCTATGGAGAGCAGCCTTCAGGCTAAGTCTCGAAGGAATGTAAAGCAGCTTGTTTTACCAGTATATAACCTCTTGAATGACCAAATGAAAGGAGAACCACACCAGGTATATATAAAATATATGTATTTATTACTAAACACTCTCTACTAACCTCTTTATGAGATTAGAGAACAAGACACACAATATTAAATCACTAGAACGACAGTAAATAGCACAATACACAGCGGGCTCCAGGGGCAGACCGAACCATATACTAAGAAAGTGGTATAAGAACCACGACTTGACTAGACACAGTGCCTAGAGCATGTAGAATCGCTGGGACCCCAAGGAACCACCCAAGGTAGTGACACAGGGGACCCACGGAGGACGGGTGCAGTGTGGGAACACAGATGCGAGCCCAGTACAACTCTATGGGAAAGTCGCGGTTGGAAATTTAAAGACTAAGGACACTTAGGAGAGGACTTTAAGCAAACCCAGCTAAACATAGAAGGTTCTAAGGCCAGCACCCTTGAGAGTACCGAGGTACCCGTGTTACCTATCCCAGAGGAGCCCGGTGCATGGGGTCAAGTGGTGTCGGAAACCCTCGTCGTTTTCAATGGCGTGATGTGAGAAAGTACTGCTGCCGTGGAGAAGAAAAGTGTCCGGTGTGATCCAAGCCTGGATCGGAGATGAGAAGAACCTGAAAGCAGAGGGGACAAAGTCTGGGTCACTTCACGTGACCAGGAGCGGAGCAATCGAATGCCCACCGATGTCGGGTGCTTCAGGTGAGATGAGGTGAACCTTGACTCTGCAGCCACGGGGACCAGGAGATGTCTGCGACAACCACAGTCCGGATTCGAGCTGTCCCATGAAGGATGTCGAGTGCTGGGGGGTCAGTGTCCGGATTGAAAACCAACACGCCTTGGCAACTGCAACCCACGCGGTCAGAGGAAAGATGCTTCTGTGAGGACCAGCAAGGTCCTGGGGACTCTCCAAGCTATGGAGAGTCAGGGCACGTCTGGAGCAACCAGGAAAGCCCACTGAAAGTTAAAGTTGCCTTCTCAGGGACCCACAGGCCAACGGACCAGGGATCGCTAAGGGACCTCGAGCTGAATCACTAAATACCAGCCCACGGAACACTCGTGGAGTGTAGGCTGGAAATCTTCGGTGGAATTACTGCTCAGGGTCAGGACTAGAAGTAGCCCAAAGCACAGCTTCAGGGATCGCCGTAAAGCATATGCTGTTGCAAATGTACACGGTGCCCAGGGGTACGGGTTTCTCATGTCCCCACGAGGGATATGGGCCTCAGAATTGCTGAGAGCGCAGATCGACCTCGGAGACCTCGGGAACCCACCTCCTGTGTTGCAGAAATCTTCGGAGTCCTACGGGAGCTTCATAGATGCAAACCGGTCAGATGCATTTTGGTGCCTGCTCAGCAGGGGAGTAGCTCCTTTACTCCAAGGGAGACTCTTCTGTCGTCCAACAAAGTGTAGATCGTCAAAAGTTACTTGGTTTCTGTAGCAGAGTTTAGTCCAGGTAAAATCCAAAGTCCTGTAGTCAGGGGTTCCTATTTTATACCCAAGGAAGGGGTGGGACAAACTCTGGGGACCCACCTATGGGAGGGTCAGGACAGAGGGGTGGCTACACCCATGTCCTTTGTCCAGTTTTGCGCCAGAGCAGGAGCAAATGGCTCCTGCGACCGGTTTGAGCTGGACTATGCACAGGGACACCAAATGTGCCCCCAGTGCAGACATCAAAGCACTCTGAGAGTGCACCCACCCAGCCCCAATACACTAAAGCCTGTCTGGGAGGTGGTCACACCTCCCTGTGACAGGAAACCTATTGTCAAGCCTTCCCCTGCCGGAGTTTCGTCCAGCAGCAGGAGGGCAGACTCGTGTCTGTGGCTGGCAGCATCCATTTTGTGATGCCAGGGTTCTGTGAAGCTGGTACTGGGTGTACCGGTGTTGTCATATTTCTCCCTCTAGGAGGGTGGAATCATACCTCCCACCCCAGTTACTGGTGTGGAGGTATGATTCCAAGGTGTTTGACACCAAACACGACATGTTTCCATGCAGCCATATTAAAGTTAGCATTTATCGCGAGGTTATAATGCACTTAAGTATATATGGTTGGCTGCATCACAAACAACCCCGGAGTATAGGTTCCGAAGGCTGCAGAAGGGCTCTGCTCATGCATGGGCACCCTCTCACATAAAACCCAGCACCCTGCCTTCAGGATTGATAAGGCCGGCCATAGGGGTGACTGATAGGTTTATATGTGCAGTGATTAGGAAAGATATAGTGAACCTATATCTAAGTAAGGGGTGCATGCACCACCTTACACAGGCTGCTATAGCAGACCTGTTGTGTCATTTTAAATGGCCTCTCAGGGGTGGCATAATACATGCTGCAGCCCCTGGGAGGCCTCTGGGGTACCTATGCCCTGGGTACATAGTATACCATATACTAGGGACTTATAAGGGTTCCCCAGAATCCAATCTGGAGTGTACCTAAAGTACATGCAATCAATTTAGAGGAGAAAGCAGATAGACTGGGGTCCTGAATAGCAGGGCCTCTGTCTGGTGAAGTCGAAAAATAGTGAAACATCAGCAAAAAGTGGGGGTAACTATAAGAAGCAGATCCTACTCTCCTACATCCATCACCACAGCCACCTTTCCCAATGCCTGGAAACACACAGACGTGAGAGCCCTCTTGAAGTAACCCTCGGCAGACCCCAGTGAGCTCCAGAACTACCATCCCATCTCAATGCTCCCGTTTCCCATCACAGTCCTGGAGAAGCCCAACAGTGAAACATCAGCAAAAAAGTGGGGGTAACTATAAGAAGCAGATCCTACTCTCCTACACAACCCCCCCCCCAAACGAAAGGACATTAAACTAACCTTGACCAGTTGAGTCTTCATGTTCTAAGTAGAAATATCTGGAGAGTCCATCTGCATTGGCATGGTTACTCCCAGGTCTATGTTCCACTGTATAGTCCATCCCCTGTAGGGAAATGGACCACCTCAAAAGTTTGAGGTTTTCACCCTTCATCTGTTTAAGCCATAAGAGGGGCTTGTGGTCTGTCTGAACAATGAAGTGAGTGCCAAACAAGTATGGCCTCAGCTTCTTCAGAGCCCAAACCACAGCAAAGGCTTCCCTCTCAATGGCTGACCAACGTTTCTCTCTGGGGGTCATCCTTCTGCTAATAAAAGCTACTGGCTGATCCTGACCTTCATCATTGAATTGTGACAGTACAGCCCCTACCCCCAACTCAGATGTATCTGTTTGGACAATGAATTGCTTGGAGTAATCAGGACTTTGCAGAATGGGAGCAGTGCACATGGCCTGCTTCAGGTCATCAAATGCCTTTTGACAGCTAACTGTCCACTGAACTTTCTTTGGCATTCTCTTGGAAGTTAAGTCATTCAAAGGGGTCACTATGGATCCATACCCTTTGACAAATCTTCTATAGTACCCAGTCAGGCCCAAGAAAGCTCTGACCTGAGTCTGGGTGGTTGGAGCAACCCAGTCCATGATGGTCTGGATTTTGCTCTGCAATGGCTGAACCTGGCCTCCACCCACAAGGTGGCCCAGGTATACAACCTGACTCTGCCCTATCTGGCACTTGGTGGCCTTGATAGTGAGGCCTGCTTTCTGCAGGGCCTCCAAAACATTTCGCAGGTGGACCAGGTGATCCTCCCAGGTGGAGCTAAAGACAGCAATATCATCTAGATATGCTGCACTATAGGCTTCCAGGCCTGTAAGGACTTTGTTCACCAACCTTTGAAAAGTGGCATGTGCATTCTTCAAACCAAAGGGCATTACCACAAATTGGTAGCGCCCACTAGGGGTAGAAAATGCTGTTTTGGCTTTTGCATCCTCAGCTAATCTGATTTGCCAGTAGCCAGCTGTCAGGTCAAATGTGCTCAGAAACTTGGCTGAGGCCTAAGTGTCTATAAGCTCATCTGCCACTGGATTCAAGATAGCCTGGCTGATGAGGGTTTTGAACCCGAAAGCGGTCCCAGGATGCTTGTTTCCGGTCCAGGGAAGACATGGCTTGGCAGTTCGGGCTGGACTGTTCCCATGAGGCACAGGGTCAGACTGATTTGCATATGGCCATGTCTGAACTGGGGTGGTGGAGTGAGCTAAAGAATAATGATGGATTAAACCCAGATCAGTTGACTGGGGGTGAGTGTTTGATTTGCTCTAACGCTCCGTCCTGATAGGTTTATATGTGCAGTGATTAGGATAGATATAGTGAACCTATATCTAAGTAAGGGGTGCATGCACCACCTTACACAGGCTGCAGTAGCAGACCTGTGGTGTCATTTTAAATGGTCTCTCAGGGGTGGCATAATACATGCTGCAGCCCCTGGGAGGCCTCTGGGGTACCTATGCCGTGGGGTACATAGTAGATCATATACTAGGGACTTATAAGGGTACCCCAGAATCCAATCTGGAGTGTACCTAAAGTACATGCAATCAATTTAGAGGAGAAAGCAGATAGACTGGGGTCCTGAATAGCAGGATCCCAGTCAGACTAATTCGAAAACAGTGAAACATCAGCAAAAAAGTGGGGGTAACTATAAGAAGCAGATCCTACTCTCCTACAAATAGAAGGAAAGCGGAGACCAAAGGATGAAAGTAAGGAGGAGAGAGGAAGAGGAGAAGGAGAGAGAATAGAAGGGAAGAGGAGACCGAAGGATAAAAGTAAGGAGGAGAGAAGAAGAGGAGAAGGAGAGAGAATAGAAGGAAAGAGGAGACCGAAGATGGAGAGTCGGGAGGAGAGAGGAAGAGGAGAAGGAGAGAGAATAGAAGGAAAGAGTAAATCGAAGATGGAGAGTAAGGAGGAGAGAGGAGGAGTAAGGACTGGAAGAGAGAATGACAGAAACCAGAACAGGGAGCGAGAGAGGGAGACAGGAAGAAACAAGGAGGTGCAGGCGGAGGGTGCCAGTAGTAAAATTTGGGGGGAGAGGGAGGGTGATAAGGAGTAGGATGAGATGTAGTGAAGGAAGGTGAAAGAGAAAGTAGAAGAAGAGCCAGGTTAGGACACAGGGATAGGAGAGAGTGATACTGCAGGCTTGAGCATGACTATTCCCACCCGCACCAGACTGGTGCCCAATGCAGCCAAGCAGTGGAAGGAGGAGACCTGCTCAGCTTGCCACCCCGTGCTGCCTCCTGGCACCTCCTGTCGCCTCTTGCCACTCCTGCAACCTCTTGTCACATTTTGCCACCTCATGCCACCTTTTGCAGGCTCCTGCGGCCTCCTGCCACCTCATGGCTCCTTCTGCCACCTCCTGCCACCTATTGCCAACTCTTGCCACCTCCTGCAACCTAATGCCAACCCCTGCAACCTCTTGTCACCTCCTGCCACCTCCTGCAACCTCCTGCCACCTTCTGCCACCTCCTGCCACCTCCTGCCACCTCCTGCTTCCTCATGGCACCTTCTGCAACCTCCTGCCACTGCTTGCCAACTCCTGCCACCTCCTGACACCTTCTGTCACCTCCTGCCACCTACTGGCACAACTTGTCACCTCCTGCCACCTCTTGCCACACCCTGCCACCTCCTGCTACCACTTGTCTACTCCTGCCACCCCCTGGCACCTCTTGCCACTTCCTGTCACCTCGTTCCATATCTTGTCAACTCCTGTCACTGCTTGCCACCTTCTGTCACCTGCCACCTCTTGCAACCTCCTGCGACCCCTTGCCACCCCTGCCACCCTTGGCCACTTCTTGCCACCTCTTGCCCCCACCTGCCACCTCCTCCAACCTCTTGCCACCTCCAGCCACCTTCTTCCACCCCCTGCAACCTCCTGCTACCTTCTGCCGCCTCCTGTCACCTCCTGCCACCTTCTGTCACCTCCTGTCACCTTGTTCCATCTCCTGTCAACTCCTGCTACTTCCTGGCACTGCTTGCCACCTTCTGTCACATCCTGCCATCTCCTGTCACCTCTTGCCACCTCCTCCCACCTCTTGTCACCTCCTGCCACCCATTGCCACCGCTGCTCCCTCTTGCCACTTCTAGTCACCTCTTGCCCCCTCCTCCCACCTCCTGCCACCTTCTCCAACCTCTTGCCACCTCCTGCCACCTTCGGCCACTCCCTGCAACCTCCTGCCACCTTCTTCCGCCTCCTACCACCTGCTGCAACCTTCTGCCACCTCATGTAACCTCTTGCCACCTCCTGCCACCTCCTGCAACCTCCTGCAACTTCTTGGCACCTTCTCCCACCTCCTGCCTCCTCTTGCCAACTCCTGCCACCGTTGCTCACCTCCTGCCACATCCTGGCACCGCTTGCCACCTCCTGTCACCTCCTGCCACCTCTTGCTACATGCTGCCACCTCCTGCCACCTCTAGCCTACTCCTGCCACCCCCTGGCACCTCTTGCCACCTCCTGGCACTTTCAGCCACCTCCTCCACCTCCTACTACCTCTTTCCACTCATGCAATGTCTTGCCACCTCTTGCCACTTCCTCTCACCTCATCCCATCTCTTGTCAGCTCCTGCCACTTCCTGGCACTGCTTGCCACCTTCTGTCACCTCTTGCAACCTCCTCCCACCTCCTACCACCTCCTGTCGCCTCCTGCAACCTCCTGCCACCCCTTGCCACCCCCTGTCACGTCTTGTCACTTCTTGCCACCTCTTGCCCCCCACCTCCCACCTCCTCCCACCTCCTCTAACCTCTTGCCACCTCCTGCCACCTTTGGCTACCCCCTGCAACATCCTGCCACCTTCTGCTGCCTCCTGCACCCTTCTGCCGCCTCCTGCAAATTCCTGCCACCTACCGCCACCTCCTGCAACCTCCTGCCACCTTCTGTCACCTTCTGCCACCCCCTGCCACCTCTTGCCAACTCCTGCGAACTCCTGCCACCTTCTGTCACCTTCTGCCACCTCCTGGCACCGCTTGCCACCTCTTGTCACCTCCTGCCACCTCTTGCGACATCCTGCCACTTTTTGCCTACTCCTGCCACCCCCTGGCACGTCTTGTCACCTCCTGCCACCTTCTGCAACCTCCTGCCACCTCTTTCCACCCCTGCCACCTCTTGCCACCCCCTGGCACCTCTTGCCACCTTCTGCCACCCCTTGCTACCTCCTGACACCTCTTGCCACCCCTGCCACCTCTTGCACCTCCTGGCCCTTCTGCCACCTCCTCCCACCTTCTGCCACCTTCTCCCACCTCTTGCCAACTCCTGCCTCCTCCTGGCACCACTTGCCACATCCTGCCACCTCGCAGCACTGCTTGCCACCTTCTGCTACCTTCTGCCAGCTCCTGCCACCTCTTGCCAACCCCTGCCACCTCATGCCACCTCCAGCAACCTCCTGTCACCTTCTGCCACCTCCTGCCACCTTCTGCTGGCCACCTTCTGCCACCTCCTCCCACCTCTTGCCATCTCCTGCCCCCTCCTGCCACCTCTTGCCACATCCTGTCACCTCCTGCCACCTCCTTCCACCTCTTTCCACCTCCTTCCAACCCTCCCACCTATTGCCAACTCCTGTAATCTCCTGCCACCTTCTGCCACTTCCTAACACCTTGTGCCACCTTTGCCACCTCCCGCCAACTTGTGTCACCTCCTGCTACCGCTTGCCACTCCTGCAATCTCTTTCCACCTCTTGCCACCTCCTGTCACCTAATTCCATCTCTTGTCAACTCCTGCCCCTTCCTGGTACTGCTTGCCACATTCTGTCACCTTCTGCCACCTATAGGCATCTCCTCCCACCTCCTCCCACCTCCAGTCACCTCTTGTACCCGCCTGCCACCCCTTGCCAGCCCCTACCACCTCTTGCCACTTCTTGTCACCTCTTGCCCCCTCCTCCAACCTCCTACCACCTCCTCCAACCTCTTGCCACCTCCGGCCACCTTCGGCCACCCCCTGCAACCACCTGCCACCTTCTGCCACCTCCTGCCACCTTCTGCAACCTCTTGTCACATCCTGCCACCTCCTGCAACTGCCTGCCACATTTTGCCACCTCCTGCAACCTCCTGCCACCTTCTGCTGCCCCCTGTCACCTCCTACCACCTAATGGCACCTTCTGCCAAACCCTGCCATCTCCTGCCACCCTCTGTCACCTCCTGCCACCTCCTGGCACTGCTTGCCACCTCTTGCCACCCCTTGCTACCTTCTGCCACCTCTTGCCACCCCCTGCCACCTCTTGCACCTCCTGGCCCTTCTGCCACCTCTTCCCACCTTCTGCCATCTTCTCCCACCTCTTGCCAACTCCTGCCTCCTCCTGGCACCACTTGCCACCTCCTGCCACCTTCTGCCACATCCTGCCACCCCGTAGCACCGCTTGCCACCTCCTCCACCTTCTGTCAGCTCGTCACCTCCTGCCACCTCTTGCCACCCCCTGCCACCTCCTGCATCCTCCTGCCACCTTCTGCCAACTCCTGCCACCTTTTGCTGGCCACCTCCTGGCACCTTCTGCCACCTCCTCCCACCTCTTGCCCCCTCCTGCCACCTCCTTCCACCACCTCCCACCTATTGACAACTCCTGTAATCTCGTGCCACCTTCTGAAACTTCCTGCCACCTCATGCCACTTCCTGCCATCTCCTGCCACCTTCTGCCACCTCCAGCCAACTCCTGTCACCTCCTGCTACCTCATGCCACTCCTGCAATCTCTTTCCACCTCTTGCCACCTCCTGTCACCTAATTCCATCTCTTGTCAACTCCTGCCACTTCCTGGCACTGCTTGCCACATTCTGTCACTTCCTGCCACCTATTGCCACTTCTTGCCACCTCTTGCCCCCTCCTTCCAACTCCTACCACCTCCTCTAACCTCTTGCCACCTCCTGCCACCTTCAGCCACACCCTGCAACCTCCTGCCACCTTCTGCCACCTCCTGCCACCTCCTGCCACCTCTTGCAGCCTCTTGTCACATCCTGCCACCTTCTGCCACATCCTGCAACCTCTTGTCACATCCTGCCACCTCCTGCAACCACCTGCCATCTTTTGCCACCTCCTGCAACCTCCTGCCACCTTCTGCCGCCTCCTGCCACCTCCTACCACCTCATGGAACCTTCTGCCCCTCCTGCCACCTCCTGCCATCTTCTGTCACCTTCTGCCACCTCCTGGCACTGCGTGTCACCTCCTGCCACCTCTTGCCATACCCTGCCACCCCTGGCACCTCTTGCCACTTCCTGCCCCCTTCTGCTCCTCCTGCCACCTATTGACACCTCGTGCCACCTCTTGCCAACCCCTGGCACCTCTTGCCACCTTCTGCCACCCCTTGCTACCTCCTGCCACCTCTAGCCACCCCCTGCCATCTCTTGCTACCTCCTGTCACATCTTGCCACCCTCTGCCACCTTCTGCCTCCGCCTGGCACCACTGGCCACCTCTTCCCACCTTCTGTCACACTCTGCCACCTCCTAGCACAGCTTGCCACCTCCTGCCACCTTATGTCACCTCCTACCACCTCCTGCCACTTCTTGCCACCTCCTGCCACCTGCTGCCACCTTCTGCCCCCTCCTGCCACCTCCTGCCTGCCACCTCCTGACATCTTCTGCCAACTCCTGCCACCTGCTCCCACCTCTTGCCAACTCCTGCCACCTGCTGCCACCTTCTGTCACCTCCTGCCACCTCCTGCCACCTCCAGCCACCTCCTGGAACCACTTGCCACATCCTGCCACCTTCTTGCACCTCTTGCCAATTCCTGCCACCTTCTGCCTGCCACCTCCTGGCACCTTCTGCCACCTCTTCCCACGTCTTGCCAACTCCTGCCACCTCCTGCCAACTTATGTCAACTCCTGCCACCCCCAGCCACCTCCTGGAACCACTTGCCATCTCTTGCCCCCTCTTGCCACATCCTGTCACCTCCTGCCACCTCCTTCCACCTCTTGCCACCTCTTGCAACCCCCTCCCACCTATTGTGAACTTCTGCCATCTCCTGGCACCGCTTGCCACCTCCTGCCACATGCTGCAACTCCTGCCATCTCCTGTAATCTCCTGCCACCTTCTGCCACCTCATGCCACATCCTGCCACTTCCTGCCACCTCTGCCACCTTCTGACACCTCCTGCCAACTCCTGTCACCTCCTGCTACCTCTTTCCACTCCTGCAATCTCTTGCCACCTCTTGCCACCTCCTGTCACCTCATACCATCTCTTGTCAACTCCTGCTACTTCCTGGCACTGCTTGCCACATTCTGTCACCTCCTGCCACCTAATGCCACCTCCTTCCACCTCCTCCCACCTCCTGTCACCTCTTGCAACCTCCTGCCACCCCTTGCCAGCCCCTGCCACCTCTTGCCACTTCTTGCCCCTTTCTCCCACCTCCTCCTACCTCCTCAAATCTCTTGCCATCTCCTGCCACCTTCGGCCACCCCTGCAAACTCCTGCCACCTTCTGCCACCTCCTGCCACCTCCTTCAACCTCTTGTCACATCCTGCCACCTCCTGCAACTGCCTGCCACCTTTTGCCACCTCCTGCAACCTCCTGCCACCTATTGCCACCTCCTTCCACATCTTCCCACATCCTGTCACTTATTGCACACTCCTGCCACCCCTTGCCAGCCCCTGCCACCTCTTGAAAATTCTTGCCACCTCTTATCCCCTCGTCCCACCTCCAACCCCCTCCTTCAACCTCCTGCCACTTCCGGCCAACTTCGGCCACCCCCTTCAACCTCCTGCCACCTCCTGCAACCTTCTGCCACCTCCTGCAACTTCCTGTCACCTCCTGCACCCTCCTGCAACCTCCTGCCACCTTCTGCTGCCTCGTGCTGCCTCCTACCACCTCATGGCACCTTCTGCCAACTCCTGCCACCTCCTGCCACCTTCTGTCACCTCCTACTACCTCCTGGCACTGCTTGCCACCTCTTGTCACCTCCTGCCACCTCTTGCCACATCCTGCCACCTCTTGCCTACTCCTGCCGCCCCCGGGCACCTCTTGCCACGTCCTGCCCCCTTTTACTACCCTATGCCACCTCTTGCCACCTCCTGCAACCTCTTGCCACTTTCTGCCACCCATTGCTGCCTCCTGCCACCTCTTGCCTCCCCCTGCCACCTCTAGCCACCTCCTGCCACTTCTTCTCACCTTCTGCCACTGCTTGCCAACTTCTGCCTCCTCCTGGCACCACTTGCCACCTCCTGCCAGCTTCTGTCACATCCTGACACCTCCTGCAACCTCCTGCCACCCTCTGCTGCCTCCTGTCACCTCCTGCCTGCACACCTCTTGGCACCTTCTGCAAGCTTCTCCCACCTCTTGCCACCTGCTGCCACATTCTGCCACCTCCAGCCCCTCCTGGAACCGCTTGCCACCTCTTGCCACATCCTGTCACCCCCTGCCACCTCCTTCCATCTCTTGCCACCTCCTGCCACCTTTTCCCACCTCCTGCAACCCCCTCCCACCTATCGTCATCTCCTGCCATCTCCTGCACTGCTTGCCACCTCCTCCCCATCCTCCTACCTCTGGTCACCTCTTGCAACCTCCTGCCCCCCGCCTTGACAGCCCCTGCCAGCTCTTGCCACTTATTGCCCCCTCCTACCACCTCCTCCAACCTCTTGCCATCTCCTGCCACCTTCGGCCACCCCCTGCAACCTCCTGCCACCTTCTGCCACCTTCTGCCACGTCCTGCAACCTCTTGTCACATCCTGCCACCTCCCGCAACCGCCTGCCACCTTTTGCCACCCCCTGCAACCTCCTGCCACCTATTGCTACCTCTTTCCACCCCCTCCCACCTCCTCCCACCTCCTGTCACCTCTTGCACCACCCTGCCACCCCTTGCCAGCCCCTGCCTCTTCTTGCCACTTCTTGCCACCTCGTGCTCCATCCTCCCACCCCTACCACCTCCTGCAACCTCTTGCCACCTCTTGCCACTTTCGGCCTCCCCCTTCAACCTTCTGCCACCCCCTGCAACGTCTTGTCACCTCTTGTCACCTCCTGCCACCTTCTGTCACCTCCTGCCACCTCCTGGCACCGCTTGCCACCTCTTGTCACCTCCTGCCTCCTCTTGCCACATCCTGCCACCTCTTACCTACTCCTGATGCCCCTGGCACCTCTTGCCACCTCCTGCCCCTTCTGCCACCTCCTGCCACCTCCTGCCACCTCCTGCCACCTCTTGCCACCTCCTGCCACCCCTTGCTACCTCTTGCCACATCTTGCCTCCCCATGCCACCTATAGCCACCTCCTGCCACCCTGTGCCACAACTTCCCACCTTCTGCCACTTTCTGCCACTGCTTGCCAACTTCTGCCTCCACCTGGCACCACTTGTCACCTCCTGCCAGCTTCTGTCACATCCTGCCACCTCCTAGCACCGCTTGCTACCTCCTGCCACCTTCTGTCACCTCCTGACACCTCCTGCAACCTCCTGCCTGCGACCTCCTGGCACGTCCTGCCACCTCCTCCCACCTCTTGCCACCTGCTGCCACATTCTGCCAACTCCAGCCCCCCCCCTGGGACCGCTTGCCACCTCTTGCCACATCCTGTCACCTCCTGCCGCCTCCTTCCATCTCTTGCCACCTCCTGCCACCTTTTCCCACACCCTGCAACCCCCTCCCACCTATCGCCATCTCCTGCCATCTCCTGACACTGCTTGCCACCTCCTGCCACCTCCTCCCACCTCCGATCACCTCTTGCAACCTCCTGCCACCCCTTGCCAGCCCCTGCCACCTCTTGCCACTTCCTGCCCCCTCCTCCCACCTCCTACTACCTCCTCCAACCTCTTGCCACCTCCTGCCACCTTCGGCCACCCCCTGCAACCTCCTGCCACCTTCTGCCACCTCCTGCAAACTCTTGTCACACCCTGCCACCTGCTACAACAGCCTGCCACCTATTGCTACCTCCTTTAACCTCCACCCACTGCCTGTCACCTCTTGCACCCTCCTGCCACCCCTTGCCAGCCCCTGTCACTTCTGCCACTTCTTGCCACCCCTTGCTCCCTCCTCCCACCTCCTACCACCTTCTCCAACCTCATGCCACCTTTGAACACACCCATCAACCTCCTGCCACCTCCTGCAACCTCTGCCACCTCCTGCAACGTCTTGTCACCTCTTGCCACATCCTGCTACCTCCTGCCACCTTCTGCCACCTCCTGCCAACTTCTGCCACCTTGTGCCTCCTCCTACCACCTCATGGCACCTTCTGCCATCTCCTGCCACCTCCAGCCTTCTTCTGTCACCTTCTGCCACCTCTTCGCACTGCTTGCAACCTCTTGTAACCTCCTGCCACCTCTTGCCTACTCCTGCTGCCCCTGGCACTACTTGCCACCACCAGCACCCTTCTGCCACCTCCTACCACCTCTTGCCACCTCCTGCCACCTCTTGCTACCTTCTGCCACCCATTGCTACCTTCTGCCACCTCTTGCCTCCCCCTGCCACCTCTAGCTACCTCCTGGCTCCTTCTGCCACTTCTTCCCACCTTCTGCCACCTTCTGCCACCTTCTGCCACTGCTTGCCAACTTCTGCCTCCTCGTGGCAGTACTTGTCACCTCCAGCCAGCTTCTGTCACATCCTGCCACCTCCTAGCACCGCTTGCCACCTCCTGTCACCTTCTGTCACCTCCTGACACCTCCTGCAACCTCCTGCCACCTTCTGCTGCCTCCTGCCTGCTATCTCCTGGCACCTTCTGCCACCTCCTCCCACCTCTTGCCACCTGCTGACACATCCTGCCACCTCCAGCCCCCTCCTGGAACCCTTGCCACCTTTTGCCACATCCTGTCACCTACTGCCTCCTCCGTCCACCTCTTGCCACCTACTACCACCTTTTCCCACGTCCTGCAACCCCCTCCCACCTATTGTTATCTCCTGCCATCTCCTGACACCGCTTGCCACCTCCTGCCACCTTCTGCCACCTCCGGCCACCTTCTGGCACTGCTTGCCACCTCCTCCCACCTCCTGCCACCTCCTCCCACCTCCTGTTACCTCTTGCAACCTCCTCCAACCTCTTGCCACCTCCTGCCACCTCCTGCCACCTTCAGCCACCCCCTGCAACCTCCTGCCACCTTCTGCCGCCACTTCCTGCAACCTTCTGCCACCTCCTGCAACCTCTTGTCACCTCATGCCACCTCCTGCAACCTCCTGCCACCTCCTGCAGCTTCATGGCACTTTCTGCCACCTCCTGCCACCTTCTGTCACCCACTGCCACCTCCTGGCACCGCTTTCCACCTCTTGTCAACTCCTGCCACCTCTTCCTACAAACTGCCACCTCCTGCCACCTCTTGACTACTCCTCCCACCCCCTGGCACCTCTTGACACCTCCTGCCACTTTATGCCACCCCCTGCCACCTCCTGCTACCTCTTGCCACTCCTGCTATGTCTTGCCACCTCCTGTCACCTCGTCCCATCTCTTGTCAGCTCCTGCCACTTCCTGGCACTGCTTGTCACCTTCTGTCACCTCCTGCCACCTCTTGCCACCACCTCCCACCTCCTACCACGTCCTGTCACCTCTTGTAACCTCCTGTCACCCCCTGCCATGTCTTGCCACTTCTTGCCACCTCTTGCCCTCTCCTCCCACCTCCTGCCACCTCCTCCAACCTCTTGCCTCCTTTGGCCACCCCCTGCAACCTCCTTCCAACTTCTGCCGCCTCCTGCAAACTTCTGCCGCCTTCTGCAACCTCTTGTCACCTCCTGCCACCTCCTGCAAAATCCTGCCACCTCCTGCCACCCCCTGCCACCTCCTGGCATGGCTTGCCACCTCTTGTCAACTCCTGCCACCTCTTGCTACATCCTGCCACCTCCTGCCTACTCCTGCCACCCCCTTGCACCTCTTGACACCTCCTGCCACTTTATGACACCCCTGCCACCTCCTGCTACTTCTTGCCACTCCTGCTATGTCTTGCCACCTCCTGTCACCTCGTCCCAACTCTTGTCAGCTCCTGCCACTTCCTGGCACTGCTTGTCACCTTCTGTCACATCCTGCCACCTCTTGCCACCACCTCCCACCTCCTACCACGTCCTGTCACCTCTTGTAACCTCCTGTCACCCCCTGCCATGTCTTGCCACTTCTTGCCACCTCTTGCCCTCTCCTCCCACCTCCTGCCACCTCCTCCAACCTCTTGCCTCCTTTGGCCACCCCCTGCAACCTCCTTCCAACTTCTGCCGCCTCCTGCAAACTTCTGCCGCCTTCTGCAACCTCTTGTCACCTCCTGCCACCTCCTGCAAAATCCTGCCACCTCCTGCCACCCCCTGCCACCTCCTGGCATGGCTTGCCACCTCTTGTCAACTCCTGCCACCTCTTGCTACATCCTGCCACCTCCTGCCTACTCCTGCCACCCCCTTGCACCTCTTGACACCTCCTGCCACTTTATGACACCCCTGCCACCTCCTGCTACTTCTTGCCACTCCTGCTATGTCTTGCCACCTCCTGTCACCTCGTCCCAACTCTTGTCAGCTCCTGCCACTTCCTGGCACTGCTTGTCACCTTCTGTCACATCCTGCCACCTCTTGCCACCACCTCCCACCTCCTACCACGTCCTGTCACCTCTTGTAACCTCCTGTCACCCCCTGCCATGTCTTGCCAATTCTTGCCACCTCTTGCTCTCTCCTCCCACCTCCTGCCACCTCCTCCAACCTCTTGCCTCCTTTGGCCACCCCCTGCAACCTCCTTCCAACTTCTGCCGCCTCCTGCAAACTTCTGCCGCCTTCAGCAACCTCTTGTCACCTCCTGCCACCTCCTGCAAAATCCTGCCACCTCCTGCCACCTCATGGCACCTTCTGCCACCTCCTGCCACCTCTTACCAACTCCTGCCAATTCCTGCCACCTTCGGTCACCTCCTGCCAACTCATGGCACCTTCTGCCAACTCCTGCCACCTCCTGCCACCTTCTGTAACCTCCTGCCACCTTCTGGCACCGCTTGCCACGTCTTGTCACTTCCTGCCACCTCTTGCCACATCCTGCCACCTCTTGACTTCTCCTGATGCCCCCTGGCACCTCTTGCCACCTCCTGCCACCTTGGGTCTCCCCCTGCAACCTCCTGCCACCTTCTGCTGCCACTTCATGCAACCTTCTGCCACCTCCTGCAACCTCTTGTCACCTCATGCCACCTCCTGCATCCTCCTGCCACCTCCTGCAACTTCATGGCACTTTCTGCCACCTCCTGACACCTCTTGCCAACTCCTGCCACCTTCTGTCACCCCCTGCCACCTCCTGGCATGGCTTGCCACCTCTTGTCAACTCCTCCCACCTCTTGCTACATCCTGCCACCTCCTGCCTACTCCTGCCACCCCTTTGCACCTCTTGACACCTCCTGCCACTTTATGACACCCCTGCCACCTTCTGCTACCTCTTGCCACTCCTGTTATGTCTTGCCACCTCCTGTCACCTCGTCCCATCTCTTGTCAGCTCCTGCCACTTCCTGGCACTGCTTTTCACCTTCTGTCACCTCCTGCCACCTCTTGCCACCACCTCCCACCTCCTACCACCTCCTGTCACCTCTTGTAACCTCCTGTCACCCCCTGCCATGTCTAGCCACTTCTTGCCACCTCTTGCCCTCTCCTCCCACCTCCTGCCACCTCCTGGCACCGCTTTCCACCTCTAGACACCTTCTGCCACCTCTTGCTACATCCTGCTAACTCCTGCCTCCTCCTTCCACCTCTTGCCACCCTCTACCACCTTTTCCCACCTCCTGAAAACCCCCTCCCACCTATTGTCTTCTCATGCCATCTCCTGACACCGCTTGCCACCTCCTGCCAACTTCTGTCACCTCCGGCCACCTCCTGGCACCGCTTGCCACCTCTTGTCACCTCCTGCCACCGCTTGCCACATCCTGCCACCTCCTGCCACCTCTTGCCTACTTCTGTCACCCCCTGGCACCTCTTGTCACCTCCTCCTACCTTCTGCCACCTCCTGCTACCTCTTGCCACTCCTGCGATGTCTTGCCACCTCTTGCTGCCTCCTGTCACTTCGTTCCATCTCTTGTCAACTCCTGCCACTTCCTGGCACTGTTTGCCACCTTCTGTCACCTCCTGCCACCTCCTCCCACCTCCTGCCACCTCCTCCCACCTCCTGCCACCTCCTGTTACCTCTTGCAACCTCCTGCCACCCCTTGCCACTCCTGCCACCTCTTGCCACTTCTTGCCACATTTTGCCCCCTCCTCCCACCTCCTCCAACCTCTTGCCACCTCCTGCCACCTTCAGCCACCCCCTGCAACCTCCTGCCACCTTCTGCCACCATTTCCTGCAACTTTCTGCCACCTCCTGCAACCTCTTGTCACCTCATGCCACCTTCTGCAACCTCCTGCCACCTCCTGCAACTTCATGGCATTTTCTGCCACCTCCTGCCACCTCTTGCCAACTCCTGCCACCATCTGTCACCCCCTGCCACCTCCTGGCACGGCTTGCCACCTCTTGCTACATCCTGCCACCTCCTGCCACCTCTTGTCTACTCCTGCCACCCCCTGGCACCTCTTGACACCTCCTGCCACTTTATGCCACCCCCTGCCACCTCCTGCTACCTCTTGCCACTCCTGCAATGTCTTGCCACCTCCTGTCACCTCGTCCTATCTCTTGTCAGCTCCTGCCACTTCCTGGCACTGCTTGTCACCTTCTGTCACCTCCTGCCACCTCCTACCACCTCCTGTCACCACTTGCAACCTCCTGCCGCCCCCTGACACGTCTTGCAACTTCTTGCCACCTCTTGCCCTCTCCTCCCACCTCCTGCCACCTCCTCCAACCTCTTGCCTCCTTTGGCCACCCCCTGCAACCTCCTTCCTACTTCTGCCGCCTACTGCAAACTTCTGCCGCCTTCTGCAACCTCTTGTCACCTCCTGTCACCTCCTGCAAAATTCTGCCACCTTATGCCACCTCCTGCCACCTCATGGTACCTTCTGCCACCTCCTGCCACCTTCTGTAACCTCCTGCCACCTTCTGGCACTGCTTGTCACCTCTTGTCACTTCCTGCCACCTCTTGACACATCCTGCCACCTCTTGCCTACTCCTGACGCCCCCTGGCACCTCTTGCCACCTCCTGCCCCCTTCTACCAACTCCTGCCACCTCTTGTCACCTCCTGCCACCTCCTGCAACCTCCTGCTACCTCCTGCCACTTCATGGCACTTTCTGCTACCTCCTGCCACCTCTTGCCAACTCCTGACAACTTCTGTCACCCCCTGCCACCTCCTGGCACTGCTTGTCACCTTCTGTCACCTCCTGCCACCTCTTCCCACCTCCTCCCACCTCCTACCTCCTCCTTTCACCTCTTGGGTCCTCCTGCCTCCCTGTGCCACATCTTGCCACGTCGTGCCACCGCTTGCCCTCTCCTCCCTCCTCCTGCCACCTCCTCCAACCTCTTGCCTCCTTTGGCCACCCCCTGCAACCTCCTTCCACCTTCTGCCGCCTCCTGCAACCTTCTGCCGCATTCTGCAACCTCTTGTCATCTCCTGCCAACTCCTGCAAAATCCTGCCACCTTCTGCCACCTCCTGCAACCTCCTGCCACCTCATGGCTCCTTCTGCCACCTTCTGCCACCTCTAGCCAAATCCTACCAACTCCTGCCACCTTCGGTCACCTCCTGCCACCTCATGGCACCTTCTGCCAACTCCTGTCACCTTCTGCCACCTTCTGTCACCTCCTGCCACCTTCTGCCACGTCTTGCCACCTCTTGCTTACTGCTGCTGCCCCCTGGCACCTCTTGCCACCACCGGCAACCTTCTACCACATCCTGCCACAACTTGCCACCTCCTGCCAACTCTTGCCACCTTCTGCCACCCATTGTTACCTCCTGCCACCTCTTGCCTCCCTCTGCCACCTCTAGCCACCTCCTGCAACTTCTTCCCCCCTTCTGCCACCTCCTGCCACTGCTTGCCAACTTCTGCCTCCTCGTGGCACCACTTGCCATCTCTCGCCAGCTTCTGTCACATCCTGCCACCTGCTAGCACCGCTTGCCACCTCCTGCCACCTCCTCCCACCTCTTGCCACCTGCTGACACATTCTGCCACCTCCAGCCCCCTCCTGGAACCGCTTGCTACCTTTTGCCACATCCTGTCACCTACTGCCTCCTCCGTCCACCTCTTGCCACCTACTACCACCTTTTCCCACCTCCTGCAACCTCCTCCCACCTATTGTCATCTCCTGCCATCTCCTGACACCGCTTGCCACCTTCTGTCACCTCCGGCCACTTCTTGGCACCGCTTGCCACCTCCTATCACCTCCTGCCACCGCTTGCCACATCCTGCCACCTCCAGCCACCTCTTGCCTACTCCTGTCACCCCTTGGCACCACTTGTCACCTCCTGCTACCTTCTGCCACCTCCTGCTACCTCTTGCCACTCCTGCAATGTCTTGCCACCTCTTGTCAACTCCTGTCACTTCCAGGCACTGCTTGCCACCTTCTGTCACCTCCTGCCATCTCCTCCCACCACCTCTTGCCACCTCCTCCCACCTCCTCCAACCTGCTCCCACCTCCTGTTACCTCTTGCAACCTCCTGCCAACCCTTGCCACCCTTGCCACCTCTAGCCACTTCTTGCCACATCTTGCCCCCTCCTCCCACCTCCTGCCACCTCCTCCAACCTCTTGCCACCTCCTGCAACCCTCGGCCTCCCCCTGCAACCTCCTGCCACCTTCTGTCGCCACTTCCTGCAACCTTCTGCCGCCTCCTGCAACCTCTTGTCACCTCCTGCCAACTCCTGCAACCTTCTGCCACCTCCTGCCACTTCATGGCACTTTCTGCTGCCCCCTGTCACCTCTTGCCAATGCCTGCCACCTTCTGTCACCCCCTGGCACGCTTGCCACCTCCTGCCACCTCTTGCTACATCCTGCCACCTCCTGCCACCTCTTGCCTACTCCTGCCACCCCCGGCACTTCTTGCCACCTCCTGCCACCTCCTGCTACCTCTTGCCACTCCTGCAATGTCTTGCCACCTCCTGTCACCGCGTCGCATCTCTTGTCAGCTCCTGCCACTTCCTGGCACTGCTTGTCACCTTCTGTCACCTCCTGCCACCTCTTGCCACCTCCTCCCACCTCCTACCTCCTCCTGTCACCTCTTACAACCTCCTGCCTCCCTCTGCCACATCTTGCCACTTATTGCCACATTTTGCCCTCTCCTCCCTCCTCCTGCCACCTCCTCCAACCTCTTGCCTCCTTTGGCCACCCCCTGCAACCTCCTTCCACCTTCTGCCACCTCCTGCAACCTTCTGCAACCTCTTGTCACCTCCTGCAAAATGCTGACACCGTCTGCCACCTCCTGCAACCTCCTGCCACCTCATGGCCCCTTCTGCCACCTCCTGCCACCTCTTGCCAAATCCTGCCACCTCCTGCCACCTTCGGTCACCTCCTGCCACCTCATGGCTCCTTCTGCCAACTCCCGCCACCTCCAGCCACCTTCTGTCACCTCCTGCCACCTCCTGGCACTGCTTGCCACCTCTTGCCAAATCCTGCCGCTTCTTGCCACCTCTTGCCTACTGCTGCTGCCCTCTGGCACCTCTGGCCACCTCCTGCCCCCTTCTACCACCTCCTGCCTCCTCTTGCCACCTCCTGCCACCTCTTGCCACCTTCTGCCACCCATTGCTACCTTCTGCCACCTATTGCCTCCCCCTGTCACCTCTAGCCACCTCCTGGCACCTTCTGCAACTTCTTCCCACCTTCTGCCACCTTCTCCCACTGCTTGCCAAATTCTGCCTCCTCGTGGCACCACTTGTCACCTCCAGCCAGCTTCTGTCACATCCTGCCACCTCCTAGCACTGCTTGCCACCTCCTGCCACCTTCTGTCACCTCCTGACACCTCCTGCAACCTCCTGCCACCTTCTGCTGCCTCCTGCCTGCCACCTTCTGGCACCTCCTGCCACCTCTTGCCACCTCCTCCCTCCTCCTGTCACCTCTTGCGACCTCCTGCCTCCCTGTGCCACATCTTGCCACTTCGTGCCGCCTCTTTCCCTCTCCTCCCTCCTCCTGCCACCTCCTCCAACCTCTTGCCTCCTTTGGCCACCCCTGCAACCTCCTTCCACCTTCTGCCGCCTCCTGCAACCTTCTGTTGCCTTCTGCAACCTCTTGTCACCTCCTGCCACCTCCTGCAAAATCCTGCCACCTTCTGCCACCTCCTGCAACCTTCTGCCACCTCATGGCCCCTTCTGCCACCTCTTGCCAAATCCTGCCAACTCCTGCCACCTTTGGTCACCTCCTGCCACCTCATGGCACCTTCTGCCAACTCCTGCCACCTTCTGTCACCGCCTGCCCCCTCCTGGCACTGCTTGCCTTCTCTTGTCACCACCTGCCACCTCTTGCCACATCCTGCCATGTCTTGCCACCTCTTGCCTGCTGCCCCCTGGCATCTCTTGCCACTACCGGCCCCTTCTACCACCTCCTGCCACTTCTTGCCACCTCCTACCACCTCTTGCGACATTCTGCCACCCATTGCTACCTCCTGCCCCCTTTTGCCTCCCCCTGCCACCTCTAGCCACCTCCTGGCACCTTCTGCAACTTCTTCCCACCGTCTGCTACCTTCTGCCACTGCTTACCAACTTCGGCCTCCTCGTGGCACCACTTGTCACTTCCCGCCAGCTTCTGTCAAATCCTGCCACCTCCTAGCACAGCTTGCCACCTCCTGCCACCTTCTGTCACCTCCTGACACCTCCTGCAACCTCCTGCCACCTTCTGCTGCCTCCTGCCACCTCCTCCCACCTCATGCCACCGGCTGCCACCTCCAGCCCCCTCCTGGAACCGCTTGCCACCTCTTGCCACATCCTATCACCTCCTGCCTCCTCCTTCCACCTCTTGCCACCTCCTACCACCTTTTCCCACCTCCTGCAACCCCCTCCCACCTATTGTCATCTCCTGCAACCTCCTGCCACCTTCTGTCACCTCCGGCCACCTACTGGCACCGCTTGCCACCTCTTGTCACCTCCTGCCACCGCTTTCCACATCCTGCCACCTCCTGCCACCTCTTGCCTACTCCTGTCACCCCTGGTACCTCTTGTCACCTCCTGCTACCTTCTGCCACCTCCTGCTACCTCTTGCCCCTCCTGCAATGTCTTGCCACCTCTTGCCGTCTCCTGTCACCTCGTTCCATCTCTTGTCAACTCCTGCCAATTTCTGGCACTGCTTGCCACCTTCTGTCACCTCCTGCCACCTCCTCCCACCTCCTGCCACCTCCTCCATCCTCCTCCCACCTCCTGCTACCTCTTGCAACCTCATGCCACCCCTTGCCACCCTTGCCACCTCTTGCCACTTCTTGCCACTTTTTGCCCCCTCCTCCCACCTCCTGCCACCTCCTCCAACCTCTTGCCACCTCCTGCCACCTTCGGCCACCCCCTGCAACCTCCTGCCACCTTCTGTCACCACTTCCTGCAACCTTCTGCCACCTCCTGCAACCTCCTGCCACCTCCTGCAACTTCATGGCACTTTCTGCCACCTCCTGCCACCTCTTGCCACCTCTTGCCAAATCCTGACAACTCCTGCCACCTTCGGTCACCTCCTGCCACCTCATGGCACCTTCTGCCAACTCCTGCCACCTCCTGCCACCTTCTGTCACCTCCTGCCACCTCCTGGCACTGCTTGCCACCTCTTGTCACTGCCTGCCACCTCTTGCCACATCCTGCCACGTCTTGCCACCTCTTGCCTACTGCTGCTGCCCCCTGGCACCTCTTGCCACCACCGGCCCCCTTCTACCACCTCCTGCCACCTCTTGCCACCTCCTGCCGCCTCTTGCCACCTTCTGCCACCCAGTGCTACCTCCTGTCACCTCTTGCTTCCCCCTGCCACCTCTAGCCACATCCTGGCACCTTCTGCAACTTCTTCCCACCTTCTGCCACTGCTTGCCAACTTCTGCCTCCTCGTGGCACCACTTGTTGCCTCCCAACAGCTTCTGTCACATCCTGCCACCTCCTAGCACCGTTTGGCACCTCCTGCCATTTTCTGTCACCTCCTGACACCTGCTTCAACCTCCTGACACCTTCTGCTGCCACCTTCTGCCACCTCCTCCCACCTCTTGCTACCTGCTGCCACATTCTGCCCCCTCCAACCCCCTCCTGGAACAGTTTGCCATCTCTTGCCACATCCTGTCACCTCCTGCCTCCTCCTACCACCTCTTGCCACCTCCTACCACCTTTTACCACCTCCTGCAACCCCCTCCCATCTATTGTCATCTCCTGCAATCTCCTGCCACCGCTTGCTACCTCCTGCCACCTTCTGTCACCTCTGGCCACCTCCTGGCTCCGTTTGCCACCTCTTATCATCTCCTGCCACTGCTTGCCACATCCTGCCACCTCCTACCACCTCTTGCCTACTCCTGTCACCCCTGGCACCTCTTATCACCTCCTGCTACCTTCTGCCACCCCCTGCAACCTCCTGCCACCTTCTGCCACCACTTCCTGCAACCTTTTGCCACCTCCTGCAACCTCCTGCCACCTCCTGCAACTTCATGGCACTTTCTGCCACCTCTTGCCAACTCCTGCCACCTTCTTTCACCCCCTGCCACCTCCTGGCACCGCTTGCCACCTCTTGTCAACTCCTGCTACCTCTTGCTATATCCTGCCACCTCCTGCCACCTCTTGCCTACTCCTGCCACCCCCTGGCACCTCTTGCCACCTCCTGCCACTTTATGCCACCCCCTGCCACCTCCTGCTACCTTTTGCCACTCCTGCAATGTATTGCCACCTCCTGTCACCTCGTCCCATCTCTTGTCAGCTCCTGCCACTTCCTGGCACTGCTTGTCACCTTCTGTCACCTCCTGCCACCTCCTCCCACCTCCTGCCACCTCCTGCCACATCTTGCCACCTCCTCCCACCTCCTCCAACCTCCTCCCACCTCCTGTTACCTCTTGCAACCTCCTGCCACCCCTTGCTGCCCCTGCCACCTCTTGCCACTTATTGCTACATTTTGCCCCGTCCTCCCACCTCCTCCAATCTCTTGCCACCTCCTGCCACCTTCGGCCACCCCCTGCAACCTCCCGCCACCTTCTGCTGCCACTTCCTGCAACATTCTGCCACCTCCTGGAACCTCCTGCCACCTCCTACAACTTCATGGCTCTTTCTGCCACCTCTTGCCAACTCCTGCCACCTTCTGTCACCCCCTGCCACCTCCTGGCACTGCTTGCCACCACTTGTCACCTCCTGCCACCTCTTGCTACATCCTGCCACCTCCTGCCACCCCCTGGCACCTCTTGACACCTCCTGCCACTTTGTGCCACCCCCTGCCACCTCCTGCTACTTCTTGCCACTCCTGCAATGTCTTACCTCCTCCTGTCACCTCGTCCCATCTCTTGTCAGCTCCTGCCACTTCCTGCCACCTCTTGCCACCTCCTCCCATCTCCTACCACCTTCTGTCACCTCTTGCAACCTCCTGCCACCCCTGCTACATCTTGCCACTTCTTGCCACATCTTGCCCTCTCCTCCCAACTCCTGCCACCTCCTACAACCTCCTTCCAACTTCTGCTGCCTCCTGCAACCTTCTGGCCCCTTCTGCAACCTCTTGTCACCTTCTGCCACCTCCTGCAAAATTCGGCTACCTTCTACCACCTGCTGACACCTCCTGCCACCTCATGGCACCTTCTGACACCTCCTGCCACCTCTTGCCAACTACTGCCAACTCCTGCCACCTTCGGTCACCTCCTGCCACCTCATGGCACCTTCTGCCAACTCCTGCCACCTTCTGTCACCTCCTGCCACCTTCTGGCACCGCATGCCACGTCTTGTCACTTCCTGCCACCTCTTGCCACATCCTGCCACCTCTTGCCTACTCCTGACGCCCTCTGGCACCTCTTGCCACTTCCTGCCCCCTTTTACCACCTCCTGCCACCTCTTGCCACCTTCTGCCACCCCTTGCTACCTCCTGCCACCTCTTGCCTCACCCTGCCACCTCTAGCAACCTCCTGCCACCTTCTGCCACTTTTCCCACCTTCTGCCACCTTCTGCTACTGCTTGCCAACTTCTGCCTCCTCCTAGCACCACTTGCAACCTCATGCCAGCTTCTGTCACATCCTGCCACCTCCTAGCACAGCTTGCCACCTCCTTGCACCTTCTGTCACCTCCTGCCACCTCCTGCAACCTCCTACCACCTTCTGGTGCCTCCTGCCACCTCCTGCTTGCCACCTCCTGAAACCTTTTGACACCTCCTCCCACCTCTTGCCACCTGCTGCCACATTCTGCCACCTCCAGCCCACTCCTGGAACCGCTTGCCACCTCTTGCCACATGCTGTCACCTCCTGCCACCTCCTTCCATCTCTTGCCACCTCCTGCCACCTTTTCTCACCTCCTGCAACCCCCTCCCACCTATCGTCATCTCCTGCCATCTCCTGACACTGCTTGCCTCCTCCTGCCACCTCCGGTCACCTCTTGCAACCTTCTTCCACCCCTTGCCAGCCCCTGCCACCTCTTACCACTTCTGGCCCCCTCCTCCCACCTCCTCCAACGTCTTGCCATCTCCTGCCACCTTCGGCCATCCCCTGCAACCTTATGCCACCTTCTGCCAACTCCTGCCACCTCCTGCAACCTCTTGTCACATCCTGCCACCTCCTACAACTGCCTGCCACCTTTTGCCGGCCCCTGCAACCTCCTGCCACCTATTGCTACCTCCTTTCACCTCCTCCCACCTCCTGTCACCTCTTGCACCCTCCTGCCACCCCTTACCAGCCCCTGCCACTTCTTGCCACCTCTTGCTCCCTCCTGCCACCTCCTACCACCTCCTCCAACCTCTTGCCACCTCCTGCCACCTTTGGCCACCCCCTTCAACCTCCTGCCACCTCCTGCAACCTTCTGCCACCTCCTGCAACGTCTTGTCACCTCTTCCACCTCCTGCATCCTCCTGCCTCCTTCTGCCACCTCCTGCAACCTCCTGCCACCTTCTGCCACCTCCTGCCTCCTCCTACCACCTCATGGCACCTTCTGCCAACTCCTGCCACCTTCTGCCAACTCCTGCCACCTCCTGCCACCTTCTGTCACCTCCTGCCACCTCCTGGCACTGCTTGCCAACTCTTGTCACCTTCTGCCACCTCTTGCCGCATCCTGCAACGTCTTGCCACCTCTTGCCTACTCCTGCTGTGACCTGGCACCTCTTGCCACCTCCTGCCCCCTTCTACCACCTCCTGCCACCTCTTGCCACCTCCTGCCACCTTCTGCCACCCATTGCTACCTCCTGCCACCTCTTGCCTCCCCTGCCACCTCTAGCCACCTCCTGGCACCTTCTGCCACTTCTTCCCACCTTGTGCCACTGCTTGCCAACTTCTGCCTCCTCGTGGCACAACTTGCCACCTCCTGCCAGCTTCTGTCACATCCTGCCACCTCCTAGCACTGCTTGCCACCTCCTGCCACCTCTGTCACCTCCTGACACCTCCTGCAACCTCCTGCCACCTTCTGCTGCCTCCTGCCTGCCACCTCCTGCCACCTTCTGGCACCGCTTGACACCTCTTGTCACTTCCTGCCACCTCTTGCCACATCCTGCCACCTCTTGCCTACTCCTGACGCCCCCTGGCACATCTTGCCACATGCTGCCCCCTTCTACCACCTCCTGCCATCTCCTGCCACCTCTTGCTACCTCCTGCCACCTCTTGCCTCACCCTGCCACATCTAGCCACCTCCTGCCACTTCTTCCCACCTTCTGCCACCTTCTGCCACTGCATGCCAACTTCTGCCTCCTCCTGGCACCACTTGCCACCTCTTGCCAGCTTCTGTCACATCCTGCCACCTCCTAACACCGCTTGCCACCTCCTGCCACCTTCTGTCACCTCCTGACACCTCCTGGAACCTCCTACCACCTTCTGGTGCCTCCTGCCACCTCCTGCCTGCCTCCTCCTGGCACCTTCTGCCACCTCCTCCTACCTCTTGCCACCTGCTGCCACATTCTGTCACCTCCAGGCCCCTCCTGGAACCGCTTGCCACCTCTTGCCACATCCTGTCACCTCCTGCCCCCTCCTTTCATCTCTTGCCACCTCCTGTCATCTTTTCCCACCTCCTGCAACCCCCTATTGTCATCGCCTGCCATCTCCTGACACTGCTTGCCTCCTCCTGCCACCTCCGGTCACCTCTTGCAACCTTCTGCCACCCCTTGCCAGCCCCTTCCACCTCTTACCACTTCTTGCCCCCTCCTCCCACCTCCTACCACCTCCTCCAACCTCTTGCCATCTCCTGCCACCTTCGGCCATCCCCTGCAACCTCCTGCAACCTTCTGCCACCTCCTGCAACCTCTTGTCACATTCTGCCACCTCCTACATCCACCTGTTATGTTATGTTATGTTATGTTATTATATTCTTATATAGCGCGTGTATACCGACAGGTCTCTTAGCGCTTCGGAAGAAGAGAACAGCGTCAGGGCCGGGTGGTCACCATGGTACTAGGAAGAATTAGGTCATGTCTAGAGCCTCTCTGAAAAGGATGGTTTTAAGTAACCCTGGGCGAAGTGCTACGCTACGCTCGCGTAGTTTGCGAAGTTTGCGCTACTTCGCACAACGCGAATTGCACGTAGCACAGTGCGAACACGCGTAGCGTAGCGTAGCGTAGTGCCGCGGTCATTTTTTGCTTGCTCGCGGTCCTCAACGTCAAGTTGGCGACCGCGAGCAAGCAAAATGACATCCCGGCGAGACTTTTCCTCGTTCGCGATCAGCAACATCAAGTTGCCGATCGCGAGCGTGGAAAATAAACCTCCCGGCGAGATTCTCAACGCGGGGAGGTCAGGTTTCTCATTGCGAGTGGTCGCGTATGCTTGCGACCGCTCGCGATGAGAAACTACCAGTCCGCGTTGAGAAGCTGCCGCTCGAGTAAAAATCTACTCGAGCGGCAGTAAAAGACAGCTCGCACTGTGCAAGTTGCCGTTTTCAATGATTGCACAGTGCGGACAAGCATCCGGCACTGTGCAATCATTGCGAACAGTGCGCTACGCAGTTCGCGTAGTGCTACGCGAAGCTTGCGTAGCGCGAACTGCACTTTGCGTAGCTTCGCGAAGCATTACTTCGCGAACTACGCCCACCCTTAGTTTTAAGCTGCTTCCGGAAAGGGAGCAGACCATGTTCTTTACGGAGAGTATCGGGCAGCCGGTTCCAGAGTTGTGGCAGGAGGACCGAGAAGGCTCGTCCTCCTTTGGAAACACAATTGCCCCGCGGGCAGACCAACTGGGCGGCTTCTGCTGAGCGGAGCGCCCGTCTAGGCACATATTTAATTAAACGTTCCCTTATGTACTCTGGGGCGTGACCGTAAAAGGCTTTGTGGGCAATACAGAGTCCCTTAAACTTCGCTCTTTGCCTAACCGGCAACCAATGCAGTTTGCGCAGCAAAGGAGTGGCATGGGTTCTTCTGGGTAATCTGAAAATCAGCCTGGCGGCGTCATTCTGTACCACCTGTAGCTTATTCATAAGTTTCTGGGGAGCCCGACATAGAGCGCATTGCCATAGTCGAGTCGCGAGACGATGGTTGCTCGTACAATGGTTTCCAGCGATGAAGTTGAGAGCAGTGGAACCAGCTTCCTCAGTTGTCTCAGCAGACCAGTGCAAGTACCCACCACCGCGTTGACTTGATTTACCATGGAGAGCTCGGAGTCGATCTTAATTCCCAAGCTTTTTACAACTAGTGCTGGGCTGGGACAGGCCCCCAGCTCTTGGGGCCAGAACAAGCCGCTCCATGGGTTATTTTTTGCCAGAATTGCTAGGACTTCGGTTTTATCAGGATTAATTTTTAAAGAGTTTGCAGTCATCCAGTTTATTGTAAACCTGAGGATGTTCTGAGCAGACTCTTGGGTGCGGACCGAGTTATCGATCTTCAGGATAAGCTGAGTATCATCCGCATAGTTAAAGACCCGACAATCCATATCGGTTAGTGCGGCCACCAGGGGCTGCAGGTATATGTTGAAAAGGAGCGGGGACACCTTTTTCCACACCCTGCAACCTCCTGCCACCTAGTGCTACCTCCTTTCACCTCCTCCCACCTCCTGTCACCTCTGGCACCCTCCTGCCAACCCTTGCCAGCCCCTGCCACTTCTTGCTGCCTCTTGCTCCCTCCTGCCACCTCCTACCACCTCCTCCAATCTCTTGCCACCTCCTTCAACCTTTGGCCACCCCCTTCAACCTCCTGTCACCCCCTGCAACCTTCTGCCACCTCCTGCAACGTCTTGTCACCTCTTGCCACCTCCTGCAGCCTCCTGCCACCTTCTGCCACCTCCTGCAACCTCCTGCCACCTTCTGCCACCTCCTGCCTCCTCCTACCACCTCATGGCACCTTCGGCCAACTTCTGCCACCTCCTGCCACCTTCTGTCAATCAATCAATCAATCAGAGGTTTGTTAAAGTGCGACTACTCACCCGTAAGGGTCTCAAGGTGCTAGGGGTGGGGGGGGGGGTGCAGGCTCCTTTCCATCAAGGAGGGGGTCTGTCGAAGAGCCAGGTTTTGAGGTTTCTTGCGAAGATGGGAAGCGATATTGTCTGTCTGAGGTGGAGCGGAAGGACGTTCCATGCTTTGGCCGCAAGGAAGGAGAAAGAGCGGCCTCCCGATCTGGTCTTTCTGGTGCGGGGGACCATGTCGTAGGAGAGCCCTCTGCACCCTCTGCCACCTCCTGGCACTGCTTGCCAGCTCTTGTCACCTTCTGCCACCTCTTGCCACATCCTGCCACGTCTTGCCATGTCTTGCCTACTCCTGCTGCCCCCTGGCACCTCTTGCCACCTCCTGCCCACTTCTGCCACCTCCTGCCACCTCTTGCCACCTCCTGTCACCTCTTGCTACCTTCTGCCATCTATTGCTACCTCCTGCCACCTCTTGACTCCCCCAGCCACCTCTAGCCACCTTCTGCCACTTCTTCCCACCTTCTGCCACCTTGTGCCACTACTTGCCAATTTCTGCCTCCTCGTGGCACCACTTGCCATCTCCCGCCAGCTTCTCTCACATCCTACCACCTCCTAGCACTGCTTGCCACCTCCTGCCACCTTCTGTCACGTCCTGACACCTCCTGCAACCTCCTGCCATCTTTTGCTGCCTCCTGCCTGCCACCTCCTGGCACCTTCTGCCACCTCCTGTCACCTCCTTCCACCCCTTGCCACATGCTGACACATTATGCCACCTCCAGCCCCCTCCTGGAACCGCTTGCCACCTCTTGCCACTTCCTGTCACCTCCTGCCTCCTCCTTCCACCTCTTGCCACCTCCTACCACCTTTTCCTACCTCCTGCAATCCCCTCCCACATATTGTTATCTCCTGCCATCTCCTGACACCGCTTGCCACCTTCTGCCACCTTCTGTCACCTCTTGCCTACACCTGTCACCCCTTGGCACCTCTTGTCACCTCCTGCTACCTTATGCCACCTCCTGCTACCTCTTGCCACTCCTGCAATGTCTTGCCAGCTCTTGCCACCTCCTTTCACCCCGTTCCATCTCTTGTCAACTCCTGCCACTTCCTGGCACTGCTTGCTACCTTCTGTCACCTCCTGCCACCTCCTCCCATCTCCTGCCACCTCCTCCCACCTCTTGCCACCTCCTCCCACCTCCTCCAACCTCCTCCCACCTCCTTTTACCTTTTGCAACCTCCTGGCACCCCTTGCTACCCCTGCCACATCTTGGCACTTCTTACCACATCTTGCCCTCTCTTGCCACCTCCTGCCACCTTCGGCCACCCCTGCAACCTCCTGCTACCTTCTGCTGCCACTTCCTGCAACCTTCTGCCACATCCTGCAACCTCTTGTCAACTCCTGCCACCTCGTGCAACCTCCTGCCATTTTATGGCGCTTTCTGCCACCTCCTGCCACCTCTTGCCAACTCCTGCCACCTTCTGTCACCCCCTGCCACCTCCTGGCACCGCTTGCCACCTCTTGTCACCTCCTGCCACCTCTTGCTACATCCTGCTACCTCCTGCCACCTCTTGCCCACTCCTGCCACCCCCTGGCACCTCTTGCCACCTCCTGTCACTTGATGCCAACTTCTGCCACCTCCTGCAACCTCTTGCCACTCCTGCAATGTCTTGCCACCCCTTGCCACCTCCTGTCACCTCGTCCCATCTCTTGTCAGCTCCTGCCTCCTCCTGGCCCTGCTTGTCACCTTCTGTCACCTCCTGCCACCTCTTGTCACCTCCTCCCGCCTCCTACCACCTCCTGTCACCTTTTGCAACCTCCTGCCACCCCCTGCCACTTCTTGCCACCTCCTGCCCTCTCCTCCCACCTCCTGCCACCTCCTCCAACCTCTTGCCTCCTTTGGCCTTCCCCTGCAACCTCCTTCCACCTTCTGCCGCCTCCTGCAACCTTCTGCTGCCTTCTGCAACCTCTTGTCACCTCCTGCCACCTCCTGCCACTTTCTGCTGCCTCCTGCCACCTCCTGCCATGTCATGGCACCTTCTGCCACCTCCTGCCACCTCTTGCCAACTCCTGCCAACTCCTGCCACCTTTGGTCACCTCCTGCCACCTCCTGGCACTGCTTGCCACCTCTTGTCATCTCCTGCTACCTCTTGCCACATCCTGCCACCTCCTGCCACCTCTTGCCTACCCTTGCCACCCCCTGGCACCTCTTGCCCCTCATGCCCCCTTCTACCACCTCCTGCCACCTCTTTCCACCTCCTGCCACCTCTAGTCACCTTCTGCCACCCCTTGCTACCCTCTGCCACTTCTTGCCACCTCATGCACTAGCCAACGATAACACCATAACTATCAAACCAGCAGACAAGGGAGGGACAATTGTCATCATGGACACTGTGGACTATGACACCTATTACACCCCCATAACACAGGACCCTTCCCACAGACTCATCACCACCATCAACTTCATGGTCAACTCTGCCACAGCACAGGGATAGCTGACCAAAAACCAGGCAGACTTTCTGAATAATACCAACCCCAAGATCCCTTATTTTTACACTCTCCCGAAGATACATAAAGGTACCATCCTGCCACCGGGAAGACCAATTGTATTGGGAATAGGATCCTTACTTGAGCCCTTATCCATTTTTTGGGATCACTTTTTACAACCTCTTGTCCCAAAAACTCCCTCCTTTCTCAAGGATACGAGGGATGTCCTCAATTGGATTAGTAAGATTAACGAGACAGGGGTCAATATAGATTTGCTGGTCACACTCGATGTAGAAGCCCTCTACACCAACATCCCTCAGGACGCTACACTAGAGGTGATAGAGCAGATCTTACTATCTGAAACATGGACATCACCCACCCCGATCAGCTTTATTCTAGAATGTGCAGCTCTAGCATTTGAACAGAATTTTTTCCAATGTAGGGAGCAAATTTACCATCAGACACAGGGGACATCGATGGGCAGCACCTTCGCCCCCAGGTTAGCCGGCCTGTACATGGCTAATTTTGAGAAGACCTTTACCCAGGGCAACAACAACCCCTCTCTTGCTAATATCATTGTATGGAATCGCTATATTGACGACATCTTGATACTCTGGCGGGGGGCCATGTCCACTTGCAACACCTTTTGCAAGTGGATCAATACTCTCGACCCATTCCTACGATTCACTAAGAGTGTGTCAGCCGTGAATCTCCCCTTCCTGGACCTATCGATCACATTGCAGAATGGCCATCTGTAGACCTCTACAGACAAAAAACCCAGCTTATTGCGGTACGATAGTCATCACCCTAAACATCTTAGGGATAATCTACCATCTGGGCAATATTTACGCCTGTGCTTCAATTGCAGTTCCCTGGACGATTTTGACCGACAAGCCACCACCTTATCAGCCAGCCTTGAGCCACGCCAGTATCCAACCCACATTGTTAAAATGGCACACAAAAGAGCATGTAACAATAATAGATCCTCACTTTTGGAAACACTACGCAAAGTCTAAGACGAGTCCCTGACATGTGTAACATCCTTCACACTCCAATCAAACCAGATCAAAAGAGTTATCAAAAAACATTGGTGCATTCTGCAAACTGGGAAGCAGAGATACCCTTTACCCAGGTTTTCCTTTAAACGCACTTGGAACCTAAAAGACACCATAGTACATACGAGACCAAGAACTATGCAGAAACCTACCCAACAACTCTTGTGGGGCCTTCCACCCGCGACTGGCACTATCTATGTGGATCGTGCGGGGTGTGTGCCCTCACTAGACTCTCAAAAACCATACAACTGACTGACCACCAGGTTTGGACGCTATCAATTGCATGTTACCTGTCCCTGCAACATGCGTTATATTGGCATGACCACACGCACGGTCAAAACGAGAATAATGGAACATCGTAGCAATATACGCTGTGAGACTACCACAACCAAGCTGAGCGCACACTTTACTGACAAACCTCACTCCCCTGATCACCTGTCTTGGACAGTACTGGAAATACATCCCAATGCAACCAAAACCTACCTGTTCCAGAAAGAACAGAGATGGATCTTTCGCCTGTCTACACATGTGACAGGACTGAACGACGACATTCCTTGGTGCGAGATACATAACTGACACTCCTCTCAGCCCATGTCCTATATCACCACTATCCTGATCTCTGGGGGCTTGACCCTTACCATCTGATCATAACTAATTGAGTTATCTTTGACATGTCCTTCTCTACACTGACCCTGTGATGACTGATATGTGCTGCCCTTATGATTGTTACGACAAGCACTAGTTCATCCCTACAATGAGGACTACTCCCTCATGCGCCATGCTGGGATAAAATACTGGTCATTTGTAAAACCACAACATATATGATTTTAACTATACCTGCCACAATATTTTAGATTCAGCCACCCTGGATCCTTCGTGGTAATCAAGCCACCTTCATATTGATATGGTCACTATTCCACTCCAAGATGGCGCCGATTTTCTCTGCTATCACGATCCAACATGGCCTGTTCCAAAAACCAGTGACCCTGAGATAGAATAGTGGTGCGGGCACACCGTGATCACGTATCCCACGATCACTCTTTTTATCCACTGGACCGGCTAGCCTGTTCGCAGACTAGCATTAGCCGAGCCAGGGGTAGGTCGCATGCCTTCCGTGGCGATGTTGAACCGTAAGTAAGACACTAACGGTCTGTTTGTGGGGGCTCTCACCTACGTGGCCAATGGCCACCGCATCGGTATCTGACCCTTTATTGAAATTGTTTCTTCTTTTTTACCCCCACTTCAGGCGGAACAACGCTCTTCTAGTGCGACTCCGCTGTTGCTCATGGAGCCTTAGCCTTCCTCCATTAGCGGTAAAATTCCATGCTAATCTTTGTGGATATTTCTCCTTTTGTTGACCCTGCATTGTGCATTAGAGACCCGGTCTGTTGTATACGATCGGCACCTATTGTGTGGATACCTCTGTGTAACTTCATTCACTTCACTAGAACTGGTGTGTCCGCTTATCGTTGTCACCACCGCCATATACATGATGACATGCATGTTGTATACGAGTGGGCAACGTTGAAACTCACACCCATCTAGGACTCCACATGGGGTATTTTGACCTCTCCATTCAGTGTGTGACCACTTGATGAAATATTTTTCACTTCTACAGTCACTGCACACCACCGCCATGATAATTGATGTTTTGTGATTATTGATGTACTGTTATTCCATTTTGGTACTGAATTTAAGCAAGTAACTGCTTTGCGTGCCCATTTCGGTTCAGCACCAATACTCTAATTGAATATTGTTGTTGCTCTTTTTCTCCTTTCTTCTAGGTCGGTTGACTTATCGATTGCACCAAGGTATATTACATACCCTCATGCACTGGGAATGTCAACGCACTAGGTAACGCACTTATCTTCGACCGTACTCCCTGTGAGTAGTTTAGTTGTTCACATCTCATGGTCCTGATGAATTTCCTCGATCCTTTGTGTCATTTCTGGCAAGAAACATGTTGACCAATGCTTATACTTAGAGCCAACGTGGACCATTGTATCCACTCTGGCCTACATCTGTTTTTAATATAACCGAGGATTCCACACATTAAATATTGACCTTACGAACACCTTGAGTTATTTTTAACCCACCACTCTACTCAACACCCTCACATTACACTTCATACTTCACTACAGCAGCTTAAAAGAACTTTGGCAAAAGCCCCCTGTGGGGCCCGTTGGGCATTGCATCGCTGGCCCAACGAGGAGCTGCCCTATGATGAAGTATGATACACCTCGGGGTGTGTGAGGGCTCCTGCTCCTGAAGGATCAGATCCCCTGACTTGATCCCTCAGGCTCCAATGACCTTCCTCACTATAGGAACTGCACACCCCTACGTATACCTACATTCCTGGGGGCGCGTGTGCTGGACCTTGAACGGCCCTCTGTCCCTCCCTGTGATTATTGATCTGTGACTTATGCCCACATAATCTATGTGTAACTCTTGAAAGGGGCCTTCGAGTTGTGAAATAGATGATGCTGGGGTCACTGGTGGTCTTGTACTACACTGTTTACATATAAAACATTGATGTAAAAAGATATCTGTTAACTTGGGAAGATCTGGGACAAACCAATCAGCTGAAATTGTGTCTAATAGTTTCTTTTTGGCCACATGGGATGTTAAATGTAATTGAGTCAATGCTAGGTATAACAATCACAGCAGCATTACTAATTTCCCTTTGTTTGTTTGTTTGTAGAGGAAATCACTTGAAACTGCACATCCTTTTTGCTCCCAAACCTCTTTCTCTTCTGGTGGAGCCGTTTCTTGGATGTCTTGCAAATGGTGTGAGATATGATACATTAGTGGGTTCAATTTGTTCTTCTAATACTGTACATATTGGTGAGGACATCTGTCCTGCTCTTTAGCTGCTTTAACTGCTATTCCCTTGGGAAACAGCGTCTGATCCCCCAGTATTTGCCTGACATTTTACTAATGCTTTTGTTCCCCCTCTTCTTAGTTCTGAAATTAATTCTTGTAAGAGGAGACCATGTGCTACTGGTGTTCCAACACTTCTCTTGAAGCCCCTTCTTTCCTATTAGCTGAGGCTGAATGTACTGTAGAGCTGACATAAGCTGAATCGGAATAGACAGTAACATCGTCTGGATCCACTATTCTCAAGGCTCGTTTCAAGCCTTTCAGTTTAGCAGCTTGTGCTGAAAAGTGTGATGGCAGTGGTAAGTGTGAGAAGTTGGCCTGGTATATGCTGTCCACTAATTAAAGTGGGTACCTTGCACCAGTCCAAACGACCCTTATTCATGATTAGGTTAAAGACAACCTTTATAGAAAGCTATCCTAGTGGTAGCTGTGGAGAGCAGCCTTCAGGCTAAGTCTTGAAGGAATGTAAAGCAGCTTGTTTTACCAGTATATAACCTCTTGAATGACCAAATGAAAGGAGAACCACACAGGTATATATATCAAATATATATGTATTTATTAATAAACACTCTCTACTAATCTCTTTATGAGATTAGAGGTCAGGTACATATGTACAAGTCAAATATTATCAGGATAAGTTTAGCAGAATCGAATATCACAATCTTAGTTTGCTAGACCTAGGTCTAGGGCATCTAGAATCGAGGGACCCCCAAGAACCACTCCAGGTAGTTGCAGGAGACCCACAGGGGACGGACGCGGTGACCTGGCACCGGTGCGAATCCTGTGCGAGTCTATGCACTCAGACGCGATTGAGATATCAATGTTAAAGGTCCCTTGCGTGTTCGAGGCGAACACACCGATCGGTCCTTGTACGAGTCGAAGGACGCGGTCACAGATAGAGTTGCAAGGGAGATGGACGCGCTGTGTCTAACACAGACGCGAACCTTGTGCGAGTCAGTGCAATGGAGATCTCAGAGTTACAGGCCCTTTGTGTGTTCGAGGCGAACACCGATCGGACTCAGTACGAGTCGAAGGATACAGTTTTAGATAGTGTTGCAAAGGAGATGGACGCGGTGTGTCTAACACAGACGCGAACCCTGTACGAGTCAGCGCAATTGTCGCACTTGGAAAGTTAGAGTTTTAGGACACTTCTAGGGACGCTACAAGCAAGTCACTTACAGGGTAAGTAGTTCTAGGGCCCACACCCACAGGAGCACCGTAGTGCTGAAGTTACCTCACCCAGGGGAGCCGGGTGCATAGGTGTTTTTTGGTGTCGGGTCGCGGCGTCGGTTTCAATGGGAGCCAGTGAAGACTTGCTGCTTGCGGCGACAGGAGAAGTGTCCGGAGGAATCCAAGCCTGGATTCGGAAGATGGAAGACCTGAAAGCAGAGGGGACAGTGTTCAAAGTCACTTGGCAGTGACCCGGGGCAAGGAAGATGGATGCCCACCGTCGTTGCAAGATTCAGGTCGTTCGTGGTTGCCTTGACTCTTCAGCCACGAGGTCCAGGAGGCATCAACGATGACCAGGAGCTGGATTCGGCGTGTCCCACGATGTCTGCAGCTCACTGCGGTGTCGGCGACTCAATTGGAGCCAAAAAGCCTTGGTAACAGCAAGTCTCGGGGAAAGTGTGAAGAGGCAATGGCGCAGACCAGCAAGGTCTGTGGGACTCACCCAGCAAGGGTAAGTCAGGGCAGACCTGGAGCAACCAGGGGAGCCCTTCGGTTTCTTTAGGAAGTCTTCTGGGGACCCACAAGCCGGCTGGCAAGGGATCGCGAAGACGCCTCGGGAGGATTCGCTCACAGGGGCCCACGGTCACTCGGGACATGGTAGGCCTCTGATCTTAGGAGGGATTCCTGCTGGAGGCAGGGACCACACGTGGTCCAAAACACAAGTTCGTGGAACGTTGTGAAGGGGTTGCACTCGACAATAGTGCACAGTACCCAGGGGTCGTGGTTCCTCATTACTCTTGGGGTCCACTGGCCTCAGCTTCGCTGGGGACTCACGATGGCCTTTGAGAAGTCAGGAAATCCACTTCTTGGGCGGCGGGAGCGGCGTAGTTTGCGACTGTCGTTTGTAGTTTTTGGTGCCTGCCAAGCAGGGGAGTCACTCCTTGACTCCAAGGGAGATTCTTCAGTCTTCCAAAGGTAGTGGAACGTCGAAGGTCCGGGATTCTTCTTCAGAGCGTCGTCCAGGGAAATCTAGGGTGCAATGCACAGGTTCCCCCTCTTATACTAAAAGAAAGGGAGGGACTAGCTCTATGACCCTACCTATGGGAGGGTCAGGGGAGTGGGTGGCTACACCCACTTCCCTTTGTCCAGTTTCGCGCCAGAGCAGGGGCAGGTAGCCCATAGCCGGTTTGAACTGGCATATGCACAGAGGAGCCTTCTGCTCCCCCAGTGCAGGACTTCAAAGCACTCTAAGAGTGCACCCACCCAGCCCCAATACACTAAACCCTGTCTGGGAGGTGGTCACACCCCTTGGGACAGGATATCTATTGTTGGGCTTCCTCCACTGCGAGTGTTGGTCATCAGCAGGAGGGCAGCCCAGTGTCTGTGACTGGTGGCATCCATTTTGTGATGCCAGGGCTCTGCAGGATTCTACCGCGTTTCCACAGTAGGTACATGTCTATCCCTCTATAAAGGGTGGAATGCTACCCCCGCCGCCAGGACTGGCGGGGGGGGGGTAGTATTCCAAGTTGTTTGACACCAAACACGACATGTTTCGATGCAGCCATTCCAAAGTTAGCATTTTACCGCGAGGATATAATGCACTTAAAAGTATATGGTTTAACCGCATCCACAAACAGCACCAGAGAATGGACTCTGAGAGCTGCAGAGGGGCCCTGCTCAGGCAGAGGCACCCCCTCACATAGAAGCCAAGCACCCTGCCCTCAGGATTGATATGACCTGCCTTAGGGGTGACTGATAGGTTTATATGTGTGTGTAGGAGAGATATAGGGGACTTATATCTCAGTGAGGGGTGCTAGCACTTCCTCACCCAGGCTGCAGTAGCAGGCCTGTGGTGTCAGATTTAGACTGCTTCCCAGGGGTGGCATAATACCTGCTTCAGCCCCTGGTAGGCCTGTGAAGTACCTATGCCCTTGGTACCTAAGGTACCATATACTAGGGACTCATAAGGTACCACAGTATCCAATCACTAGTGCACCTAGAGTGCACTCCAAGTCGTTTAAAGAGAAAGCAGATAGGCTGGGGACCTGAATAGCAGGTTCCCAGCCAAACTAAGTCAAAAACCAACAAAACACCAGGAAAAAAAGTGGGGGCAACCATGTAGTCAGATTCCACCTTCCTACAGTAAGTATTGTAATACTGGGTACATCACATTTGGTGTTGTTCCTATCTGTTCTACCACTGCTGCACCTATATGTCTGCTGGTGTATTAGGGATGCCCCATCAATGAACAGGGTTCTACTGTGTGGTGCACAATCATGGTCAACTTCTGTCAATGGTTCAACGAGGAACTGAGCTGGGTCCACTGTGTGGACACAAATTATTTTGATAGCTGAAATGGAAAGTATTACTTCATATCTTGATGCTCTTTGAGTTGTTAATGTGCTTCTTGCAGAACTGCAAAAGGTGCATGTTCTATATACAGCGTCGTCGGACTCCCTTCTGTAATCATAGCTGCCTTTTCTACTGCAAATGCAGCGGCTGTCAGTCCTTGTTCGCATGGAAACTCTCCTTCCATTATTTCATCTGATTGATCAATGAAATAAGCTATGGGTTTATGGCCCATAGGACACTTTTGCATTAGTACTGCTTTCATGGTATCTCCGTAAGTACGGGAGACCAGAAAAAACTCTTTGTTATTAACCGGTGTTGCTTACGCTGGGGCGGTGGCTATGCAGTCCTTTAATTCTTGGACCATTTGTTGCAATGCTGGTGTTCAATGCAATGTTGTGGTCCCCGAAGGTGTGCCCTTGATTATCTGGTACAAGGGTGCAGTCTTAGGGCCATATGTAGGTAGCTAAATACCGGTCGGTAACAGCCGAAATTCGGTAAATCTCCCGTTACCGACCGGTATTTAGGCAATTGAGATGTAGGAGGCTAAAAAGAAGGATTCGGTAATTATGAATCGGTAAATACCGATTCATCATTACCGAATTCAAAATTACCGATTCGGAATTACCGATTCCGTATTTACCGAATCGGTAAATAAGAAACGGTAAAAACGAGAAAAGAGATGTAGGTAAATTCGGTAATACCGAATTTCATGAAATTCGGTATTTAAGAGTCGGTAATTAACACTGACTGAAAGCAGGTGGTAATCATCTACAGCGTATATAAGCAATCCCAAAATGCAACAGTGTGATCACTATGGCGGCTTTCTATGTGATTGCAAGGCGGCTACGTCTACAGGCAGCAGGAGTGAGGATCTGGAGACGGGAGGAGCGCATTTACAGACAGCGCATCACAATCTTCCAACAAACTGAGGCTGAGATCCATGAAAGGTACAGGCTACACCCCCACACCATCCTGGACTTGATAAGGGACTTGCACCCACTCCTGGAGCACCCAACACCAAGGGCGCACACCATACCACCACATGTGCAGGTGCTCTGTAGCCTACACCTACTTGCATCTGGCAGTTACCAGGGGGTGATAGCTGCGGTAGGTGGGGTGTCTCAGAGTTGCCTGTCCCGTTTCTTCAGAAAGTTCCTGGATGCCATGATGCAGAGAATGCATCACTACATTAGCTTCCCAAACACACAGGCGGAACTGCTGAAAACCAAGACAGACTTTTACCAGATGGCACAGTTCCCGCATGTCATAGGCTGTATTGATGGCACACACATTCCAATCTGCCCACCAGCAGCCACTGAGTATATCTACAGGAACAGAAAGTCCACCCACTCCATAAATGTGCAGGTAATCTGCGATGCTGCCAACATAATCACTGACATCGTGGCCAAATTTCCTGGGAGCACCCACGACTCATACATCTTCCAGAACAGTGGATTCTACACACGCCTGGCTGCGGGAGAATTTGGAGAAGGATACCTGCTAGGTAAATCACTGTGACACTCACTCATACTTACTGCAGATGAATGTGTATTGGTGTATGTGACTAATGGCACTCTCTTCCTCACCTAGGCTATAGTGCATATGCCGTGCGGTCATTTATCCTCACTCCCTACCTAAACCCATCAACCCTGAGTGAGAGACGATACAATGTGGCACACAAATCAACACGCAACGTTGTGGAGCGCACGTTTGGACTATTGAAAAGCGGAGGTGCACGTCAGTACACACCCATCATCTGCTGCAAAATCATTGCAACTTGTGCAATGCTGCACAACCTTGCCACAAAGAAAGGTACAGAAGTGGAATTAACTGATTTTGAGGACAATGATGATGAATTAGCACAGCCAGAGCCCAACGCAGCAGGAGTGCCACCAGCAACAGATGGGAGACAGAGACGGGCAGAGATCACATGCAACTATTTTTAAGTAAGTAAGGAGACACAGCCAGTTGTTGAATGTAATGACGTAGTTTTAATTTCTGGGCACTACGCCACAACACAAACGGCCAAACTTGGCATTCCAATTTCTGACATCCATAGTAGGAAGTCATGGGTTACTTCACCCAATTCTGTCCTGTAAGTGTGGGCTGCATCAGCGTCTGCGGCCACGCACAACAGTACTGGATGCCATTAACTGACTGTCCTCACTGGCTGTGGAACCAGTGGCAGCCCCATGCCGTCTGCTGCTCCTCCGGGTGTCTGTTACAGGGGGGGTAATGCTGCTCCGACTGGTCGTGTCCTCGCTGTCCCCAACTTCCACAGCACCAGTAGTGGCAGACTGACTCGTAAGCAGCACTTCAAGAGCAGTGGTCACCTTTACCAGCCCCCTAGAGACATCAGTGCTGCAGTGCGCCAGCCCCTCCTGTATGGCCACGGAGCGCCTGCAGAGCAGAGAAGTGGCAGTTGCTAGGCGGTTCACTGCCCTCGTATGGTGCTCCGTTTTCTGCCTCTCCCTGCGCCGTGTTACTCTGTCCTCATCCATTTTGCTGCACAGCAGCATCACAGACTGAGACATGTCCCGCATGCCCGCAGCCATCTCCTTCATGCCCTCAGCCATTGAGCTTATGCCCTTGTCAATGTTGGTCATGTTGTCATTGAGGCGCCTCATTTGTCGCTGGACTGACTGAATTGCCTTGCCTTGTAGGCGCTGCACCTTCACCATGGTTGCCTCCAGCCCTCCGAAGACACCATGGCTCTCACCCTGTGGAGGTGGACTGCTCACACGAGCCCTGCGGCGGCGTCTGGCACCTGTGTGTGCTCCCTCAGAAGTGGACGGCAAACCAGCATTGCTACCATCCAGTGGCACAGTAGATGTTTCCCCCCCCTCGAGTCTTCTGAGGAGGACTCAAACTCCAGCAGTCTGGCAACAGCACGCCTCCTAGGTCTAAGCACTGCAGGTGGTGTTGATGCTGGTGAGGCTAGCAGTGGTGGCGAGGCTAGCTGTGGTGGCGAGGCTGGCTGTGGTGGTGAGGCTGGCTGTGGTGGTGAGGCTGGCTGTGGTGGTGTTGTGTGCCCTGCACTCGTACTGGCCTTCTCTGTGATGTCCTTCCGGGGTGCCCTCTCTCCCTTGTCCTGAGCAGTCCTGCGCGTTGTCTCGCCTGTGGACAGAAATTGTACATTAGCTCAGTGTACCTGCAGCCCTGCATTGCAAGAATAAATATACATTTCTGCCACACTATCTCATTGTCTTCTGCCTGCTTATCGCTGATGTGTGTCACATGCCTTGTTGTTCATTGCGATTCCTGTCATGATAGGGGTTTCACTGACTACATCTCCCATAATGCATTGCTGGTTTGAACAAAAATCTGTACTGGAGTGGGATTCACATAGCCCAATTGGGGATTTGGGATAGGGGAAGGGGGGCACAATGCTGTGCATGCTTCTTACCTTGTTTGGAAGCAGCCCTGGCAGAGCTGTCTGCATCCCCGATCCCACAGACACTTTCTGGCTCTATCGTGGACTCCACGAGCCGCTCAATCAGTCAGGGCAGGTGCCCTGTTCCTTCCTCCTCCTGTCAGGCTGGCTTGTTTTTTAAGATCAGCCATCTTCCTCTTGGTGATGATCCTGATGTCATACCACCGCTTCTTGAGCACATCAATGTCCCGGGGGGTCACTCCAATGGCATTCACCTGAGACTGGATTTCAAGCCAGATGTTCCTTTTTACTGACTCTGCAACTTGCAGGGACTGCTTTCCAAACAGCTTTGTGTGCTGCTTCACTACCTCCTCCACAAGGACCTGCAGTTCCCTCTGACTGAATTTCAGTTTCCTCTTCCTTTCCCCTCCTTCTCTTTCTGTGTCCTGGCTGGCCATTGTGCAAGATTTGCAGACGAGGTTCAGGCAGTGGCTCTGTTGCTCTCCTCTGCACTCCCAGCCTCTCCAGAAGGTTCTGCTTGTGTGCACCTGCCTGGGTGTGGCCACTTCCTGGTTGGGAGGGGTGGTGGTTGCACAGGATTGGCTGATTCCTCAATTACTGTTTTTTTGAATTACCGATCGGTATTTACCGATTCGGTATTTACCGATTCGGTAAATACCGAATCGGAAAAACCGATCGGTATTGTGGATTCGGTAAATATTTACCGATTTTTACCGATTCGGTATTATTTACCGAATTATTACGTACATCGGGAATACCGATTGCTAAATACCGATTCGGTAAAATTCGGTAATTAGGAATCGGTATTTCCAGATTACCTACATATGGCCCTAAGAGCAGTAATAAAAAATCCATTGTCTCACAAAGTTGCATAACCCTAAATATTTCTGTAATGCCTTCACTGTCTGGGGCAGTGGTTGATTTCTAGCTGCTTCCACTCTGTCTTGAGTAATATGACGGCCCTCAGCAGACACTACCTGTCCTAGGTACTGCACTAGCTGTTGAGCATTCTGCAATTTCTGCTTTTCAACTTTGTAACCTTTGAATGCTAACAGTATCAGTAATTCCACAGCGTCACACTGTGCCTTAGTGTCACTGCAAATCAGCTAATTGTCCACATATTGTAGTATTGTACTTTCAAATTGAAAATTCATCAGGTCATTCCTCAAAACTCTGTTAAAAACTGAGGGTGACTCACAATACCCTTGAGGCAAACGGGAATACAAATATTGAATTCCGGAGAATGTAAATACAGTCAAATAATGAGTCTCTGGGTGTAATGGTAAATCAATCACTGTAAACCACTTTGCTGTGTTTGAGATGTTGGTTATTATCACTGAGGGGTCTGGCACTACTGGAAATTCTTGTACCACCATTGCATTCAAGGGGCGAACATCCTGTACCATCCTCCAATTATTTCCCTGCGCTTTGCGCACCGGACAAATTGGGGTGTTACATGGTTAAGGTGAGTGGTATAAAACTCCCTGCTTCACTTAGGCTTTTATGGTAACTGCTATACCTTAAATTGCTTCACGTGAAATAGGGTATTGTTTGACTCTGGGTAATGGTATATTATGCTTCAAGGTTATTCTAAAGAGTTCACCACTTAATATTAATCCTACGTCATTTGAATCCTGTGACCATGGCTGTGGAGGTCCTTGTGTAAATAACTCATCATTCTGTTCTTTATCTTTCCTGGATATTTGTGATGGGGGCACACTTCCCCTCGTATTTCAGGGGCACACTTCCCCTCGTATTTCAGGGGCACACTTCCCCTCGTATTTCAGCTCCTGCTGCTTCTGGAAAATGTACTCTAATGCCATCTGCCTTTCCATCTAGTAAATCCCTATCTGAAATTTTTACTCCTGGAGTCGTAAATATCACTGTGACCCGTGCATTTCTTTTGTGATCTTCTGATTCCAAAACTTCAAATGTTTTAGTTAATCTGATACTGTTCAGGGTTATTACTAATATCGACTCTGTCTCCAATTCTGGAAATTCTGGTCTAAACCGTAACTTGGATGGTGGTTCTATCCATTTGCCTCGTAAGACTGGCTAGTGCCTTCTCGTCTATTTCTCGTACTTGCTTTCTACACAGCTCCTGAGTAAGGTGCTCACTCTGTGGTGGGCTCAGTGTAAAGTGTGGTGCTATAAATGTCATTCCTTTACTACTTGCAGAGCTATGGTCCGGCGAGTTTAGAAGGCAGTCTGGTGCTAAGACTTTGTTCTGTCTGCCTGAAAGCATAGGGTCATTCTGTTGTGCATGAAGTGCAGTGTCCTGGCTTTGGGAGGGCGTGACTGCAGGCGGTGCTCCTTCCTGGCACTCATCTAATCTCAAGGTAACATGTCCCGTGTATCTGTGTAGGAAGCTGGCTCTGTATATACTATACCAAAGTAAGGTATAGTGTGCACAGAGTCAAGGGGATCCCCAGAGATATAGCAGAGGCTAAATTAGATAATCACTAACAGCTCTCTTTGTGCTAGCATGGTCGAGCAGTTAGACTTAACCAGAGGGTGTGTTAAACATTTAGAGGCAGATTTACAAGCCCCTTGCAACAATTTTGCGCTGCTGTTCCGTCACTTTTGTGACGCAGCGGTGGCATAAACAATGCGCACGTTGTGGCCAATTTACAACGTGACGCATCTAGGGAAATACGTCACATTGTAAAGCCCTGCGTCACATTATACCTCGTCAGGTATAATGTATGCAGGGTGGGCATTCCCACGCAGGGAAGCCTCGTAAAAGTGATGCAGTGAAAACTACAAGATTTCACTGCGCTACTTCTTGGACGCCACTGCATCAAAACCTTACGCCTGCTTGAAGCAGGCGTAAGGAGTGACACAGTACAATAAATATAGGCCTCAACATGCATTGCTGGAGTTGCATCGTGCTTGCGACACAACTCCAGCAATGCGTGACTTTTGGGCCAACAGATGCGTCAGAATTTCTGACGCATTTGTCAATCCTTGTGCCATGGTGCGCCATATTGTAAATACGGCGCATCCATGGTGGCGCAAGGGTATCGCAGGCTGGCGCAGGGAAACTGACGCATCTCTACATATGCGTCAGTTTCCTCGACTCCTCCCAAACCGGCTTCAGAAAAAACCACAGTACGGAAATCGCCCTCCTCGCCGCAACAGATGACATCCGCACCCTACTGGACAAAGGAGAAACAGCAGCCCTCATCCTCCTCGACCTCTCAGCGGCGTTCGACACAGTCTCTCACCGCACCCTAATACGCAGACTCCACAACGCAGGGATCCAAGACAAGGCCCTCGACTGGATCCGCTCCTTCCTCTCCAGCAGAACGCAGCGGGTCAGACTCCCCCCTTTCCTCTCGGACCCTACACCAACCACCTGCGGAGTCCCCCAGGGGTCCTCCCTCAGCCCTACGCTCTTCAACGTCTACATGGCTCCGCTCGCCCCCATCGTCGGAACCTAAGGACTCAACATTGTGTCATACGCAGACGACACCCAACTCATCCTCTCCCTATCCAATGAACCCAATACCGCAAGACACAACTTTCGAGAAGGCATGGAAGCCGTCGCCAAATGGATGAAAAACAACTGCCTACAACTAAACACCAACAAAACAAAAGTACTCAACCTGGGCCCAAACCCCGACGCCTGGAACGACACCTGGTGGCCCCCCGCCCGCGGAAGCCCGCCCACCCCCACGGACCATGCACGCAACCTGGGAATCATCCTGGACTCCAAGCTCAAAATGGACCGCCAGATCAACTCTGTCTCGTCCTCCTGCTTCCACACCCTCCGCCTCCTACGTAAGACCTTCAAATGGATTCCCCTCGAACACAGAAAGACCGTCACTCACGCCCTGATCACCAGCAGACTCGACTATGGCAACGCATTCTACGCCGGAATAAACAAAAACCTCACCCGCAAGCTACAGAACATGTCCCCTGCACCAGAAAGACCAGATTGGGAGGCCACTCCTTCTCCTTCCTCGCGGCCAGAGCCTGGAACGCCCTTCCGCTCCACCTCAGACAGACAACATCACTCCCCATCTTCGCAAGAAACCTCAAAACCTGGCTCTTCGACAGACCCTCCCCTTGATGGACTGGAGCCTGCTAACCCCCCCCCCCCAGCGCCTTGAAACCCTTACGGGTGAGTAGTCGCGCTTAACAAATGCCTGATTGATCGATTGATTGATTGATTTCTTGTAAATCTGCCCCAAAATACTTATGTTTTATTTCTAGAACCAAGCAGGACTTGGCACAGGTAAGTAAAATATACTCTCAAATGTAATGCTTTACAAGGAAATGCAGTTGGGATGAGATTGCAATCATTACAGGTTTTGTATTGGGTTTCAAAACAGGTTAAATTACACAGTAATTACTTTTGGAATACTTTTAGATTGCTTTTGGATTACATCAGTTACTCTGAGTGGTATGCCTAGATACCACACCGAGGATCTCACAAGGCAGGTAAGACTTTTTAAGGTTGCAGTTTAGTTACTTTTTCTTTCATACAATTTTAGGAACAAACTCGTAACATGGGTTCCTACGGGAGAAAAAGGGTTAGCGGTTTCTTAGATAAGTACAGGACTTACAAGGGGGAGTTTTAGGGGTTAGGACCAGGGTTCCCCAAGGTCTAGATGGGCACTCAAGTTGCACCACCAGCGGCCCTGGGGCAGCCAGGTGCAGAGTGCAGGTGCCCAATGTTAGCCAGTGGTAATTACGCGATGACCATCTCGAAACTGGCTGCAACAAATCCTATCATGTTTGGTATCAAACATGTTGGAATCATACCTCCCACACCATACCATAAACGGTGTGGGAGGTATGATTCCAAGCACTGGAAGAGCCCTCCGTTAGGCTCTATATGTCCCCGGTACCAATCTTCCAGACCCGGACAGCACAAAATGGTTGCTGCTGACCAGAGACATGATTCTGCCCTCCTGCTGCTGAGCCAAGCTCGAGCAGGGGAAGGCAGAACAATAGGCATCCTGTCACAGGGAGGTGTGACCACCTCCCAGACAGGATTTAGTGTATTGGGGCTGGGTGGGTGCGCTTGCCAGTGCCACTCAGTCTGCATGAGGGGCACATTTGGTGTCCCTGTGCATAGTCCAGTTCAAACCAGTCCTGGGATCCGTTGGCTCCAGCTCTGTCACAAAACTGGACAAAGGACATGGGAGTAACCTCTTCCCTGTCCAGACCCTCCCCTGGGAGGGTCCACTGAATCATCCCAACCCTTTCCTAAGGGCTTACCTGCGGGTGGGTCCCTAGATTCGTCGTTGGATAAGATTCAGATCAGACACCACTTCTTCAACCGTCTGGGCACTCTGGACTATGCTGGACCTCATTTGGGCTCAACTTCGTCTCCCTTCCAGTCTGCTGCATCGTCTGTGCCTGTGCACCATACAGGAACCTTCCAAGGCCTGTGGGCATCAAAGACACCTGAAGGAATCTCCCTTGGAGTGAAGGAGTCACTCCCCTGCATTCGCAGGCACAGCAACTAAGTCAACCGGTCTGTTGATCCTGAGCTCCTCCGGACTCCGACAGAGGTGGTGGTTTTCCACAGCTCCTGAAGCCTGCCCTGCCCTCTCACCAAGTTGAGGCCAATATCCCTCTTGGGGGTTGCAATAACCGAACCCCTGTGTACCGCGTCAACTTGCAGTTGCAAAGGCTTGTTGGCTTCCTTCCAAGAATATCTTCGGGCTCCAAGTATCCCCAACCTTGAGCATCTCCTGTGACCAGAATTTTGGGACACACCACATTGTGTGCATCGTGGCCTGCACCTTTTGGTGAGCTGCTTGAGGTCCTCTCGCGACTCCAGTGCCTCTAGCCTGTGGGTCCATTTGAGGGTCACCTTTGCTTCTCTTGGGCTCCCCTGATTGCTGGGGGCCTGCCCTGACTCCCCTGCTTGTGGTGAGTCCCCTGGGCCTTGCTGGTCCCAACGTTGCTCCTTCTTCAGCTCCTGCATTGGTTGCATTTGCTAAGGCTTATTGGTCCCCCCACCGGACACCGACCCCTTAGCACTCAACATCCGACTTGGGACAGCTCGTGCACAGCTCCTGGTCTTCCTCAGCATTGCCTGGTCCTCACAGCTGCAGAGTCAAGGTCATCGTCAACTCTCCTGTAACTCCCGGCATTGGTGGGCATTCATCTTCTAGATCTCCTGGTCACTCCTGAGACATAGACTCAATCAATCAATCAATCACAGAATTTGTAGAGCGCACTACTTACCCGTGAGGGTCTCATGGCGCTGGGGAAAAAAAGGGGGGGGAGTGCCGCTACTGGTCGAACAGCCAGGTCTTGAGTAGCCTCCTGAAGGTCAGCAAGTCTGTCCCCTCTGCTTGCAGTACCTCCCAACTAGAATCCACCTTTGGATTCGACCGGACACTTTCTCCTTCGTCAGCAGCGGTACTTTCCTGGAGTCCTCCATTAGGTTCGACAGCGGTTTCCGACACCACTTCACACCTATGCACCCGGCTTCCCTGGTGTAGGTAACGTGGGTACTAGGGTATCCACGCGTGGGGTGGCTCTCCAACCTTCTGTCTTCCACAGGGTTTCTTCAGGGTCCACTGGGAAGGGTCCTTAATCTTTAAAAATCCAACCGCCACTTGCACGTAGACTTGTATGGAGCACACGGTCGTGTTCTCACTAGGGGTGGCCGGAATTTGCGTAGTTGCGCTACGCAAAGCTCCGCGAAACAGTAAAAAATGCCGCGAGCACGCAAAAGTTCCGCGAACACGCGGAATTGCTTGTTCCGCCCGTTCGCGATACTTTTTTCCTGTTCGCGAACGCTGTTTGCATGTTCGGGGAGAAATATCTCGCGAACACACATTTTGAAAGCGCGAACAAGAAAAAAACTCTGCAAAGGCGCGGATCGCAAAATTTTGGCCAATTCCGCCTTCTCCGCGGAACGCGAAATTACCCAAATTCCGCAAATTCCGTGAGCGGAACGGAATTTACCGCCCAGGCCTAGTTCTCACACTGCACACGCTCTCCATGGGGTTCCTAGTCACTCACCTTGGGTGGTTCCTTGGGTCCCCAGCACTTCTACATCCTCTTGACAGTGTCTTGACCCGAGTTTTGATTCTTATACCACTTTCTTAGTATATGGTTTGGTCCCCCCCTGGGGTCCACTGTGTATTACTTGCTATTTACTGTGTTTCTTTGCAAAGTATGGTGTGCATGGTGCATATCTCCGGGTAGAGAGTATTATATAATAAATACATATTTTTTATAAATACCTTGTGTGATTCTTTTTACTTAATCTATACTATAAGATTGCATTCTGGTAAAATAAGCTGCTTTACACTCCTTCTGGACTAAGCCTGAAGCTGCTCTCCACAGCTACCACTTAGAGAGCTTTCTAAGGTTGTCTGCAACCTCTTAAATCACCATAAGGGTTGTCTGGACTGGTGCAAAGTGTCCACTTACATAAGAGCACATCAAATGCCAGGCCAGATTCTCACAGTCACCAAGACCCAGAATGGACACACCACTACTAAATGTTTTACTTAATGCAGACACTTTAACATTCTTAGTCACATCTGACTGATTAGTTGTCTGTCCTACAACATTCAAAATGTGCCTCTTGCACCTCTCAAGAACCTCAAGAAGGAAAGACTCTTTTGAAAAGGACAAACATTTATTCTGACACTGTCTTGGGCTAACCTGTCATCCCGAACCATGAGGACCCGCTAATCCCTCTCAGAGGCCGATTTTGTACAACACGGGTGCCTGCTTACCTGTTTGAACGCTCTTTAATCAGAAAAGGGGAGGTGGTGGGCCTGACCCTCGAGGTCATGCAGGCTGACCGCAAGACCTGTCCCATCTAAGGTGCCAATGTCAAATGTGGTCTCTTATCACCCTCTGCCCATCAAAAACCACGCCAGTCTCCCATCTTGGTTTCTAAGGATCACCTTTATTAATGGCCGGTAGCCCACCTGAAGTGTCGCATGCAAAGACACATTCAGCAAGACTCAAAGTATATCTGATTGGACATAGTTTATATACATTTCTTCTAACACTGGATACAATTGTTTGCTCTCGGCCACATTCCTTTGTTCACCACAAGCACATCTGCTGATCATAAGAGTCACACCATCTAGTTCATGCTTCGATTGTCTTCTATTCATGTCCGAGCTAATCCCTGACTTCCCTCGAGGCGATATATGCTCAGCTGAGCACTATGGTAAGTAGGTTATTTCTTGAAATTGTGTGTGTTCTTTTTACCAATGATTACGACCCCCAGCCCCTGGCTAGCCCATGTATTGAAACTCTGGTTTCAGCACATATTTTACTGATGTGTCTGTTTCTGTCTCACTTATCTCTTTTGTGTGAAAGGGAGTCTGTTCACGAGATGGAGTCACTGTAGGTATTTCTATTTCCACAACTGATTTGGTGGTCTCTGATGGTGATCAGACCTGGTGTGATGGGCCTGGTTCTTTTGGTCCCGGTGACTGCTCTTGTGGCCAGAACCTGTGTGATTAGTTCTTCTGGTTTTAGTGACTGGTCTGGTGGTCGCTGATGGCCGGAACCAGTTTGATGTGCCTGGTTCTTCTGGCCAGTGACTACTATGGTGGTCGCTGATGGTGGCCAGAACTGTTGCGATGTGCCTGGTTTTTCTGGTCCCAGTGACTGGTCTGGTGGTCACATGAAATGTCGCCTTCAGTGGGGGCCAGGCGTAAAGTAGGAATGAGAACTAGAAGGGAGGTCCCTCAGTCAGTCCTGGAGAGGTCCATGGAGTGATCCTCTGGGGTAAGAGGTCTAATCCCTGTGAGAAGTCTGCCTTTCTGGTGACCCTTTTTTGTCAGAGAGCTGAGCATATACGTGCGCTTGAGGAGTTACATTTTTGTCCAACATAAATCACAGAGATTTCATTTTGGAATGACAGCTGACGGCATTCAAGATGCACAGATTGGTTTGTAAGACTAGACTACAGCACCCCTGTACTCCCAAACCATGAATGGAGCCAAGTAAATGGATCATTACTGTTGCAAAGTCATCCCGTGTGCCCTGTGCACCCCCATTTTTAGGTCGAGCCTAGCGTTGCAGCACATGCGCTGCTCGCTTTGCGAGGCATGCAGTATTCAGTATAGCATGGAAGTTTTGTGGAAGCTCCGCCCACTCTCCGCCCATCATTTTCATTGGCTTGTGTCTTAAATGCTGCCTTCCGATTGGTTGTAGGCTTGTTAGTCCCTCCTTATGACGGCCATGTCGTCATTTGTGTCCTTCCATGGCTACTGGCCCCTTTACTGCACAGACTACTTTCTACCCGTGCCCCCCTCCCGCAGTCCGATGCCTTCTCACCCGCCCCCTATGTGCCTTGTCGCCCACCTGCACTCTCATTTGCAATGCAATAGGTCTCGCGTAAATGCGAGTCCTATTGCATTGCAAATATTTGTTTAAATCGCTCAATCTGTAATTCAGAGCAGCGCAGGATTCGAAAGAACAATGACGTGCTTCGTAGTTTACATCGGAAATCTTTCAAAATGAGACCACATTCATTGGCTCGGAAGCACTGTGACGTCATCCCGTACTACGATGAAAGCAGAGGTTGCGGAGGTCAGCGAGGGGTGTTGCTGGATATTTCCCGCTGTTTTGACGCTTCTGATACTTCCTGGAGTGCGAGCTCATCGTGGTCGAATAGCCTGTTCGGTTTCATAGTTAATATAACATGTCTAACCGATCCTACCCGTTCGGTGAAGGCAGTCCTCTGCAGCTCAAAACTCACGTTGGGCAGAAGCAGCTGTGCGACGGGGTGTCTGGCGACTTTCTCAAGCGGGAAATATTCGGTAAGCGCAGGACGATGGAGGGTTTCATATAGTGGGTTGCCCTTGGTTTCCGAGCTCGGTCCCTTTAAAGAGCCCTGCTGTGTGCCAGTCTCATTGGCGGGCTTGAACTGGGCTAATTAGGGGAATGTGTACTTATTGAGGTTGTGCGAAATGCCATTTTAGGCGCTTTTCAGGATGGGCAAAATGACTAGTGTTGCCATGTGGGTGCAGGTATTCCACTGTTATTGGTCCCCTTTTTGCTTTAGATAGAATGGAACTAGGTTTGCTTGTAGTCTATGATTATTTTTCCAAACAAAATTCTGCCCTCTAAATGATCATACAATTTTCGGGGAGAGTACAGTACTGCTTTGTTAACTCTTGATGAGATCCTTGATCTATGTGAGCCCTCGAAGTGCAGAGTGCATTTTGTATTTAAAACGCCTGTACATGCAAGTTGAGTAATTTGGTCCACGCCCCCACCCCTTACTGTATAGGGATACATTTTTCAGGGAATCATTAAATATGCCTTTAGGCATGTGCGCACACATAATGTATCGTCGTTAGTGGAGGTGGTGACTTAATGCTTATAAGACGATCTTTTATCTGCCACACATTTCACCTTGGCGAATTATTGTATTCGAGGGAAAAACTCCTCCGTGGAAAGGGTTATTAGCGTGAGTGTAGAGCTGCTGTTTAAGTAAGAAACCTTTAATAAATCGCCCCAAGTTGGCAGGGGTGAGGGTCTAACTTGTCTTTTGTATATCCCAGTTTACCATGGGTTCCGGGATCTCGTCAAACCTACTGATAAGGATGGCATCCTAACCTAAGTGTATGTTGAAGGGGGCGGGACAGTCTCGTAGCTTTTATGTATTACCAGTCCTTTTTAGGTCGAGCATTCGAGACCTCTTGTATATACTTACTATATACTTATGTGTATGTACTTTGTGGGCTCTGGAGATCAGCCCTAGGACTTGTCTGCTTCTGCTTAGGGACTTTTTTTTCTGTTCGACTGCCTCTATTTAACTGTCTTGATAGAAAACAACCAGCAGAGGTCAGTAACATACCAGAATCACTTTAGCATTTTCTAGATTCCAGTACATAGAAATTGTCTTCCACGAACACCCGTAGACAATAATATTTTTTTCAAATCTTGTATTTTCAGTGATATGACCACCAAAGGCCCTGATTTTATATTCAAAACAGAGCTTTGGACTATACCATTTCCTGCTGATAGGCAATATTTCTCTCCATGTGTTCCCATACCTGGCATGTCACGCAGTTTGGTGCTTACTTTCCCTCCATGTTAAAGAACAGTAGATGTTTCAGCACCCAGGCTAATGTGCTGCATAGCTAAATACATATAAGGTCCCAAAGGCGAGACCGATTGCATTGCAAATGCTTGTTTTGTTGACTGGTACTGGTGGTAACTGACTCTGACTATCCCTGGGCTCTGTCTAACCAGGACCAGGGCCAGTGCTATGGTGAAGACACACTTAGAATACAGTGAAAACACCTACATACACTAGGGTACCCCTATAATTGGCACTGTGAAGTGGGGAGCTATGCTATTTGTACATATTCAGCACCCCCAAAGTCTCCCCTGGTCCCCCAGGGATGGGGGGGCAAGTAACTATACGCAGAACCTTTATAAAAGATGTTTTATATGCCCAGGTGATGGAGAAATTTCACCTTTCAGTTTCCCCACTGTAGATGCCTAGCCCCATAGGATAACATTGCAATAGTTTGTGAAGGCATAAATATTGCTAGAAATTGGATGAAAATATCATTCAAAAAACTTAGGAGAATGGTATTGATGAATCCAATAATATGCTGTTGTTAAATATATCCTATACTGTACAGAAAAGAAGTTATAAGACTTTCAGCATCATGGCTGAGGTTGCTAAGATGCTGTAGTTAGGGGTAATTGAGCCTTCTGATAGTCCATGGGCCAGCCCAGTGGTGCTGATACCCAAAACTAATCCCGGGGGACCGAAGGAGTTAAGGTTCTGTGTGGACTACAGAGGACTGAATGGAATCACAAAGACTGATGCTCATCCTATACCTAGAGCTGATGAGCTCATTGATAGGTTAGGGGCTGCTAAGTACCTGAGTACTTTTGATTTGACTTCAGGTTACTGGCAGATTGCCCTCACTGATGGAGCAAAGGAGGGGTCAGCATTCTCCACACCAGAGGGACATTATCAGTTCAAGGTAATGCCCTTTGGCTTAAAGAATGCACCTGCCACCTTCCAAAGGTTGGTGAACAGGGTCTTGTCTGGGTTGGAACAGTTCAGTGCAGCTTATCTGGATGGTATAGCTGTATATAGTTCTACCTGGGGGGATCACTTAACCCCTTCGCTGCTTCTGTCGGCCAACAGCCGTCGCGAGCACTACCTCCGTAGTGCTGCGCACGTCCGTTGGCCGACGCGGCCCGCCCACTCAATTAAACTGCCGCACCGCGGCGGAATTCGCGCCACGGTTAAGCCACCTAAGGGAAGTGCTTCAGGCCATGCAGCAGGCAGGCCTGACTATTAAGGCAAGTAAGTGCCAAATAGGGCAGAGTTCTGTGGTGTACCTGGGCCACCTGGTAGGTGGGGGCCATGTACAGCCTCTTCTAGCTAAAATCCAAACTATTTTGGATTGGACAGCTCCTGTTAACCAGACTCAGGTCAGGGCATTCCTTGGACTGACAGGGTATTATAGAAGGTTTGTTCAAAATTATGGGACCATTGTGGGGCCCCTAACAGAACTCACTTCTGAGAAGAGGCCCAAAAAGGTGGATTGGACCCCAGAGTGTCAGAAAGCTTTTGACACTCTGAAAGTTGCTATGTGTTCAGCACCAGAGCTGCTGCCCCTGACTACACAAAAGAATTTGTGGTTCAGACAGATGCTTCAGAGCAAGGGATTGAGGCAGTGTTGACACAGGTGAATGAGGAGGGCCTTGATCAGCCAGTTGCCTTTATTAGCAGGAGACTTCTTCCCAGAGAGCAGAGGTGGAGTGCCATTGAGAGAGAGGCGTTTGCTGTGGTTTGGTCCCTGAAAAAGTTGAGACTATATTTGTTTGGGACTCGCTTTCGTGTTCAAACTGACCACAGGCCTCTCAGATGGCTCATTCAGATGAGAGGGGAGAATCCCAAGCTGTTAAGGTGGTCCATTTCCCTACAGGGAATAGACTTTACAGTGGAACACAGACCTGGGGATGCCCATGCAAATGCAGATGGACTTTCCAGGTTTTTCCACTTACCTGATGAGGTCTACCAGGGTGTAGGTTAGTAACCCATCACCTTTCGTTTAGGGGGGGGCGATGTTGCAAAGCCAACCTTGTGCACCCCCATTTTGTTGCTGACTGGTGGTAACTGACTCTGACTGTCCCTGGGCTCTGCCTAACCAGGCCCAGGGCCAGTGCTATGCTGAAAACACTTAAATACAGTGAAAACACCTACATACACTAGGGTACACTATGGGTTAGGGTACCATATTGTTGGCATGACCTACCATATAAGTCCCTAGTAGATAATAGGGTGGGGGATTAAGATTACCTTTAAATCCCTAGTATATAATAGGGCAGGGCAGTTTACAGGCCAGCAGCCTTTTCTGCACTTGCATGTGTGCACTGCTGAGGCCTGTGGTCAGTTTAAAAGCAGCCCTGGGTTGCAGCACTGCTTTTAAATGTAAATGGTGCCCAAACCCGACTTCTGTGGTAGGGGCGGTTATAAAATGATAATCTACATTTTGTAACATATTTGGCACCCCCAGAGTCTCCCCTAGGTGTCCCAAGGGTGGGGGGGTCATGTAAATATAAGCAGGACCTTCAAAAAAATGTTTTATATGCCCTGGTGTTGGAGAAATTGCACCTTTCAGTTTCCCCACTGTAGATACCTAGCCCCATAGAATAACATTGCAATAGTTTATGGAGGCATAAATATTACTAGAAATTGGATGAAAATATCATTCAACTTAGAAGAATGGTATGGATAAATCCAACAATATGCTATTGTTAAATATATTCTATGTTGTACAGAAAAGAAGCTATAAGACTTTCTTGTCTGTAAGCCAAAATTCATCTTCCTACGGTCTTCCCTGATTGGTCAGGCTGCTTGATGAAGTGATAAGTGGCTCTCCCAGGGAGAGGCTATCTGCTGGAGAGAGTTCTGCTACACAGGAATGCCAGAGCAGGGGGGAGGGGTCGTAAAGCATGAGGCTTCAAGGGAGGAACAGGACAGGCAGAGAAAGCCAGGTCCATCTACCCCTATCCCCTGTGACCCAGTCAGATGAGAGGCTTAAGGAAGAGATATGCAGATGTTAGGGAGATGAGAGCTATGGAAATATGGCATACTGGAGGTTGGGTTAACTAGTTATTGCTCCTCTGCTGAGATTTCAGCCATACTGAAGTTTGGAGGAATAGTGCTTTCTGGGAGACCATTGTGCCACACTTTGGAGGAAGTGGTCATGCTCTGGGGTGTTGCCTTGCACCTCATTGGACAGGAGTGCTCTTCTGCTTGACCCCAGAGAACACTGAATAAATATGTGAGAGGTGCAGAGCCTCTCAGATCTGCTGCTTGAAACTAAGAGAAGGATTGCCAAGCTGGAAACTTGATTTGCACCATCAGGCCCTGCACTCTGACTGACTGCACCTGCTGCATTATCTGGAACTACAGCCCTTTGGATGTACCTTGCTTCCAGAGGAATAAAGAGTGGGCTCCCTGCAAGCTGCAGGTTAACAGAGCTCACCCTCATCAACTCCACCAAGAGTCCCCTGCCTGGAGTGCATCCAGTGGACTTTTAAGGGTTTTCGCCAGGTGCATTGAGGGAATTGTGGTCTCAAACTTTCCAGGATCATCTTGGAGCTTCCAGACCCTTGGAATGTGTTTTGGACCCCTTGGAGCACCAAGAGGAACTTCGGGAAGAAGTTCCAGAAGTTTGGAAAAGTTTGGAGCAACTTTTGGAAAAATACTCCAGAAGTGACTAAGTGCTAGAAACTCTTTATTTTTTAAATTCATATCTCAGGTTCTCTACATTGGATTTTTGCCATATTGGTGTCATTTTTAGAGATAAAAATATTTTATATTTTTATAAATTGGTGTGGGATTTTTATTGAGTGTTTTGCCTTAAGTATTTACCGAAGTGGTGTTTTTAAATGCTTTACATACCTGTCTCCTAAGTTAACCCTGCCTGCTCGCAGCCAAGCTACCAAGGGTTGAGTTTCTGAATAATTTATTGAGACCCGTACTGAGCCCTAGGCTGGCTTAGTGGCCTTATTGCCAGTAGTAGATGTATATTTCCCACTACTAATAACCCACTTTCCAACAATTACTGAACTGAGTCACATGAAGATGCGGGAGGAATGGGAGGGAAGGAGGGGACAGAAGGAGAGGAAAAATGGAATTAAAGGCAGAGGGGGTGGGATTAAAGAAGAGATTAAAAGGAAGAGGGAAGGGGAGAGTGAGGGAGATAGAGAAAGCGAGGGAAGTGAAGGAGTAGAAGAGGGGAACACGGAGAACAGGGTGAAATGAGTAGGAAACAGAAGCAGGGGGAGAGAGGGAGAGAGGGAGAGAAGGAGAAACAAAGAGAAGGAGTGAAGGACGTGGCCCTCTAAGGGCCCCGCGGCTTATTTCCACAACCACCTGCTATGCCTTCCCAAATGAAGAATTGGTCAGTCAGTAGAGAATACACACTTACTTTATTAGTAGTTCTCTGCAGAGAGAGAGCCCGGTCAGACCTGCACCCTAAGATGGACGCTGAGGGGACTGCCTGCCCAAAGCGCGCTAATACATGATAAAGCTTTCTCGAGACCTCAGCCACGCCTACTATGGAAAAATACCGGCCGGGCAGGAGATCAACAAAGAGGGTACAGAGAGATGAGCTAACACCTGCCAGATGGGTGTATTATCAGTGCTCCAAGGTCAATGTGTCGGGCTTCAACGTCTCCTAACGTGGGAGCAGAACTACACATACAGAAAGGAATGTACGACAAGAACATCTATTCATTAGCAGATCCGACTTCAACCTTGGGGAGCAGAGAAAGAATAATAACGCTATATAGTTTTACAGTTCTGCTGAAGCAAGCGAAAAACAATTGAGGCCTAGTGTGGCTGCAGCCTAGACAGACTTCTAGTAGTCGCACACTACAACATGGAGGCACACAAGCCAACAAAGCTTGCATGCCGTAAGGATAACTCACTGGGTTTCATAATGCTAATACAAATGGCGTCTATTTAGCCACCTAATGCTAACTTATATAATAGATATAAATGCAAATTATAAAAGGGGATTTCAAACCTAACAGACCCTCCTTTTAGCATAGGAGGCTAAATAATCTTTATTGCTATCCGGCAGGGTCTGAAGGGAGGGCTAGTGTATAATCGTCTATATAGTAAAATGCATCATAAAGCAGATACACAAAGCATGCAAATATTGTAGCAATCTAATAATCAAATATTCCCTCATCTATTAACATTATTGACTGAATTTCTTGCACCATCATAGGGGAATATTTATTTTCTTGCGTCGACCTCATCATGTTAGGAGTAAGTTTCGTTGCACAGTATGCGCAGCAAGCTGGAAGGCAATTGATACATAAACAACAAGTGAATATAACCCCTGCAATGGCTATTAATACGAGAAGTATCTTCCAACCCCATGAAGTTAATAGGTCCCAGAACCACCCTGTGAGAGACCATGATCCATTATCCTGGTGTATCTCTGCGGCCAATTTGTGTAACCTTTGTATGGCAGAATATACAGTCGGAGCACTATCAGGAATGTACACACAGCAGCTACTGCCGATGACCCTGCATGCTCCACCCCTATCAGCCAGTATGACACCTAGAACCATCCGATTTTGAAGTGAAACGAGTCTCGTAGCTTGGAGCTCGACTGTTATATTCGTTAGCATACCGGCAGTAGTATTAATGACTCCCTCAACTACCCTAGCTAGACGGCGTATGTTGCGGCTATTAAACATGGGACCCCAGAATGGCACAATACCTTCATTATGTCAGTTAATTGCTGTAGGGAATTATCCGTTTGGTCAATATCATCTACATTGACCACCCTTTAAGCTCGGCGAATGAAGACATCCCTTCGATGTAACCTATGATCTTTGTGGTATGTGGATGGTGCAATGTAAACAGGAGGCAGGAGGAACGAGAGGTAGCATTGACCAGACCATCCCCTAGGGAGCCATGTATAAGCTTGTTCTCCACAGATAAAATACACATTTGGAGGCGTTAATAAAGGTGGGTACTAGTCGTATTCAGCTGGTAGGTATAATTACAATGACTTCGTCCCACAGAAACATTCCCTGACCCCTGAACACAGAAACTAGCCGTTGTATTTATCACAGGAACGGGCATAGCCTTATCCTCAGTGATATTGTGCTCTTGGAAACATTTAAAGTATTCAGTGACATTAAATCCTTGAAAATCTAATACTTCATTTTTTAACCAGGTGACATTTTTGTGGGCTGTACAAACATTCATGCAAGCATCAGGGTGTAGCGTACCCTCCTTTCCATCTTCCCCAGGGGTATATCCCTGATGCACCACAATATACTCTAGAATTGCTTCATAGTCGGCCTGCGTCATTTTGATTGAGTCTGCATAATAGTGCATATAGGCCATGGACAATAACTGAAACCAAGCCTCACAACTACCTAAGTAAGATAAAGGCATAGAAATTAATAGATCATTCTTATGCAAAACTGAAGGAAGTAGGCCACATACCCAGAACTCTGTGACATTGGTTGTTCTATGCACCTGATGGAGCATTTGAATAAACACATTCTGAGTGTATGTTTGTCTATGTCTCTCCTTATGCGGGGCCAATGTAAGAAATGAATGCTCTGCTGGCACTGGGGTAGTTCCTATCAGAGTATGTATAGGATGCTGATCTTCCAGATACCAAACTATTCCAAACAGTGTTATCATCAACACCAGAATGAACACCACCACCACCACCCTGCTTCCAGTGGACCAATTAGACCATCTGGGCCCATTCTGCCATATCGGAGAAGCCATTAAAGGGTGCTCCTCTCTCATTGTTTCACGACCAAAAGGGTACATAACTAGAAAGTGTTTAGGGAAAGTCAAATCTGCTGTACAACCATCCAGAGGGGTTTTCTTCTTCCCTGTGTCCGTCAAAAGCCTCACAGGCAGGCTTCTATCGTTCATCAATGTTGTCTCTCCCACGATGGAGCTGCACACTTACAACTCAGCAACACAATCGCGGCCCATGCTGTAGACAGTCCTTCATTCAGGATAGGGTAACCTCCCTCCGGGGCAAATACCCTCAACGATCCTGTCCAGTGTTTTAGGCAGTGCACCTGTACTTTACCCTGAACTAAAGCAGATACCAGGAGCACAGCACCTGCGCCCTAAACTCAAGTCTTTCCCTAACTCCTGTGTTGGCCTGCTGATGCACTGTCTTTCCGTCGGGGCCGCAGATTGTACCTAGTGTGCCCAGGCACTTCGTCATCAACAAACAAAGGTAAGAGCTCACACTCTGCTGGGGATCTGGACTCAGGTAGCTGCACTGCAGGAGCTGGGATACCTGGGGCGGCGCTTATCTCAGGGGGGACCGCTTCAAGCAAGATCTCATCACTTTCCTTGTCGGTCTGTGCTCTCTCAACTGGGCACCAGAAAAGGGAACAAAACGAGGTACCAGCTCTCCTTCCTGGTCTGCAATCCCATCTTTCACCCAGGAATCATACGGGAGCGGCAGAGGGACCCTCTTTACGTGAGAAGCGTGCACCCAGTGCTTCCGGCCGTCCACCTTCACAGCTGTCCTAGTGGCCAAAAGCACCTGGGTAGGGCCCCTCCACCGCGGCTCCAAGCAGGACTTGCGCTGAAACTGGCGGATCAGTACATAATCCTCCGGCTGGATCTGATGTCCGGGACCCTCTGGCAATGGTTGTAGGGCGGCAGATATCTGTTGGTGAACAGAACGGAGATCTTTAGACACAACATACATATAATCAATCAAGAGAGGATATTCTATCTCTGAAAATCTTCTAGGTCTGGGAACGCCCCAAACATTAGCAGGGCGCCCGAAGACCACTTCATAGGGAGACAATCCAGTCCTGGAATGTGCAGTCACCCTCGCTGACATAAGTGCTAGGAGTAGTGCGTCTGGCCATTGCAATCCTGTACTTTCATGAATCTTTGCTAGTTTCAACTTGAGAATGCCATTATATTTCTCAACAAGGCCGGCTGACTGTGGATGGTTTGCTGCATGACATTTTTGCACTATTTGCAAGCCTTTACACACCAATTCAATGACTTTAGCATTGAAGTGGCTCCCGCTGTCACAGCAGATCACACGTGGCAATCCGTAGCGCGGGAAGTACTCCTTCAAAAGGGCTTTTGCTGTCGCTATAGCCGTGTACTCTTTAGTCGGGTAGGCTTCCACCCACTTACTGAATGCGCAGACCACCAGTAATACATATTTTTAATTGTTGACCCGTTCCATCTTGATGAAATCCATCTGGATGACCTCGAAAGGGAAAGAAGGTGGTGCAAAATTACCAGCAGATGTAGGGGTGCCTTTTCCGGGGTTATGCTTCAAACAGACAATACAATGTCTCACCAAGTGTGTTACGACTTTTGGGATATTTTCATTCTGCTATACTGGGTCTAGCAATTTACAAATACCCTTTGCACTAATGTGTGCCGGACCGTGAGCCATAGTGACCACAGGGAGAACAAAGGCATTGGGTAACAGCCATCTCTGTCTTCCTGACAAATCAGTCCAACATCCATCCTCGTCCAAACGTCCTATCCACTCCTCCCACATGTCTAGTTCGTCTACAGTAGCCTCACTCTGTATTTCCCTTACACTTTCCACAGTATTCTCGAACATCCCATTATCTGGGACCCATCTAGCAGGACCTGCCACGAACATTTTATTCATTTTGGATCTGGCTGTTTCTTTAGCTGTTCTGTCTGCGAACGCATTGCCTCTTCCAACATCATCCGTGACAGACTTATGGGCGCTACACTTTATTATAGCCACGTTAGCAGGAAGGGTCAGGGCTGATAACAGTCTAAGTATCAGTGGACCATGTTGTATTCTATGGCCGTGTGATGTCAGGAACCCTCTCTCTGCCCAGAGGCGCCCAAAATTATGGGCCACCCCGAACGCATACTGGCTGTCGGTGTAGACATTTACAGACAATCCTTCACTCAACTCCCAAGCCCTTAGAAGTGCGACCAACTCTGCTGCCTGGGCCGACTGGTATGGAATGCGAGACATCTCAACTACAGTGTGTAAGGTACTGATTGCATAGCCTGCAGTAGTAGTGCCATCCGGCAGTTTGAAACAAGAGCCATCGACATATAGTTCCCCTTGGGGTTCAGATAAGGGAACATCAGTCAATTCTGCCTGTCCCTTCGTCTCCTCCTCGGTCCAAAACAGACAATCATGGACATCATTGTCCTTTCCGTCTGAAGGGAGGGGTAGTAACGTGGCTGGGTTCAAAGTAGCACATTGTTTAATGGTAATGTGTGGAGCGAACAAAGTCAATTCATATCCAGTCAGACGTGCACTAGTAAGGTGCTGTGTCTTTGTCTTGTTCAGAAGCGTATGTGTTGTATTTTATACCTTTCTATTGTTCTCCCCTTTCGCTATTACATTATTTCCTGCATTGGTACCTTCCACTTTCCTTCCTTCCCTCTCTCTCTTCCCCCCCTCCTTCTTTCTCCACGGTTGGTACTACCCTACTGTTGGCCAAGAGGCTACCTTAGAATGTTGGTGACAGAACCTGTTCATGGCAGAGCAGCTGCTGGATGTGGAATTGTGGAGGTAGAAATAAAGACGTATCTTACCTGTACCTGGCATCTTCATCATTGTAACACTGGCGACGACTTGTCTGCGCAAGGGAGCAGCATCTGCCTCCTTCCCTTCTGTGTACATCCACGAGCTGAGAATTTGCGTAAAAATACCTTGTGGCCCACAAGGTCAGGTACATTCATCTTTTGTACTTCAGCCTTGGCAAGTTATCAGCCTTCAGAATCTGCGAGTCCTCATCAACCCATCGAGTTAGTTGGATTATTTCCCCATTACGGATTAAGTAAACGTCAGATTGGTGCATTAATTTTAGACATTGACTTTGCTGGACCTTGCTGTGACACCATCTGACAGCAGCGTTCATGGGTGCTGCCTAAGACAGCTAGACTGTTCCTGCTCTGCCGGGACTGTGGGCTTCCCTTCCTTTAGTGCGCTAGTGACATTTATGAGGAGCATTTTTGGGGGTTCTATTTGGCACTTACTTTCGTGTCAAGTCTACGCTTCACTCACGACGTCGAAGAACCGGAGGTTGCAGCACGCTTCCGTGTCCAGAGGTTCTCCCACAGTCCCGCATGATGCCACGCCTTCAGCTCTAGCGCAGCTCCGCCTGCTGACTCGCCTTCAGTTTTAACAGCCATTGGGAAGTTTGTGGAGGCTTTCCATCTTAGCTAGGGGATGCGCCGAGTCACGAACACGCCCATCTCCTCAAGCACTCCGTATCGCTAGCTGCCATGCCTTCAGCCCTAGCGACGTCCCGCCTCTGACTCGCCTTCAGCTTAGCGGCCTTGGTGGTGTCTGTGGAGGCGTTACTTCATAGCGAGGAGGTGCGCATAGCTCACGCACTCGCCCTTCTCAACTCCTCCTCTGATACTCGGCTCTCTCAGTTTGTTTTCTTGGCAACGTTTACGAACTGAGGAGAAAAGTTTCTCACTATTTTTCAAATATACTATATCCTAACTATAGATTTTATTCCTAGTCAATCTCCTTCATTCCTGTGCCTGCACTTTTTGGAAACCACGGTGATAGGCACACCTTTGGCTTTCCATCTACAGCCTATTGCATTTCCTGTGGAGGCTTCCACTTTACAATCCATTATCCTCAGCTATTATTGCCTGTCGCATCTTCAGCATTTCCCAGTGACAGGCACACTTATCCTAACATTTTCAGCATTGGTTACTGCAAGCCTGTCACTCTTACTTCAGTGATAGGCACATTACTTATGAAGTCCTCAGCTGTTTAGCCTGCTGCATCTTCAGTAATTCTCAGTGACAGGCACACTCCGGCTTACAATTTCAGCGTATGTTACTGCAAGCCTATCACCCCACTTCAGTGATAGGCACACTTCTTACAAAACTGTCATTTTCACTATCAAACAATATGTTTTATTGAATTTAATGCCTGCAACCTTATTCTTCACAGTGACAGGCACAATCCTTCAGGTTTGTGTTTTCTCTGCTGCCACTCATCACAGTTGGATCATGCCTGCCTCCTTGTGCCTCTCAGTGACAGGCACACTTGCAAATTTAAAGGTCGAAATTTTACGGTTCACGTGGTGGCACGCACACCCAAACGTGTGTCACGTCTACAACAGTGATACGCACTAATTTACCCCATTATCTTTTCATCTGTTGGCATTGCCGTTCCTGTAGCATTTCCTATGATGGCTGCAAGTATGGCACAACCTCCGCCATTTCTAAATGAGTTTGGTGAGCCAAATAGCCCCTGGAAGGAATGGGTGAAAATTTTCGATTCTTATTTAATAGCTATAGGAGGGGAGAAGTTTGGCCCAATAAGGAAGCAGCATATTTTACTGCATAATCTCGGTACTCATGGCAGAAAGATTTTTGACACATTACCAGATATACACCAAGGTTCAAATGTCACGGATGAAGAAATAGATCTTTACAATTTGGCCCTACTTAAGTTAAAATTACTTTTCAGGGACAAAGTGAACATAGTCGTAGAACGACACAAGTTTTTTAGTAGGGTCCAAGGGAAGCAAGAGAGCATTTCTAACTACGTTGCTGTGCTAAGAGGGTTGAGTGAACTTTGCGAATTTGGGGATCTTAGAGATTCCCTGATTAGAGACCAACTCGTTAGGTGTACTAACAACCCTAGAATCCAAGAAAAACGATTGCAAAAGCAACCAAATCTTCACGAGGCAATCGAGATAGCCAAATCAATAGAACACACTGCATTGTGCATAAAAGAAATAAAAACACCACTGAGCAATGAACAAGTGTCAGAAATAACCGATTCATCTGGAGAAGATGCAGTTTGCAAAGTGACAGAGAAGAGTCCTACCCACTTACATACCAACGAAACAAGTAAACTTAAATGTTATCGATGTGGCAGTAGCAACCACTTAGCTAACCACCCTAATTGTCAAGGCAGAACATCTACTTGCAGAAAGTGCAATAAGAGAGGGCATTTAGCTAGAGTGTGCCGCAGTACATCCAATAAACCATCTGGTGTTAATGACACATCCGAGAACAAAATGCAGAGTGTGAAGAAAATTGTTTTTCAGATTCATGAATTCAACGGAGTAAATCAGATCAAGTACCCTCAATGCGACATTGGATTAAATGGGAAAACAATAAAAATGTTTGCGGACTCATGCTCGCCGTTTACATTCCTCAACATTTCTGACTTCAAGAACATGGGGATTTGCGAGGAGAAGGAACTACTGGTTGCAGACATTTCCCCTAGTAGCTATACTAGGGATTCTATCCCAGTGAGAGGGATGGTTAAATCTTGCATCACTTTCAAGGACCGTTCCACCACAGGGACGGTTTACATTGTTGAAGAGGGGTCCAATCTCCTTGGGTGGCAACACCAGAAGGAACTTGGTATCACTCTCGACCCTAACAACCCGGAACAAGTGCTTGTCATAGACCAGAATGTAACAGGAAATGAGATTTGTGGCCAGTTCCCTGATGTGTTTTCTAGCAAGTTAGGGCTTCTCAAACACTTCCAGCACCGCATTAAGTTGAAACATAATGCAAAACCAATAGTACACAAGACCAGACCCATACCACACCTCCTGTGGGAACCACTTAAAAAAGAGTTAACCAAGTTACAGAATTTAGGCATCATCCAACCCGACGACTGTTCCGAATGGGTTGCCCCCATTGTCATTGCTAGGAAGGCACAGGGGGAGGACATCAGACTTTGCATTGATCTTAGAGCTCTCAATGACAGAATACTTATTGAGAGACACCCTTTGCCCCGCATACACGAAATCCTTAGCACAATGGGTGAGGCTACATGCTTTAGTGTCTTGGACCTTTCCATGGCATACCACCAGGTGGAGTTACACCCTGATTCTAGGGAACTTACTGCATTCACCACTCCCCTAGGCACATTCATGTTCCGTAGGATGCCATTTGGTTTGGCCTCAGCGGCCGGTGTATTTCAGAAGATCATGCAGCACATTTTAGAGGGCATACCTAAGACCCTATGCTTCCAGGACGATGTTTTAATTTATGGTGCCACCACAGAAGAACATAATAAGTATCTCTTTCAAGTCCAGTCGAAATTTAAAGAAGCAGGTCTAACTCTCAAAGAAGAAAAATGCCAAATAGGTGTAGCTACAGTCGATTATCTTGGGCACACTATTACAAAGGATGGTTTCAAACCTAAAATGTGCCTTGTGGAAGCAGTGAAGAATGCTCCTGCTCCCACCAATAAACAAGAACTCTTGTCCTTCTTAGGCCTGGCAGAATATATGGCTAAATACGTAAAGAATGTTGTTGATTTGACTAGCAATCTCAGAGACCTTACCAAAAACCACATACAATTCAATTGGCAAGAGGAGCACCAAGAAACTTTTGAGAAAGTAAAATGTGCCATAATCTCCACTCCATATCTTTGCAATTTTGACCCTAGTAGAAAGACCATACTCACAACTGACGCCAGCAATAAAGGACTTGGTGCCACTCTATCACAAATCATTGAAGGCAAGGAGCGTATTGTAGCATTTGCCTCACGCACCCTTAGCAATCCTGAAAAAAATTACTCCGTACTTGAAAAAGAGGCACTCTTGTGCTTCTGGGCCATCAAGCACTTCAAATTTTATTTTTGGGGCATCAAATTTACGGTGCGAACTGATCACAAGCCCCTCATTTTTATGTTCAACCCTAAGGGAACTTTTTTTTTTATAACTTGTTTTTATTGGCATTTATAGTAATCACACAGGAGCAGATCTCAATATTATCATCAGCTACTTTCCCAACAGCATTACACCATATCGTTTCAGCCAGAGGGTAGATGCCATTGCACAGTGTCCGTTAGTGTCATCTATCTAATGCAACGAGATTGATTTCAGAGACATTACATGCAGTGCAGGGTGGCGATTGTAAGAGGGGACACAATAGCAAGGCCGGGCCTCTTATAGATGCAATCTCGGTGTATTGGTAATCGTGGGACTTCTGCCTAATTACCATAGCTCAAAACGAAACTCAAACCCAGCAGACTTTGGCCTAAGGGACATACCTTTCAAATCTGCTCGCAGGAATCATAATTGCAACTAAGAACAGTACATTCATCATAAAGAGCAAAGAGATGAAGAGAGAGATAGCAGAGAGGGAGCAGCCAAGAGAGGGGAGGGGGCGAGATGCGTGGGAGAGATATGGCGGGGGGGGTTCTGCCGCCGCCTGACACCGGGGGCGTTGTAGGCGCTGTGGCAGCCAGAATCATTGGCGGTCACTGGCGTCATGCAGGTAAAGGCCAGGGTCGCCTACTGCAGAGGAGGGGTGGGGGCATCCAGGATCTGGTGTGCAAGCGCCACCCGGGGTGGGGTTCGAGTAAGTCCATCGGTGGATTTCCAGAGGCTATCTGCATCTGGTGGGTATACAGCGTCTTCAAAGAGGCGCAGAGCCCGCAACCTCGGGGGTTGAAGTCGAGCGTGCTCCAGTCTGCAGAGATAGTCCACAAGTAATTGCCACAGTTTGGTGAATTTAGTGTCCTGTAGCTGCAAGCGCGCCGTGAGTAACTCCATTGCCATCGTGTGCCATAGGCGGGTGAACCAGACGTTGATCGGGGGTGTTTCAGCTTTTTTCCAGTAAAGAGCAATGATCTGCTTGGCAGCCCCAAGCATGTGGAGGCTGAGATGCCAATCACGGTGGGTCATGGCACGCAGGTTCACCGGCTGGAGGCCCAGGACAATCGCAAGCAGGTTTTCGGGCAATGGGTAGCCTATTACCAGTTTGATATGACTGAGAACCTACTTCCAATAGATGGTCAAGAGTGGGCATGTCCACCAAATATGTAGAAAATCCCCGGTGCGTTGGTGCAACGCCAGCATAGAGGTGAAGAAGTGGGAAACATTTTATGCAGCCTGTGAGGGGTGTAGTACCATTGTGTCATAACTTTATACACGGATTCCTACTGGGGTATGCTAGGAAGACCTTCGGGATATCTCGCCACAGGTGTTCCCATTGGGTGGGTGTGATGTCAGTGTCTGAGACCGACTGCCACCACAGCTGGTAGGCATGTGAAGTGGCTCGCTGTGAATGCTGGAGGACTTGATATGTACGAGAAATTAGTCCCCTGGAGTTATCGAAGGAGCGCACCAGCCGCTCGAACGAAGTGAAGGGTCGAGTGGCCACCCGTGTCAGAGAAGACGCCTGAACCCAATGTCGAAGTTGAATGTATTGAAATCTAGCCCCCTCTGATAGCTGGAAATCCCGTTTACATTGTTCAAAAGTTTTGAAGGTGTCCCCCATGAAGAGGTCCCGAATCGTCCTACACCCCCCTCCGTCCAGTCTGCAAAGTAGGGCCGGTGGGAAGCAGGCGGGAAGTGAGAGTTGCGAGCAATGGGAGTATGGGGGGACGGGAGGATGTGAGGCCGCTGTGTATTGCTAATTTGTCCCAAATCTCGAGAACCGTCTTAGTAGGAACCGCGATATAGGCGCTGCGCGGGCGGGCTTCCCGTGAGAGCCATGCAAGGTCCCAGATGGGGCGACAAGTCACTGCCCTGTCCATATGAAACCAGACTTTTTCACTCTCCCATGCCATCCACTCCGAGATGAAGCGGAGATGTGATGCCCAATAATATTCCAACAAGTTGGGGCAGGCCAGCCCTCCCCTATCGCGCAGTAGCATGAGTATTTTATTTGAGAAACGCGGCCTACTCCCTCCCCATATAAACGTGGTGAGCTCGCGCTGAAGGCCCTGAATCTGATGCTCCGGGATGGGCATGGGTAGTGTCTGGAAAAGGTAGAGTATCTTTGGGAGGATCGACATTTTGACCGTATTCAAGAGCCCCAACCAGGATAGTGGAAGGGATTTCCACATTCTCAGGTCAGCTATGACGGCGTTTTTACACTCCTGCCAATTTGCTTGAGACCATGTGGCAAGGTTAGAAGTCAAATTGAGCCCCAGATACCGAATAGAGTGTGACGCCCATTGATAAGGAACAAGGGATTGGAGTGTCGCGATCTCCTCCGCAGGGATCGTGAGATTGAGAGCCCATGATTTCTCATGGTTGATTTTAAGCCCCGAGACCTGTTCGAACAAGTGAAGCAACTTATGCAGGGCAGGTAGAGAAGTTCGTGGGCGTGATAAAGTGAGAAGGAGGTCATCAGCGAACAAGGCTATTTTGTGGTCCAGTCCCCCAAGTGTGATGCCATGTATGTCGGGAGACTGGCGGATCATGATGGCCAGTGGTTCCACTAAAAGAGCAAATAAGAGGGGGGACAGGGGACACCCCTGTTGGGTGCCCCTGTGGATAGAGATGGGTTGCTTGAGCTGGCCGTTGACCCGCACCCGAGCCAGAGGAGAGAGATAGGGAGCCATAATTCTAGCGATCATCTGTGGACCAAACCCTATTTTCTGTAGGACAGCTCGGAGGAATACCCAATCTACTCGATCAAATGCTTTCTCAGCATCGAGCGAGAGCAAGCAGGAGGGTATCCTCCAATGGTGTGCCTTCCCGATTAAATGGGCAACACGCCGTACATTGTCTGCCCCTTGTCGTTGGTGGATAAAGCCCACCTGGTCCGGTTCAATGAGTCCAGGGAGGTGCAAGTCGAGACGTTTAGCTAGTATTTTAGTATAGAGTTTGAGATCCGTGTTTAGGAGCGCGATGGGACAGAAGGAGGAGCAGAGCGTATGATCTTTCCCCGGTTTGGGGATTAAAGCGATTTCAGCCATGGCTATATCCGTGGAGGGCCCCACTGCGTCTGAAAAAGAGTTGAAGAGACGGAGCATATGAGATTTAAGTTGTGGGAAGAATGCGCAATAGAACGAGACCGGTAGACCGTCCGGCCCCGGGGTTTTGCCGAGAGGAAGATCCTTTAGAGCGCCAGCGAGCTCCTCCGGAGTGATAGGTTCCTCCAGTAGTTGAGAGTGGTATCTGCTAATCGGAGACCACTCGCAAGCCTCCAAGGCAGCGAGCACCCGATCTGAATCGGGCGACTCCCTGGCATAGAGGGACGAGTAGTAGTTCTGGAATGCTTGCAGTTTGGCGACTTCGGTGGTGGCCCAGGTACCATCTCCCAGTTTAAGTTTAGTGATGTGCGCCTTGGCGGCCCGCGTCCGAAGGCGGCGTGCCAGGACCGTGCCCACCTTGTCCCCCATCATAGTATCGTTGTCTCAGGGCCAAGAGAGCATGTTCTGCCTTGTTGGTTCTGTGCACCCGGAGCTGGCCCCGGAGTATAGCAAGGCGCCTCTTGTGTAGCGCCAAGGGGTGCTCCTGGTCCAGCCGCTCAAGCGCCTTTATGTCCCGAGAGAGTTTGTCTTCAAACAAGCTGGCTTCCCGAGCCCGAGCTATAGCAATGGATGTGATGCTGCCGCGAATCGTGGCCTTGAACGCATCCCAGACTACGGGGAGTGGGGTCTCTGGGAGGTCGTTGGTCTCGAAGTAGGACGTGATAGCTTCCTGGAGCTCCACCGCGTCCACGGGATCCCGGAGGATATGAGGGGGAAAACGCCACCGAGAGGGACGGTTGGGACGAGAGAAGTGATCCTGAATGAGAAGTTCCACATGAGCGTGGTCAGAAACAGAGATGTCAGACATGGACGCCGAGAGGGTGTCCTTGACAAGGGAGTGTGAGACGAAGAGGTAGTCTATGCGCGAGTAGGAGCGATGAACATGAGAGTAATAGGAGTAGTCGCGGGCGTCTGGGGAGTGGTATCACCAAATATCTATGAGGCCAAGGGTAGTCAGTTGCTTCTTTAAGGCAGAGGACATAGCCCCCGTCCCATGGAATGAGCCTTTGCAACGGTCGAGTCCCGCCTCCCATACCAGATTGAAGTCTCCCCCAGGATGAGACAAGGATCATCGTGTGTTATGTGTTCCCGCAACAAACCGAAAGGAGTCCTGAGCCTGGTTCGGTGTGTAAGTATTGCATAAGGTGAGGCTTCGTTGCCCAATCTTGACCATCACTTTGAGGAATCTGCCATCCTTACTATGGACTACCCTGGAGTCCCCCTGGTGAATGCCTGCTCGACAGAGGATTGCCACCCCCGCTGATTTAGTGGGTGCGGATGCCCAGAGTTGAAGAGGGTATCGAGGATGAGCCATGCGAGAGACATCCTCTCTCAGAAGATGAGTTTCTTGCAAGAATATGATGTCCGGGTTTTGCAGTAAGAGGTATCGCCATATCAGGCGGCGCTTGTTGGGGGAGTTAAGTCCCTTCACGTTAAGGGAGAGGAGCTTCAGACAGGGTACAGAAGACATGATATCAGTGTACCATGTGCGAGCGCCATCTCGGGCAGAAGAGTACGGGTAGGACGCAGAGTATCTCCCCCCCCCAACGCATCTCTGGATAAGACAAAGAAGACAAAGGCCATATTGTTCGTTGTAGGGCCTAGCGCAGTGCTTGGGGAGAAAAGGACAATCTGCACTAAGGGAACCCCCACCACGATCAGGACCGCCCCCCGCCAGAGATAGGGGTAGGAAGAGGGAAAAGAAAGAGGTGAGAAAGAGACATAGCATCCAAAAAGTAACAACGGCCAACGTGGCCAACAAGGTCTATTCCAGTCCGGGGATAAGCCAGGCGCAGAGACACAGGCCATCCCAGAGATGTCACTCTCTAAGGAATAGAAGTGGAGGCGGGTCATAGGAGGTCAGCATCACCCGCTAGGAGTGTAGTCCGGAACCGCCGTCGGATTGCAGTTCAGGCACAGGGCAGTCATGTCAGCAAGATGGCGGTAAGGGGGTGGGGCGCCAGTCCCACCTCCGCAAGAGGTCAGCACAGGGGGTGAAAAAAGGGTAGACATCTGGCAGGTGCACTTAATGACTATTTTTCAGATGGCTGGGAGCCTGAGGGCAAATGTCCACCTTCCAAGGAACGGATATGCTGTATAATGTCCTGTTTCTCCTGGGATGAAGTGCAGATTCCCCGGGGGGAAGGGCGTCTGGAACGATGTACCTTAGTCCATTGGGGTTTTGCAGGCTCGCGGGTCCGAGGAGGCAGGCGCTAGCGGGCGGCGTGTCTGGGATCTGGAGCAGTTGGGGTGCCACCCGGAAGGACCGCAGCACCCGGCGCTTTGACTCCCACTGGAAGATAAGTGCAAACGGATGCCCCCACTGGTAGCGGACCCCCAGCTCCCGTAGCTTATCTGTTATGGGTCAAAAGTCTCTGTGGCGGCGGAGCGTTGTGGGTGCAAGGTCCTGAAACAGTTGTATGGGGGTACCCTTGTATGTAAGCTCTGCTTTGTCTCGTGCTGCCTTGAGGATGGCCTCCTTCTCTGTGAAAAAATGGACCCGGGCCAAGATGTCAGGGATGAGGCCAGGGCAACCAGGTGGACCAGACACTCGGTGGGCACGGTCCAGGGCCGGCGGGGATGCGTCGTCATCTCCCCTAATGTCCTGAAACAGGTCCGCTACAAAAGTCATAATGTCTGAACCCTCTGCCCCGACCGGAACCCCCCTTAGGCGCTGGTTATTGTGGCGCCCCCTGTTTTCCAAGTCCTCCTGTTTGATCTGCAACTCGATGTGTTGTTCCTCCAGGGTGGCCAAGCGCTGCCATGGGTGTTCCTGATCCTCCGAACGGGCATCGACTGTCCTTTCAAGGTCGTCCACTCTCCCTCTGAGCTCCACCACGTCTCTCCGGAGTTCCTTGACACAGGCCTGTACCTCTGTTTGAAGAGAGCCAATTTCGGATTTGAGCTCGTGCATGAGGTTGGCCATGAAGGACTGTGTGACAGGGTCAGAGGGCCCCCGGGCCGATGATGCCATGTCCACCGCAGGGGTTTGGTCCCGATTTGTTCCACAGGGCCGTGACCAGGTTGTCTTTAGGGGGTGCAGAGGGTTCTCTCCCGGTCCGTGATCGAGTCATGACCCCTCAGAGTGTTATGCAGCAAGCAGGGGGCCCAGGCGAAGGGGCGCAGCACAAGGTCAGACTGCTGGCCGGTCCGCTTGAGAAGGGTAGACCAGCCAACAGAATCAGGAGGCCGTCGAGGTGAGGGCCGGCGAGGGCGGCGTGACGTGAGGACAGCCAAAGGGCGATTCCACAGGGCCCCCCGGGTGTTCCACTGGCCAAATGGGAGTGTGTGAGGCACGGGCAGGGTGGTCCGTTGAGGCAGTAAGGTCCAGGACAGGCAAGTGATCGGTATCGCCACACCTCCACCAGGGCACGTAGGAGAGGGCTGCCCCCATAGACCAGGCAACAGGTTCAGGAGTTGAGGCGGCACTCGGTGGTAACACCCCCCTCTAGGGCCCTCTAGGGGGTCTGTCAGGATCTACACAGGTACTCGTAGCTTTGGATAATGAGGCATCCACTTCCCCCGGGAAAAATTCAGGCAGCAGCACGCAGCGTGGACTCACCGGGGTGCTCCAACGAAGTCACTGCGCCACAGCAGGGAAGCAGGCCAGGGCACCAAGCCTCCACAGTCCAACCACGGGGGTCCAAGACAGCGGCGAGGACAGTGCAGCCGTATGTTCCCAGAAAAGCTGCGAGTAGGGGCCCCGGCCCCTGGGTCATCACTCCAGGCCTCCAACGCGGGAGCATGCACCCCAGTGCAGTGTTAGAGTAGTGCAGAGAGCCCAAACTCACCAGGCGCCCCCCAGAGTCCAGGTAGGCCCAGGATGGCTGTCGCCCTGCCCCCGGCCGAGGCGCGATCTGATGGCGCCCAACTCTCCGCTGAGTGTGGCTCTGCGCCTCCGGCAGTGTCAGCAGGGAGTCCCCGGGGCCCAGCTGTGATCAGAGAGGCCCCACCAGGGTGGCGAAGATGCAGGTCAGGCTCCGTAGATCCGGGGGGGCCCAAGACGGCCTGTGCCCCGCCCCCGGCCAAGGCGCGCTCTGGCGGCTCCCAACGTATTGCTGTGTGAAGCCCGGTGCCCCCAGTAGTGTCAGCAGGGAGTCTCCGGGGCCCAGTTATGATCAGTGAGTCCCCGCCAGGGCGGTGGAAGTGTAGGGCAGGCCCCACGAGAACCCAAGGTGGCAGGGCGGCAGGAGTCAAAGAGGGCCGCCAGGCCGATCACCGGGAGAGAGAGTGCCTCCTGTGGGTTCCTCCCAGAGGGCAGTCCAGCACCACCAGTGGCATCAGCGGGGGGGTTCTGGGGGCCCAGCCGGATGCGAGGTGTCCCCGCCGGTGTGCAGGCAGCGCCGGTCAGACCCCGCGTGTGACCAACACAGCGGAGTCCCAAAATGGCTGCCAGGCCGGGTGTCGGCAGAGAGGGCCCTCCCCAGGAATCAACGTCGGGTCACCCCAGCCCCCGTACCTCCGCTGTAAGTCTTGTTCTAGTCTGCTAATGATCCCCGGTCAGGGGGTGCAGATCGGTGCTGGAATCCGCTCACCCTGGGGTGCACGGGCCGAAGTCTCTAAAATGGCGGCTGTACTCCCGAAGGCCAGGGCGCGCACCCACCGGCTCTGCTCACACTGCCGCCGGCCGTTTCTGAGGGACGCCGGGCATCGAGACAGTCGCCCAGGCTCCTCCGCTGATCAGGCACCCCCAGTCCAAGCACCCGCAAGGCTGCAGTGCCGCTTAAAATGCTTGTGTTACCGGCGGCGGCCCGGAGCTCCCACGGCGTGCGTCTCACTCCATCAGTAGCGAGACCACGCACCCCTAAGGGAACTTTTAACAGCACCCCAAGGGTGGCAAGATGGGTGCTGGGTCTTGAAGGATTCTGTTTCAAAGTCGAGTATGTTGCGGGTGAACACAACTCAGCTGCCGACTTCCTTTCAAGAGCGCCCCTAAATGTGGAAGAACAATTTGAAACCACAGAGTACCCAATCTTAGAAATTCACTTGTCCACCATTAGCCCTGCTGAATGGTCTGCTTGCCAAAACCAAGATGATGTCTTGACTCAATTGAAAAACTACACATTTCATGGATGGCCAAACACGCGCAATGAAGTCAACCAAGCAATATGTAAATTTTGGGAGGTCAGGAACGAAATTAATCTACACCAAGACCGCGTTTGGAGAAACGACAAGATAATACCCCCGGCAGGATTGAGAGAAAAAAATCATTGATCTCGTTCATGAAGGCCACCTTGGGCATAGTTTGACCAAATCCAGACTCAGAGAACGCTATTGGTTTCCTGGCATGGATTTGTGGGTAGAAACCAAGGTTAAGGACTGCAACGTATGTGCAAATAGTGATAAATCAAAGATTACACAAAAAGCACTGTTGTCTCCAGTATCCATCCCGTGCAAACCATGGGACAAACTAGCCCTTGATATTATAGGTCCCATCAACAAAACGGAAGTTACAAAACGCTTTGCGTTTGTGTTAACGGATTACCAATCTCACTGGGTCGTCATTAGAATGGTCAACCTTACGACTACAGAGACACTCATAAACTTCTTAAGAGACACTTTCGCATCTGAAGGCATCCCCTCGAGTATAGTGACAGACAACGGGGTACAATTCACTTCTACAGCTATGACATCATTCCTTTCTAACTTAGGCATCACTCAATTAAAGACAGCTCTTTACTGTCCCAGGGCCAACGGCCTGGTTGAAAGAGTCAACCGAATGGTTAAGGAACACATCCAACTTGCATGCATCAACCGGTTGCCAGTTGAAAATGTACTACAAGACATGTTATGGGCTTACCATACTACACCTAACCAAGTCACTGGCAACTCCCCATTTTCGTCCCTCAGAGGGGGAAAACCTGGTACTAAGTTCTTCCCTAATTGGATTGGTGGGGGGAAGCCGTGGAGCACTATGTGAGTGTGACAAGCACAAAGGTCGATACACATCAAACCAAATATAAACGTTACTATGATATCAAACATGGAACCAAAAAACAGAAGTGGGCGGTAGGAGACTGGGTATCCGTAAAAAGACCCACACCTAGTGGGGAAAATGAATCCAAGTTGTTTGACCCCATGAAAATTGTGGAGGTAAAACAGAACACTGTTACTCTCGAGAACGGCCAAAGCTGGAGCATGGACAGATTGTCAAGATCTCCTGCCCCAGACTTGGCTCTAGCAGGTACCTCCAGCTCAACGGATTACATAATCGACCTCCCGCAATACCGCAAGGAGACAATGTGATACCCCGGTTCTATCTATGGACTTAATTATCTTTTTCTCCTTCTATTGTTGATTCAACTTATGCGTAAACTTGTCTCCTCTTCATTTTGGGAGGAAGATGTGTTGTATTTTATACCTTTCTATTGTTCTCCCCTTTCGCTATTACATTATCTCCTGCATTGGTACCTTCCACTTTCCTTCCTTCCCTCTCTCTCTTTCCCCCCCTCCTTGTTTCTCCACGGTTGGTACAACCCTACTGTTGGCCGAGAGGCTACCTTAGAATGTTGGTGACAGAACCTGTTCATGGCAGAGCAGCTGCTGGATGTTGAATTGTGGCGGTAGAAATAAAGACGTATCTTACCTGTACCTAGCGTCTTCATCATTGTAACAGTATCCACAGCATGAGGTACCATTACTGTGAGATCAGTGTCAAGGACGAGCCCTGTTGATTGCCTGATAGAAACTGCCACAGCCGCGGCAGCTCTCAGACAGCTCGGGAGCGCTCTGGCGACTTTATCAAGCATGGCAGAAAAATAGGCGCAGGGTCTCTGCTTACCACCGAAACCCTATGTCAGGACAGAAAGCGCGCAACCATCTGCCTCATGTACGTAGAGCACAAAAGGCTTCTGGTAGTCAGGAGTACCAAGCACAGGAGCAGAGCAAAGCGCAACCTTTAGTTGTTCAAAAGCTTGCTGGTATGCAGGTGTCCAAGGCAAGGGTTCATGCACATCTTTGGTGGTCAGGTAAAGAAGGGGTTTTGTTAGTAGAGAATAGTTGGGGATACAATGCCGACAATACGATGTTATCCCAATAAACGCGCGTACCTCACGTTGGGTCTTGGGAACAGGCATATTAGTGATGGCAGCTATGCGCTCTGGGGTTAGTTTGCATCCCTCCTTTGACAGTAGGTGACCTAAGTAGGTGACCTCCTGTCGACAATATTGAAATTTTGAAAGTGACACCTTGTGGCCATGGTATGCCAAATGTAAAAGTAATTTAATTGTGGCTTCTCTGCAGCCCATCTCAGTATCTGAGGCCACAAGAAGGTCGTCAACATATTGTAACAGCACATTACCAGTAGGGAGTTCTAGAGAATCCAATTGTGTTTAATGCTTGACTTTATATACTAGGGCTTTCTGTATAGCCTTGAGGAGCACGACAGAATCTAAAGCTTCGACCAGCAATTGTAAAACCGAACAAATGTCGGCTATCCGTGTGTATTGGTATATTGAAAAAGGCGTTCTTTAAGTCAATCACAGAAAAGTATTTTGCGGACGGGGGAATCATTGTCAAAATAGTCGTAATGTCCGGAACCACTGGGTATTGGGGAATAACAATCTTATTAACTTCTCGCAGGTCGATAACAAAATGGTAAACATCTGGGTGAGCATCAGGAGAATCTACAGGCATCTTTTTAAGGATAGGAAGAATAGGGCTATTGCACACATTCGCCACTGTTTCTTCAACCACTCCCATTTTAATCAAATCCTGTATTATTTGTAGGAGAGCTCTTTCTCCTGCCTGCGAAATCTTGTACTGAGGGATACGTGGCAATTTGGCATTATCCTTGAGCTGAATGGACACCGGCGGGATCTGGAGCAATCCCACATCTGTGTCCCCTGTGGCCCACAATGTGCGTGGTATTGTCTCAAATTCCTCAGGAAGTGGGGCATCTTTAGCAAAACACTGTTTGGCACGGGCCACCCGTGGGCCAATGGTCATATACACACCATCAGGAGAGCAGAAGAACGTAGCATGTAATCTTTTTAACAAATCCTGTCCCATCAAATTTTCCCCATAATTAGACGTTAATAAAAATGGGGAATCAACCTTAATGTGACCGATTAAAGAGGTTTGGAAATGGGGCTAGCAACCGGCACACCAGAGAAACCAACCGAAACATTATTTTGGCCAGACAAAGCTGCCCTCAGGACCAGTGAACGGGAAACAGAACTATTCATAGCCACAGTGTCGACTAGAAATTTTTCTGTGCCTTCTAAACCAGCGGTGACATAGGGTCCGCGCTGATCTACAGGCACCACGACTAGTCCCTCACCCTGTCCCTGTCTGTCCTAGCTGTGAGACAATCCAGTCACCTCGTCCATGTCATAATCGTCGTGATAGTACTGTCAGCCCCTAGGGTTGTCAAAGTAATTCCCACTTTGCCTATTTAGTGATGTGTCCTCTGATTGCATTCCCCCTCGGCCTCCTCCTCCTCCTCGTCCACGTCCTCTATACTCTCGGCCTCTCGGCGCCTCTCCGTTTTTCTCCGGGCACTCATCCTGCCAATGTCCTTCCTTTTTACAATACGCACACTGATTGGGCCCAAGGAGCGCACCCGAGGCACCACCCCTATTGGACCAAGGGAATCGCTGGGCTGACCCCGAACCTCTTCCTCTTCCATTACCCCTCGCAACCTGCTGCAACAGCACCCTCGTCTTCAGATCCTTTGCCTTTCTCTCCACCTTCTCTTTCTCCTCATTTTCCCTATGCTCATAATACTGGGACATACTTAAAATCATGGACAGGGACGATGTCGTCAACGTACTTTCCGACGCCCGCAACCGTGTGACGCAGCGGTCATGGCGACTGAATCCGGAACCCGGGCGCTCACAGTTCGATCCCCGGCGCCGGTGGCAGATCAGCCTAGCACCATGTGACTCTGGGCAATAGCTCGCTTAATTTTCCCGACGGCCCCCAGCGCCTTGACACCCTCGGGTAATTGTTCGCGCTTTACAAATACCGTGTTGTGATCTCAGGGAGAAAATTAGTGACAAATCTGTTAACAAACAAACGAACACCACCCTCCTGAGACAAATCCTGACCACTAAAGTCTAGGAACACCCCTTCGAATCTGGTAAAGAAATCAGACACACTCTCATCCTTTTTCTGGCGGCACGCAGTTAACTTATACCAATACACCTTCTTCGACGGGATAAGGGAGCATGTATGTTATAATACGACCTGGTAAGGGTAACAATTCCGCTTTCGGCTTGTCACCAGGCTTACGCTCTCTATCCCAAGCCTTAATCTCATCCCAGGTACCTCCTAATTCCAGTGCATGGTCTTGCATATGAACTTGCCTCCATATATCAACCGGTACCAACAAGCCAAAAAACAATTCTATATCAGCTAGTGTCATCACAGTGGAGGAGGCCGCCTCTGTCAATTCTTTGTAATATGCAGTGGTGTTTTTTCGAGGGTCCGGCAGCTGGCTCTTTAAAGACAGGACCTCACTCCTCTTCCAGGGAGTGTAGATCCACTGTTCTTGAAACCGGGCATCAACTCGTTGACGAATCACTGTATTTGTCGAGTCACGCAGTTCTGGTACTTCTGGATGATAAATGGGATGGACTTCCCTCATAGGATGTTGGGCCCCCATGGTCGGGATCTTTTGGAACAATCTACCTCGGTACCCCACTAATGTCGTCACATTGGCAAAAACTTCATTTGGGGCCATGCCCATAGCATAGACCCTGTCTCGTATATCGTATATAATCTGTGGTGCAACGCCCTGAAAGCACTGCTCCCACAATCCTATTTATGTAGCTGACATATGCTTAAGAGCAAGTTGCTGTAAAAATGGTTCATAGTCTTTCATCACACTCCACATATCTTCCACAGTCTAAATCGCATTGCGAGCCCACTGGGCTGCCTGATTCGCCACCATCGTCTTTTCCTCATCGCCCACTGCAGAACGCACCAACACTTTCTCCATGCGATCTCACGCTGCTGCCCAATTCCCTTCAAACATCCCTCGCACAGGCGTATCAACAGTTGGTAGCGTTTGAGGTGTCACCCCCGTGGGAGAAATAGTGGATGCAGAGACAGGAATCATCATATAAGGGGACAGTACTGTAGGGGTGGAAAGAGCCGTGGTAGCCGAAGCGGAATGGACGGACAGGGTAGGGAGGTTAGCACCACTCGCTCCAGTTACTGGAGTGTGGGGAAGGGGGGCGGGAGGGGTCGGGGCAGAGGCAGTAAAACTAGTTGTAGATGTTTCCAAGTGGGCAGTACTAGGAGCCGGGGACTGAGATGTCGGGACTTTATTTATTTATTTATTTATTTATAGACTGATGTAGTGCTTGAATCACCCCCGAAGGTGGTATCTCTGCGCTGCGGAGCATGCAAGAGAAAGCTGAGGTGTAAGAAAATTAAAACAGGACTGTTTTAAGGAGTCTTCTGAATTGAAGATGATCTGGACATTGTCTCAATGTAATGGGGAGCTCATTTCAGTGCCGAGGTGCAAGATGCGAAAAGGCTTTCCCCCCCATCCTAGACTTCTTGACCCGGGGAACTACAAGAAGAGATTTAGTTCCTGAGCGTAGATCCCTAACGAGGGCATAGTGGTTGAATTTCTCAGCAAGGTAAGCAGGGCACTTGCCAAACACAGCTTTATGGACGGTGCAGCAAATTTTAAACTTGATACGTTTGCACACCGGCAGCCAGTGGAGCTGTTGAAGCAACGGGGCAGAGGCAGTTCTAGAAGGTACGTTTAAGACCAGACATGCCGCTGTGTTCTGGACTACCTGCAGCCGATCCAGAGAAGATTCATTAGCTGATACCAGCAGAGCGTTGCAGTAATCCAGTCTGCTCAGTACCAATGTCTGGATGAGGGTTTTCCTTGAGGAGTCTGGAAGAAAAGAAAAGACACGTCTCAGCAGACTCAGCCCATGGAAACAGGAGCCGACAGTGTGGGCCACATATTCCTTCAAGGTTAGCGCCTGATCTAGGCGGACACCGAGATTTTTTACAACTGTCTTAGGTGCAGGGGGAGAACCGAGATCCGGTGGCCACCAGTTTGGTGACCATAACAATAAGGCCTCACCAAAAAGCATGATCTCGGTCTTCCCTACGTTGAGTTGGAGGAAGTTACTCCTCATCCAATTAGATATCGCTATCATGCCCCAAGAGAAGGTAGCCTGGGCCCAGAGGGTAGATTTATTGAAAGAGAAGATAAGCTGCGTATCATCAGCGTTTGAGATTGGCGTAAACCCGGAGGACCTCAGGAGATCAGCCAAGGGAGCGACATATATGTTAAACAGGGTGGGGCTCAAACATGAGCCCTGTGGCACTCCCTTGGTCAGCTCCATGGTTCTAGATCGAAAGGGTCCGAGGTTGACTGTCTGAGATCGATTAGTGAGAAAGCTTGTCAACCACCGCCGGGCTAAACCTCCAATCCCTATTTCCTCTAACCTCCTAAGCAGAATCTGGTGATCGACCGTGTCAAACGCGGCCGAGAGGTCTAACAGCACGAGAAGAGTGGGTTGGCCCTTATCGGATATATCTGTTCAGGGGCATAAGGAGGCGGGGGATGAGAGTCCAAGAGCTCTTCAACAAAATCTTCACCTTCTTCCCTCGCAACATAACATTTATCAGTCTGCAAGCGAAACTTCCTATCTGCACATTCTATACCCTTCTCTACCTTTTCCCTTTCATAGGCCACTGTTTTTTGTGTTATTGTCTGTGTCTGTCTTTTCCTGTCCTCTTTCTCCGCTCTCATACGCCGCTGCTTTGCTTCTTTCTGCCATACTCTCAAAGAATCAAACATCGATTGCCTACTTTTTCTAGCAAACAATTTGTCCTGTAAGAAATGTAATTTCTTTTCATCAAACGAGCCAGCAAGTGGCCATTGCAGTTCAGCATTGTCCCTCGTATATTTATGCCACAACATGCTAAACATAATAGGGCCAATGCCGTGTTTCATGTATACGTCAAAATTTGGGGAACCCTCCGGAGGTGCTGGCTGGCTCTCTTCCAATCGAGCATCAGTGGAGCAACATCGACATCCGAAACACCCTAACTTACTCAAACAAGGCATCTTAATATAAGACACGTGCGCTGTCTCCAACGGACAGATAAAACCCAGAGCAACAAAACGATCTGAAAACCAAACCAACGCAGTCCAAAAACCGCACTCTACAGTCCAGGAACTGTGCCAAATTCAGGAAGACAGGCCCCACTAGCCCCAGACCTTTTCAAGAACAAATCCAATTACCGATTGGTCTGGCAGATCACCTGCGAACGGTCCCGGACCTTTTCAAGAGTAGGACAATTACTGGTTGGCCCGGTAGACCGTTCGCAAGCGCTCTGTGTCCCTCAGGGGTCCGCAGAACCACCAGGTTCAAGACGAGACAGTCTGCAGACTGTTCCAGGACACAGCCCGTCGGCTAGTGTCGTTCAGACAGGTTCAGGACACAGCCCCACTGGCTGGTGTCGTTCAGGAGTGGCGCCACATTTTACCAAGAAGCAAATCACTCACCTGGTGCATTCAGGTTGATTCAAATTATTCTCCACTGCCGACTCTTCGGACCAAACAGTCAATCTCCAAGGTTTCGCCTTCTCAGGACCCCAGCCGGTGACCACTAGCCGAGGATCCACCCGATCGGAAGGGCGGGGCAGCTGCGAGAACCAAGCTCGGTCTTGTAGATGTGGGGCCCCGGTCCGCCCAACGGACCAGACACCTCCCCGGCCCCTGCGACCCGATTACGGGTGAACGGGGCCACAATTCGTGGGGTCCCTGTTCGGGCGCCAACTGAAGGACATGGCCCTCTAAGGGCCCCGCGGCTTTTTTCCACAACCACCTGCTATGCCTTCCCAAATGAAGAATTGGTCAGTCAGTAGAGAATACACACTTACTTTATTAGTAGTTCTCTGCAGAGAGAGAGCCCCGGTCAGACCTGCACCCTAAGATGGACGCTGAGGGGACTGCCTGCCCAAAGCGCGCTAATACATGATAAAGCTTTCTCGAGACCTCAGCCACGCCTACTATGGAAAAATACCGGCCGGAGCCGGAGATCAACAAAGAGGGTACAGAGAGATGAGCTAACACCTGCCAGATGGGTGTATTATCAGTGCTCCAAGGCCAATGTGTCGGGCTTCAACGTCTCCTAACGTGGGAGCAGAACTCCACATACAGAAAGGAATGTACGACAAGAACATCTATTCATTAGCAGATCCGACTTCAACCTTGGGGAGCAGAGAAAGAATAATAACGCTATACAGTTTTACAGTTCTGCTGAAGCAAGCGAAAAACAATTGAGGCCTAGTGTGGCTGCAGCCTAGACAGACTTCTAGTAGTCGCACATTACAACATGGAGGCACACAAGCCAACAAAGCTTGCATGCCGTAAGGATAACTCAGTGGGTTTCATAATGCTAATACAAATGGCGTCTATTTAGCCACCTAATGCTAACTTATATAATAGATATAAATGCATATTATAAAAGTGGATTTCAAACCTAATGGGAGAGAGGGAGCGAAGGAAAGAGAGAGAGAGGGAGAGAGGGAGAGAAGGAGAGAGGGAGCAAAGGAAAGAGAGAGAGAGGGAGAGAGGGAGAGAAGGAGAGAGGGAGCAAAGGAGAGAGGGGGAGAAGGAGAAAGGGAGAGAAGGAGAGAGGAAGAGAAGGAGAGAGGAAGAGAAGGAGATTGGGAGAGAAGGAGAAAGGGAAAGAAGGAGAGGAAGAGAGAAGGAGAAAGGGAGATAAGGAGAGAGAGAGAGAAGGAGTGAATGAGAGAAGGTGAGAAGGAGAGAGGGAGAAAGGGAGTAAGGGAGTTAAGGAAAGAGAGACAGAGAGAAGGAGAAAATAAGAGAAGGAGAGAGGGAGAGAAGGAGAGAGAGGGATAAGGAGAGAGGAAGAGAAGGGGAAAGAGAAACACAGAGAGAGGGAGAGAGAGAGAAGGAGAGAGGGGGAGATGGAGCAAAGGAGAGAGGGCGAGAAGGAGAGAGGGGAGAAGGAGAGAAGGAGAGAGGGTAAGAAGGAGAGAGGGGAGAAGGAGAGAATGAGATAAGGAGAGAGGGAAAGAGGAAGAGAAGGAGAGAGGGAGAGAAGGAGAGAGGGGGAGAAGGAGAGAAGGAGAAAGGGAGAGAAAGAGAGAAGGAGAAAGGGAGAGATGGAGGGAGAGATGGAGGGAGAGAGGGAGAGGAGGAGAGAGGGAGAAAAGGAGAGAAGGAGAGTGGGAGAGAAGGAGAAATGGAAAGGAGAGAGGAAGAGAAGGAGAGAGGGAGAGAAGGTGAAAGGGAGAGAGGGAGAGAAGGAGAGAGGGAGTGAAGGAGAGAGGGAGAGAGAGGGAGAAGGAGAGAGGGTGAGAAGGAGAGAAGGGGAAATGGAGGAAAGGAGAGAGGGAGAGAAGGAGAAAGGGGGAGAAGGAGAGAGGAAGAGCAGGAGAGAAGGAGAGAAGGAGAGAGGGAGAGAAGGAGAGAGGGGAGATGGAGAGGAGAAAGGGAGATAAGAAGAGAAGGAGAGAGGGAGAGAAGGAGAAAGGGAGATAAGAAGAGAAGGAGAGAGGGAGAGAAGGAGAGAAGGAGAAAGGGAGAGAAGGAGAGAGGGAGAGAAGGAGAAAGGGAAAGAAGGAGAGGAAGGGAGAAGGAGGGAAGGAAAGAGGGGGAAGGAGAAAGGGGGTAAAGGAGAGAGGAAGAAGAAGGATAGAGGGAGAGAAGGAGAGAAGGGGAGAAGGAGAGAAGGAGAGAGGGAGAGAAGGAGAGAGGGAGAAGGAGAGAAGGAGAGAAGGAGAAAGGGGGAGAAGGATAGAGGAAGAGAAGGAGAGAAGGAGAGATGGAGAGAAGGAGAAAGGGGGAGAAGGAGAACGGGAGAGAGGGAGCGAGGGAGAGAAGGAGAAATGGAAAGAGGGAGAGGGGAAGAGAAAGAGAGAGGGAGAGAAGGAGAGAGGGGGAGAAGGAGCGAAGGAGCAAGGGAGAGAAGGAGAAAGGGAGAGAGGGAGAGAAGGAGAGAGGGAGCGAGGGTGAAAAGGAGAGAGGGAGAAAAGGAGAGAAGGAGAGTGGGAGAGAAGGAGAGAGGAAGAGAAGGAGAGAAGGAGAGAGGGAGAGAAGGAGAGAGGAAGAGAAGGAGAAAGGGAGAGAGGGAGAGAAGGAGAGAGGGAGTGAAGGAGAGAGGGGGAAAGGAGAGAAGGAGAAAGGGAGAGAAGGAGAGAAGGTGAGAGGGAGTGAAGGACAAAGGGAGAGAGGGAGAGAAGGAGAGAGGGAGCGAAGGAGAATGTGAGAGAAGGAGAGAGGGAGAGAAGGCGAGAGGGAGAGAGGGAGAGAAGGAGAGAGGGAGAGAAGGAGAGAGGGAGAAAAGGAGAGAAGGAGAGTGGGAGAGAAGGAGAATTGGAAAGAAGGAGAGAGGAAGAGAAGGAGAGAGGGAGAGAAGGAGAGAAGGAGAGAGGGAGAGAATGAGAAAGGGAGAGAGGGAGAGAAGGAGAGAGGGAGTGAAGGAGAGAGGGGGAAAGGAGAGAAGGAGAAAGGGAGAGAAGGAGAGAAGGTGAGAGGGAGTGAAGGACAAAGGGAGAGAGGGAGAGAAGGAGAGAGGGAGCGAAGGAGAATGTGAGAGAAGGAGAGAGGGAGAGAAGGCGAGAGGGAGAGAGGGAGAGAAGGAGAGAGGGAGAGAAGGAGAGAGGGAGAAAAGGAGAGAAGGAGAGTGGGAGAGAAGGAGAATTGGAAAGAAGGAGAGAGGAAGAGAAGGAGAGAGGGAGAGAAGGAGAGAGGGAGCAAAGAAGAAAGGGAGAGAGGGAGAGAAGGAGAGAGGGAGTGAAGGAGAGAGGGAGGGAGAGAAGGAGAGAGGGTGAGAAGGAGAGAGGGAGAAAATGAGAGAAGGGGAGAAGGAGAAAAGGAGAAAAGGAGATAGGGAGACAGGGAGAGAAGGAGAGAGGGAGAGAAGGAGAAAGGGAGAAAAGGAGAAAGGGAGAGAAGGAGAAAATGTGAGAGGGAGTGAAGGAGAAAGGGAGAGAGGGAGAGAAAGAGAGAGGGAGTGAAGGAGAGAGGAAGAGAAGGAGAGTGTTAGAGAAGGACAGAGGGAGAGAAGGAGAGAGGGAGAGAGGGAGAGAAGGAGAGAGGGATAGAAGGAGAGAGGGAGAGAAGGAGAGAGGCCAGGGTCACTCCAGGGCAGATAGGCAGTCAATGTGTCCAGCCAGGATCACTCGAGGGCAGTGGGGCAGTCTATGTGTCTGGCCGGAGTCACTCACGGGCAGTGGTCAGTCCATGTGTCCGGCCAGGGTTACTCCAGGGCAGATAGGCAGTCAATGTGTCCATCCAGGGTCACTCCAGGCCAGTGGCCAGTCCATGTGTCTGGCCGGAGTCACTCACGGGCAGTGGTCAGTCCATGTGTCCGGCAAGGGTCACTCACGGGCAGTGGTCAGTCCATGTTTCCAGACAGATTCACTCACGGCCAGTGGTAAGTCCATGTGTCTGGCCAGAGTCACTCACGGGCAGTGGTCAGTGCATGTGTCTGGCCAGGCTAACTCCAGGGCAATGGTCATTCCATGTGTCCGGCCAGGGTCACTTATGGGCAGTGGTCAGTTCATGTGTCTGGCCAGGGTCACTCACGGGCAGTGGTCAGTCCATGTGTCTGGCCAAGGTCACTATGAGGCAGTGGTCAGTCCATGTGTCTGTCCAGGGTTGCTCAGGGGAGGTGGTCAGTCCATGTGTCCAGCCAGGGTCCCTCCAGGGCAGTGGGCAGTTCATGTGTCCAGCCAGGGTCACTCACGGTCAGTGGTCAGTCCATTTGTCTGGCCAGTGTCACGACAGGGCAGTGGTATGTCAATGTGTTCGGCCAGGGTCACTCACAGGCAGTGGTCAGTCCATGTGCCTGGCCAGGTTCCTTCCAGGGTAGTGGGCAGTCCATGTTCCTGACCAGGGTCACTCCAGGGCAGTGGGGCAGTCCATGTGTCCAGCCAGGGTCACTCCAGGGCAGTGGGGCAGTCAATGTGTCCTGCCAGGGTCACTCACAGGCAGTGGTCAGTCCATGTGTCCGGCCAGAGTCACAATAGGGCAGTTGGTGAACAAGAGGCCAGACGGGGCCACTGAACTGCCAGACCCTGCTCTGGACACTGAGTCTTTCTGGGTTGGACAGTCAATGTATCCGGCCAGAGTCACTCACGGCCAATGGTCAGTTTATGTATCCAGCCAAAGTCACTCATGGGCAGTGGTCAGTCCATGTGTCCGGCAACTCATGGGCAATGATCAGTCCATGTGTCCAGCCAGGGTCAATCCTGGGCAGATGGACAGTCCGCGTGTCTGGCCAAAGTCACTCACGGCCAGTGGTCAGTCCATGTGTCCAGCCAGAGTCACTCCAGGCCAGTGGTCAGTCCATGTGTCTGGCCGGAGTCAATCACGGGCAGTGGTCAGTCCATGTGTCCAGCCAGGGTCACTCACGGGCAGTGGTCAGTCCATGTTTCCGGCCAGATTCACTCACAGCCAGTGTTAAGTCCATGTGTCTGGCCAGAGTCACTCACGGGCAGTGGTCAGTCCATATGTCTGGCCAGGGTCACTCCAGGGCAGTGGTCAGTCCATTTGTCCAGCCATGGTCATTCACGGGCAGTGGTCAGTCCTTGTATCTGCCCAGGGTCACTAATGGGCAGTGGTCAGTCCATGTGTCTGGCCACGGTCACTTCAAGGCAGTGGTCAGTCCATGTGTCCGGCCAGGGTCACTCACAGGCAGTGATCAGTCTATGAGTCTGGCAAGGGTCACTTAAGGGCAGTGGAGAGTCCATTTGTCCAGCCAGGGTCACTCCAGGCCAATGGTCAGGCCATGTGTCTGTCCTGGGTCACTCCAGGCCATTGGTCAGGCCATGTGTCTGGCCAGTGTCACTCCTGGGCAGTGGGGCAGCCCTTGGACAAGAGGCCAAAGTCACTCCAGAGCAGTTATCAGTCCATGTGTCTGGCCAGGGTCACTCACGGGCAATGGTCAGTCCTTGTGTCCAGTCAGGGTCACTCACTGGTAGTGGTCAGTCCATGTGTTCAGTCAAGGTCACTCATGGGCAGTGGTCAGGCCATGTGTCCAGCCAGGGTCACTCCAGGGCAGTAGGGCAGTTTATGTATCTGGCAAGGGTCACTCCAGGGCAGATGGGCAGTCAATGTGTCTGGCCATGGTCACTCACGGGCAGTGGGGCAGTCAATGTGTCTGGCCAGGGTCACTCATTGGCCATGGTCAGTCCATCTGTCCAGCCAGGATCACTCCTGGGCAGTGATCACTCTATGTGTCTGGCCAGAGTCACTCACGGCCTGTTGGACTTGGCCCTTTTTGCAGGGTCATCCCTGAACTTTTTGCCTTCCTCCTAGCCTTTTTTCTGACATGGTGTTGGTGGATTTATGACTCTGGGCACTTTTTCACTGCTGATCAGTGTTAAAGTGCATATGCTCTCTATGGTAAATTGATGTATGGATTAGTGACTCCAAGATTGGCTTGATTGGTTTAGTTGTCAGACCCTAGTACAGGGCACTGCGTGTGCCCAGGGCTTGTAAATCCAATACTGCTGGTGGGCTTGCAGCACTGGTTGTGCCACCCACAGAAGTAGCTTGTAAAGTGTGTCTCAGGCCTGCCATTGCAGGGCCTGTGTGCAGTCTGGTACTGCCATGTTAACTGGGCAAGTGCACCCACTTGCCAGTCCCTAAACCTTCCCTTTTATACATATTAGTCACCCCTATGGTAGGCCCAAGGGCAGGGTGCATTGTAGGTAAAAGGTAGGACATGCCCTGATGTGTGTGGCATGTCCTAATAGTGAATTACAGCCATTTTCGTTGTTCACTATTGCAAGGCTACCTGTTCCCCATAGGCCAGAATGGGCAGTTAGATTATTACATTTTTATAATCCTAACTGACTCAGGGAACCAGGTAGAAATTCGAGTTTAGTATGCCTGAACTCAAAATGATAAAATACATCTTTTAGTGAAGTTGGTTTTAACATTCTGTGTTTGAAAATACCACTTTTAGAAAGTAGGTATTTTCTTGCCTAACTATCCAAGCCTGCCTCTGCTAGGTTGTGTATTCCTTGTCTGGAGTTTGAGTGACAGGGGCTGGGGGCTGCCAGGAGACAGGGTGAGTCAGCACAGGGCTGAATAGAGAGATCTGCATGCAGATAGGAGGGAGGAGTTGCACCTGGGACCTGAATAGGGCTGTGCCTTCCCTCCACAATGCTGGCTCCACCTCCTGTGGTGTGTCTGATGTCCCTGGCCTACACTGTGAAAGGAAAGAAGGAGTCTTGTCAACAAAGTGCTCCAAGACTGACCAGAACTGGTTTTGACTAGGCAAAGGCCTCTCTGCCTTCAGAGAACAAAGAGAAAAGTAGTATAAATATTGGGACCCAGACCCAAGAACTTTGGATCACTTCTGGGAATCAAGACGAACCTTTGCTGAGGAGAAGAACCAGGAAGCTGAAGGAGGAGACAACCCCTGTGCTGTGTGTTTTGGGGTTGGCCTGCAGTGGTTGCTTCATTGCCAAAGAAAGGAGAAAAGGACTGAGTGTGCTTTCTGTCAACTTGAAGAAGAATCTCCAAGGGCTTGAACTAGAGCTTGCCTCCTGCCTGAAGTCTCAGGGATACAAGACTTCACCAACCAGCTCCCCCCCTGAATTCCCTTGCTGGGAATTGAAGTGCCTGCTGTTGTGCTGGGCCTTCTGAGAGACTGCGTGTCGCTGGGAGCTGGAAGCGCGACGCAACAACGAGAAGCGTGTCGCCGCCGCAGCCGCTGTCATCGCATCGCCGAGGAAGCGAGACGCCGCTGCCGCTGTCATCATCGCATCGCCGAAGCGCGGCGCATCGCCGGAGAAGCGGGACACTGCCACAGAGGACATTCAAGGTACATTGAGAGTAAAGTGTCGCATTTCCAACTTGAGAGAACTGAACTATTTTATAACATTTTAAAGTCTATTTTTGAGTACAGTATTGTGGATTTTTGTCGTTTGGTCTTGTGTTAAGTCTATATAAAAATACTATTTTTATAATACAACCTGTGTGGTGTCCATCTGTAGTGTTTTCACTGTATTACTGTATGTGTTCACAAATGCTTAACACACTGCCTCTGAGATAAGCCTGTCTGCTCGTGCCAAGCTACCAAGGGGGTGAGCAGGGGTTATTTTAGGAGTGTAGCCGCTTACCCTGACTAGACGCAAGGGTCCCTATTTGTACCAGGTACCTACCTATGCCAACTAGAGACCCCCAAATCTAACATTGGTGGTCAGCGGTGAGGATTTGGACTCGCATTTGTGATTCATGTACAGTAATTGGTGTACACTACTAGTGAGTGCAGACCATAACGCAACCACATACTTTTTGAGAGGATTTTTCCTTGGAACTTCTTTTCTATTTTTGATTCTTGAGAACTGCCAGTCTTTTTGTTACCATGAGCAAGTCAGCATCCACAGTATCTGTAGACATCATATTGGAAGAAGAGAGAATTGATACTTACACTGTGCCTTATCTCAAAGCTTTGTGCAAGAAATTTAAAATCTCTGTGAAAGGCCTCACCAGGAAAGAGGAATACCAGAAGGCGCTGAGGGCCTGGGTAGAATCTAGGAATGCCAGTGAGCATCCTGAGGAGCCAGTAATGGAGGCAGAGGATTTAAATGAGCAACTTGAGGGGCCAGTGGGCCCAACCGGAGGGAAAGAACCTTCAGGGGCGGGCAGCAGTGTTTCTTCCAAGGGATTGTCCCCAGGAGAGCTGGAGGACAGAGCAAAGGAGAGGATGCATAAGTTGGAGCTAGCTAGGCTCAAAATGGATGGTCAGAAAGACATAGAGAGCAAGAAAATAGAGCTTGGGATGGAATTAGAGATGAAGAAGTTAGCCTTAGAGGAAAAGAGGATGCAAATGGAGCATGAGTTGAGAATGAGGGAGCTTGATTTGGAGCTCGAGAGGCTTGAGGCCATGAGGGTCTCAGCCCAGCAAAAAGAAATATGTGAAGCTCAAGAAGTGAGCTTGGCTGAGTTGGAGGTGGAATCCAGCTCAGATGGTGGCAGCAATATTGAATTTTCTAGGGCTGAGGGAGTAGTACACACACCCAGAGATGTGGCGCCTGACTTGAAGGAAGGGGTTAATATACACCAGGAGGTTCAAGGATATGAGGTAGCTCCAGTGGTGTGCAGTGTCCCTGAGGTGGATTGGGGAACTGGCACAGGGGTTCATAGTCCTAGTGATGGGAGGGACGCTCTACTGACTCTAGATGAGAGGTGCAGGGAGAGGGGTTCCCCCATGGTTGAAGTCCTGGTGTGTGAGTGTGAAGACCGCCCAGAAGAGTGTGGGTTCAGTGATAGAGACAGTCAGATACTGTCTTGCCAGTCTCAGGAGAGTGGTGTGGGGTACGTGTGCAAGGCACTGGATGGTGAGGTGAAGGATAGTTTGGTGGGACTGTGTGATCCAATTTTGGGAGAGCATATTGTAAGTCCCTGTTTTCCAGAGCTATGCCAACACCTGTTGGAGTGTGAGTTCTCTGACCCCAGGGAGCTCACAATGGAGGCAGACCTTTTGGTGGATTCCAGAGGGTCTGAAGAGGCATTGGGGAGTGACCCTAAGAGGAGTGGCTCAGGTGTCTTCCAACCCAGAGTGGTGGGAGAGGTTCAGTGTAGCCCAGCTAGGTCCCGTGGTAGTGGGAGGGGTGTAGGGGCTCACGTCCTGTCTCTGCGGAGAAGGAGTGAGTGTGGGGCTGCGTGTCCCAAGGTGCCCGAAACCCAGTCTCAGGGCCTGGATGGTTCTTTAAGGGAACACCAGGTAGGGAGCCTAGGCTGTCCTGATGGGCTGCCCGTTGAGGAGGATCTCCTAGTATCTAGAGAACCTGGAGCGTCTGTAAATGGAGCTCCAGTGTTTCTGGTGTCTGGCGGTGCCGCTCCACTTGGGAGGGTGCAGAAGTCCAGAGTGAGGGGTGAGAGGGGGAGAGAGTCCCCAGTGGAACAACCAGTGGGTCAGGGGCCAGCCAGAAGGGCTGAGCCTCCTAGGAGTGACCATGGTGAAACCACTTCTGTCCTGGGGGATCTTCACGTGCTGTCAGATGGACACGGTCGGGAGATCTGCCCCAGGCAGACTGTCACACAACACATGAGAGATGTGTTACCCTCTGGGGGGGCATGCGTGCTCCCCAGGAAGTCCTGGTGCACCAGGCAGATTCTTACACAGCTCTAGAGGAGTGTGTTTCCCTTGGGGGGGGGGGGGTTGGTGTACCCCCCCGGAAGTCCTGGGTTGCCAGGCACAGGTCCAGCCTAAGGGTACAGACCCTGGGTTGGAAGGCCAGGTTCAGGGTGTCTCCCCTGACCTGGAGGAAGGGGCAGCTGCTAACAGTGCCCCTACCAGTTTGTCTTCTGGGGGTACCACTCCTGATGGGAGGGGGCAGTACTCTGGAAGGGGGTGCAGAGGGAGGGAGTCCTCGCCTCTGACCCCGGTTCAACTGGAGGGTTTAGACCCTAGATTGGAGGACCAGGTTCAGGGTGTCCCCCTGACCTGGACGCCCAGTTGCAGGATAGAACCCCTGAACTGGTGGTTGAATTGTGCAGGACACCTGCCACAGGTGCCCTGGCAATTCTGGAAGGGGGTACCACTCCAGGTGGGAGGGTACAGAGCCCCAACAAGGAGGAGGAGGACCGGGTGTGGGAAAGCCCACCCCAGTCTCCTGTCCAGCCACCGGGTATAGGCCCGGGGCTGGTGGGTCAGTGCCAGGATGTCATACCTGACCTGACAGGAGGGAGAGGGGACAAAGGGTGCCAAGCACCTGGGGCTACTGCCCCCCGCTCTCTGATGCCACAGAGGTTTGAGAGCCCTGAGAGGCATAAGGCCTGGGTGTCATCCCTGCCCACTGTCAGTGGCCACTGTGGCTTGCTGTCTGTCTGTTGGGACACACCTGTGAGTAAGTTAAGGTTAGGTGCTGCACAGGTGGTGTCCACAGGTGAGGAGAAGGGTTCCCCATGGATTAGCTTGGTGGGCCCTGAGAGTATGGACAGAGGGATTCCAATAGGTTCAGATTGGCGTAGAACTGGAGTATGCCCCTGCTGTTGTGGGCCAGGGTCCAGGTTCTATCGCCCAAAGCAGGGAAGCCCGTCAAGGTAGTGATTGGTCTACCCTGCGTTTTTGGCTGGAAGGGGGTTGTGTTGGACTTGGCCCTTTTTGCAGGGTCATCCCTGAACTTTTTGCCTTCCTCCTAGCCTTTTTTCTGACATGGTGTTGGTGGATTTATGACTCTGGGCACTTTTTCACTGCTGATCAGTGTTAAAGTGCATATGCTCTCTATGGTAAATTGATGTATGGATTAGTGACTCCATGATTGGCTTGATTGGTTTACTTGTCAGACCCTAGTACAGGGCACTGCGTGTGCCCAGGGCTTGTAAATCCAATGCTGCTGGTGGGCTTGCAGCACTGGTTGTGCCACCCACTGGAGCAGCTTGTAAAGTGTGTCTCAGGCCTGCCATTGCAGGGCCTGTGTGCAGTCTGGTACTGCCATGTTGACTGGGCAAGTGCACCCACTTGCCAGTCCCTAAACCTTCCCTTTTATACATATTAGTCACCCCTATGGTAGGCCCAAGGGCAGGGTGCATTGTAGGTAAAAGGTAGGACATGCCCTGATGTGTGTGGCATGTCCTAATAGTGAATTACAGCCATTTTCGTTTTTCACTATTGCAAGGCTACCTGTTCCCCATAGGCCAGAATGGGCAGTTAGATTATTACATTTTTATAATCCTAACTGACTCAGGGAACCAGGTAGAAATTCGAGTTTAGTATGCCTGAACTCAGAATGATAAAAAACATCTTTTAGTAAAGTTGGTTTTAACATTCTGTGTTTGAAAATACCACTTTTAGAAAGTGGGTATTTTCTTGCCTAACTATCCAAGCCTGCCTCTGCTAGGTTGTGTATTCCTTGTCTGGAGTTTGAGTGACAGGGGCTGGGGGATTCCAGGAGACAGGGTGAGTCAGCACAGGGCTGAATAGAGAGATATGCATGCAGATAGGAGGGAGGAGTTGCACCTGGGACCTGAATAGGGCTGTGCCTTTCCTCCACAATGCTGGCTCCACCTCCTGTGGTGTGTCTGATGTCCCTGGCCTACACTGTGAAAGGAAAGAAGGAGTCTTGTCAACTAAGTGCTCCAGGACTGACCAGAACTGGTTTGGACTAGGCACAGGACCCTCTGCCTTCAGAGGACAAAGAGAAAAGTAGTATAAATATTGGGACCCAGACCCAAGAACTTTGGATCACTTCTGGGAATCAAGACAAACCTTTGCTGAGGAGAAGAACCAGGAAGCTGAAGGAGGAGACAACCCCTGTGCTGTGTGTTTTGGGGTTGGCCTGCAGTGGTTGCTTCATTGCCAAAGAAAGGAGAAAAGGACTGAGTGTGCTTTCTGTCAACTTGAAGAAGAATCTCCAAGGGCTTGAACTAGAGCTTGCCTCCTGCCTGAAGTCTCAGGGATACAAGACTTCACCAACCAGCTCCCCCCCTGAATTCCCTTGCTGGGAATTGAAGTGCCTGCTGTTGTGTTGGGCCTTCTGAGAGACTGCGTGTCGCTGGGAGCTGGAAGCGCGACGCAACGACGAGATGCGTGTCGCCGCCGCAGCCGCTGTCATCGCATCGCCGAGGAAGCGAGACGCCGCTGCCGCTGTCATCATCGCATCGCCGAAGCACGGCGCATCGCCGGAGAAGCGGGACGCTGCCACAGAGGACATCGTCGCATCACTGGAGAAGCGCGTCGCAGGGCCTGTCACGGCTCCAAAGATCATCGAGTCGCCGCACGGCCGTTGGGCGTGCACGCATCACACCAACGTTGTCGCATCGCAGCCAAGACGCCATTTTGTCGCATCGCACCGGAGAAGAGTATCGCATCGAGGTGCCATCTTGTCGCATCGCACCGGAGAGCAGTAAGAAACCGACGCATCACCTCCCCACACAGTAAGGAAGCGAGCATCAACTCCCCTGCGCAGCAGTAAGGAACCGACGCATCCACTCCCCTGAGTGTAAGGAACCGATGCATCACCTTCCCTGCGACCCTTTTGTTTTCTTTGCGTTACGCATTCAAGGTACATTGAGAGTAAAGTGTTGCATTTCCAACTTGAGAGAACTGAACTATTTTATAACATTTTAAAGTCTATTTTTGAGTACAGTATTGTGGATTTTTGTCGTTTGGTCTTGTGTTAAGTCTATATAAAAATACTATTTTTATAATACAACCTGTGTGGTGTCCATCTGTAGTGTTGTCACTGTATTACTGTATGTGTTCACAAATGCTTTACACACTGCCTCTGAGATAAGCCTGCCTGCTCGTGCCAAGCTACCAAGGGGGTGAGCAGGGGTTATTTTAGGAGTGTAGCCCGTTACCCTGACTAGACGCAAGGGTCCCTATTTGTCACAGGTGCCTACCTATGCCAACTAGAGACCCCCAAATCTAACACGGCCAATGGTCAGTCCATGTGTCCAGCGAAAGTCACTCATGGGCAGTGGTCAGTCCATGTGTCCAGCCAGGGTCACTCCTGGGCAGTGGGGCAGTCTATGGATCCATCCAGGGTCACTCCAGGCCAGTGGTCAGTCCATGTGTCCAGCCAGGGTCACTCACAGGCAGTGGTCAGTCCATGTTTCCAGCCAGATTCACTCATGGCCAGTGGTCAGTCCATGTGTCTGGCCAGAGTCACTCACAGGCAGTGGTCTCTCCATGTGTCTGGCCAGGGTCACTCCAGGGCAATGGTCATTCCATGTGTCTGGCCAGGGTCACTGATGGGCAGTGGTCATTTCATGTGTCTGGCCAGGGTCACTCACAGGCAGTGGTCAGTCCATGTGTCCAGCCAGGGTCACTACTGGGCAGTGGGACAGTCTATGTGTCCATCCAGGATCTCTCCAGGCCAGTGGTCAGTCCATGTGTCTGGCCAGAGTCCATCACAGGCAGTGGTCTGTCCATATGTCTGGCCAGAGTCACTCACGGGCAGTGGTGAGTCCATGTGTCTGGCCAGGGTCACTCCCGTGCAATGGTCATTCCATGTGTCCAGCCAGGGTCACTTATGAGCAGTGGTCAGTTCATGTGTCTGGCCAGGGTCACTCATGGGCAGTGGTCTGTCCATGTGTCTGGCCAACGTCACTATGGGGCAGTGGTCAGTCCATGTGTCCGGCCAGGGTAACTATGGGGCAGTGGTCAGTCCATGTGTCTGGCCAGGGTCACTAAAGGGCAGTGGTCAGTCCATGTGTCTGGCCAGGGTCGCTCAAGGGCAGTGGTCAGTCCATGTGTCCGGCCAGGGTCACTCCAGGGCAATGGGCTGTTCATGTGTCTGGCCAGGGTCACTCATGGTCAGTGGTCAGTCCATGTGTCTGGCCAGGGTCACTCCAAGGCAGTGGTTAGTCAATGTGTCCGGCCAGGGTCATTCACAGGCATTGGTCAGTCCATGTGTCTGGCCAGGGTCACTGTAGAATGTAGGAAGACCGTGGTCCAGGCGCTTATTACATCGAGACTGAACTACGGTAATGTCCTTTATTTAGGTCTACAAGAAGGCCTTCTAAGAAGCCTGCAGGTGGTACAGAATGTCGCAGCCAGGGCGATCCTTCGCTTAAAACCAAGGGTCCACATGGCACCGCATCTTAAATCCCTTCATTGGCTCCCTATGAGAAAGAGGATACTGTTTAAGGCGCTAGTAATATTTTTTAAGGCCCTCCATGGCAGGGGTCCCATCTACCTTAGAAGACGAGTCGACTGGTATATTCCTAAAAGGGCTTTATGATCAACTTTGGGGGACTATGTATGTGTCCCCAAGATGCGGTTAGCACGCAGAGGTGGCAAGTCTTTTAGCCGATTAGGGGCACAGGCTTGGAACAAGCTGCCGTTGCCTCTTAGACTTGCCCAGGACCTTTTGAGTTTCAAGAAGATGTTAAAAACTTGGCTTTTTGGCAACCTATAATCTCTGCTCAGCAGTCTGTGAATCTGTAGCGCCGTGACACTGCTTCGGGAGTAGCTGCGCGCTCTATAAACTCTGTCATTCATTCATTCAAGGGCAGTGGTCAGTCCATTTGTCTGGCAAGGTTTACTCCAGGGTAGTGGGCAGTCCATGTGTCTGGCCAGGGTCACTCCCAGGCAATGGTCAGTCCATGTGTCTGGCCAGGGTAATCAAGGGCAGTGGTCAGTTCATGTGTCCAGCCAGGGTCACTCCAGGACAGTGGGGCAGTCCATGTGTCCGGCCAGGGTCACTCCAGGGCAGATGGGCAGTCAATGTGCCCTGCCAGGGTCACTCACAGGCAGTGATCAGTCCATGTGTCCGGCCAGAGTCAAAATAGGGCAGTCCGTGGATTAGAGGCCAGACGGAGCCACTGAACTGCCAGACTCTGCTCTGGACACTGAGTCTTTCTGGATTGGGCTGTCAATGTGTCCGGCCAGAGTCACTCATGGCCAATGGTCAGTCCATGAGTCCAGCCAAAGTCATTCACAGGCAGTGGTCAGTCCATGTGTCCAGCCAGGGTCACTCATGGGCAATGATCAGGCCATGTGTCCATCCAGGGTCAATCCTGGGCAGATGGGCAGTCCATGTGTCCGGCCAAAGTCACTCACGGCCAGTGGTCAGTCCATGTGTCCAGCCAGGGTCACACCAGGGCAGTGGGGCAGTCCAAGTGTCTGGCCAGGGTCACTTCAGGCCAGTGGTCAGTCCATGTGTCTGGCTGGAGTCACTCACAAGCAGTGGTCAGTCCTTGTGTCCATCCAGGGTCCCTCATGGGCAGTGGTCAGTCCATGTTTCTGGCCAGATTCACTCACGGCCAGTGGTAAGTCCATGTGTCTGGCCAGAGTTACTCACGGGCAGTGGTCAGTCCATGTGTCTGGCCAGGGTCACTTCAGGGCAGTGGTCAGTCCATGTGTCCGGCCATAGTTACTATGGGGCAGTGGTCAGTCCATGTGTCTGTCCAGGGTGGCTCAATGGCAGAGGTCAGTCCATGTGTCTGGCCAGGGTCACTATGGGGCAGTGGGAAGTTCATATGTCTGGCCTGGGTCACTCACGGTCAGTGGTCAGTCCATATGTCTGGCCAGGGTCACTCCAGGGCACTGGTTAGGCCATGTGTCTGGCCAGCGTCATTCACTGGCAGTGGACAGTCCATGTGTCTGGCCAGGGTCACTCATGGGAAGTGGTCAGTCCATGTTTCTGGCCAGATTCACTCATGGCCAATGGTCAGTCCATGTGTTTGGCCAGAGTCACTCACGGGCAGTGGTCAGTCCATGTGTCCTGCCAGGGTCACTCACAGGCAGTGGTCAGTCCATGTGTCTGGCCAGGGTCACTCAAGGGCAGTGTTCAGTCCATTTGTCCAGCCAGGGTCATTCCAGGGCAGTGGGCCGTTCATGTGTCCAGCCAGGGTCACTCACAGTCAGTGGTCAGTCCGTTTCTCTGGCCAGGGTCACTCCAGGGCAGTAGTCAGTTCATGTGTCCTGCCAGGGTCACTCACAGGCAGTGGTCAGTCCTTGTGTCTGGCCAGGGTCGCTCAAGGGCAGTGGTCAGTCCATTTGTCCAGCCAGGGTCACTCACAGTCAGTGGTCAATCCATCTGTCCAGCCAGGGTCACTCCTGGGCAGTGATCCGTCTATGTGTCTGGCCAGGGTCACTCTAGGGCAGATGGGCAGTACATGTGTCCAGCCAGAGTCACTCACGGCCAATGGTCAGTCCATGTGTCCAGCCAAAGTCACTCACGGGCAGTGGTCAGTCTATGTGTCCATCCAGGGTCACTGCAGGCCAGTGGTAAGTCCATGTGTCCAGCCAGGGTCACTCACAGGCAGTGGTCAGTCCATGTTTCCAGCCAGATTCACTACGGCCAATGGTCAGTCCATGTGTCCAGCCAAAGTCACTCACGGGCAGTGGTCAGTCCATGTGTCTGGCCAAGGTCACTATGGGGCAGTGGTCAGTCCATGTGTCTGCCCAGGGTTGCTCAGGGAAAGTGGTCAGTCCATGTGTCCGGCCAGGGTCACTATGGGGCAGTCGTCAGTCCATGTGTCTGGCCAGGGTCGCTCAAGGGCAGTGGTCAGTCCATGTGTCTGGCCAGGGTCGCTCAAGGGCAGTGGTCAGTCCATGTGTCCGGACAGGGTCACTACAGGGTAGTGGCCTGTTCATGTGTCCGGCCAGGGTAACTCATGGTCAGTGGTCAGTCCATGTGTCCGGCCAGGGTCACTCCAGGGCAGTGGTTAGTCCATGTGTCCGGCCAGGGTCATTCACAGGCATTGGTCAGTCCATGTGTCTGGCCAGGATCACACAAGGGCAGTGGTCAGTCCATGTGTCTGGCCAGGTTTACGCCAGGGTAGTGGGCAGTCCATGTGTCTGGCCAGGGTCACTCCCGGGCAATGGTCAGTCCATGTGTCTGGCCAGGGTAATCAATGGCAGTAGTAAGTCCATGTGTCCAGTCAGGGTCACTCCAGGGCAGTGGGGCAGTCCATGTGTCTGGCCAGGGTCACTCCAGGGCAGATGGACAGTCAATGTGCCCTGCCAGGGTCACTCACAGGCAGTGATCAGTCCATGTGTCCGGCCAGAGTCACAATAGGGCAGTCCCTGGACCAGAGGCCAGACGGGGCCACTGAACTGCCAGACCCTGCTCTGGACACTGAGTCTTTCTGGGTTGGGCAGTCAATGTGTCCGGCCAGAGTCACTCATGGCCAATGGTCAGTCCATGAGTCCAGCCAAAGTCATTCACAGGCAGTGGTCAGTCCATGTGTCCAGCCAGGGTCACTCATGGGAATGATTATGCCATGTGTCTATCCAGGGTCAATCCTGGGCAGATGGACACTCCGCGGGTCCGGCCAAAGTCACTCATGGCCAGTGGTCAGTCCTTGTGTCCAGCCAGGGTTACACCAGGGCAGTGGGGCAGTCCATGTGTCTGGCCAGGGTCACTTCTGTCCAGTGGTCAGTCCATGTGTCCATCCAGGATCACTCACGGGCAGTGGTAAGTCCATGTGTCTGGCCAGAGTTACTCACGGGCAGTGGTCAGACCATGTGTCTGGCCAGGGTCACTCCAGGGCAGTGGTCTGTCCATGTGTCTGGCCAGGGTCACTATGGGGCAGTGGGCAGTTCGTATGTTCGGCCAGAGTCACAATAGGGCAGTCCATGGACAAGAGGCCAGATGGGGACAATCCAGCGCTGTCCGATGGGCTGGTCTGTTCTGTAAGTGAGTGGGTCCTTTTTTTGGCCGCCTGTGGGCTTGTTTTATGCTCTGCTGACCCGGTTTTTACATTTTATTGACAAGATATTAAAACCAACATTGGCTTAAAACTGCCTAATTTGTAAATGTGGGCCACTGTTTTCTATCTAATTCACTAATGGGTAGTTACGAGCGGGTGGTAGTAGTGTAAAGGTTGCAGGAATCGCTGTTAGCATGAGCTGAAAGCCATTTTGTACTTGGCAGCCATTTTAGTTAGCCATGTGCTCGCCATGTGCTTTCTCCCTCTTCCAGAGTCTTGCACATGCTCAGAGGGGCCTAGCTGGTAGAATGCACCTGCTCCTAGTATAGAACTGTCAGGCTATTCTTACTCATGTAAGCAGTTTAGTCTCCCCTCCCACTTTGTGGAGCAAGCAAATTTTGTATACCCATATTAGTCAATAAGCATGCTTGTATGTGCTAGGACCTCCCCTTGATTTTATGCTGACTATATAACAAATGCATATATAAGGACCCTGTTCTCTGCACTCATTAGAATGCCTCCTACAGTGACCTGCGGGTACCGTAAGACGCAATCTCCCTCATCTGAGGTTATTAAAACATGTTTTTTGATATTACAGCTTCCGTGCCAATCTTTTCTTTGTTGGTCTTAAGGACCAGATGTATCAGTGAACCCCTAAGAAGGTTTTTATTTCTACAAATGGCGCCCGAAAGTGGACCTCATCGGTGCAGCGGCTATCCAAGGGAGTGGTCTTGAAGGGAGACAGGAATCTACTGAGGAGTACAGGACAGGAATCTACTGAGGAGGTACCCTGCGCACGGAGATTGTTTGTCTTCCAGCCCAGTATATTTCTGGTCTTCCTGATCTGATCCTCCAAGTGTTTGCCGCTCCCGACTGAGAACTTCTTTGGCGTGAGTATTTTAAAACGACCGTTAGGTCACTCAGAACTTGGCAGTTGGAAGCTGGAGACTTTGGTTTGGTAAGGTTGCTGAAGCAACACTTTTGTTTGGAATGACTTGGCCAAGATTTTGGTTTGTTTGTTTGTTTTGCTGCAGCAAATGAAGGCAGGTAATGAGGAGATTTTCTCTAACTTTGAAAACTTGAACGGCACACATTGTGTTAAGTGTCACTTGGAGTATAATATTATATATGTTATAATATTCTTGACATGCCTGCTTCTAGCACACTTCGTAGAAAGTGTTGCTGTCTTGGAGGTACCGATATGGATTTAGTAAGTACTCAGCTGACTCCCCTCAGAGGGGATACCTAAATAGGTTTAGGTATAGTAAAAAGATATTTCTTCCTTGGTGACTAAGTACCCCATGGAACTAAATATGTACATAAAACGGATCCGGATCTGCGCACTTAGTAACATTCATAAGTGGTGATATGCAGAGCGCTTTTTGAGTGTTCTACCAGCCAAAACTGGCGAATTTGGTGTATTTTGGCTTCTTGAACATGGAACAGTCTTTTGGGCTACTTGTGAGAGCTCTTCTTGTAAATATGACTTACAATTAGTATTTACAAATAGTTTGGTCTTGCGTACAATTTGTAAGCTGTCTTAAAGTCCTAAGTGTTGATTTGTGGGTTAAATGTGTGTTTCAATGTCTATGTGGTTTGACATTGGTGATACTTGTGTGAGTAAATAGCGATTGCGCTCTTTGTGTAAGAATGGCTAGCTTTAAGCGCGCTGTGTTGTGTGTTCTGAGTGTATGACCCCCTTCTGTAAAATGTCTGGAATGAGCTCAATGAGTTTGTTTATATTTTTTTTTGCTGTCATCATTCTGTTATGCAAACTGTCATTTAGTTACTTACATATTAAATAAAAATCCAGAAATGAATTATATAACATACGTTAAACAGCTGCATGTTACTATTAAATTGACAGAGTACGACACTGTACATGTGTGCAAATTGCCACAATGCTAAAGATAAAATTAGAATTCGTATTCAATAGGATTAAAATAGGCCTCATACAGAGGAATAAAAACGAAATTGTGTGTTTTGTAATCAATAGACTAAAATACATGTTACAGCCTTTTCCTTAAATACATTGTATTAGACATTAAAAGGCATGCACATCATATGAGTGAATTTGGTCGTTGCTGAACTAAATACACATTATAGAAAGATAGATTTGACTGCATTGAAATGCCTCAGTTTTTAAATAGACTGTGACATGCTTTTCTTTCAGCACCCGAGAAAAAAGCTTTCCAACAGCTGTGTTTAAACTGACTAACTGAAAAGAAGCTGTTTGACACAGCAAATGGGGATTTAACTCTGTCAGGGTATTTCAAATAATAAAGGGGTTTTTTCATGAGAAAGGCGTGAAAATTCGACGCCTGCTGACAAACAACAGCTGCATAAATAGCATATGGCTATTCCTGATCACGGCCACAGACAGGAATGCTGAGTCAGCAACATTTTAAGTCAGTGTAAAACTGGTATAAGGGCCTGCATTATTTTAAAAGTTTCAAAAACCAGTTTCATTATTTTGGATAACAGAGAACAAAATTGAAAGTAGGGATTTCCTTTCTTAATGCCTTTTTCATAAGTACCTCTGTGGTTCTGATGTTAAATAATAACTGTCCTTTAAAAAGTGGCGCAGACTTTTCATGTTTCAAGTAAGGCTTCTGTGCTTAGGGTTATACATGAATGCGTTTAAATATGATAGGCTACGAATGAAGCTTGCTTTTCAAATGTGGAATCATCAAAATGGTTGGTTTGATAAAAAAAAAAAAATTAATTATATGAAAAAAATATATTATTAAAAATAAATGCTTTAAATTCGTTTTTTCATCTTTATAAAGCCTAATCATCATACTGTGAATTCCTAGCATCAAAGTTGGATTTAAGCAGTGCTGTACCGCAATAAAAGGGAACTTAAATGTGACATGTCACTTTACCCAGCCGTACAAACCTCATTTTTATAAGGGTATACCTTATACATTTCTGATTTCCCCTTCCTGGGCTATCTAGAGAACACTCTGGGGGTTCCTCTTATGCAAAAATATTGTAGGATATTCATTTTTAAGTGCCCCTACCACCAAAGTCGAAATTGAGCTAAAGTCACTATTTTACAAGCAGTTCTACCACTCAGGGCAGGTTTCAAACTGATTCTCAAGCTAGAGCTAGTACATATGCAAATATAGAACAAACAGCTGACCTCTGTCTTACTAGACTGCACACCACACACTGTACACAAATGAAAATAAGTATACAGAAACCAGCAGACGTTATTATCCTACCTTTAAATTACTGGCAAACGGATCGGACAGGACTGCCTATCAGCCGTGATTCTCCAAAGTTGCTTTGAATTACAAAAACCGCATGGCAAGCCTTGCACAAAAAAAATGACCAGCTGCTGAACGGGTCAAAGGTCGGAGTTCTGCATTTAGCAACTTAGCAGGGTGAAGGGTAAGGTTTGCTTGGCCACTTCGACCTCTGAAAAGTTTTTGAAAGACGAGATGACAGCGCAAAGAGAGGAAGAGAAGCTTTGCTTCCTATTTTTGGCAAACACACGTTTAGCGCAATCATATGAAACGAAGGAAGACAACACTCAGTTGAGCATTGATCTGTCATGTATATAAAAATAATGGTTTTAGTTTAAAGATTACTGTGTAGGGGCTCAGATAAGGAGGAAATGGATTTTAGTTTGCATTCATGCGCCCTCATGTTAATCAAGTACAATTGCTCAAGGAATTGATACATTTGTTGCTGACGCTTTATACAGTACTCGATGTGCTTGAATCAGAGAACAGCCACTTTCTAAGATATCTCCTACAAGTTTGTTTGTGCCCAGTTGCTACAAATAGGGGTTGAAAGTGTTGACAGAAGTGAAACCTGTTTCAGGTTTTCCTACTGTCAAAATGGGGGAAGGAGGCTAGCTCCTCTACAAATTAAGGGTAGGCAAAATTATGTTTTCTCTCTTCTTTTTCTCACTCTTTCTTGAGTCTGTCTAAGCTGTCTAGGAAATGGCCATGTGATAGTTATTGGCTATTCTGTAATACTGTTTTAAAATTGTTAGAATTAATAAAATGATGAAACATATAAGCTATGTTACTGCCCATCCTGTATGAAAGAATGAGTAGAACAGATTGATGTTCCCTTATTTGATCTTTAAGGAGAACTGTATAGTGGCGGTTTCTGTTCAAAAATCTCAGGTGGCAACACTATTATTGTTTGTTATTCTCATGTTCTATACAGTTTTGCAAGGGCATTGCTAGTTTTTATTAGCTAGTCTCTGTCAATAAGCTGACAGCCCTTATTAGAGCTGGAGATAGGGTTTTTTTTCCTTTTGAAAATGATGTTGCATAGTCCAGATCGTGAAAAGTAGAATGCAGGAAAGACGCTCATGTGATCCTTAGCAAACATTTTGAAGGAAAATATTGTTTTATAGGAGTTTGTTTGTCATAACATGTTCTGCTGAAGAAAAAATGTACTCACTATGTTGAAGTTTAGTTCTTTTTGCAATAAGAATCCCTGTTAGATTAGCAGTTTTAGATTTTCCTGCTGCGCCTATAACATGAGAGCATGGTCCTAAGCATAACATGTAAGAGAAATTATTTTACAAGTGTCTGCAGTCCTGTACAAGTAATGTAAAATCTATGAGTAAAAGTGTAGAACATTTCCTTTTTCTTGAGGGTTCTTCAGATTGGTAATATAGGAATACACCAATGTAAGTATTTGGAGTATGTCTGTATTGTTTTTCTCTTTTCCTCAGAATTTAGTAAATGAACACAGACTTCCTTGGCTGTTTGGGTTTGGGTGATGTATTACTCTTGTCAGTTCACCAAAACGTTCCTTTTATACTTGCCAATAGGTCCAGGGTTTTCTACTCTCAGATAGATGAAGTGGCTCTTGGGTACCTTGCTAATGTATGGGGCGCCCCAGGACTAAGAGAGTATTCTGAGACTATCTTCTCTGTTGTTAGATTATTTCTGTGCCTTGTCTAAAGACCTCTTGTTCTGTCCACCAATAGATATTTGCTGCCTTACAACCATTGCCAGAGGGGCCCGGACATCAGATCCAGCCTGGGAGTCAGCACCAGTCCAGCCTACAGTCAAAACAAAAGGAACCAGCACAGGCGTTGCTGGCAACTAGGACCTCAGTGAAGGCGGAAACACTGGGACGTGAAGTGTGTACCTCTGCCACTGTCTTGGGCGAAAGACGGGGTTACAAATCAGGATGGAGAAATCTTTGTGTGGATCCAGTTTTTGATGCCCAGCTGAGAGAGTCACAGAACGACAAGGACGGCAAGGAGGCTTTTGCTTGAGGTGACCCCCTTTGAAACAAGGGTTGCTTCAGGCCTTTGAGTCCTGGTCCCAAGTGAATGCAAGTCTATGCCTTTGTTTGTTGATCAAGAGATGCCCGAGTACACTGGGTACAATTTGTGGCCCTAACAAAAGAGCAGTGCGCCAGAGGTGCAAATACAGGAGTTAGGGAAGGACTTGAGTTTAGGGTACAGGTGCTGTGCCCTTGGTGCCTGTTAGATTAAAGTGAAGAAAACTGGTGCACTGCCTGAGACACTGGACAGGATCATTGAGGGTATTTGCCCTGGGGGGTGATTGCCCTATCCTGAAAGAAAGACTTTTCCTTCTCCGTGATTCTTGAGTTGCGAGTTGTGCAGCTCCACCGTGGGAACAACAAGAGCCTGCCTGTGAGGCTCAAAACGGACACAGGAGAAGACTCCCCTCTGGTTGGTTGTACTACAATTTCCCAAGGACTCTTTTTTTTGTTAGTAATGTACCCCTTTGGTCGTCCCATTTTTGAGGAGGAGCAGCCCTTTGCGGCTCCTTGTCCTAATTCCTATGGCCCTGTGTGGTCCTCCTGGTCCCCCGGAGCCAGGATTGTTTTTGTAATAATATGTCTGATTGCTTTAATATTTTTTAAGAGTAATGTTTATTCTGCACGAGAAAAGTTCATCTGAGCATGTTACTTTACTCTTTTCTTAAGTATATTTATTGATAATTTAGCCCTCATAAAAAATACTGAGAAAGTCTATTGAAAATGTTTTTATTAGGTATGTGCTGTTGGCTATTCTGAAATTGAAATATATAGTCACTGAAATACATCAGAGCCCTGAAACTTAGAATTAGACTAGATGGTTTTGGTATTTGCTTTCTGCTTAGGATTGGAAAATATTGAGATTTCTGTTTGAGATAATAGTCATTATTCTCTCTTGCTACCTGTATGACCCAATGCTCTGTTCACTTTGTACTCCTGCTTATACCTTGTATATACCTGCTTAATGAAATGTTTAGAATGTAAATACCCACCTAGCATAGGATATTGATGAATTTATGAGAAGAAAATGTGCAAAATATTTTCTATGTCTCTACTAGATCATGGGAATGTCTTTAGCTCATGCTAAAAGGATCATCTGTTAAAGATTGCAGGAATCGCTGTTAGCATGAGGTGAAAGCCATTTTGTACTTGGCAGCCATTTTAGTTAGCCATGTGCTCGCTATGTGCTTTCTCCCTCTTCCAGAGTCTTGCACATGCTCAGAGAGGCCTAGCTGGTAGAATGCACCTGCTCCTAGTATAGAACTGTCAGGCTATTCTTACTCATGTAAGCAGTTTAGTCTCCCCTCCCACTTTGTGGAGCAAGCAAATTTTGTATACCCATATTAGTCAATAAGCATGCTTGTATGTGCTAGGACCTCCCCTTGATTTTATGCTGACTATATAACAAATGCATATATAAGGACCCTGTTCTCTGCACTCATTAGAATGCCTCCTACAGTGGCCTGCGGGTACCGTAAGACGCAATCTCCCTCATCTGAGGTTAATAAAACATGTTTTTTGATATTACAGCTTCTGTGCCAATCTTTTCTTTGTTGGTCTTAAGGACCAGATGTATCAGTGAACCCCTAAGAAGGTTTTTATTTCTACAGTAGTATAGGGTGAGGGCGCCCCTAGGAAAGTTTCACAAGCCAATAAGCACTGTGCCTAATATTAACAGCGGTGCTGAAGGGTAGAGAGAACCACCCTTCTCCCTTTGATGTGGCCTCGGCCAACCAAACAACAACAACACAGTCCCCAGCACAGCAAGAATTACAATCCACATATATTTTAATGTCAATGTAGACAACCAATTCATCTTCTTTTATCCTTCTCTCCTTTTATTTCTTTTTTCGTTGTATTAATTTCTTAGCCAACACGTGTTTCGTCCCCTGGTGGGCACACTGTCCGGCGACTTCTTCAAGGCTCAGTAAATAACAAAAAACATATTGATTTGGACTGGAACTACGGACAAACTCTGTGGGTTTTTTGAACATTTGAACAGCACCCAATCTAATATCAGATTCACTTTTGAACACAGTAAAAGCAAGATCACATTTTTAGATGTGGAGCTATACATAAGAGATAACAAGACACACAGCAAGCTGTACCGTAAACCGACTGCGTGCAACGCTGTGTTGCACGCTACTAGCGCTCCTCCGCAACACCAGATTAAGGCAATCCCCTTTGGGACTTGATAGGAGCCAGACGGAACTGTAGGTATGATCCAGAGTTTGAAGAATGTACTACAGAAATGATTGCACGTTTTGAGAGAAGAGGATATGACACCAACACCTTGGCCAGGGCCAGACACAGAATGCGAAATATCAATAGACAAGATACGCTAGGAGAATGTAGCAAGGAAACTGCTGAGGATAGGAGACTGCGTCTGTAATGGACTATACCAAACTACCCGAAGTACTGGTTCGTAGTCTTAAAAGACATTGGCACGTACTAAAGGCAGACAGATCTCTGGACGAGTACATTACTGAAAGACCAGCCATCACAGTGCCCCCACCTGCTCCCAACAAGCACTGGCTAAAGCAGGGAGGCACTGGGGGCCACACCTGCTCCCAACAAGCACTGGCTAAAGCAGGGAGGCACTGGGGGCCCCACCTGCTCCCAACAAGCACTGGCTAAAGCAGAAAGGCACTGGAGGCCCCACCTGCTCCCAACAAGCACTGGCTAAAGCAGAGAGGCACTGGGGGCCCCACCTGCTCCAAACAAGCACTGGCTAAAGCAGAAAGGCACTGGAGGCCCCACCTGCTCCAAACAAGCACTGGCTAAAGCAGAGAGGCACTGGGGGCCCCACCTGCTCCCAACAAGCACTGGCTAAAGCAGAGAGGTACTGGGGGCCCCACCTGCTCCAAACAAGCACTGGCTAAAGCAGAAAGGCACTGGGGGCCCCACCTGCTCCAAACAAGCACTGGCTAAAGCAGAGAGGCACTGGGGGCCCCACCTGCTCCAAACAAGCACTGGCTAAAGCAGAAAGGCACTGGGGGCCCCACCTGCTCCAAACAAGCACTGGCTAAAGCAGAGAGGCACTGGAGGCCCCACCTGCTCCCAACAAGCACTGGCTAAAGCAGAGTGGCACTGGAGGCCCCACCTGCTCCCAACAAGCACTGGCTAAAGCAGAGAGGCACTGGAGGCCCCACCTGCTCCCAACAAGCACTGGCTAAAGCAGAGAGGCACTGGGGGCCCCACCTGCTCCCAACAAGCACTGGCTAAAGCAGAAAGGCACTGGGGGCCCCACCTGCTCCAAACAAGCACTGGCTAAAGCAGAGAGGCACTGGAGGCCCCACCTGCTCCCAACAAGCACTGGCTAAAGCAGAGAGGCACTGGAGGCCCCACCTGCTCCCAACAAGCACTGGCTAAAGCAGAGAGGCACTGGGGGCCCCACCTGCTCCCAACAAGCACTGGCTAAAGCAGAAAGGCACTGGGGGCCCCACCTGCTCCCAACAAGCACTGGCTAAAGCAGAGAGGCACTGGAGGCCCCACCTGCTCCCAACAAGCACTGGCTAAAGCAGAGAGGCACTGGAGGCCCCACCTGCTCCCAACAAGCACTGGCTAAAGCAGAGAGGCACTGGAAGCCCCACCTGCAGCCTCCTGCTCCCAACAAGAACTGGCTAAAGCAGAAAGGCACTGGGGCCCCACCTGCTCCCAACAAGCACTGGCTAAAGCAGAGAGGCACTGGAGGCCCCACCTGCTCCCAACAAGCACTGGCTAAAGCAGGGAGGCACTGGGGGCCCCACCTGCTCCCAACAAGCACTGGCTAAAGCAGAGAGGCACTGGAAGCCCCACCTGCAGCCTCCTTCTCCCAACAAGAACTGGCTAAAGCAGAAAGGCACTGGGGCCCCACCTGCTCCCAACAAGCACTGGCTAAAGCAGAGAGGCACTGGAGGCCCCACCTGCTCCCAACAAGCACTGGCTAAAGCAGAGGGGCACAGGAGGCCCCACCTGCTCCCAACAAGCACTGGCTAAAGCAGAGAGGCACTGGAGGCCCCACCTGCTCCCAACAAGCACTGCCTAAAGGAGAGAGGCACTGGAGGCCCCACCTGCTCCCAACAAGCACTGGCTAAAGCAGAGAGGCACTGGGGGCCCCACCTGCTCCCAACAAGCACTGGCTAAAGCAGGGAGGCACTGGGGGCCCCACCTGCTCCCAACAAGCACTGGCTAAAGCAGAAAGGCACTGGGGGCCCCACCTGCTCCCAACAAGCACTGGCTAAAGCAGAAAGGCACTGGGGGCCCCCACCTGCTCCCAACAAGCACTGGCTAAAGCAGAAAGGCACTGGAGGCCCCACCTGCTCCCAACAAGCACTGGCTAAAGCAGAGAGGCACTGGAGGCCCCACCTGCTCCCAACAAGCACTGGCTAAAGCAGAGAGGCACTGGAGGCCCCACCTGCTCCCAACAAGCACTGGCTAAAGCAGAAAGGCACTGGGGACCCCACCTGCTCCCAACAAGCACTGGCTAAAGCAGAGAGGCACTGGCAGCCCCACCTGCATCCTCCTGCTCCCAACAAGAACTGGCTAAAGCAGAAAGGCACTGGGGCCCCACCTGCTCCCAACAAGCACTGGCTAAAGCAGAGAGGCACTGGAGGCCCCACCTGCTCCCAACAAGCACTGGCTAAAGCAGAGAGGCACTGGAGGCCCCACCTGCTCCCAACAAGCACTGGCTAAAGCAGAGAGGCACTGGAGGCCCCACCTGCTCCCAACAAGCACTGGCCTAAAGCAGGGAGGCACTGGGGGCCCCACCTGCTCCCAACAAGCACTGGCTAAAGCAGAAAGGCACTGGGGCCCCCACCTGCTCCAAACAAGCACTGGCTAAAGCAGAAAGGCACTGGGGGCCCCACCTGCTCCAACAAGCACTGGCTAAAGCAGAGAGGCACTGGAAGCCCCACCTGCAGCCTCCTGCTCCCAACAAGAACTGGCTAAAGCAGAAAGGCACTGGAAGCCCCACCTGCAGCCTCCTGCTCCCAACAATAACTGGCTAAAGCAGGGAGGCACTGGGGGCCCCACCTGCTCCCAACAAGCACTGGCTAAAGCAGAAAGGCACTGGGGGCCCCACCTGTTCCCAACAAGCACTGGCTAAAGCAGAGAGGCACTGGAGGCCCCACCTGCTCCCAACAAGCACTGGCTAAAGCAGAAAGGCACTGGGGGCCCCATCTGCTCCCAACAATCACTGGCTAAAGCAGAAAGGCACTGGGGGCCCCCACCTGCTCCCAACAAGCACTGGCTAAAGCAGAAAGGCACTGGAGGCCCCACCTGCTCCCAACAAGCACTGGCTAAAGCAGAGAGGCACTGGAGGCCCCACCTGCTCCCAACAAGCACTGGCTAAAGAAGAGAGGCACTGGAGGCCCCACCTGCTCCCAACAAGCACTGGCTAAAGCAGAAAGGCACTGGGGACCCCACCTGCTCCCAACAAGCACTGGCTAAAGCAGAGAGGCACTGGCAGCCCCACCTGCAGCCTCCTGCTCCCAACAAGAACTGGCTAAAGCAGAAAGGCACTGGGCCCTACCTGCTCCCAACAAGCACTGGCTAAAGCAGAGAGGCACTGGAGGCCCCACCTGCTCCCAACAAGCACTGGCTAAAGCAGAGAGGCACTGGAGGCCCCACCTGCTCCCAACAAGCACTGGCTAAAGCAGAGAGGCACTGGAGGCCCCACCTGCTCCCAACAAGCACTGGCTAAAGCAGGGAGGCACTGGGGGCCCCACCTGCTCCCAACAAGCACTGGCTAAAGCAGAAAGGCACTGGGGCCCCCACCTGCTCCAAACAAGCACTGGCTAAAGCAGAAAGGCACTGGGGGCCCCACCTGCTCCAACAAGCACTGGCTAAAGCAGAGAGGCACTGGAAGCCCCACCTGCAGCCTCCTGCTCCCAACAAGAACTGGCTAAAGCAGAAAGGCACTGGAAGCCCCACCTGCAGCCTCCTGCTCCCAACAATAACTGGCTAAAGCAGGGAGGCACTGGGGGCCCCACCTGCTCCCAACAAGCACTGGCTAAAGCAGAAAGGCACTGGGGGCCCCACCTGTTCCCAACAAGCACTGGCTAAAGCAGAGAGGCACTGGAGGCCCCACCTGCTCCCAACAAGCACTGGCTAAAGCAGGGGAGGCACTGGGGGCCCCACCTGCTCCCAACAAGCACTGGCTAAAGCAGAAAGGCATTTGAGGCCCCACCTGCTCAGAACAAGCACTGGCTAAAGCAGAGAGGCACTGGAGGCCCCACCTGCTCCCAACAAGCACTGGCTAAAGCAGGGAGTCACTGGGGGCCCCACCTGCTCCCAACAAGCACTGACTAAAGCAGAAAGGCACTGGGGGCCCCACCTGCTCCCAACAAGCACTGGCTAAAGCAGAAAGGCACTGGGGGCCCCACCTGCTCCCAACAAGCACTGGCTAAAGCAGGGAGTCACTGGGGGCCCCACCTGCTCCCAACAAGCACTGACTAAAGCAGAAAGGCACTGGGGGCCCCACCTGCTCCCAACAAGCACTGGCTAAAGCAGAAAGGCACTGGGGCCCCACCTGCTCCCAACAAGCACTGACTAAAGCAGAAAGGCACTGGGGGCCCCACCTGCTCCCAACAAGCACTGGCTAAAGCAGAAAGGCACTGGGGGCCCCACCTGCTCCCAAAAAGCACTGGCTAAAGCAGAGAGGCACTGGAGGCCCCACCTGCTCCCAACAAGCACTGGCTAAAGCAGGGAGGCACTGGGGGCCCCACCTGCTCCCAACAAGCACTGGCTAAAGCAGAAAGGCATTTGAGGCCCCACCTGCTCAGAACAAGCACTGGCTAAAGCAGAGAGGCACTGGAGGCCCCACCTGCTCCCAACAAGCACTGGCTAAAGCAGGGAGTCACTGGGGGCCCCACCTGCTCCCAACAAGCACTGGCTAAAGCAGAGAGGCACTGGAGGCCCCACCTGCTCCCAACAAGCACTGGCTAAAGCAGAGAGGCACTGGAGGCCCCACCTGCTCCCAACAAGCACTGGCTAAAGCAGGGAGGCACTGGGGGCCCCACCTGCTCCCAACAAGCACTGGCTAAAGCAGACAGGCACTGGGGCCCCCACCTGCTCCAAACAAGCACTGGCTAAAGCAGTAAGGCACGGGGGGCCCCACCTGCTCCAACAAGCACTGGCTAAAGCAGAGAGGCACTGGAAGCCCCACCTGCAGCCTCCTGCTCCCAACAAGAACTGGCTAAAGCAGAAAGGCACTGGAAGCCCCACCTGCAGCCTCCTGCTCCCAACAATAACTGGCTAAAGCAGGGAGGCACTGGGGGCCCCACCTGCTCCCAACAAGCACTGGCTAAAGCAGAAAGGCACTGGGGGCCCCACCTGTTCCCAACAAGCACTGGCTAAAGCAGAGAGGCACTGGAGGCCCCACCTGCTCCCAACAAGCACTGGCTAAAGCAGGGAGGCACTGGGGGCCCCACCTGCTCCCAACAAGCACTGGCTAAAGCAGAAAGGCATTTGAGGCCCCACCTGCTCAGAACAAGCACTGGCTAAAGCAGAGAGGCACTGGAGGCCCCACCTGCTCCCAACAAGCACTGGCTAAAGCAGGGAGTCACTGGGGGCCCCACCTGCTCCCAACAAGCACTGACTAAAGCAGAAAGGCACTGGGGGCCCCACCTGCTGCCAACAAGCACTGGCTAAAGCAGAAAGGCACTGGGGGCCCCACCTGCTCCCAAAAAGCACTGGCTAAAGCAGAGAGGCACTGGAAGCCCCACCTGCAGCCTCCTGCTCCCAACAATAACTGTGTAAAGCAGAAAGGCACTGGGGCCCCACCTGTTCACAGAAATCAATGGTTAAAGGCGAGAGGGGCACTGGGGGCCCCACCTGCTCACAACAAGCACGGGCTAAAGCAGAAAGGCACTGGGGGCCCCACCTGCTCACAACAAGCACTGGCTAAAGCAGAGAGGCACTGGGGGCCCCACCTGCTCACAGAAAACAATGGCTAAAGCAGAGAGGCACTGGGGGCCCCACCTGCTCACAGAAATCAATGGCTAAAGCAGAGAAGCACTGGGGCCCCCACCTGCAGCCTCCCGCTCCCAAGAAGCACTGGCTAAAGCAGGGAGTCACTGGGGGCCCCACCTGCTCACAACAAGCACTGGCTAAGGCAGGGAGGCACTGGGGGCCCCACCTGCACCCACCTGCTCACAGCAAGCACTGGCTAACGCAGAGAGGCACTGGTGTGCCCCACCTGCTCACAACAAGCACTGGCAAAACCAGAGAGGCACTGGGGGCCCCACCTGCCCCCAACAAGCACTGGCTTAAGCAGAAAGGCACTGTGGGCACCACCTGCTCCCAACAAGCACTGGCTAAAGCAGGGTGGCACTAGAGGCCCCACATGCTCACAGCAAGCACTGGCTAACGCAGAGAGACGTTAGGTCCAATGAATCCAATGCACACGCTGCAGGCACATACAAGAGACCCCGGCTCTGCTGTGAGCCAGTGGGGCCCATCATGATACGACCCTGGAATCTCACCCCTGATTGGAGGTTTGTATTTACATGGCTGATGCCCCTTCTGGTGGCTGTCTCCTCTGTTCCACCTGCATGACCCTGCATAACTCTGCATTACCTTGCATGATGCTTCTTCTGTGCCCCTCTGCACGAACAGGCTCTGCAGTGGATGAGAGATGGCCTCGTTCTGGTGGCTGTCTCCTGAGACTACCTGCATGACCCTGCATGACTCTGCCCTGTGCATGACCCTGCATACTGCTTCGTCTGTGCCGCCCTCAGCATGGACAGGCTCTGCAGCGGATGAGTGATGCCCCCGTTCTGGTGCTTGTCTCCCCCAGTCCACCTGCATGATCCTGCACCCCTACATGACCCTGCCCCCCTGTATGACCCTGTATGCTGCTTCCTCGGTGCCCCTGTGCATGGACAGGCTCTGCGGTGGATGACAGATGGCCTCGTTCTGGTGGCTGCCTCCCCTGGTCCACCTGCATGACTCTGCTTGACCCTGCATGCCGCTTCCTCTGTGGCCCTCTGCATGGACAGGCTCTGCAGTGGATGGGAGATGCCTCGTTCTGGTGGCTGTCTCCTCTGGTCCACCTGCATGACCCTGCATGACTCTGCATTACCCTGCATGCTGCTTCCTCTGTTTACCTCTGCACGGACAGGCGGCTCTGCATTGGATTAGAGAAGGCCTCAGTCTGGTGGCTTTTTCCTCTGGTCCACTGCATGACCCTGCATGGCCCCGCATTCTGCTTCCTCTGTACCCCCCTGCATGGACAGGCTCTGCAGTGGATGAGAGATGGCCTCGTTCTGGGGGCTGTCGTCTCTGGTGGACCTGTCTGACCCTGCCCCCCTGCATGCCCCTGCATGACCCTGCATGCCTCTTCCTCTATGCCCCTCTGCATGGACAGGCTCTGAAGTGGATGAGAGATGCCTCGTTCTGGTGGCTGTCTCTCCTACTCCACCTACATGACTTTGCATGACCCTGCATGCCACTTCCTCTGTGCCCCTCTGCACGGACACTGCATTGGATGAGGGATGGCCTCGTTCTGGTGGCTGTCTCCTCTGGTCCACCTGCATGACCCTGCACGACCCTGCATACCGCTTCCTCTGTGCCCCTCTGCATGGACAGACTCTGCAGTGGATGAGAGATAGCCTCGCTCTGGTGGCTGTCTCCCCTGGTTCACCTGCATGACCCTGTCCCCTGCATGACCCTGCCCCCTGCATGACCCTGCATGCTGCTTCCTCTGTGACCCTCTGCATGGACAGGCTCTGCAGTGGATGAGAGATGGCTTCGTTCTGGTGGCTGTCTCCTCTGGTCCACCTGCATGAACCTGCATCACTCTGCATTACCCTGCATGATGTTTATTCTGTGCCCCTCTGCATGAACAGGCTCTGCAGTGGATGACAGATGGCCTCGTTCTGGTGGCTGTCTCCTGAGGCTACCTGCATGACCCTTCATGATCCTGCCCCCCCATATGACCCTGCATGACAATGCATGCTGCTTCGTCTGTGCCGCCCTCGGCATGGACAGGCTCTGCAGTGGATGAGAAATGGCCTCGTTCTGCTGGCTGTCTCCCCTGGCCCACCTGCATGACCCTGTATGACCCTGCCCCGTGCATGACTGTGCATGCTGCTTTCTCTGTGCCTCTGTGCATGGACAGGCTCTGCAGCAGATGAGTGATGCCCCCGTTCTGGTGCTTGTCTGCCCTAGTCCACCTGCATGACCCTGCATGACCCTGCCCCCCTACATGACCCTGCCCCCCTGTATGACCCTGCATGCTGCTTCCTCTGTGCCCCTGTGCATGGACAGGCTCTGAGGTGGATGACAGATGGCCTCGTTCTGGTGACTGACTCCCCTGGCCCACCTGCATGACCCTGCATGACCCTGCATGACACTTCCTTTGTGCCCCTCTGCATGGACAGACTCTTCAGTGGATGGGAGATGGCCTCGTTCTGGTGGCTGTCTACTCTGGTCCACCTGCATGACCCTGCATGACTCTGCATTACCCTGCATGCTGCTTCCTCTGTTTACCTCTGCACGGACAGGCGGCTCTGCATTGGATTAGAGAAGGCCTCGGTCTGGTGGCTTTTTCCTCTGGTCCACTGCATGACCCTGCATGACCCCGCATTCTGCTTCCTCTGTACCCCCCTGCATGGACAGGCTCTGCAGTGGATGAGAGATGGCCTCGTTCTGGGGGCTGTTGTCTCTGGTGGACCCGCCTGACCCTGCCCCCCTGCATGCCCCTGCATGACCCTGCATGCCTCTTCCTCTATGCCCCTCTGCATGGACAGGCTCTGAAGTGGATGAGAGATGCCTCGTTCTGGTGGCTGTCTCTCCTACTCCACCTACATGACTTTGCATGACCCTGCATGCCACTTCCTCTGTGCCCCTCTGCACGGACACTGCATTGGATGAGGGATGGCCTCGTTCTGGTGGCTGTCTCCTCTGGTCCACCTGCATGACCCTGCACGACCCTGCATACCGCTTCCTCTGTGCCCCTCTGCATGGACAGACTCTGCAGTGGATGAGAGATAGCCTCGCTCTGGTGGCTGTCTCCCTGGTTCACCTGCATGACCCTGTCCCCCTGCATGACCCTGCCCCCTGCATGACCCTGCATGCTGCTTCCTCTGTGACCCTCTGCATGGACAGGCTCTGCAGTGGATGAGAGATGGCTTCGTTCTGGTGGCTGTCTCCTCTGGTCCACCTGCATGAACCTGCATCACTCTGCATTACCCTGCATGATGTTTATTCTGTGCCCCTCTGCATGAACAGGCTCTGCAGTGGATGACAGATGGCCTCGTTCTGGTGGCTGTCTCCTGAGGCTACCTGCATGACCCTTCATGATCCTGCCCCCCCATATGACCCTGCATGACAATGCATGCTGCTTCCTCTGTGCCGCCCTCGGCATGGACAGGCTCTGCAGTGGATGAGAAATGGCCTCGTTCTGCTGGCTGTCTCCCCTGGTCCACCTGCATGACCCTGTATGACCCTGCCCCGTGCATGACTGTGCATGCTGCTTTCTCTGTGCCTCTGTGCATGGACAGGCTCTGCAGCAGATGAGTGATGCCCCCGTTCTGGTGCTTGTCTGCCCTAGTCCACCTGCATGACCCTGCCCCCCTACATGACCCTGCCCCCCTGTATGACCCTGCATGCTGCTTCCTCTGTGCCCCTGTGCATGGACAGACTCTGAGGTGGATGACAGATGGCCTCGTTCTGGTGACTGACTCCCCTGGCCCACCTGCATGACCCTGCATGACCCTGCATGCCACTTCCTTTGTGCCCCTCTGCATGGACAGACTCTGCAGTGGATGGGAGATGGCCTCGTTCTGGTGGCTGTCTACTCTGGTCCACCTGCATGACCCTGCATGACTCTGCATTACCCTGCATGCTGCTTCCTCTGTGCCCATCTGCGTGGACAGGCTCTGCAGTGGATGATAGATGCCTCGTTCTTTTGGCTGTCTCTCCTAGTCCACCTACATGACCCTGCATGACTCTGCATTACCCTGCAAGCCACTTCCTCTGTGCCCCTCTGCATGGACAGGCTCTGCAGTGGATGAGAGATGGCCTTGTTCTGGTGGCTGTCTCCCCTGGTCCACCTGCCTGACCCTGCCCCACTGCATGACCCTGCAAGCCTCTTCCTCTGTGCCCCTCTGCACGGACAGGCTCTGTAGTGGATGAGAGATGGCCTCGTTCTTTTGGCTGTCTCTCCCAGTCCACCTATATGACCCTGCATGACCCTGCATGCTGCTTCCTTTGTACCCCTCTGCATGGACAGGCTCTGCAGTGGATGAGAGATGGCCTCGTTCTGGTGGCTGTCTGCTGTGGTCCACCTGCATGACCCTGCATGACTCTGCATGACCCTGCATGACCCTTCCCCTGTGCCCCTCTGCATGGACAGGCTTTGCAGTGGACGAGAGATGCCTCGTCCTGGTCACCTCACTGGGTTCGCCCATAACCTGGCAGAAGCATCATGTGTACTTGGTTACCATGGAACTCACTGGCCTTGGAAGATGCGCTGTGTCTGATTGGCTGCCTGCTGATACTCTCAGTGGCTGGATGGACCGGCATCACCTGCCTCTGATCCTAAGCATACACTGGCCTTGTAAGTATAAGTAATCGTTTGTCTTTTGACTTCGGTGAAACTGTTGGCGTCACAGAAAAAAGGGTGTGTTTCTGCCCTGTGAGCCCTTCCTGCCTCTACACTTGGGGTCTGTGGCTCACACTCTTCCAGGCTTGCTGTGGGGCCAGCTGCTGGGCAGGGGCAGAGGCAGGGCAGTGCCAGAGCTCAGTGCCTCCGGCCTGAAGCACTGAACCCAGCTGGAAACTCTCCTGTCTTCTCTGTCTGCGCCCTCCCTCTGGGGCCTTCCTTCACTGTGCGCCTAGATGGTGCGGCGAAGCGAGAAGCGCTCTAGCGCCTCAAGGAAGGAATGAAGGTGTCTGCATAGATACTCCTGCCCGCCTGCAGCAAGCCCCATATTTGTATCCAGGGCCTGAGGTGTCTGCCAAGGTTCTCCTGCTCGCCTAAAGCAAGTGCCTCCTTTGTCTCTGGGGCCTGAGGTGTCTGCCACGGTACTCCTGCCCGCCTACAGTCAGCGCCGTCTTTATGTCTGGGGCCTGAGGTGTCTGCTACGGTTCTCCTGCCCACCTACAGTCAGAGTCGTCTTTGTCTCTGGGGCCTGAGGTGTCTGCCAAGGTTCTCCTGCCCACCTACAGTCAGCGCCGTCTTTGTCTCCGGGGCCTGAGGTGTCTGCTACGGTTCTCCTGCCCACCTACAGTCAGAGTCGTCTTTGTCTCTGGGGCCTGAGGTGTCTGCCAAGGTTCTCCTGCCCACCTACAGTCAGCGTCGTCTTTGTCTCTGGGGCCTGAGGTGTCTGCCAAGGTTCTCCTGCCCGCCTACAGTCAGCGCCGTCTTTATCTCTGGGGCCTGAGGTGTCTGCCAAGGTACTCCTGCCCACCTACAGTCAGCGTCGTCTTTGTCTCTGGGGCCTGAGGTGTCTGCTACGGTACTCCTTCCCACCCGCAGTCAGCGCCGTCTTTATCTCTGGGGCCTGAGGTGTCTGCCAAGGTTCTCCTGCCCACCTACAGTCAACGTCGTCTTTGTCTCTGGGGCCTGAGATGTCTGCTACGATACTCCTTCCCACCTACAGTCAGCGCTGTCTTTGTCTCCGGGGCCTGAGGTGTCTGCTACGGTTCTCCTGCCCACCTACAGTCAGCGCCGTCTTTGTCTCCGGGGCCTGAGGTGTCTGCCAAGGTTCTCCTGCCCACCTACAGTCAGCGTTGTCTTTGTCTCTGGGGCCTGAGGTGTCTGCCAAGGTTCTCCTGCCCACCTACAGTCAGCGTCGTCTTTGTCTCCGGGGCCTGAGGTGTCTGCCACGGTACTCCTTCCCACCTACACTCAGCGCCATCTTTGTCTCCGGGGCCTGAGGTGTCTGCTACGGTTCTCCTGCCCACCTACAGTCAGCGCCGTCTTTGTCTCCGGGGCCTGAGGTGTCTGCCAAGGTTCTGCTGCCCACCTACAGTCAGCGTCGTCTTTGTCTCTGGGGCCTGAGGTGTCTGCTACGGTACTCCTTCCCACCTACAGTCAGTGCCGTCTTTGTCTCCGGGGCCTGAGGTGCCTGCTACGGTTGTCCTGCCCACCTACAGTCATCGATGTCTTTGTCTCCGGGGCCTGAGGTGTCTGCCAAGGTTCTCCTGCCCACCTACAGTCAGCGCCGTCTTTGTCTCCGGGGCCTGAGGTGTCTGCTACGGTTCTCCTGCCCACCTACAGTCAGAGTCGTCTTTGTCTTTGGGGCCTGAGGTGTCTGCCAAGGTTCTCCGGCCCACCTACAGTCAGCGTCGTCTTTGTCTCTGGGGCCTGAGGTGTCTGCCAAGGTTCTCCTGCCCACCTACAGTCAGCGCCGTCTTTATCTCTGGGGCCTGAGGTGTCTGCCAAGGTACTCCTGCCCACCTACAGTCAGCGTCGTCTTTGTCTCTGGGGCCTGAGGTGTCTGCCAAGGTTCTCCTGCCCACCTACAGTCAGCGTCGTCTTTGTCTCTGGGGCCTGAGGTATCTGCTACGGTACTCCTTCCCACCTACAGTCAGCGCCGTCTTTGTTTCCGGGGCCTGAGGTGTCTGCTACGGTTCTCCTGCCCACCTACAGTCAGCGCCGTCTTTGTCTCCGGGGCCTGAGGTGTCTGCCAAGGTTCTCCTGCCCACTTACAGTCAGCGCCATCTTTGTCTCCGGGGCCTGAGGTGTCTGCTACGGTTCTCCTGCCCACCTACAGTCAGCGCCGTCTTTGTCTCCGGGGACTGAGGTGTCTGCTACGGTTCTCCTGCCCACCTACAGTCAGCGCCGTCTTTGTCTCCGGGGCCTGAGGTGTCTGCTACGGTTCTCCTGACCACTTACAGTCAGCGCCGTCTTTGTCTCCGGGGCCTGAGGTGTCTGCTACGGTTCTCCTGCCCACCTACAGTCAGCGCCGTCTTTGTCTCCGGGGCCTGAGGTGTCTGCCAAGGTTCTCCTGCCCACCTACAGTCAGCGCCGTCTTTGTCTCCGGTGCCTAGGGTGTCTGCTATGGTTCTCCTGCCCACCTACAGTCAGAGTCGTCTTTGTCTCTGGGGCCTGAGGTGTCTGCCAAGGTTCTCCTGCCCACCTACAGTCAGCGTCGTCTTTGTCTCTGGGGCCTGAGGTGTCTGCCAAGGTTCTCCTGCCCACCTACAGTCAGCGCTGTGTTTATCTCTGGGGCCTGAGGTGTCTGTCAAGGTACTCCTGCCCACCTACAGTCAGCGTCGTCTTTGTCTCTGGGGCCTGAGGTGTCTGCCAAGGTTCTCCTGCCCACCTACAGTCAGCGTCGTCTTTGTCTCTGGGGCCTGAGGTGTCTGCTACGGTACTCCTTCCCACCTACAGTCAGCGCCGTCTTTGTCTCCGGGGCCTGAGGTGTCTGCTACGGTTCTCCTGCCCACCTACAGTCAGCGCCGTCTTTGTCTCCGGGGCCTGAGGTGTCTGCCAAGGTTCTCCTGCCCACCTACAGTCAGCGCCGTCTTTGTCTCCGGGGCCTGAGGTGTCTGCTACGGTTCTCCTTCCCACCTACAGTCAGCGCCATCTTTGTCTCCGGGGCCTGAGGGTCTGCTACGGTTCTCCTGCCCACCTACAGTCAGTGCCGTATTTGTCTCCGGGGCCTGAGGTGTCTGCTACGGTTCACCTGCCCACCTACAGTCAGCGCCGTCTTTGTCTCCGGGGCCTGAGGTGTCTGCCAAGGTTCTCCTGCTCGCCTATAGAAGGCTGTCCTGTTTTCAGTGCTTATTGTTGTGTGCCTTTCAGTGGCATTTTGTCCACATTTCCCAAACCTTTTGAAAGCAGAGCTTATCAGTGTTTATACAGGTGCCTAACCCCCAAAACAGACACAAACGTGTTTTCCAGTGTTTATAAAACATGTTGCGGCATATTTACGTTCCCTGGCGCATCCCTGCATATCAGCAGGGATGCGCCAGGGAAAATGCGTCACGCAAGTTTACCCTTGCACCACGTCCGATGCGCCGCATTTACAATGCGGCGCATCGTGGCGCAAGGATAAGCAGATGCGTGACGCATCTGCCGGCGGAAGGTTGGCGCAGTGCTGAAGTTGTGTCGCAAGCGCGACGCAACTCCAGCACTGTTCCAACCTTCCTATCCCTAACATGGTGCGTCAATCCTTACGCCTGCTTGAAGCAGGCGTAAGGATTTGACGCACCAGCGTCGGAAAAGTGACTGGGTGAAATCTTGTAGATTTCACTACGTCACTTTTCCGAGGCATTCCTGCGCCGGAACGCCCCCCCTTGCGCCGGTACGCCCACATGAAACCTGACGCAGGTTTCATGTGGCACAGGGTTTACTACGTGACGCATCTCCCTAGATGCGTCACGTTGTAAATATAGCGCAACGCGGCGCATGGTTTGCGTCGCCGCTGCGTCACATGCGTGACGCAACGGCGGCGCAAAAGTGGCGCAAGGGGCTTGTAAATATGCCCCGTTGTTTTTTTGCAGTGATTCTTATAACGCACACATTTCACTTAAAGGTGAAGGAAGGCAGGGTATTCAGTGTCTTCCTATTGGCAGTGAGTCCAGTGGCCTAATGTTAGACTGATCAACGCGTAGAAAGTCTGTGTATTGCAATATCACTCACAGCTCGTTACCCTCTCTCACATCTCATTACCTCTCACACTCACTCTGTCAGGACTCTGCCTGGCAGGACTATTCATGGATAAAATGGTAAGGGAAAAATATTAAAATCTTTTAATACACAAATTCCCGGACAAATTGATGGTCATTCACCGACTCCTTACTGAATGTGATTACATTCTAGAGGTGATCATCCCGACCAATCGCTTAGCAGCTGGTGAAACCTTAATCGTTTTAAATCACACCAGATTAATTTATAGCTTTGCAATCTAAGGCTCCTAAAACCTGATGCTTTAAGCATGCTCACCACTGCCTTTGTGCACTCTTTGCCTGACTACATTAAAGTGGCGCTGCTGCTGTGTGGACATTCACAGCTGCCAAGTGTCCCTGTGGCAAACGTCTCACTTTCAGTCAGCCCTGGCTTTTCAACAGATATCACATTGTATGCTGGGACTTGAGCATTTACTGATAACATTGTAATTATGGCCTCAAAACCACAGCAGTGAAGTGCAGCTGGGTAAAACACAAGGATCAGCTGAACGTGTCCCATGCAACAATGGGTGCAGCTATGAGACATGTTTTCAGCACTATCCCATGTGCGTGGTGACAGCTGTAGGAAGGTGGAATCTGACTACATGGTTGCCCCCACTTTTTTCCTGGTGTTTTGTTGGTTTTTGACTTAGTTTGGCTGGGAACCTGCTATTCAGGTCCCCAGCCTATCTGCTTTCTCTTTAAACGAATGGGAGTGCACTCTAGGTGCACTAGTGATTGGATACTGTGGTACCTTATGAGTCCCTAGTATATGGTACCTTAGGTACTAAGGGCATAGGTACTTCACAGGCCTACCAGGGGCTGCAGCATGTATTATGCCACCCCTGGGAAGCAGACTAAATCTGACACCACAGGCCTGCTACTGCAGCCTGGGTGAGGTGGTGCTAGCACTCCTCACTGAGATATAGGTTCCCTATATCTCTCCTGCACACACATTTAAGCCTATCAGTCACCCCTAAGGCAGGCCCTATCAATCCTGAGGGCAGGGTGCTTGGTTCCTATGTGAGAGGGTGCCTCTGCCTGAGCAGGGCCCCTCTGCAGCTCTCAGAGTCCATTCTCTGGGGCTGTTTGTGGATGCGGTTAAACCATATACTTTTAAGTGCATTATATCCTCGCGGTAAAATGCTAACTTTGGAATGGCTGCATCGAAACATGTCGTGTTTGGTGTCAAACATCTTGGAATACTACCCTCCCGCCAGTCCTGGCGGCGGGGGTAGCATTCCACCCTTCTAGAGGGATAGACATGTACCTACTGTGGAAACGCGGTAGAATCCTGCAGAGCCCTGGCATCACAAAATGGATGCCACCAGTCACAGACACTGGGCTGCCCTCCTGCTGATGACCAACACTCGCAGTGGAGGAAGCCCAACAATAGATATCCTGTCCCAAGGGGGTGTGACCACCTCCCAGACAGGGTTTAGTTTATTAGGGCTGGGTGGGTGCACTCTTAGAGTGCTTTGAAGTCCTGCACTGGGGGAGCAGAAGGCTCCTCTGTGCATACCCCAGTTCAAACCGGCTCAGGGGCTACCTGCCCCTGCTCTGGCGCGAAACTGGACAAAGGGAAGTGGGTGTAGCCGCCCACTCCCCTGACCCTCCCATAGGTAGGGTCATAGAGCTAGTCCCTCCCTTTCTTTTAGTATAAGAGGGGGAACCTGTGCATTGCAACCTAGATTTCCCTGGACGACGCTCTGAAGATGACTCCCGGACCTTCGATGTTCCACTACCTTTGGAAGACTGAAGAATCTCCCTTGGAGTCAAGGAGTGACTCCCCTGCTTGGCAGGCACCTAAAACTACAAACGACAGTCGCAAACTACGCCGCTCTCACCGGAGTCCGAAGTCCCTGCAGCCCAAGAAGTGGATTTCCTGACTTCTCAAAGGCCATCGTGAGTCCCCAGCGAAGCTGAGGCCAGTGGACCCCAAGAGTGACGAGGAACCGTGACCCCTGGGTACCGTGCACGATTGTCAAGTGCAACCCCTTCACAACGTTCCACGAACTTGTGCTTTGGACCACGTATGGTCCTAGCCTCCAGCAGGAAGCCTCCGAAGATCAGAGGCCTACCACGTCCCGAGTGACCGTGGGCCCCTGTGAGCGAATCCTCCCGAGGTGTCTTTGTGATCCCTTGCCAGCCAGCTTGTGGGTCCCCGGAAGACTTTCTAAAGAAACCAAAGGACTCCCCTGGTTGCTCCAGGCCTGCCCTGACTTACCCTCGCTGGGTGAGTCCCACAGACCTTGCTGGTCTGCGCCATTGCCTCTTCACACTTTCCCCAAGACTTGCTGTTACCAAGGCTTGTTGGCTCCGATCGAGTCGCCGACACCGCAGTAAGCTGCAGACATCGTGGGACACGCCGAATCCAGCTCCTGGTCATTGTCGACACCTCCTGGACCTCGTGGCTGAAGAGTCAAGGCAACCGCGAACGACCTGAATCTTGCGACGACGGTGGGCATCCATCTTCCTTGCCCCGAGTCACTGCCAAGTGACTTTGAACACTGTCCCCTCTGCTTTCAGGTCTTCCATCTTCTGAATCCAGGCTTGGATTCCTCCGGACACTTCTCCTGTCGCCGCAAGCAGCAAGTCTTCATTGGCTCCCATTGAAAACGACGCCGCGACCCGACACCAAAGAACACCTATGCACCCGGCTCCCCTGGGTGAGGTAACTTCAGCACTACGGTGCTCCTGTGGGTGTGGGCCCTAGAACTACTTACCTTGTAAGTGACTTGCTTGTAGCTTCCCTAGAAGTGTCCTAAAACTCTCCTTTTCTAAGTGCGACCATTGCGCTGACTCGTACAGGGTTCGCGTCGGTGTTAGACACACCGCGTCCATCTCCTTTGTAACACTATCTAAAACTGTATCCTTCGACTCGTACTGAGTCCGATCGGTGTTCGCCTCGAACACACAAAGGGCCTGTAACACTGAGATCTCCATTGCACTGACTCGCACAAGGTTCGTGTCTGTGTTAGACACAGCGCGTCCATCTCCCTTGCAACTCTATCTGTGACCGCGTCCTTCGACTCGTACAAGGACCGATCGGTGTGTTCGCCTCGAACACGCAAGGGACCTTTAACATTGAAATCTCAATTGCGTCGGAGCGCATAGACTCGCACAGGACTCGCACCGGTGCCAGGACACCGCGTCCGTCCCCTGTGGGTCTCCTACAACTACCTGGGGTGGTTCTTGGGGGTCCCTCGATTCTAGATGCCCTAGACCTAGGTCTAGCAAACTAAGATTGTGATATTCGATTGTGCTAAACTTATTTTGATAATATTTGACTTGTACATATGTTCCTGACTTCTAATCTCATAAAGAGATTAGTAGAGAGTGTTTATTAATAAATACATATATATTTAATATATATACCTGTGTGGTGTCTTTTCATTTGGTGATTCAAGAGATTGTGTGGTAAAACAAGCTGCTTTACATTCCTTCAAGACTTAGCCTGAAGGCTGCTCTCCACAGCTACCACTAGGATAGCTTTCTATAAAGGTTGTCTTAAACCTATCTACCATAAGAGTCGAATTGTTCTGGTGCAAGGTTTCCAGTTTAATTAGTGAACAGCATATGCCAGGCCAACTTCTCACATTGGTGGGCAGCGTGTGGGATTCCAGCTTGCTATTGTTTTACCAGAAAATCTCTATTTGAATTACTAACTGAAAACCACTATAGGTACTTAAGGTACATATAAAGTCAAGCTTAGTATCAATAAGTTCTACTGAACTTAGAGCTGTGTGCCAAGGGATAACACACCCTTTCCACAGCTCAAGCTAGTATCAGTAGGCCACAAACTAGTGTAGGTAGTACAACACTGCACAACACTAGAATGTCCTTAAAGGGTGGAACCAGTGGATCCACTCAGCCTCAGTATAAGGACATGGCTTTCTCTGACTTGAGAGCCATGTGTGTTGAAAGACACCTGAGGCTAGGACAGAGTCCCCCAACCCTACACCTGATAGATCTGCTGACAGCAGATGATCTTAGATTGGCTCTAGGAGCTAATGGGTCTGAATCAGAGGGTGGGTCAATTACAGTATCTGGGTCAGATGATGAAAATCAGAATGACCAGGACTCTGTGATTGAGGGGCCAGGCATCAAGGGGCCTGAAAAGGACAGAGGAATTCTCCCTAAGAGAGCTGACAGAGTGGAGGAGAGGCATAGGTCCCCTTCCAGGGAATCTGAGCACTCTTATCACTCTGGCAGAGAATTTGTCCACCAGAGGAACTCATACTTTCCATAAGAGAGACCTCCTCTGAAAGAATGTGCAAACTGCTGCAGTATGAGGAAGCAAGAGTTGCCCTCAGAACCAAGCAGTTGGCACTGGATAGAGAAGCCCTGGAGATCCAGAGAGCTTCTAGAAGAGAGGGGTTAGAACCCCTTGGTGGCAGCAACAGTGTCCCTAGAGGCAGAGAATCTATTCCAGACCATAGGAACCTGAGCAAGGTTGTTCCTCCCTACCAGAGTGGGGATGATATCCACAAGTGGATAACTGCTATGGAGAGGGCCTGTAGAGTACAGCAGGTCCCCCAAAGGCAGTGGGCAGCAATCTTGTGGCTCTCCTTTTCAGATAAAGGTAGAGACAAGCTCCTCACTGTTAGAGAAGAGGTTGCTGATAACTATGAAGTCCTGAAGAGTGCACTGATAGATGGGTTTGGCTTAACCACTGAGCAGTACAGGTTGAAGTTCAGAGACACCCAGAAGGCACAGACTCAGGACTGGACTGACTTTGTAGATTGTGCAACCAAGGCTCTGGAGGGTTGGCTGATTGGCAGTAGGGTTACTGATCTCAAAGGATTGTACAATTTGATTATGAGGGAGCAGATCCTTAATAATTGTCAAAACCAGCTTTTGCACCAGTACCTGGTGGACTCTGATCTGACCTCTCCCCAAGAATTGGGAAAGAAGGCAGACAAATGGGTCAGAACCAGGGTGAGGCCTAAGAATCAGGGAGGTGACCAGAAGAAAGATTCTACCAAGTCCCAAGAGAAAGGTGGGGATAAATCTAAGGATAAGTCCACTACAGGGCCCCAAAAGTCCTCTTCTGGGGGTGGGTCCCAAACTCCTTCCTCTCCTGAAAAGAAACCATATTGCCATGTCTGTAAAAGCCTGGACACTGGAAAACTGATCCCAGTTGCCCCAGGATTGGCAATAAAGAAACTGTTCCTCCAGCTATTACTACCACCCCTCCTGGTACTACCAGTAGTAATCCTCCAGTTGGGAGTAGTGCACCCAAAAGTTAGGTGCTTTTGCAAGGGGAACAGAGGTGGGCCCTAGTTTAGACAGGTCCCCCTCAACAGACTCCTCAGACTCTGATGGTGGTATAGGATTTGCCACCTTTACCATGGGTCCCATTGCATTGGGCAGGTACAGACTGGAGCCAATGATTAATGGTCGGAAGGCTGTGGCATTCAGGGACACAGGGGCTAGTGTCACCATGGTGGCAGGGAAACTAGTCCCCCCTCACCTGCTTTTACCTGAGTTTAAGTACCAGGTGACCAACATTGATGGTGTCAGGACAGATCACCCCATGGCCATAGTCAATCTCAGCTGGGAGGGGGTCACAGGCACAAAAAGAGTGGCAGTGTCCCCCAACTTGCCCGTAGATTGCCTGATGGGCAATGATCTGGAAATTTCAGCCTGGGTTGAAGTTGAACACCAAACCCATCTGAAGATGCTAGGCGTCCCTGAAAAAGCTAGTGGGGCTGTGATGGCCACAGCCCCAGCCCAGGGAAATGCTGGAGAGATGGAGCCTGGAAGAATGGCCCACTCTCCCCCAAAAGAGAGCACAGGTGTTGAAGAAAAGTCTCCTTCCCCCAGACAGCAGGTAAGGGTCAGCCTCCTCAGGGAACTGATCCTACCCCTAGTGAAGGAACTGCCCCAGAGGTAGTCAGGCCTGGCCTGGCCCCACCCCCGGATGGCAGAGGACCCTTCCAAGGTGGTACCCAGTCTGGAGCAGGTAACCTGCCCCTCTCTACCCTACCTCAGTCAGCCCAGGGCTGCAGAGGTCAGGGAGGTCAGTGGACCCCACAGGGCCCCCTGTCCAGAGGAACCCCCATCAGCAGATTAGGGGCACCCAGTCTAGTAGCCCTAGCCAGGTGAAAATTCCTCCGCACACTGAGGGATCCCCCATACCTTTGTGTAGGGACCTTCCCCAGAAGGACTCTGTTAGGCAAGGGCAAACCTGGAACCAAAAGGTTCCAAACCTGCCATGTCCCTCCAGTGTTCCACCCAAAGTGACCCAACCCCCAGCTGTAGGCAGCCAAAGGTTGACCCTTAGAGCAAAGTGCAGCTCAGTCATGGAAAGACAGGCATACATGGTGACCAGTGATCTGAGGAAACTGAGACCAACTTCCCTAGGGTCTCACTTTCCTGCTCAGACACCTCATCAGCCTTGTCCTTTACCAAAACACCCCACAGGTAGTAATTCCCCATGGTGGAGACCCTCTCATACCCTCAGGGAGAGGGATAACTTAGTGGACCATAAGACAGGGGGTAACCATGCTAGTGCAGGTACTTCCTTATATGGCCACTCAGTAAATACAGGCTCACCTGGACAAGGTTAGCCTCATCTCCTTTCGTTTGGGGGGGGGGGTTATGTAGGAAGGTGGAATCTGACTACATGGTTGCCCCCACTTTTTTCCTGGTGTTTTGTTGGTTTTTGACTTAGTTTGGCTGGGAACCTGCTATTCAGGTCCCCAGCCTATCTGCTTTCTCTTTAAACGACAGGGAGTGTACTCTAGGTGCACTAGTGATTGGATACTGTGGTACCTTATGAGTCCCTAGTATATGGTACCTTAGGTACTAAGGGCATAGGTACTTCACAGGCCTACCAGTGGCTGCAGCATGTATTATGCCACCCCTGGGAAGCAGACTATATCTGACACCACAGGCCTGCTACTGCAGCCTGGGTGAGGTGGTGCTAGCACTCCTCACTGAGATATAGGTTTCCTATATCTCTCCTGCACACACATTTAAACCTATCAGTCACCCCTAAGGCAGGCCCTATCAATCCTGAGGGCAGGGTGCTTGGCTTCCATGTGAGGGGGTGCCTCTGCCTGAGCAGGGCCCCTCTGCAGCTCTCAGAGTCCATTCTCTGGGGCTGTTTGTGGATGCGGTTAAACCATATACTTTTAAGTGCATTATATCCTCGCGGTAAAATGCTAACTTTGGAATGGCTGCATCGAAACATGTCGTGTTTGGTGTCAAACATCTTGGAATACTACCCCCCGCCAGTCCTGGCGGCGGGGGTAGCATTCCACCCTTCTAGAGGAATAGACATGTACCTACTGTGGAAACGCGGTAGAATCCTGCAGAGCCCTGGCATCACAAAATGGATGCCACCAGTCACAGACACTGGGCTGCCCTCCTGCTGATGACCAACACTCGCAGTGGAGGAAGCCCAACAATAGATATCCTGTCCCAAGGGGGTGTGACCACCTCCCAGACAGGGTTTAGTGTATTGGGGCTGGGTGGGTGCACTCTTAGAGTGCTTTGAAGTCCTGCACTGGGGGAGCAGAAGGCTCCTCTGTGCATACCCCAGTTCAAACCGGCTCAGGGGCTACCTGCCCCTGCTCTGGCGCGAAACTGGACAAAGGGAAGTGGGTGTAGCCGCCCACTCCCTGACCCTCCCATAGGTAGGGTCATAGAGCTAGTCCCTCCCTTTCTTTTTAGTATAAGAGGGGAACCTGTGCATTGCAACCTAGATTTCCCTGGACGATGCTCTGAAGACGAATCCCGGACCTTCGACGTTCCACTACCTTTGGAAGACTGAAGAATCTCCCTTGGAGTCAAGGAGTGACTCCCTGCTTGGCAGGCACCTAAAACTACAAACGACGGTCGCAAACTATGCCGCTCCCGCCGGAGTCCGAATTCCCTGCAGCCCAAGAAGTGGATTTCCTGACTTCTCAAAGGCCATCGTGAGTCCCCAGCGAAGCTGAGGCCAGTGGACCCCAAGAGTGACGAGGAACCACGACCCCTGGGTACCGTGCACTATTGTCGAGTGCAACCCCTTCACAACGTTCCACGAACTTGTGCTTTGGACCACGTGTGGCCCTAGCCTCCAGCAGGATTGTCTCTGAAGATCTGAGGCCTACCACGTCCCGAGTGACCGTGGGCCCCTGTGAGCGAATCCTCCCGAGGCGTCTTCACGATCCCTTGCCAGCCGGCTTGTGGGTCCCTAGAAAACTTTCTAAAGAAACCAAAGGGCTCCCCTGGTTGCTCCAGGCCTGCCCTGACTTACCCTCGCTGGGTGAGTCCCACAGACCTTGCTGGTCTGCGCCATTGCCTCTTCACACTTTCCCCAAGACTTGCTGTTACCAAGGCTTGTTGGCTCCGATCGAGTCGCAGACACCGCAGTAAGCTGCAGACATTGTGGCACACGCCGAATCCAGCTCCTGGTTGTCGTTGATGCCTCCTGGACCTCGTGGCTGAAGAGTCAAGGCAACCACGAACGACCTGAATCTTGCGACGACGGTGGGCATCCATCTTCCTTGCCCCAAGTCACTGCCAAGTGACTTTGAACACTGTCCCCTCTGCTTTCAGGTCTTCCATCTTCTGAATCCAGGCTTGGATTCCTCCGGACACTTCTCCTGTCGCCGCAAGCAGCAAGTCTTCATTGGCTCCCATTGAAAACGACGCCGCGACCCGACACCAAAGAACACCTATGCACCCGGCTCCCCTGGGTGAGGTAACTTCAGCACTACGGTGCTCCTGTGGGTGTGGGCCCTAGAACTACTTACCCTGTAAGTGACTTGCTTGTAGCTTCCCTAGAAGTGTCCTAAAACTCTCCTTTTCTAAGTGCGACCATTGCGCTGACTCGTACAGGGTTCGCATCGGTGTTAGACACACCGCGTCCATCTCCTTTGTAACACTATCTAAAACTGTATCCTTCGACTCGTACTGAGTCCGATCGGTGTTCGCCTCGAACACACAAAGGGCCTGTAACACTGAGATCTCCATTGCACTGACTCGCACAAGGTTCGCGTCTGTGTTAGACACAGCGCGTCCATCTCCCTTGCAACTCTATCTGTGACCGCGTCCTTCGACTCGTACAAGGACCGATCGGTGTGTTCGCCTCGAACACGCAAGGGACCTTTAACATTGAAATCTCAATCGCGTCTGAGCGCATCGACTCGCACAGGACTCGCACCGGTGCCAGGACACCGCGTCCGTCCCCTGTGGGTCTCCTACAACTACCTGGGGTGGTTCTTGGGGGTCCCTCGATTCTAGATGCCCTAGACCTAGGTCTAGCAAACTAAGATTGTGATATTCGATTGTGCTAAACTTATTTTGATAATATTTGACTTGCACATAGGTTCCTGACTTCTAATCTCATAAAGAGATTAGTAGAGAGTGTTTATTAATAAATACATATATATTTAATATATATACCTGTGTGGTGTCTTTTCATTTGGTGATTCAAGAGATTGTGTGGTAAAACAAGCTGCTTTACATTCCTTCAAGACTTAGCCTGAAGGCTGCTCTCCACAGCTACCACTAGGATAGCTTTCTATAAAGGTTGTCTTAAACCTATCTACCATAAGAGTCAAATTGTTCTGGTGCAAGGTGTCCACTTTAATTAGTGAACAGCATATGCCAGGCCAACTTCTCACAACAGCACTCTTTTCACAGGTACCTGTTGTTGCACTTTGCACTCAATGTTTAAAGCCTGGGGTGTTTGGCTGGTGACGGGCTCTGGGGTGTTTGGCAGGTGACAGGCTCTAGGGTGTTTGGCAGGTGACCGGATCTGGGGTGTTTGGCAGGTGACCAGCTCTGGGGTGTTTGGCAGGTGATCAGCTCTAGAGTGTTTGGCAGGTGACAGGCTGTGGGGTGTTTGGCAGGTGATCAGCTCTAGGGTGTTTGGCAGGTGACCGGCTCTGGGGTGTTTGGCAGGTGACCGGCTCTGGGGTGCTTGGCAGGTGACCGGCTCTGGGGTGTTTGACAGGTGATCGGCTCTGGGGTGTTTGGCAGGTGATCTGCTCTAGGGTGTTTGACAGGTGACCGGCTCTGGGGTGTTTGGCAGGTGACCGGCTCTGGGGTGTTTGGCAGGTGATCAGCTCTAGGGTGTTTGGCAGGTAACCGGCTCTGGGGTGTTTGGAAGGTGTCGGCTCTGGGGTGTTTGACAGGTGATCGGCTCTGGGGTGTTTGACAGGTGACCGGCTCTGGGGTGTTTGGCAGGTGTTTGACAGGTGATCGGCTCTGGGGTGTTTGGCAGGTGATCGGCTCTGGGGTGTTTGACAGGTGATTGGCTCTGGGGTGTTTGACAGGTGACCGACTCTGGGGTGTTTGACAGGTGATCGGCTTAGGGGTGTTGAAAGGTGATCGGCTCAGGGGTGTTTGACAGGTGACCGGCTCTAGGGTGTTTGGCAGGTGATCGGCTCTGGGGTGTTTGGCAGGTGACCGGCTCTGGGGTGTTTGGCAGATGACAGGCTCTGGGGTGTCTGGCAGATGACGGGCTCTGGGGTGTTTGGCAGGGGATCGGCTCTGGGGTGTTTGACAGGTGATTGGCACTGGGGTGTTGGCAGGTTATCGGCTCTGGGGTGTTTGACAGGTGACAGGCTCTAGGATGTTTGGCAGTTGACCGGCTCTGGGGTGTTTGGCAGGTGATTGTCTCTGGGGTGTTTGGCAGGTGATGGGCTCTGGGGTGTTTGGCAGCTGACCAGCTCTGGGGTGTTTGGCAGGTTATTGGCTCTGGAGTGTTTGACAGGTGATCGGCTCTGGGGCGTTTTGGCAGGTGACTGGTTCTGGGGTGTTTGGCAGGTGACCAGCTCTGGGGTGTTTGGCAGGTAATCGGCTCTGGGGTGTTTGACAGGTGATGGGCTCTGGGGTGTTTGGCAGCTGACCAGCTCTGGGGTGTTTGGCAGTTTATTGGCTCTGGAGTGTTTGACAGGTGATCGGCTCTGGGGCGTTTTGGCAGGTGACTGGTTCTGGGGTGTTTGGCAGGTGACCAGCTCTGGGGTGTTTGGCAGGTAATCGGCTCTGGGGTGTTTGACAGGTGATCGGCTCTGGGGTGTTTGACAGGTGATCCTCTCTGGGGTGTTTGGCAGGTGATCGGCTCTGGGGTGTTTGGCATGTGATCGGCTCTGGGGTGTTTGGCAGGTGATCAGCTCTAGGGTGTTTGGCAGGTGACCGGCTCTGGGGTGTTTGGCATGTGATCGGCTCTGGGGTGTTTGGCAGGTGATCAGCTCTAGGGTGTTTGGCAGGTGACCGGCTCTGGGGTGTTTGGCAGGTGACCGGCTCTGGGGTGCTTGGCAGGTGACCGGCTCTGGGGTGCTTGACAGGTGATCGGCTCTGGGGTGTTTGGCAGGTGATCTGCTCTAGGGTGTTTGACAGGTGACCGGCTCTGGGGTGATTGGCAGGTGACCGGCTCTGGGGTGTTTGGCAGGTGATCAGCTCTAGGGTGTTTGGCAGGTAACCGGCTCTGGGGTGTTTGGAAGGTGTCGGCTCTGGGGTGTTTGACAGGTGATCGGCTCTGGGGTGTTTGACAGGTGACCGGCTCTGGGGTGTTTGGCAGGTGTTTGACAGGTGATCGGCTCTGGGGTGTTTGGCAGGTGATCGGCTCTGGGGTGTTTGACAGGTGATTGGCTCTGGGGTGTTTGACAGGTGACCGACTCTGGGGTGTTTGACAGGTGATCGGCTTAGGGTGTTGAAAGGTGATCGGCTCAGGGGTGTTTGACAGGTGACCGGCTCTAGGGTGTTTGGCAGGTGATCGGCTCTGGGGTGTTTGGCAGGTGACCGGCTCTGGGGTGTTTGGCAGATGACAGGCTCTGGGGTGTCTGGCAGATGACGGGCTCTGGGGTGTTTGGCAGGGGATCGGCTCTGGGGTGTTTGACAGGTGATTGGCACTGGGGTGTTGGCAGGTTATCGGCTCTGGGGTGTTTGACAGGTGACAGGCTCTAGGATGTTTGGCAGTTGACCGGCTCTGGGGTGTTTGGCAGGTGATTGTCTCTGGGGTGTTTGGCAGGTGATGGGCTCTGGGGTGTTTGGCAGCTGACCAGCTCTGGGGTGTTTGGCAGGTTATTGGCTCTGGAGTGTTTGACAGGTGATCGGCTCTGGGGCGTTTTGGCAGGTGACTGGTTCTGGGGTGTTTGGCAGGTGACCAGCTCTGGGTGTTTGGCAGGTGATCGGCTCTGGGGTGTTTGACAGGTGATGGGCTCTGGGGTGTTTGGCAGCTGACCAGCTCTGGGGTGTTTGGCAGTTTATTGGCTCTGGAGTGTTTGACAGGTGATCGGCTCTGGGGCGTTTTGGCAGGTGACTGGTTCTGGGGTGTTTGGCAGGTGACCAGCTCTGGGGTGTTTGGCAGGTAATCGGCTCTGGGGTGTTTGACAGGTGATCGGCTCTGGGGTGTTTGACAGGTGATCCTCTCTGGGGTGTTTGGCAGGTGATCGGCTCTGGGGTGTTTGGCATGTGATCGGCTCTGGGGTGTTTGGCAGGTGATCAGCTCTAGGGTGTTTGGCAGGTGACCGGCTCTGGGGTGTTTGGCATGTGATCGGCTCTGGGGTGTTTGGCAGGTGATCAGCTCTAGGGTGTTTGGCAGGTGACCGGCTCTGGGGTGTTTGGCAGGTGACCGGCTCTGGGGTGCTTGGCAGGTGACCGGCTCTGGGGTGCTTGACAGGTGATCGGCTCTGGGGTGTTTGGCAGGTGATCTGCTCTAGGGTGTTTGACAGGTGACCGGCTCTGGGGTGATTGGCAGGTGACCGGCTCTGGGGTGTTTGGCAGGTGATCAGCTCTAGGGTGTTTGGCAGGTAACCGGCTCTGGGGTGTTTGGAAGGTGATCGGCTCTGGGGTGTTTGACAGGTGATCAGCTCTGGGGTGTTTGACAGGTGACCGGCTCTGGGGTGTTTGGCAGGTGTTTGACAGGTGATCGGCTCTGGGGTGTTTGGCAGTTGATCGGCTCTGGGGTGTTTGACAGGTGATTGGCTCTGGGGTGTTTGACAGGTGACCGATTCTGGGGTGTTTGACAGGTGATCGGCTTAAGGGTGTTTGACAGGTGATCGGCTCAGGGGTGTTTGACAGGTGACCGGCTCTAGGGTGTTTGGCAGGTGATCGGCTCTGGGGTGTTTGGCAGGTGACCGGCTCTGGGGTGTTTGACAGGTGATCAGCTCTGGGTTGTTGGCAGGTGATCGGCTCTGGGGTGTTTCGCAGGTGACGGGCTCTGGGGTGTTTGGCAGATGACGAGCTCTGGGGTGTTTGGCAGGGGCTCTGGGGTGTTTGATAGGTGATCGGCACTGGGGTGTTGACAGGTGATCGGCTCTGGGGTGTTTGGCAGGTGATCGGCTCTGGGGTGTTTGACAGGTGATCAGCTCTGGGGTGTTTGACAGTGATCGGCTCAGGGGTGTTGGCAGGTGATCGGCTCTGGGGTGTTGGCAGGTGACTGGCTCTGGGGTGTTTGCCAGGTGATGGGCTCTAGGGTGTTTGGCATGTGATCGGCTCTGGGGTGTTTGACAGGTGATCGGCTCTGGGGTGTTTGGCACAGGTGACCGGCTCTGGGGTGTTTGGCAGGTGACCGGCTCTGGGGTGTTCGGCAGGTGACCGGCTCTGGGGTGTTTGGCAGGTGATTGTCTCTGGGGTGTTTGGCAGGTGATGGGCTCTGGGGTGTTTGGCAGGTGACTAGCTCTGGGGTGTTTGGTAGGTGATTGTCTCTGGGGTGTTTGGCAGGTGAACAGCTCTGGGGTGTTTGGCAGGTGACTGGCTCTGGGGTGTTTGGCAGGTGACCAGCTCTGGGGTGTTTGGCAGGTAATCGGCTCTGGGGTGTTTGACAGGTGATCGGCTCTGGGGTGTTTGACAGGTGATCGGCTCTGGGGTGTTTGGCAGGTGATCGGCTCTGGGGTGTTTGACAGGTGATCGGCTCTGGGGTGTTTGACAGGTGATGGGCTCTGGGGTATTGGCAGGTGATCGGCTCTGGGGTGTTGGCAGGTGACTGGCTCTGGGGTGTTTGGCAGGTGATGGGCTCTAGGGTGCTTGGCAGGTGATGGGCTCTGGGTTGTTTGACAGGTGATCGGCTCTGGGGTGTTTGGCAGGTGACCGGCTCTGGGGTGTTTGGCAGGTGACCAGCTCTGGGGTGTTTGGCAGGTGATTGTCTCTGGGGTGTTTGGCAGGTGATGGGCTCTGGGGTGTTTGGCAGGTGATGGGCTCTGGGGTGTTTGGCAGGTGACTGGCTCTGGGGTGTTTGGCAGGTGACTGGCTCTGGGGTGTTTGGCAGGTGACTGGCTCTGGGGTGTTTGGCAGGTGACTGGCTCTGGGGTGTTTGGCAGGTGATCGGCTCTGGGGTGTTTAGAAGGTGATCGGCTCTGGGGTGTTTGGCAGGTGATCGGCTCTAGGGTGTTTAGAAGGTGATCGGCTCTAGGGTGTTTGACAGGCGATCGGCTCCAGGGTGTTTGACAGGTGACCGGCTCTGGGGTGGTTGACAGGTGATCGTCTCTGGGGTGTTTGACAGGTGAACAGCTCATGGGTGTTTGGCAGGTGATCAGCTCTGGGGTGTTTGACAGGTGATCGGCTCTGGGGTGTTTGGCAGGTGACGGGCTCTGGGGTCTTTGGCAGGTGATCGGCTCTGGGGTGTTTGGCAGGTGATCAGCTCTGGGGTGATTGACAGGTGACCGGCTCTGGGGTGTTTGGCAGGTGACGGGCTCTGGGGTGTTTGGCAGTTGATCGGCTCTGGGGTGTTTGGCAGGTGACGGGCTCTGGGGTGTTTGGCAGGTGACGGGCTCTAGGGTGTTTGGCAGGTGACGGGCTCTGGGGTGTTTGACAGGTGATCGGCTCTGGGGTGTTTGGCTGGGGTGTTTGGCAGGTGATCGGCTCTGGGGTGTTTAGCAGGTGATCGGCTCTGGGGTGTTTGACAGGTGAACAGCTCTGGGGTGTTTGACAGGTGACCGGCTTTGGGGTGTTTGACAGGTGACCGGCTCTGGGGTGTTTGGCAGGTGTTTGACAGGTGATCGGCTCTGGGGTATTTGACATATGATCGGCTCTGGGGTGCTTGACAGGTGATTGGCTCTAGGGTGTTGGCGGTTAACCGGCTCTGGGTTGATTGCCAGGTGACCGGCTCTGGGGTGCTTGACAGGTGATTGGCTCTAAGGTGTTGGCGGTTGACTGGCTCTGGGTTGATTGCCAGGTGACCGGCTCTGGGGTGTTTAGCAGGTAACCGGCTCTGGGGTGTTTGGCAGGTGACCGGCTCTGGGGTGTTTGGCAGGTGACCGGCTCTGGGGTGTTTGGCAGGTGATCGGCTCTGGGGTGTTTGGTAGGTGACCGGCTCTGGGGTGTTTGCCAGGTGATGGGCTCAGGGGTGTTTGGCAGGTGACCAGCTCTGTGGTGTTTGGCAGGTGATGGACTCTTGGGTGTTTGGCAGGTGACCGGCTCTGGGGTGTTTGGCATGTGATCGGCTCTGGGGTGTTTGGCAGGTGACCGTCTCTGGGGTGTTTGGCAGGTGACCGGCTCTCGGTTGATTGCCAGGTGACCGGCTCTGGGGTGTTTGGCAGGTGACCGGATCTGGGGTGTTTGGCAGGTGACCGGCTCTGGGGTGTTTGGCAGGTGATCGGCTCTGGGGTGCTTGACAGGTGATTGGCTCTGGGGTGTTTGGCAGTTGACCGGCTCTTGGTTGATTGCCAGCTGATCGGCTCTGGGGTGTTTGACAGGTGATCCTCTCTGGGGTGTTTGGCAAGTGATCGGCTCTGGGGTGTTTGGCAGGTGACCGGCTCTGGGGTGTTTGGCATGTGATCGGCTCTGGGGTGTTTGGCAGGTGATCGGCTCTGGGGTGTTTGGCAGGAGATGGGCTCTGGGGTGTTTGGCAGGTGACCGGCTCTGGGGTGTTTGGCAGGTGATCGCCTCTGGGATGTTTGGCAGGTGATCGGCTCTGGGGTGTTTGGTAGGTGACCGGCTCTGGGGTGTTTGGCAGGTGATGGGCTCTGGGGTGTTTGGCAGGTGACCGGCTCTGGGGTGTTTGGTAGGTGACTGGCTCTGGGGTGTTCGGCAGGTGATCGGCTCTGGGTTGGTTGACAGGTGACTGGCTCTGGTGTGTTTGGAAGGTTATGGGCTCTGGGGTGTTTGGCAGGTGACCGGCTCTGGGGTGTTTGGCAGGTGATCGGCTCTGGGATGTTTGGCAGGTGACCGGCTCTGGGGTGTTTGGCAGGTGACCGGCTCTGGGGTGTTTGGCAGGTGATCGGCTCTGGGGTGTTTGGTAGGTGACCAGCTCTGGGGTGTTTGCCAGGTGATGGGCTCAGGGGTGTTTGGCAGGTGACCGGCTCTGGGGTGTTTGGTAGGTGACCGGCTCTGGGGTGTTTGGCAAGTAATTGGCTCTGGGGTGTTTGGCATGTGATCGGCTCTGGGGTGTTTGGCAGGTGATCGGCTCTGGGGTGTTGGACAGGTGACAGGCTCTAGGGTGTTTGGCAGTTGACCGGCTCTGGGGTGTTTGGCAGGTGATTGTCTCTGGGGTGTTTGGCAGGTGATGGGCTCTGGGGTGTTTGGCAGGGGATCGGCTCTGGGGTGTTTGACAGGTGATCGGCACTGGGGTGTTGGCAGGTGATCGGCTCTGGGGTGTTTGACAGGTGACAGGCTCTAGGGTGTTTGGCAGTTGACCGGCTCTGCGGTGTTTGGCAGGTGATTGTCTCTGGGGTATTTGGCAGGTGATGGGCTCTGGGGTGTTTGGCAGCTGACCAGCTCTGGGGTGTTTGGCAGGTTATTGGCTCTGGAGTGTTTGACAGGTGATCGGCTCTGGGGCGTTTTGGCAGGTGACTGGTTCTGGGGTGTTTGGCAGGTGGCCAGCTCTGGGGTGTTTGGCAGGTAATCGGCTCTGGGGTGTTTGACAGCTGATCGGCTCTGGGGTGTTTGACAGGTGATCCTCTCTGGGGTGTTTGGCAGGTGATCGGCTCTGGGGTGTTTGGCAGGTGACCGGCTCTGGGGTGTTTGGCATGTGATCGGCTCTGGGGTGTTTGGCAGGTGATCAGCTCTAGGGTGTTTGGCAGGTGACCGGCTCTGGGGTGTTTGGCAGGTGACCGGCTCTGGGGTGCTTGGCAGGTGACCGGCTCTGAGGTGTTTGACAGGTGATCAGCTCTGGGGTGTTTGGCAGGTGATCTGCTCTAGGGTGTTTGGCAGGTGATCAGCTCTAGGGTGTTTGGCAGGTAACCGGCTCTGGGGTGTTTGGAAGGTGATCGGCTCTGGGGTGTTTGACAGGTGATCAGCTCTGGGGTGTTTGACAGGTGACCGGCTCTGGGATGTTTGGCAGGTGTTTGACAGGTGATCGGCTCTGGGGTGTTTGGCAGGTGATCGGCTCTGGGTGTTTGACAGGTGATTGGCTCTGGGGTGTTTGACAGGTGACCGATTCTGGGGTGTTTGACAGGTGATCGGCTTAGGGGTGTTTGACAGGTGATCGGCTCAGGGGTGTTTGACAGGTGACCGGCTCTAGGGTGTTTGGCAGGTGATCGGCTCTGGGGTGTTTGGCAGGTGACCGGCTCTCGGGTGTTTGACAGGTGATCAGCTCTGGGTTGTTGGCAGGTGATCGGCTCTGGGGTGTTTGGCAGGGGATCGGCTCTGGGGTGTTTGATAGGTGATCGGCACTGGGGTGTTGGCAGGTGATCGGCTCTGGGGTGTTTGACAGGTGACAGGCTCTAGGGTGTTTGGCAGTTGACCGGCTCTGGGGTGTTTGGCAGGTGATGGGCTCTGGGGTGTTTGGCAGCTGACCAGCTCTGGGGTGTTTGGCAGGTTATTGGCTCTGGAGTGTTTGACAGGTGATCGGCTCTGGGGCGTTTTGGCAGGTGACTGGTTCTGGGGTGTTTGGCAGGTGACCAGCTCTGGGGTGTTTGGCAGGTAATCGGCTCTGGGGTGTTTGACAGGTGATCGGCTCTGGGGTGTTTGACAGGTGATCGGCTCTGGGGTGTTTGGCAGGTGATCGGCTCTGGGGTGTTTGACAGGTGATCGGCTCGGGGGTGTTTGACAGGTGATCGGCTCAGGGGTGTTGGCAGGTGATCGGCTCTGGGGTGTTGGCAGGTGACTGGCTCTGGGGTGTTTGGCAGGTGATGGGCTCTAGGGTGTTTGGCATGTGATCGGCTCTGGGGTGTTTGACAGGTGATCGGCTCTGGGGTGTTTGGCACAGGTGACCGGCTCTGGGGTGTTTGGCAGGTGACCGGCTCTGGGGTGTTTGGCAGGTGACCGGCTCTGGGGTGTTCGGCAGGTGACCAGCTCTGGGGTGTTTGGCAGGTGATTGTCTCTGGGGTATTTGGCAGGTGATGGGCTCTGGGGTGTTTGGCAGGTGACTAGCTCTGGGGTGTTTGGTAGGTGATTGTCTCTGGGGTGTTTGTCAGGTGATCGGCTCTGGGGTGTTTGGCAGGTGACTGGCTCTGCGATGTTTGGCAGGTGACCAGCTCTGGGGTGTTTGGCAGGTAATCGGCTCTGGGGTGTTTGACAGGTGATCGTCTCTGGGTTGTTTGACAGGTGATCGGCTCTGGGGTGTTTGGCAGGTGATCGTCTCTGGGGTGTTTGACAGGTGATCGGCTCTGGGGTGTTTGACAGGTGATGGGCTCTGGGGTGTTGGCAGGTGATCGGCTCTGTGGTGTTGGCAGGTGACTGGCTCTGGGGTGTTTGGCAGGTGATGGGCTCTAGGGTGCTTTGCAGGTGATGGGCTCTGGGGTGTTTGACAGGTGATCGGCTCTGGGGTGTTTGGCAGGTGACCGGCTCTGGGGTGTTTGGCAGGTGACCAGCTCTGGGGTGTTTGGCAGGTGATTGTCTCTGGGATGTTAGGCAGGTGATGGGCTCTGGGGTGTTTGGCAGGTGATGGGCTCTGGGGTGTTTGGCAGGTGACTGGCTCTGAGGTGTTTGGCAGGTGACTAGATCTGGGGTGTTTGGCAGGTGATGGGCTCTGGGGTGTTTAGAAGGTGATCGGCTCTGGGGTGTTTTGCAGGTCATCGGCTCTAGGGTGTTTAGAAGGTGATCGGCTCTAGGGTGGTTGACAGGTGATCGTCTCTGGGGTGTTTGACAGGTGACAGGCTCTAGGGTGTTTGGCAGGTGATCGGCTCTGGGTTTGAAGGTAATTGGCTCTGGGGTGTTTGGCAGTTGATCGGCTCTGGGGGTTTGGCAGGTGACGGGCTCTGGGGTGTTTGGCAGGTGACGGGCTCTAGGGTGTTTGGCAGGTGACGGGCTCTGGGGTGTTTAGAAGGTGATCGGCTCTGGGGTGTTTGACAGGTGACCGACTCTAGGGTGTTTGGCAGGTGATCGGCTCTGGGGTGTTTTGCAGGTGACCGACTCTAGGGTGTTTGGCAGGTGATTGGCTCTGGGGTGTTTGACAGGTGACCGGCTCTGGGGTGTTTGGCAGGTGATCGGCACTGGGGTGTTTGACAGGTGACCGGCTCTGGGGTGTTTGACAGGTGATCGGCTCTGGGGTGTTTGACAGGTGAACAGCTCATGGGTGTTTGGCAGGTGATCAGCTCTGGCGTGTTTGACAGGTGATCGGCTCTGGGGTGTTTGGCAGGTGACGGGCTCTGGGGTGTTTGGCAGGTGATCGGCACTGGGGTGTTTGGCAGGTGATCAGCTCTGGGGTGTTTGACAGGTGACCGGCTCTGGGGTGTTTGGCAGGTGACGGGCTCTGGGGTGTTTGGCAGTTGATCGGCTCTGGGGTGTTTGGCAGGTGACGGGCTCTGGGGTGTTTGGCAGGTGACGGGCTCTAGGGTGTTTGGCAGGTGGCGGGCTCTGTGGTGTTTAGAAGGTGAACGGCTCTGGGGTGTTTGACAGGTGACCAGCTCTGGGGAGTTTGGCAAGTGATTGGCTCTGGGGTGTTTGACAGGTGATCGGCTCTGGGGTGTTTGGCAGGTGATGGGCTCTAGGGTGTTTGGCAGGTGACGGACTCTGGGGTGTTTGGCAGGTGATCGGCTCTGGGGTGTTTGGCTGGGGTGTTTGGCAGGTGATCGGCTCTGGGGTGTTTAGCAGGTGATCGGCTCTGGGGTGTTTGACAGGTGACCGGCTTTGGGGTGTTTGACAGGTGACCGGCTCTGGGGTGTTTGGCAGGTGTTTGACAGGTGATCGGCTCTGGGGTATTTGACATATCTTCGGCTCTGGGGTGCTTGACAGGTGATTGGGTCTAGGGTGTTGGCGGTTAACCGGCTCTGGGTTGAATGCCAGGTGACCGGCTCTGGGGTGCTTGACAGGTGATTGGCTCTAAGGTGTTGGCGGTTGACTGGCTCTGCGTTGATTGCCAGGTGACCGGCTCTGGGGTGTTTAGCAGGTAACCAGCTCTGGGGTGTTTGGCAGGTGACCGGCTCTGGGGTGTTTGGCAGGTGATCGGCTCTGGGGTGCTTGACAGGTGATTGGCTCTAGGGTGTTTGGCAGGTGTCCGGCTCTGGGTTGATTGCCAGGTGACCGGCTCTGTGGTGTTTGGCAGGTGATGGACTCTGGGGTGTTTGGCAGGTGATCGGCTCTGGGGTGTTTGGCATGTGATCAGCTATGGGGTGTTTGGCAGGTGACCGTCTCTGGGGTGTTTGGCAGGTGACCGGCTCTCGGTTGATTGCCAGGTGACCGGCTCTGGGGTGTTTGGCAGGTGACCGGCTCTGGGGTGTTTGGCAGGTGACCGGCTCTGGGGTGTTTGGCAGGTGATCGGCTCTGGGGTGCTTGACAGGTTATTGGCTCTGGGGTGTTTGGCAGGTCACCGGCTCTTGGTTGATTGCCAGGTGACCGGCTCTGGGTTGGTTGCCAGGTGACCGGCTCTGGGGTGTTTGGCAGGAGATGGGCTCTGGGGTGTTTGGCAGGTGACCGGCTCTGGGGTGTTTGGCAGGTGATCGTCTCTGGGATGTTTGGCAGGTGACCGGCTCTGGGGTGTTTGGCAGGTGATCGGCTCTGGGATGTTTGGCAGGTGACCGGCTCTGGGGTGTTTGGCAGGTGATGGGCTCTGGGGTGTTTGGCAGGTGACCGGCTCTGGGGTGTTTGGTAGGTGACTGGCTCTGGGGTGTTCGGCAGGTGATCGGCTCTGGGTTGGTTGCCAGGTGACTGGCTCTGGGGTGTTTGGCAGGTGATGGGCTCTGGGGTGGTTGGCAGGTGACCGGCTCTGGGGTGTTTGGCAGGTGATCGGCTCTGGGATGTTTGGCAGGTGACCGGCTCTGGGGTGTTTGGCAGGTGACCGGCTCTGGGGTGTTTGGCAGGTGATCGGCTCTGGGGTGTTTGGTAGGTGACCGGCTCTGGGGTGTTTGGCAGGTGATGGGCTCAGGGGTGTTTGGCAGGCGACCGGCTCTGGGGTGTTTGGTAGGTGACCGGCTCTGGGGTGTTTGGCAGGTGATTGGCTCTGGGGTGTTTGGCATGTGATCGGCTCTGGGGTGTTTAGCAGGTGATCAGCTCTAGGGTGTTTGGCAGGTGACCGGCTCTGGGGTGTTTGGCATGTGATCGGCTCTGGGGTGTTTGGCAGGTGATCAGCTCTAGGTTGTTTGGCAGGTGACCGGCTCTGGGGTGTTTGGCAGGTGACCGGCTCTGGGGTGCTTGGCAGGTGACCGGCTCTGGGGTGTTTGACAGGTGATCGGCTCTGGGGTGTTTGGCAGGTGACCGGCTCTGGGGTGTTTGGCAGGTGATCAGCTCTAGGGTGTTTGACAGGTGATCGGCACTGGGGTGTTGGCAGGTGATCGGCTCTTGGGTGTTTGACAGGTGACAGGCTCTAGGGTGTTTGGCAGTTGACCGGCTCTGGGGTGTTTGGCAGGTGATTGTCTCTGGGGTGTTTGGCAGGTGATGGGCTCTGGGGTGTTTGGCAGGGGATAGGCTCTGGGGTGTTTGACAGATGATCGGCACTGGGGTGTTGGCAGGTGATCGGCTCTGGGGTGCTTGACAGGTGACAGGCTCTAGGGTGTTTGGCAGTTGACCGGCTCTGGGGTGTTTGGCAGGTGATTGTCTCTGGGGTGTTTGGCAGGTGATGGGCTCTGGGGTGTTTGGCAGCTGACCAGCTCTGGGGTGATTGGCAGGTTATTGGCTCTGGAGTGTATGACAGGTGATCGGCTCTGGGGCGTTTTGGCAGGTGACTGGTTCTGGGGTGTTTGGCAGGTGACCAGCTCTGGGGTGTTTGGCAGGTAATCGGCTCTGGGGTGTTTGACAGGTGATCGGCTCTGGGGTGTTTGACAGGTGATCCTCTCTGGGGTGTTTGGCAGGTGATCGGCTCTGGGGTGTTTGGCATGTGATCGGCTCTGGGGTGTTTGGCAGGTGATCAGCTCTAGGGTGTTTGGCAGGTGACCGGCTCTGGGGTTGTTGGCATGTGATCGGCTCTGGGTTGTTTGGCAGGTGATCAACTCTAGGGTGTTTGGCAAGTGACCGGCTCTGGGGTGTTTGGCAGGTGACCGGCTCTGGGGTGCTTGGCAGGTGACTGGCTCTGTGGTGTTTGACAGGTGATCGGCTCTGGGGTGTTTGGCAGGTGATCTGCTCTAGGGTGTTTGACAGGTGACCGGCTCTGGTGTGTTTGGCAGGTGACCGGCTCTGGGGTGTTTGGCAGGTGATCAGCTCTAGGGTGTTTGGCAGGTAACCGGCTCTGTGGTGTTTGACAGGTGATCGGCTCTGGGGTGTTTGGCAGGTGATCTGCTCTAGGGTGTTTGACAGGTGACCGGCTCTGGGGTGTTTGGCAGGTGACCGGCTCTGGGGTGTTTGACAGGTGATCGGCTCTGGGGTGTTTGACAGGTGATCGGCTCTGGGGTGTTGGCAGGTGATCGGCTCTGTGGTGTTGGCAGGTGACTGGCTCTGGGGTGTTTGGCAGGTGATGGGCTCTAGGGTGCTTTGCAGGTGATGGGCTCTGGGGTGTTTGACAGGTGATCGGCTCTGGGGTGTTTGGCAGGTGACCAGCTCTGGGGTGTTTGGCAGGTGACCAGCTCTGGGGTGTTTGGCAGGTGATTGTCTCTGGGGTGTTTGGCAGGTGATGGGCTCTGGGGTGTTTGGCAGGTGATGGGCTCTGGGGTGTTTGGCAGGTGACTGGCTCTGGGGTGTTTGGCAGGTGACAGGCTCTAGGGTGTTTGGCAGTTGACCGGCTCTGGGGTGTTTGGCAGGTGATTGTCTCTGGGGTGTTTGGCAGGTGATGGGCTCTGGGGTGTTTGGCAGCTGACCAGCTCTGGGGTGTTTGGCAGGTTATTGGCTCTGGAGTGTTTGACAGGTGATCGGCTCTGGGGCATTTTGGCAGGTGACTGGTTCTGGGGTGTTTGGCAGGTGACCAGCTCTGGGGTGTTTGGCAGGTAATCGGCTCTGGGTTTTTTGACAGGTGATCGGCTCTGGGGTGTTTGACAGGTGATGGGCTCAGGGGTGTTGGCAGGTGATCGGCTCTGGGGTGTTGGCAGGTGACTGGCTCTGGGGTGTTTGGCAGGTGATGGGCTCTGGGGTGTTTGGCAGGTGACTAGCTCTGGGGTGTTTGGTAGGTGATTGGCTCTGGGGTGTTTGGCAGGTGATCGGCTCTGGGGTGTTTGGCAGGTGACTGGCTCTGGGGTGTTTGGCAGGTGACCAGCTCTGGGGTGTTTGGCAGGTAATCGGCTCTGGGGTGTTTGACAGGTGATCGGCTCTGGGGTGTTTGACAGGTGATCGGCTCTGGGGTGTTTGGCAGGTGATCGGCTCTGGGGTGTTTGACAGGTGATCGGCTCTGGGGTGTTGGCAGGTGATTGGCTCTGGGGTGTTGGCAGGTGACTGGCTCTGGGGTGTTTGGCAGGTGATGGGCTCTAGGGTGCTTGGCAGGTGATGGGCTCTGGGGTGTTTGACAGGTGATCGGCTCTGGGGTGTTTGGCAGGTGACCGGCTCTGGGGTGTTTGGCAGGTGACCAGCTCTGGGTGTTTGGCAGGTGATTGTCTCTGGGGTGTTTGGCAGGTGATGGGCTCTGGGGTGTTTGGCAGGTGATGGGCTCTGGGGTGTTTGGCAGGTGATGGGCTCTGGGGTGTTTGGCAGGTGACTGGCTCTGGGGTGTTTGGCATGTGACTGTCTCTGGGGTGTTTGGCAGGTGATCGGCTCTGGGGTGTTTAGAAGGTGATCGGCTCTGGGGTGTTTGGCAGGTGATTGGCTCTAGGGTGTTTAGAAGGTGATCGGCTCTAGGGTGTTTGACAGGCGATCGGCTCCAGGGTGTTTGACAGGTAACCGGCTCTGGGGTGGTTGACAGGTGATCGTCTCTGGGGTGTTTGACAGGTGACAGGCTCTAGGGTGTTTGGCAGGTGATCGGCTCTGGGTTTGAAGGTAATTGGCTCTGGGGTGTTTGGCAGTTGATCGGCTCTGGGGGTTTGGCAGGTGACGGGCTCTGGGGTGTTTGGCAGGTGACGGGCTCTAGGGTGTTTGGCAGGTGACGGGCTCTGGGGTGTTTAGAAGGTGATCAGCTCTGGGGTGTTTGACAGGTGACCGACTCTAGGGTGTTTGGCAGGTGATCGGCTCTGGGGTGTTTTGCAGGTGACCGACTCTAGGGTGTTTGGCAGGTGAATGGCTCTGGGGTGTTTGACAGGTGACCGGCTCTAGGGTGTTTGGCATGTGATCGGCACTGGGGTGTTTGACAGGTGACCGGCTCTGGGGTGTTTGACAGGTGATCGGCTCTGGGGTGTTTGACAGGTGAACAGCTCATGGGTGTTTGGCAGGTGATCAGCTCTGGGGTGTTTGACAGGTGATCGGCTCTGGGGTGTTTGGCAGGTGACGGGCTCTGGGGTGTTTGGCAGGTGATCGGCTCTGGGGTGTTTGGCAGGTGATCGGCTCTGGGGTGTTTGGCAGGTGATCAGCTCTGGGGTGTTTGGCAGGTGATCAGCTCTGGGGTGTTTGACAGGTGACCGGCTCTGGGGTGTTTGGCAGGTGACGGGCTCTGGGGTGTTTGGCAGTTGATCGGCTCTGGGGTGTTTGGCAGGTGACGGGCTCTGGTGTGTTTGGCAGGTGACGGGCTCTAGGGTGTTTGGCAGGTGGCGGGCTCTGTGGTGTTTAGAAGGTGATCGGCTCTGGGGTGTTTGACAGGTGACCGGCTCTGGGGAGTTTGGCAGGTGATTGGCTCTGGGGTGTTTGACAGGTGACGGGCTCTGGGGTGTTTGGCAGGTGATCGGCTCTGGGGTGTTTGGCTGGGGTGTTTGGCAGGTGATCGGCTCTGGGGTGTTTAGCAGGTGATCGGCTCTGGGGTGTTTGACAGGTGAACAGCTCTGGGGTGTTTGACAGGTGACCGGCTTTGGGGTGTTTGACAGGTGACCGGCTCTGGGGTGTTTGGCAGGTGTTTGACAGGTGATCGGCTCTGGGGTATTTGACATATGATCGGCTCTGGGGTGCTTGACAGGTGATTGGCTCTAGGGTGTTGGCGGTTAACCGGCTCTGGGTTGATTGCCAGGTGACCGGCTCTGGGGTGCTTGACAGGTGATTGGCTCTAAGGTGTTGGCGGTTGACTGGCTCTGGGTTGATTGCCAGGTGACCGGCTCTGGGGTGTTTAGCAGGTAACCGGCTCTGGGGTGTTTGGCAGGTGACCGGCTCTGGGGTGTTTGGCAGGTGATCGGCTCTGGGGTGCTTGACAGGTGATTGGCTCTAGGGCGTTTGGCAGGTGACCGGCTCTGGGTTGATTGCCAGGTGACCGGCTCTGGGTTGTTTGCCAGGTGACCGGCTCTGTGGTGTTTGGCAGGTGATGGACTCTGGGGTGTTTGGCAGGTGACCGGCTCTGGGGTGTTTGGCATGTGATCGGCTCTGGGGTGTTTGGCAGGTGACGGTCTCTGGGGTGTTTGGCAGGTGACCGGCTCTCGGTTGATTGCCAGGTGACCGGCTCTGGGGTGTTTGGCAGGTGACCGGCTCTGGGGTGTTTGGCAGGTGACCGGCTCTGGGGTGTTTGGCAGGTGATCAGCTCTGGGGTGCTTGACAGGTGATTGGCTCTGGGGTGTTTGGCAGGTGACCGGCTCTTGGTTGATTGCCAGGTGACCGGCTCTGGGTTGGTTGCCAGGTGACCGGCTCTGGGGTGTTTGGCAGGTGATGGGCTCTGGGGTGTTTGGCAGGTGACCGGCTCTGGGGTGTTTGGCAGGTGATCGCCTCTGGGATGTTTGGCAGGTGACCGGCTCTGGGGTGTTTGGCAGGTGATCGGCTCTGGGATGTTTGGCAGGTGACCGGCTCTGGGGTGTTTGGCAGGTGATGGGCTCTGGGGTGTTTGGCAGGTGACCGGCTCTGGGGTGTTTGGTAGGTGACTGGCTCTGGGGTGTTCGGCAGGTGAGCGGCTCTGGGTTGGTTGCCAGGTGACTGGCTCTGGGGTATTTGGCAGGTGATGGGCTCTGGGGTGTTTGGCAGGTGACTAGCTCTGGGGTGTTTGGTAGGTGATTGTCTCTGGGGTGTTTGTCAGGTGATCGGCTCTGGGGTGTTTGGCAGGTGACTGGCTCTGGGATGTTTGGCAGGTGACCAGCTCTGGGGTGTTTGGCAGGTAATCGGCTCTGGGGTGTTTGACAGGTGATCGGCTCTGGGGTGTTTGACAGGTGATCGGCTCTGGGGTGTTTGGCAGGTGATCGGCTCTGGGGTGTTTGACAGGTGATCGGCTCTGGGGTGTTTGACAGGTGATGGGCTCTGGGGTGTTGGCAGGTGATCGGCTCTGTGGTGTTGGCAGGTGACTGGCTCTGGGGTGTTTGGCAGGTGATGGGCTCTAGGGTGCTTTGCAGGTGATGGGCTCTGGGGTGTTTGACAGGTGATCGGCTCTGGGGTGTTTGGCAGGTGACCGGCTCTGGGGTGTTTGGCAGGTGACCAGCTCTGGGGTGTTTGGCAGGTGATTGTCTCTGGGGTGTTTGGCAGGTGATGGGCTCTGGGGTGTTTGGCAGGTGATGGGCTCTGGGGTGTTTGGCAGGTGACTGGCTCTGAGGTGTTTGGCAGGTGACTAGATCTGGGGTGTTTGGCAGGTGATCGGCTCTGGGGTGTTTAGAAGGTGATCGGCTCTGGGGTGTTTTGCAGGTCATCGGCTCTAGGGTGTTTAGAAGGTGATCGGCTCTGGGGTGGTTGACAGGTGATCGTCTCTGGGGTGTTTGACAGGTGACAGGCTCTAGGGTGTTTGGCAGGTGATCGGCTCTGGGTTTGAAGGTAATTGGCTCTGGGGTGTTTGGCAGTTGATCGGCTCTGGGGGTTTGGCAGGTGACGGGCTCTGGGGTGTTTGGCAGGTGACGGGCTCTAGGGTGTTTGGCAGGTGACGGGCTCTGGGGTGTTTAGAAGGTGATCGGCTCTGGGGTGTTTGACAGGTGACCGACTCTAGGGTGTTTGGCAGGTGATCGGCTCTGGGGTGTTTTGCAGGTGACCGACTCTAGGGTGTTTGGCAGGTGATTGGCTCTGGGGTGTTTGACAGGTGACCGGCTCTGGGGTGTTTGGCAGGTGATCGGCACTGGGGTGTTTGACAGGTGACCGGCTCTGGGGTGTTTGACAGGTGATCGGCTCTGGGGTGTTTGACAGGTGAACAGCTCATGGGTGTTTGGCAGGTGATCAGCTCTGGGGTGTTTGACAGGTGATCGGCTCTGGGGTGTTTGGCAGGTGACGGGCTCTGGGGTGTTTGGCAGGTGATCGGCACTGGGGTGTTTGGCAGGTGATCAGCTCTGGGGTGTTTGACAGGTGACCGGCTCTGGGGTGTTTGGCAGGTGACGGGCTCTGGGGTGTTTGGCAGTTGATCGGCTCTGGGGTGTTTGGCAGGTGACGGGCTCTGGGGTGTTTGGCAGGTGACGGGCTCTAGGGTGTTTGGCAGGTGGCGGGCTCTGTGGTGTTTAGAAGGTGAACGGCTCTGGGGTGTTTGACAGGTGACCAGCTCTGGGGAGTTTGGCAAGTGATTGGCTCTGGGGTGTTTGACAGGTGATCGGCTCTGGGGTGTTTGGCAGGTGATGGGCTCTAGGGTGTTTGGCAGGTGACGGACTCTGGGGTGTTTGGCAGGTGATCGGCTCTGGGGTGTTTGGCTGGGGTGTTTGGCAGGTGATCGGCTCTGGGGTGTTTAGCAGGTGATCGGCTCTGGGGTGTTTGACAGGTGACCGGCTTTGGGGTGTTTGACAGGTGACCGGCTCTGGGGTGTTTGGCAGGTGTTTGACAGGTGATCGGCTCTGGGGTATTTGACATATCTTCGGCTCTGGGGTGCTTGACAGGTGATTGGGTCTAGGGTGTTGGCGGTTAACCGGCTCTGGGTTGATTGCCAGGTGACCGGGTCTGGGGTGCTTGACAGGTGATTGGCTCTAAGGTGTTGGCGGTTGACTGGCTCTGCGTTGATTGCCAGGTGACCGGCTCTGGGGTGTTTAGCAGGTAACCAGCTCTGGGGTGTTTGGCAGGTGACCGGCTCTGGGGTGTTTGGCAGGTGATCGGCTCTGGGGTGCTTGACAGGTGATTGGCTCTAGGGTGTTTGGCAGGTGTCCGGCTCTGGGTTGATTGCCAGGTGACCGGCTCTGTGGTGTTTGGCAGGTGATGGACTCTGGGGTGTTTGGCAGGTGATCGTCTCTGGGGTGTTTGGCATGTGATCAGCTCTGGGGTGTTTGGCAGGTGACCGTCTCTGGGGTGTTTGGCAGGTGACCGGCTCTCGGTTGATTGCCAGGTGACCGGCTCTGGGGTGTTTGGCAGGTGACCGGCTCTGGGGTGTTTGGCAGGTGACCGGCTCTGGGGTGTTTGGCAGGTGATCGGCTCTGGGGTGCTTGACAGGTTATTGGCTCTGGGGTGTTTGGCAGGTCACCGGCTCTTGGTTGATTGCCAGGTGACCGGCTCTGGGTTGGTTGCCAGGTGACCGGCTCTGGGGTGTTTGGCAGGAGATGGGCTCTGGGGTGTTTGGCAGGTGACCGGCTCTGGGGTGTTTGGCAGGTGATCGTCTCTGGGATGTTTGGCAGGTGACCGGCTCTGGGGTGTTTGGCAGGTGATCGGCTCTGGGATGTTTGGCAGGTGACCGGCTCTGGGGTGTTTGGCAGGTGATGGGCTCTGGGGTGTTTGGCAGGTGACCGGCTCTGGGGTGTTTGGTAGGTGACTGGCTCTGGGGTGTTCGGCAGGTGATCGGCTCTGGGTTGGTTGCCAGGTGACTGGCTCTGGGGTGTTTGGCAGGTGACCGGCTCTGGGGTGCTTGGCAGGTGACCGGCTCTGGGGTGTTTGACAGGTGATCGGCTCTGGGGTGTTTGGCAGGTGACCGGCTCTGGGGTGTTTGGCAGGTGATCAGCTCTAGGGTGTTTGACAGGTGATCGGCACTGGGGTGTTGGCAGGTGATCGGCTCTTGGGTGTTTGACAGGTGACAGGCTCTAGGGTGTTTGGCAGTTGACCGGCTCTGGGGTGTTTGGCAGGTGATTGTCTCTGGGGTGTTTGGCAGGTGATGGGCTCTGGGGTGTTTGGCAGGGGATCGGCTCTGGGGTGTTTGACAGATGATCGGCACTGGGGTGTTGGCAGGTGATCGGCTCTGGGGTGTTTGACAGGTGACAGGCTCTAGGGTGTTTGGCAGTTGACCGGCTCTGGGGTGTTTGGCAGGTGATTGTCTCTGGGGTGTTTGGCAGGTGATGGGCTCTGGGGTGTTTGGCAGCTGACCAGCTCTGGGGTGATTGGCAGGTTATTGGCTCTGGAGTGTATGACAGGTGATCGGCTCTGGGGCGTTTTGGCAGGTGACTGGTTCTGGGGTGTTTGGCAGGTGACCAGCTCTGGGGTGTTTGGCAGGTAATCGGCTCTGGGGTGTTTGACAGGTGATCGGCTCTGGGGTGTTTGACAGGTGATCCTCTCTGGGGTGTTTGGCAGGTGATCGGCTCTGGGGTGTTTGGCATGTGATCGGCTCTGGGGTGTTTGGCAGGTGATCAGCTCTAGGGTGTTTGGCAGGTGACCGGCTCTGGGGTTGTTGGCATGTGATCGGCTCTGGGTTGTTTGGCAGGTGATCAGCTCTAGGGTGTTTGGCAAGTGACCGGCTCTGGGGTGTTTGGCAGGTGACCGGCTCTGGGGTGCTTGGCAGGTGACTGGCTCTGTGGTGTTTGACAGGTGATCGGCTCTGGGGTGTTTGGCAGGTGATCTGCTCTAGGGTGTTTGACAGGTGACCGGCTCTGGGGTGTTTGGCAGGTGACCGGCTCTGGGGTGTTTGGCAGGTGATCAGCTCTAGGGTGTTTGGCAGGTAACCGGCTCTGTGGTGTTTGACAGGTGATCGGCTCTGGGGTGTTTGGCAGGTGATCTGCTCTAGGGTGTTTGACAGGTGACCGGCTCTGGGGTGTTTGGCAGGTGACCGGCTCTGGGGTGTTTGACAGGTGATCGGCTCTGGGGTGTTTGACAGGTGATCGGCTCTGGGGTGTTGGCAGGTGATCGGCTCTGTGGTGTTGGCAGGTGACTGGCTCTGGGGTGTTTGGCAGGTGATGGGCTCTAGGGTGCTTTGCAGGTGATGGGCTCTGGGGTGTTTGACAGGTGATCGGCTCTGGGGTGTTTGGCAGGTGACCAGCTCTGGGGTGTTTGGCAGGTGACCAGCTCTGGGGTGTTTGGCAGGTGATTGTCTCTGGGGTGTTTGGCAGGTGATGGGCTCTGGGGTGTTTGGCAGGTGATGGGCTCTGGGGTGTTTGGCAGGTGACTGGCTCTGGGGTGTTTGGCAGGTGACAGGCTCTAGGGTGTTTGGCAGTTGACCGGCTCTGGGGTGTTTGGCAGGTGATTGTCTCTGGGGTGTTTGGCAGGTGATGGGCTCTGGGGTGTTTGGCAGCTGACCAGCTCTGGGGTGTTTGGCAGGTTATTGGCTCTGGAGTGTTTGACAGGTGATCGGCTCTGGGGCATTTTGGCAGGTGACTGGTTCTGGGGTGTTTGGCAGGTGACCAGCTCTGGGGTGTTTGGCAGGTAATCGGCTCTGGGTTTTTTGACAGGTGATCGGCTCTGGGGTGTTTGACAGTTGATGGGCTCAGGGGTGTTGGCAGGTGATCGGCTCTGGGGTGTTGGCAGGTGACTGGCTCTGGGGTGTTTGGCAGGTGATGGGCTCTGGGGTGTTTGGCAGGTGACTAGCTCTGGGGTGTTTGGTAGGTGATTGGCTCTGGGGTGTTTGGCAGGTGATCGGCTCTGGGGTGTTTGGCAGGTGACTGGCTCTGGGGTGTTTGGCAGGTGACCAGCTCTGGGGTGTTTGGCAGGTAATCGGCTCTGGGGTGTTTGACAGGTGATCGGCTCTGGGGTGTTTGACAGGTGATCGGCTCTGGCGTGTTTGGCAGGTGATCGGCTCTGGGGTGTTTGACAGGTGATCGGCTCTGGGGTGTTGGCAGGTGATTGGCTCTGGGGTGTTGGCAGGTGACTGGCTCTGGGGTGTTTGGCAGGTGATGGGCTCTAGGGTGCTTGGCAGGTGATGGGCTCTGGGGTGTTTGACAGGTGATCGGCTCTGGGGTGTTTGGCAGGTGACCGGCTCTGGGGTGTTTGGCAGGTGACCAGCTCTGGGTGTTTGGCAGGTGATTGTCTCTGGGGTGTTTGGCAGGTGATGGGCTCTGGGGTGTTTGGCAGGTGATGGGCTCTGGGGTGTTTGGCAGGTGACTGGCTCTGGGGTGTTTGGCATGTGACTGTCTCTGGGGTGTTTGGCAGGTGATCGGCTCTGGGGTGTTTAGAAGGTGATCGGCTCTGGGGTGTTTGGCAGGTGATTGGCTCTAGGGTGTTTAGAAGGTGATCGGCTCTAGGGTGTTTGACAGGCGATCGGCTCCAGGGTGTTTGACAGGTAACCGGCTCTGGGGTGGTTGACAGGTGATCGTCTCTGGGGTGTTTGACAGGTGACAGGCTCTAGGGTGTTTGGCAGGTGATCGGCTCTGGGTTTGAAGGTAATTGGCTCTGGGGTGTTTGGCAGTTGATCGGCTCTGGGGGTTTGGCAGGTGACGGGCTCTGGGGTGTTTGGCAGGTGACGGGCTCTAGGGTGTTTGGCAGGTGACGGGCTCTGGGGTGTTTAGAAGGTGATCAGCTCTGGGGTGTTTGACAGGTGACCGACTCTAGGGTGTTTGGCAGGTGATCGGCTCTGGGGTGTTTTGCAGGTGACCGACTCTAGGGTGTTTGGCAGGTGAATGGCTCTGGGGTGTTTGACAGGTGACCGGCTCTAGGGTGTTTGGCATGTGATCGGCACTGGGGTGTTTGACAGGTGACCGGCTCTGGGGTGTTTGACAGGTGATCGGCTCTGGGGTGTTTGACAGGTGAACAGCTCCTGGGTGTTTGGCAGGTGATCAGCTCTGGGGTGTTTGACAGGTGATCGGCTCTGGGGTGTTTGGCAGGTGACGGGCTCTGGGGTGTTTGGCAGGTGATCGGCTCTGGGGTGTTTGGCAGGTGATCGGCTCTGGGGTGTTTGGCAGGTGATCAGCTCTGGGGTGTTTGGCAGGTGATCAGCTCTGGGGTGTTTGACAGGTGACCGGCTCTGGGGTGTTTGGCAGGTGACGGGCTCTGGGGTGTTTGGCAGTTGATCGGCTCTGGGGTGTTTGGCAGGTGACGGGCTCTGGTGTGTTTGGCAGGTGACGGGCTCTAGGGTGTTTGGCAGGTGGCGGGCTCTGTGGTGTTTAGAAGGTGATCGGCTCTGGGGTGTTTGACAGGTGACCGGCTCTGGGGAGTTTGGCAGGTGATTGGCTCTGGGGTGTTTGACAGGTGACGGGCTCTGGGGTGTTTGGCAGGTGATCGGCTCTGGGGTGTTTGGCTGGGGTGTTTGGCAGGTGATCGGCTCTGGGGTGTTTAGCAGGTGATCGGCTCTGGGGTGTTTGACAGGTGAACAGCTCTGGGGTGTTTGACAGGTGACCGGCTTTGGGGTGTTTGACAGGTGACCGGCTCTGGGGTGTTTGGCAGGTGTTTGACAGGTGATCGGCTCTGGGGTATTTGACATATGATCGGCTCTGGGGTGCTTGACAGGTGATTGGCTCTAGGGTGTTGGCGGTTAACCGGCTCTGGGTTGATTGCCAGGTGACCGGCTCTGGGGTGCTTGACAGGTGATTGGCTCTAAGGTGTTGGCGGTTGACTGGCTCTGGGTTGATTGCCAGGTGACCGGCTCTGGGGTGTTTAGCAGGTAACCGGCTCTGGGGTGTTTGGCAGGTGACCGGCTCTGGGGTGTTTGGCAGGTGATCGGCTCTGGGGTGCTTGACAGGTGATTGGCTCTAGGGCGTTTGGCAGGTGACCGGCTCTGGGTTGATTGCCAGGTGACCGGCTCTGGGTTGTTTGCCAGGTGACCGGCTCTGTGGTGTTTGGCAGGTGATGGACTCTGGGGTGTTTGGCAGGTGACCGGCTCTGGGGTGTTTGGCATGTGATCGGCTCTGGGGTGTTTGGCAGGTGACGGTCTCTGGGGTGTTTGGCAGGTGACCGGCTCTCGGTTGATTGCCAGGTGACCGGCTCTGGGGTGTTTGGCAGGTGACCGGCTCTGGGGTGTTTGGCAGGTGACCGGCTCTGGGGTGTTTGGCAGGTGATCAGCTCTGGGGTGCTTGACAGGTGATTGGCTCTGGGGTGTTTGGCAGGTGACCGGCTCTTGGTTGATTGCCAGGTGATCGGCTCTGGGGTGTTTGGCAGGTGATGGGCTCTGGGGTGTTTGACAGGTGACCGGCTCTGGGGTGTTTGGCAGGTGATCGCCTCTGGGATGTTTGGCAGGTGACCGGCTCTGGGGTGTTTGGCAGGTGATCGGCTCTGGGATGTTTGGCAGGTGACCGGCTCTGGGGTGTTTGGCAGGTGATGGGCTCTGGGGTGTTTGGCAGGTGACCGGCTCTGGGGTGTTTGGTAGGTGACTGGCTCTGGGGTGTTCGGCAGGTGAGCGGCTCTGGGTTGGTTGCCAGGTGACTGGCTCTGGGGTATTTGGCAGGTGATGGGCTCTGGGGTGTTTGGCAGGTGACTAGCTCTGGGGTGTTTGGTAGGTGATTGTCTCTGGGGTGTTTGTCAGGTGATCGGCTCTGGGGTGTTTGGCAGGTGACTGGCTCTGGGATGTTTGGCAGGTGACCAGCTCTGGGGTGTTTGGCAGGTAATCGGCTCTGGGGTGTTTGACAGGTGATCGGCTCTGGGGTGTTTGACAGGTGATCGGCTCTGGGGTGTTTGGCAGGTGATCGGCTCTGGGGTGTTTGACAGGTGATCGGCTCTGGGGTGTTTGACAGGTGATGGGCTCTGGGGTGTTGGCAGGTGATCGGCTCTGTGGTGTTGGCAGGTGACTGGCTCTGGGGTGTTTGGCAGGTGATGGGCTCTAGGGTGCTTTGCAGGTGATGGGCTCTGGGGTGTTTGACAGGTGATGGGCTCTGGGGTGTTTGGCAGGTGACCGGCTCTGGGGTGTTTGGCAGGTGACCAGCTCTGGGGTGTTTGGCAGGTGATTGTCTCTGGGGTGTTTGGCAGGTGATGGGCTCTGGGGTGTTTGGCAGGTGATGGGCTCTGGGGTGTTTGGCAGGTGACTGGCTCTGAGGTGTTTGGTAGGTGACTAGATCTGGGGTGTTTGGCAGGTGATCGGCTCTGGGGTGTTTAGAAGGTGATCGGCTCTGGGGTGTTTTGCAGGTCATCGGCTCTAGGGTGTTTAGAAGGTGATCGGCTCTGGGGTGGTTGACAGGTGATCGTCTCTGGGGTGTTTGACAGGTGACAGGCTCTAGGGTGTTTGGCAGGTGATCGGCTCTGGGTTTGAAGGTAATTGGCTCTGGGGTGTTTGGCAGTTGATCGGCTCTGGGGGTTTGGCAGGTGACGGGCTCTGGGGTGTTTGGCAGGTGACGGGCTCTAGGGTGTTTGGCAGGTGACGGGCTCTGGGGTGTTTAGAAGGTGATCGGCTCTGGGGTGTTTGACAGGTGACCGACTCTAGGGTGTTTGGCAGGTGATCGGCTCTGGGGTGTTTTGCAGGTGACCGACTCTAGGGTGTTTGGCAGGTGATTGGCTCTGGGGTGTTTGACAGGTGACCGGCTCTGGGGTGTTTGGCAGGTGATCGGCACTGGGGTGTTTGACAGGTGACCGGCTCTGGGGTGTTTGACAGGTGATCGGTTCTGGGGTGTTTGACAGGTGAACAGCTCATGGGTGTTTGGCAGGTGATCAGCTCTGGGGTGTTTGACAGGTGATCGGCTCTGGGGTGTTTGGCAGGTGACGGGCTCTGGGATGTTTGGCAGGTGATTGGCACTGGGGTGTTTGGCAGGTGATCAGCTCTGGGGTGTTTGACAGGTGACCGGCTCTGGGGTGTTTGGCAGGTGACGGGCTCTGGGGTGTTTGGCAGTTGATCGGCTCTGGGGTGTTTGGCAGGTGACGGGCTCTGGGGTGTTTGGCAGGTGACGGGCTCTTGGGTGTTTGGCAGGTGGCGGGCTCTGTGGTGTTTAGAAGGTGAACGGCTCTGGGGTGTTTGACAGGTGACCAGCTCTGGGGAGTTTGGCAAGTGATTGGCTCTGGGGTGTTTGACAGGTGATCGGCTCTGGGGTGTTTGGCAGGTGATGGGCTCTAGGGTGTTTGGCAGGTGACGGACTCTGGGGTGTTTGGCAGGTGATCGGCTCTGGGGTGTTTGGCTGGGGTGTTTGGCAGGTGATCGGCTCTGGGGTGTTTAGCAGGTGATCGGCTCTGGGGTGTTTGACAGGTGACCGGCTTTGGGGTGTTTGACAGGTGACCGGCTCTGGGGTGTTTGGCAGGTGTTTGACAGGTGATCGGCTCTGGGGTATTTGACATATCTTCGGCTCTGGGGTGCTTGACAGGTGATTGGGTCTAGGGTGTTGGCGGTTAACCGGCTCTGGGTTGATTGCCAGGTGACCGGCTCTGGGGTGCTTGACAGGTGATTGGCTCTAAGGTGTTGGCGGTTGACTGGCTCTGCGTTGATTGCCAGGTGACCGGCTCTGGGGTGTTTAGCAGGTAACCAGCTCTGGGGTGTTTGGCAGGTGACCGGCTCTGGGGTGTTTGGCAGGTGATCGGCTCTGGGGTGCTTGACAGGTGATTGGCTCTAGGGTGTTTGGCAGGTGTCCGGCTCTGGGTTGATTGCCAGGTGACCGGCTCTGTGGTGTTTGGCAGGTGATGGACTCTGGGGTGTTTGGCAGGTGATCGGCTCTGGGGTGTTTGGCATGTGATCAGCTCTGGGGTGTTTGGCAGGTGACCGTCTCTGGGGTGTTTGGCAGGTGACCGGCTCTCGGTTGATTGCCAGGTGACCGGCTCTGGGGTGTTTGGCAGGTGACCGGCTCTGGGGTGTTTGGCAGGTGACCGGCTCTGGGGTGTTTGGCAGGTGATCGGCTCTGGGGTGCTTGACAGGTTATTGGCTCTGGGGTGTTTGGCAGGTCACCGGCTCTTGGTTGATTGCCAGGTGACCGGCTCTGGGTTGGTTGCCAGGTGACCGGCTCTGGGGTGTTTGGCAGGAGATGGGCTCTGGGGTGTTTGGCAGGTGACCGGCTCTGGGGTGTTTGGCAGGTGATCGTCTCTGGGATGTTTGGCAGGTGACCGGCTCTGGGGTGTTTGGCAGGTGATCGGCTCTGGGATGTTTGGCAGGTGACCGGCTCTGGGGTGTTTGGCAGGTGATGGGCTCTGGGGTGTTTGGCAGGTGACCGGCTCTGGGGTGTTTGGTAGGTGACTGGCTCTGGGGTGTTCGGCAGGTGATCGGCTCTGGGTTGGTTGCCAGGTGACTGGCTCTGGGGTGTTTGGCAGGTGATGGGCTCTGGGGTGGTTGGCAGGTGACCGGCTCTGGGGTGTTTGGCAGGTGATCGGCTCTGGGATGTTTGGCAGGTGACCGGCTCTGGGGTGTTTGGCAGGTGACCGGCTCTGGGGTGTTTGGCAGGTGATCGGCTCTGGGGTGTTTGGTAGGTGACCGGCTCTGGGGTGTTTGGCAGGTGATGGGCTCAGGGGTGTTTGGCAGGCGACCGGCTCTGGGGTGTTTGGTAGGTGACCGGCTCTGGGGTGTTTGGCAGGTGATTGGCTCTGGGGTGTTTGGCATGTGATCGGCTCTGGGGTGTTTGGCAGGTGATCAGCTCTAGGGTGTTTGGCAGGTGACCGGCTCTGGGGTGTTTGGCATGTGATCGGCTCTGGGGTGTTTGGCAGGTGATCAGCTCTAGGTTGTTTGGCAGGTGACCGGCTCTGGGGTGTTTGGCAGGTGACCGGCTCTGGGGTGCTTGGCAGGTGACCGGCTCTGGGGTGTTTGACAGGTGATCGGCTCTGGGGTGTTTGGCAGGTGACCGGCTCTGGGGTGTTTGGCAGGTGATCAGCTCTAGGGTGTTTGACAGGTGATCGGCACTGGGGTGTTGGCAGGTGATCGGCTCTTGGGTGTTTGACAGGTGACAGGCTCTAGGGTGTTTGGCAGTTGACCGGCTCTGGGGTGTTTGGCAGGTGATTGTCTCTGGGGTGTTTGGCAGGTGATGGGCTCTGGGGTGTTTGGCAGGGGATCGGCTCTGGGGTGTTTGACAGATGATCGGCACTGGGGTGTTGGCAGGTGATCGGCTCTGGGGTGTTTGACAGGTGACAGGCTCTAGGGTGTTTGGCAGTTGACCGGCTCTGGGGTGTTTGGCAGGTGATTGTCTCTGGGGTGTTTGGCAGGTGATGGGCTCTGGGGTGTTTGGCAGCTGACCAGCTCTGGGGTGATTGGCAGGTTATTGGCTCTGGAGTGTATGACAGGTGATCGGCTCTGGGGCGTTTTGGCAGGTGACTGGTTCTGGGGTGTTTGGCAGGTGACCAGCTCTGGGGTGTTTGGCAGGTAATCGGCTCTGGGGTGTTTGACAGGTGATCGGCTCTGGGGTGTTTGACAGGTGATCCTCTCTGGGGTGTTTGGCAGGTGATCGGCTCTGGGGTGTTTGGCATGTGATCGGCTCTGGGGTGTTTGGCAGGTGATCAGCTCTAGGGTGTTTGGCAGGTGACCGGCTCTGGGGTTGTTGGCATGTGATCGGCTCTGGGTTGTTTGGCAGGTGATCAGCTCTAGGGTGTTTGGCAAGTGACCGGCTCTGGGGTGTTTGGCAGGTGACCGGCTCTGGGGTGCTTGGCAGGTGACTGGCTCTGTGGTGTTTGACAGGTGATCGGCTCTGGGGTGTTTGGCAGGTGATCTGCTCTAGGGTGTTTGACAGGTGACCGGCTCTGGGGTGTTTGGCAGGTGACCGGCTCTGGGGTGTTTGGCAGGTGATCAGCTCTAGGGTGTTTGGCAGGTAACCGGCTCTGTGGTGTTTGACAGGTGATCGGCTCTGGGGTGTTTGGCAGGTGATCTGCTCTAGGGTGTTTGACAGGTGACCGGCTCTGGGGTGTTTGGCAGGTGACCGGCTGTGGGGTGTTTGACAGGTGATCGGCTCTGGGGTGTTTGACAGGTGATCGGCTCTGGGGTGTTGGCAGGTGATCGGCTCTGTGGTGTTGGCAGGTGACTGGCTCTGGGGTGTTTGGCAGGTGATGGGCTCTAGGGTGCTTTGCAGGTGATGGGCTCTGGGGTGTTTGACAGGTGATCGGCTCTGGGGTGTTTGGCAGGTGACCAGCTCTGGGGTGTTTGGCAGGTGACCAGCTCTGGGGTGTTTGGCAGGTGATTGTCTCTGGGGTGTTTGGCAGGTGATGGGCTCTGGGGTGTTTAGCAGGTGATCGGCTCTGGGGTGTTTAGCAGGTGATCGGCTCTGGGGTGTTTGACAGGTGAACAGCTCTGGGGTGTTTGACAGGTGACCGGCTTTGGGGTGTTTGACAGGTGACCGGCTCTGGGGTGTTTGGCAGGTGTTTGACAGGTGATCGGCTCTGGGGTATTTGACATATGATCGGCTCTGGGGTGCTTGACAGGTGATTGGCTCTAGGGTGTTGGCGGTTAACCGGCTCTGGGTTGATTGCCAGGTGACCGGCTCTGGGGTGCTTGACAGGTGATTGGCTCTAAGGTGTTGGCGGTTGACTGGCTCTGGGTTGATTGCCAGGTGACCGGCTCTGGGGTGTTTAGCAGGTAACCGGCTCTGGGGTGTTTGGCAGGTGACCGGCTCTGGGGTGTTTGGCAGGTGATCGGCTCTGGGGTGCTTGACAGGTGATTGGCTCTAGGGCGTTTGGCAGGTGACCGGCTCTGGGTTGATTGCCAGGTGACCGGCTCTGGGTTGTTTGCCAGGTGACCGGCTCTGTGGTGTTTGGCAGGTGATGGACTCTGGGGTGTTTGGCAGGTGACCGGCTCTGGGGTGTTTGGCATGTGATCGGCTCTGGGGTGTTTGGCAGGTGACGGTCTCTGGGGTGTTTGGCAGGTGACCGGCTCTCGGTTGATTGCCAGGTGACCGGCTCTGGGGTGTTTGGCAGGTGACCGGCTCTGGGGTGTTTGGCAGGTGACCGGCTCTGGGGTGTTTGGCAGGTGATCAGCTCTGGGGTGCTTGACAGGTGATTGGCTCTGGGGTGTTTGGCAGGTGACCGGCTCTTGGTTGATTGCCAGGTGACCGGCTCTGGGGTGTTTGGCAGGTGATGGGCTCTGGGGTGTTTGACAGGTGACCGGCTCTGGGGTGTTTGGCAGGTGATCGCCTCTGGGATGTTTGGCAGGTGACCGGCTCTGGGGTGTTTGGCAGGTGATCGGCTCTGGGATGTTTGGCAGGTGACCGGCTCTGGGGTGTTTGGCAGGTGATGGGCTCTGGGGTGTTTGGCAGGTGACCGGCTCTGGGGTGTTTGGTAGGTGACTGGCTCTGGGGTGTTCGGCAGGTGAGCGGCTCTGGGTTGGTTGCCAGGTGACTGGCTCTGGGGTATTTGGCAGGTGATGGGCTCTGGGGTGTTTGGCAGGTGACTAGCTCTGGGGTGTTTGGTAGGTGATTGTCTCTGGGGTGTTTGTCAGGTGATCGGCTCTGGGGTGTTTGGCAGGTGACTGGCTCTGGGATGTTTGGCAGGTGACCAGCTCTGGGGTGTTTGGCAGGTAATCGGCTCTGGGGTGTTTGACAGGTGATCGGCTCTGGGGTGTTTGACAGGTGATCGGCTCTGGGGTGTTTGGCAGGTGATCGGCTCTGGGGTGTTTGACAGGTGATCGGCTCTGGGGTGTTTGACAGGTGATGGGCTCTGGGGTGTTGGCAGGTGATCGGCTCTGTGGTGTTGGCAGGTGACTGGCTCTGGGGTGTTTGGCAGGTGATGGGCTCTAGGGTGCTTTGCAGGTGATGGGCTCTGGGGTGTTTGACAGGTGATCGGCTCTGGGGTGTTTGGCAGGTGACCGGCTCTGGGGTGTTTGGCAGGTGACCAGCTCTGGGGTGTTTGGCAGGTGATTGTCTCTGGGGTGTTTGGCAGGTGATGGGCTCTGGGGTGTTTGGCAGGTGATGGGCTCTGGGGTGTTTGGCAGGTGACTGGCTCTGAGGTGTTTGGCAGGTGACTAGATCTGGGGTGTTTGGCAGGTGATCGGCTCTGGGGTGTTTAGAAGGTGATCGGCTCTGGGGTGTTTTGCAGGTCATCGGCTCTAGGGTGTTTAGAAGGTGATCGGCTCTGGGGTGGTTGACAGGTGATCGTCTCTGGGGTGTTTGACAGGTGACAGGCTCTAGGGTGTTTGGCAGGTGATCGGCTCTGGGTTTGAAGGTAATTGGCTCTGGGGTGTTTGGCAGTTGATCGGCTCTGGGGGGTTTGGCAGGTGACGGGCTCTGGGGTGTTTGGCAGGTGACGGGCTCTAGGGTGTTTGGCAGGTGACGGGCTCTGGGGTGTTTAGAAGGTGATCGGCTCTGGGGTGTTTGACAGGTGACCGACTCTAGGGTGTTTGGCAGGTGATCGGCTCTGGGGTGTTTTGCAGGTGACCGACTCTAGGGTGTTTGGCAGGTGATTGGCTCTGGGGTGTTTGACAGGTGACCGGCTCTGGGGTGTTTGGCAGGTGATCGGCACTGGGGTGTTTGTCAGTTGACCGGCTCTGGGGTGTTTGTCAGGTGATCGGCTCTGGGGTGTTTGACAGGTGAACAGCTCATGGGTGTTTGGCAGGTGATCAGCTCTGGGGTGTTTGACAGGTGATCGGCTCTGGGGTGTTTGGCAGGTGACGGGCTCTGGGGTGTTTGGCAGGTGATCGGCACGGGGGTGTTTGGCAGGTGATCAGCTCTGGGGTGTTTGACAGGTGACCGGCTCTGGGGTGTTTGGCAGGTGACGGGCTCTGGGGTGTTTGGCAGTTGATCGGCTCTGGGGTGTTTGGCAGGTGACGGGCTCTGGGGTGTTTGGCAGGTGACGGGCTCTAGGGTGTTTGGCAGGTGGCGGGCTCTGTGGTGTTTAGAAGGTGAACGGCTCTGGGGTGTTTGACAGGTGACCAGCTCTGGGGAGTTTGGCAAGTGATTGGCTCTGGGGTGTTTGACAGGTGATCGGCTCTGGGGTGTTTGGCAGGTGATGGGCTCTAGGGTGTTTGGCAGGTGACGGACTCTGGGGTGTTTGGCAGGTGATCGGCTCTGGGGTGTTTGGCTGGGGTGTTTGGCAGGTGATCGGCTCTGGGGTGTTTAGCAGGTGATCGGCTCTGGGGTGTTTGACAGGTGACCGGCTTTGGGGTGTTTGACAGGTGACCGGCTCTGGGGTGTTTGGCAGTTGTTTGACAGGTGATCGGCTCTGGGGTATTTGACATATCTTCGGCTCTGGGGTGCTTGACAGGTGATTGGGTCTAGGGTGTTGGCGGTTAACCGGCTCTGGGTTGATTGCCAGGTGACCGGCTCTGGGGTGCTTGACAGGTGATTGGCTCTAAGGTGTTGGCGGTTGACTGGCTCTGCGTTGATTGCCAGGTGACCGGCTCTGGGGTGTTTAGCAGGTAACCAGCTCTGGGGTGTTTGGCAGGTGACCGGCTCTGGGGTGTTTGGCAGGTGATCGGCTCTGGGTTGCTTGACAGGTGATTGGCTCTAGGGTGTTTGGCAGGTGTCCGGCTCTGGGTTGATTGCCAGGTGACCGGCTCTGTGGTGTTTGGCAGGTGATGGACTCTGGGGTGTTTGGCAGGTGATCGGCTCTGGGGTGTTTGGCATGTGATCAGCTCTGGGGTGTTTGGCAGGTGACCGTCTCTGGGGTGTTTGGCAGGTGACCGGCTCTCGGTTGATTGCCAGGTGACCGGCTCTGGGGTGTTTGGCAGGTGACCGGCTCTGGGGTGTTTGGCAGGTGACCGGCTCTGGGGTGTTTGGCAGGTGATCGGCTCTGGGGTGCTTGACAGGTTATTGGCTCTGGGGTGTTTGGCAGGTCACCGGCTCTTGGTTGATTGCCAGGTGACCGGCTCTGGGTTGGTTGCCAGGTGACCGGCTCTGGGGTGTTTGGCAGGAGATGGGCTCTGGGGTGTTTGGCAGGTGACCGGCTCTGGGGTGTTTGGCAGGTGATCGTCTCTGGGATGTTTGGCAGGTGACCGGCTCTGGGGTGTTTGGCAGGTGATCGGCTCTGGGATGTTTGGCAGGTGACCGGCTCTGGGGTGTTTGGCAGGTGATGGGCTCTGGGGTGTTTGGCAGGTGACCGGCTCTGGGGTGTTTGGTAGGTGACTGGCTCTGGGGTGTTCGGCAGGTGATCGGCTCTGGGTTGGTTGCCAGGTGACTGGCTCTGGGGTGTTTGGCAGGTGATGGGCTCTGGGGTGGTTGGCAGGTGACCGGCTCTGGGGTGTTTGGCAGGTGATCGGCTCTGGGATGTTTGGCAGGTGACCGGCTCTGGGGTGTTTGGCAGGTGACCGGCTCTGGGGTGTTTGGCAGGTGATCGGCTCTGGGGTGTTTGGTAGGTGACCGGCTCTGGGGTGTTTGGCAGGTGATGGGCTCAGGGGTGTTTGGCAGGCGACCGGCTCTGGGGTGTTTGGTAGGTGACCGGCTCTGGGGTGTTTGGCAGGTGATTGGCTCTGGGGTGTTTGGCATGTGATCGGCTCTGGGGTGTTTGGCAGGTGATCAGCTCTAGGGTGTTTGGCAGGTGACCGGCTCTGGGGTGTTTGGCATGTGATCGGCTCTAGGGTGTTTGGCAGGTGATCAGCTCTAGGTTGTTTGGCAGGTGACCGGCTCTGGGGTGTTTGGCAGGTGACCGGCTCTGGGGTGCTTGGCAGGTGACCGGCTCTGGGGTGTTTGACAGGTGATCGGCTCTGGGGTGTTTGGCAGGTGACCGGCTCTGGGGTGTTTGGCAGGTGATCAGCTCTAGGGTGTTTGACAGGTGATCGGCACTGGGGTGTTGGCAGGTGATCGGCTCTTGGGTGTTTGACAGGTGACAGGCTCTAGGGTGTTTGGCAGTTGACCGGCTCTGGGGTGTTTGGCAGGTGATTGTCTCTGGGGTGTTTGGCAGGTGATGGGCTCTGGGGTGTTTGGCAGGGGATCGGCTCTGGGGTGTTTGACAGATGATCGGCACTGGGGTGTTGGCAGGTGATCGGCTCTGGGGTGTTTGACAGGTGACAGGCTCTAGGGTGTTTGGCAGTTGACCGGCTCTGGGGTGTTTGGCAGGTGATTGTCTCTGGGGTGTTTGGCAGGTGATGGGCTCTGGGGTGTTTGGCAGCTGACCAGCTCTGGGGTGATTGGCAGGTTATTGGCTCTGGAGTGTATGACAGGTGATCGGCTCTGGGGCGTTTTGGCAGGTGACTGGTTCTGGGGTGTTTGGCAGGTGACCAGCTCTGGGGTGTTTGGCAGGTAATCGGCTCTGGGGTGTTTGACAGGTGATCGGCTCTGGGGTGTTTGACAGGTGATCCTCTCTGGGGTGTTTGGCAGGTGATCGGCTCTGGGGTGTTTGGCATGTGATCGGCTCTGGGGTGTTTGGCAGGTGATCAGCTCTAGGGTGTTTGGCAGGTGACCGGCTCTGGGGTTGTTGGCATGTGATCGGCTCTGGGTTGTTTGGCAGGTGATCAGCTCTAGGGTGTTTGGCAAGTGACCGGCTCTGGGGTGTTTGGCAGGTGACCGGCTCTGGGGTGCTTGGCAGGTGACTGGCTCTGTGGTGTTTGACAGGTGATCGGCTCTGGGGTGTTTGGCAGGTGATCTGCTCTAGGGTGTTTGACAGGTGACCGGCTCTGGGGTGTTTGGCAGGTGACCGGCTCTGGGGTGTTTGGCAGGTGATCAGCTCTAGGGTGTTTGGCAGGTAACCGGCTCTGTGGTGTTTGACAGGTGATCGGCTCTGGGGTGTTTGGCAGGTGATCTGCTCTAGGGTGTTTGACAGGTGACCGGCTCTGGGGTGTTTGGCAGGTGACCGGCTGTGGGGTGTTTGACAGGTGATCGGCTCTGGGGTGTTTGACAGGTGATCGGCTCTGGGGTGTTGGCAGGTGATCGGCTCTGTGGTGTTGGCAGGTGACTGGCTCTGGGGTGTTTGGCAGGTGATGGGCTCTAGGGTGCTTTGCAGGTGATGGGCTCTGGGGTGTTTGACAGGTGATCGGCTCTGGGGTGTTTGGCAGGTGACCAGCTCTGGGGTGTTTGGCAGGTGACCAGCTCTGGGGTGTTTGGCAGGTGATTGTCTCTGGGGTGTTTGGCAGGTGATGGGCTCTGGGGTGTTTGGCAGGTGATGGGCTCTGGGGTGTTTGGCAGGTGACTGGCTCTGGGGTGTTTGGCAGGTGACAGGCTCTAGGGTGTTTGGCAGTTGACCGGCTCTGGGGTGTTTGGCAGGTGATTGTCTCTGGGGTGTTTGGCAGGTGATGGGCTCTGGGGTGTTTGGCAGCTGACCAGCTCTGGGGTGTTTGGCAGGTTATTGGCTCTGGAGTGTTTGACAGGTGATCGGCTCTGGGGCATTTTGGCAGGTGACTGGTTCTGGGGTGTTTGGCAGGTGACCAGCTCTGGGGTGTTTGGCAGGTAATCGGCTCTGGGTTTTTTGACAGGTGATCGGCTCTGGGGTGTTTGACAGGTGATGGGCGCAGGGGTGTTGGCAGGTGATCGGCTCTGGGGTGTTGGCAGGTGACTGGCTCTGGGGTGTTTGGCAGGTGATGGGCTCTGGGGTGTTTGGCAGGTGACTAGCTCTGGGGTGTTTGGTAGGTGATTGGCTCTGGGGTGTTTGGCAGGTGATCGGCTCTGGGGTGTTTGGCAGGTGACTGGCTCTGGGGTGTTTGGCAGGTGACCAGCTCTGGGGTGTTTGGCAGGTAATCGGCTCTGGGGTGTTTGACAGGTGATCGGCTCTGGGGTGTTTGACAGGTGATCGGCTCTGGGGTGTTTGGCAGGTGAACGGCTCTGGGGTGTTTGACAGGTGATCGGCTCTGGGGTGTTGGCAGGTGATTGGCTCTGGGGTGTTGGCAGGTGACTGGCTCTGGGGTGTTTGGCAGGTGATGGGCTCTAGGGTGCTTGGCAGGTGATGGGCTCTGGGGTGTTTGACAGGTGATCGGCTCTGGGGTGTTTGGCAGGTGACCGGCTCTGGGGTTTTTGGCAGGTGACCAGCTCTGGGTGTTTGGCAGGTGATTGTCTCTGGGGTGTTTGGCAGGTGATGGGCTCTGGGGTGTTTGGCAGGTGATGGGCTCTGGGGTGTTTGGCAGGTGACTGGCTCTGGGGTGTTTGGCATGTGACTGTCTCTGGGGTGTTTGGCAGGTGATCGGCTCTGGGGTGTTTAGAAGGTGATCGGCTCTGGGGTGTTTGGCAGGTGATTGGCTCTAGGGTGTTTAGAAGGTGATCGGCTCTAGGGTGTTTGACAGGCGATCGGCTCCAGGGTGTTTGACAGGTAACCGGCTCTGGGGTGGTTGACAGGTGATCGTCTCTGGGGTGTTTGACAGGTGACAGGCTCTAGGGTGTTTGGCAGGTGATCGGCTCTGGGTTTGAAGGTAATTGGCTCTGGGGTGTTTGGCAGTTGATCGGCTCTGGGGGTTTGGCAGGTGACGGGCTCTGGGGTGTTTGGCAGGTGACGGGCTCTAGGGTGTTTGGCAGGTGACGGGCTCTGGGGTGTTTAGAAGGTGATCAGCTCTGGGGTGTTTGACAGGTGACCGACTCTAGGGTGTTTGGCAGGTGATCGGCTCTGGGGTGTTTTGCAGGTGACCGACTCTAGGGTGTTTGGCAGGTGAATGGCTCTGGGGTGTTTGACAGGTGACCGGCTCTAGGGTGTTTGGCATGTGATCAGCACTGGGGTGTTTGACAGGTGACCGGCTCTGGGGTGTTTGACAGGTGATCGGCTCTGGGGTGTTTGACAGGTGAACAGCTCATGGGTGTTTGGCAGGTGATCAGCTCTGGGGTGTTTGACAGGTGATCGGCTCTGGGGTGTTTGGCAGGTGACGGGCTCTGGGGTGTTTGGCAGGTGATCGGCTCTGGGGTGTTTGGCAGGTGATCGGCTCTGGGGTGTTTGGCAGGTGATCAGCTCTGGGGTGTTTGGCAGGTGATCAGCTCTGGGGTGTTTGACAGGTGACCGGCTCTGGGGTGTTTGGCAGGTGACGGGCTCTGGGGTGTTTGGCAGTTGATCGGCTCTGGGGTGTTTGGCAGGTGACGGGCTCTGGTGTGTTTGGCAGGTGACGGGCTCTAGGGTGTTTGGCAGGTGGCGGGCTCTGTGGTGTTTAGAAGGTGATCGGCTCTGGGGTGTTTGACAGGTGACCGGCTCTGGGGAGTTTGGCAGGTGATTGGCTCTGGGGTGTTTGACAGGTGACGGGCTCTGGGGTGTTTGGCAGGTGATCGGCTCTGGGGTGTTTGGCTGGGGTGTTTGGCAGGTGATCGGCTCTGGGGTGTTTAGCAGGTGATCGGCTCTGGGGTGTTTGACAGGTGAACAGCTCTGGGGTGTTTGACAGGTGACCGGCTTTGGGGTGTTTGACAGGTGACCGGCTCTGGGGTGTTTGGCAGGTGTTTGACAGGTGATCGGCTCTGGGGTATTTGACATATGATCGGCTCTGGGGTGCTTGACAGGTGATTGGCTCTAGGGTGTTGGCGGTTAACCGGCTCTGGGTTGATTGCCAGGTGACCGGCTCTGGGGTGCTTGACAGGTGATTGGCTCTAAGGTGTTGGCGGTTGACTGGCTCTGGGTTGATTGCCAGGTGACCGGCTCTGGGGTGTTTAGCAGGTAACCGGCTCTGGGGTGTTTGGCAGGTGACCGGCTCTGGGGTGTTTGGCAGGTGATCGGCTCTGGGGTGCTTGACAGGTGATTGGCTCTAGGGCGTTTGGCAGGTGACCGGCTCTGGGTTGATTGCCAGGTGACCGGCTCTGGGTTGTTTGCCAGGTGACCGGCTCTGTGGTGTTTGGCAGGTGATGGACTCTGGGGTGTTTGGCAGGTGACCGGCTCTGGGGTGTTTGGCATGTGATCGGCTCTGGGGTGTTTGGCAGGTGACGGTCTCTGGGGTGTTTGGCAGGTGACCGGCTCTCGGTTGATTGCCAGGTGACCGGCTCTGGGGTGTTTGGCAGGTGACCGGCTCTGGGGTGTTTGGCAGGTGACCGGCTCTGGGGTGTTTGGCAGGTGATCAGCTCTGGGGTGCTTGACAGGTGATTGGCTCTGGGGTGTTTGGCAGGTGACCGGCTCTTGGTTGATTGCCAGGTGACCGGCTCTGGGTTGGTTGCCAGGTGACCGGCTCTGGGGTGTTTGGCAGGTGATGGGCTCTGGGGTGTTTGGCAGGTGACCGGCTCTGGGGTGTTTGGCAGGTGATCGCCTCTGGGATGTTTGGCAGGTGACCGGCTCTGGGGTGTTTGGCAGGTGATCGGCTCTGGGATGTTTGGCAGGTGACCGGCTCTGGGGTGTTTGGCAGGTGATGGGCTCTGGGGTGTTTGGCAGGTGACCGGCTCTGGGGTGTTTGGTAGGTGACTGGCTCTGGGGTGTTCGGCAGGTGAGCGGCTCTGGGTTGGTTGCCAGGTGACTGGCTCTGGGGTGTTTGGCAGGTGATGGGCTCTGGGGTGTTTGGCAGGTGACCGGCTCTGGGGTGTTTGGCAGGTGATCGGCTCTGGGATGTTTGGCAGGTGACCGGCTCTGGGGTGTTTGGCAGGTGACCGGCTCTGGGGTGTTTGGCAGGTGATCGGCTCTGGGGTGTTTGGTAGGTGACCGGCTCTGGGGTGTTTGGCAGGTGATGGGCTCAGGGGTGTTTGGCAGGTGACCGGCTCTGGGGTGTTTGGTAGGTGACCGGCTCTGGGGTGTTTGGCAGGTGATTGGCTCTGGGGTGTTTGTTAGGTGACCGGCTCTGGGGTGTTTGGCAGGTGATGGGCTCTGGGGTGTTTGGCAGGTGACCGGCTCTGGGGTGTTTGGCAGGTGATCAGCTCTGGGGTGTTTGGCAGGTGACCGGCTCTGGGGTGTTTGGCAGGTGATGGGTTCTGGGGTGTTTAGTAGGTGACCGGCTCTGGGGTGTTTGGCAGGTGATGGGCTCTGGGGTGTTTGGCAGGTGACCGGCTCTGGGGTGTTTGGTAGGTGACCGGCTCTCGGGTGTTTGGCAGGTGATTGGCTCTGGGGTGTTTGATAGGTGACCGGCTCTGGGGTTTTTGGCAGGTGATGGGCTCTGGGGTGTTTGGCAGGTGACCGGCTCTGGGGTGTTTGGTAGGTGACCGGCTCTCGGGTGTTTGGCAGGTGATTGGCTCTGGGGTGTTTGGCAGGTGACCGGCTCTGGGGTGTTTGGCAGGTGATCAGTTCTGGTGTGTTTGGCAGGTGACCGGCTCTGGGGTGTTTGGCAGGCGATCGACTCTGGGGTGTTTGGTAGGTGACCAGCTCTGGGGTGCTTGGCAGGTGACCGGCTCTGGGGTGTTTGGTAGGTGACCAGCTCTGGGGTGTTTGGCAGGTGATCGGCTCTGGGGTGTTTGGTAGGTGACCGGCTCTGGGGTGTTTGGCAGGTGATGGGCTCTGGGCTGTTTGGCAGGTGACCGGCTCTCTTGGGTGTTTGGCAGGTGATCAGCTCTGGGGTGTTTGGCAGGTGACCGGCTCTGGGGTGTTTGGCAGGCAATCGGCTCTGGGGTGTTTGGTAGGTGACCGCTCTGGGGTGTTTGGCAGGTGATGGGCTCTGGGGTGTTTGGCAGGTGACCGGCTCTGGGGTGTTTGGTAGGTGACCGGCTCTGGGGTGTTTGGCAGGTGATCGGCTCTGGGGTGTTTGGTAGGTGACCGGCTCTGGGGTGTTTGGCAGGTGATGGGCTCTGGGGTGTTTGGCAGGTGATGTGCTCTGGGGTGTTTGGTAGGTGTCCGGCTCTGGTGTGTTTGGCAGGTGATGGGCTCTGGGGTGTTTGGCAGGTGATGGGCTCTGGGGTGTTTGGCAGGTGATGGTGTAGTGTGGTTTGTGGACTCATGGACTGCATTGCTAAGTTAGCTTAGGCCTGGCTGCCATGATGCCTCTTTGCGCACGTTACTTTGTGCCTTTGTTTTTCCAGCCTCTGCTATTTTAGAACTGTTTGCCTTTCACCTTTCCTCCTGTTCCCTTTGGGTTGCGTCTGCACATCATGTACAAGGTCGAGAAACAATGTCCCTTGTTCTTGCTGATCTGGTCAGCCCCTCGCACTTAGACATAACACTGAATGCAGCTGCACTGGAGAAATTTGTGTGCTTGTAATATTGTGTTTTCACTGTTAGAGACACTTGGAGAAAAACCTTTCCAGAGAGAAGATCTGTGCTTGTCTGATGATGTAAACCTAGCATCTAGTTATTGAGGTATGAGGGTCTGCCCGACAAAGCTCAGAGGTCTTCTATTTTTATAATAAACTAGCTACTAGCACGGGGAGGGTGGTATGGTCATTTAGCCCTATATCCACTGCTTTATGAAATGCTTTCCCCGTTTATATTCTATGGAATTGTAACTATGCTTATTGTTTTATTCTTATGCATTATGCTGATAGTACTGTCACGTGTACTGCATCTTAGAGCACGGTAGTTGAAATAAACATTTTAAACTATACAGTGACTCTTATTACGCACGTTGTGGACAGGTGTGAGTGAGTTATGAAAGGGTGTTCTTGCTCCCGCGAGTCCTGAGAGAGAGAGACCGTGTTCTGGGTTGTCTAATCATTGGTAGCATCGTTGCTAATGAGACGCTAATGCTAGTCGGGTTGGGATTGTGGGTACTAAGGTGTATGGTTGGCTCACCACTATACTCCGAGGTCTTATTATCCTGTGCATAGCTCTGTGTATGTGCAGAATCCCTACAACATGGCACCACCAACGAAGTGGGCTGCTTATCTGCGAGACGCTTGAGTAGTTCTTGTGTTTGTCCACACCACCCTTCACAGACGCTTCCGGAGGCGTGTGTGAGGGTGGTACCTCCTATATTGACGTTTTTATAGGTTCTTTCTAGCTTGAAGTTGTTAAAAGGTGTTTAAATAAAACCCTATATTGTGCTGCCTCCTACTAGGTTGTAGGATATTTTTAGCCTTAAATGGCTTTTCAAATTGCGGCACATAGCCGCGCAGCGCTCCGAGCTCACTTGACCACGTATGGAGTGCCTGACGCGGGTGTCGATCTGATCTTTGTGGTACAAGCAGATCCAGCTTACCACTTTGAGGTGTTTTACTCTTGGATCACCTTTCCAGCGGTGGATGGGACTGATAATTTGTTCCATGAATATACAGCCACCGCACTTCCTAATGTCTATAGGCCTTATAGGAATCTTGAAGTACCGCTCACGGCATGGCAACACCGTGTTTGGTTTGATGGCGCCCTCCCCCAACCCATTACCTCGGTTCGTTTAGGCCCCTTATCAATTGTAGGGGCCACTCGGCCTGTTTTGGCCGGGTATACCCCACATCCGCGTTATATGACGCTGCCGGTCGCTGACCTGCGTAATTTGCATTCGTCTTTGATACGTGTGCATAGAGCTTTAGTACAGTATGTTACAGGCAACATCCAGGCAGCCCCGCCTGGAGTTGCAGCGCATCCAGCTGGACCGGGCGGTGTAACCATAAGTCCCGTCATGGTTAATTCGGTGATGGGCAAGCGCCCACAAAATAAGGATGATATGCCTTATTGGCTTGCAGAGAAATTTGATCAGCTGGAGGCAGTTTTTCCTAATACTTCTCCTGTGGAAAAACACAGGATCTTGACGATTAGTTTGCCAAAAGACTTGATCCCCGAGTTGGCAGAATGCAACAACTAGGGTAAGGTATTCGCAGCAGTATATGCGAAGTGTTTTGGCACTCCTTCCATGACAGTTCTCCCCTCTGTAATTAAACCAGTGCAGGATGAGCATGGCCCTGAAGCGGCTGTGGAATTAGGGATGAGACTGGTGGGAGTGTTCGATGTACTGGCTGATTTGATCCTTGCGAATGTCAAGGGCGATGCAGTTAACTTTCAAGTAGCTAATGCTTTGGCTTTGATCCCAGAACCGGACAAGCCGCGCGAATTACCGAAAATTATTGCACAGGCTTACAAAACCATTGGCCGCAATAACCTGGGAGTCAAGCCTTTTGCTAAAATGCAAACTCAATCACAACCACAACCGAAAACTCAATCTGAGAAAGATGAGAAACCGTTCTTTACTAAAAAGAGCTGGAGGTTGAAAAAACAGGGTAAGCAACAGAAGAAGCCAGGGTCGCGAGGTGCATCCCCGGTTTCTGTATCTTCTGAACGCACATATGATTTGCGCGATAGAGCAAGAATTAAATCTCCAGAGAGATTTCAAGTCCCTGATCCGCGTTCTCCTCGTTCTTCACAGGCACCATCGACCTCCCAGACAGGTGGAGGAGATCGCCAGGATAGAGGCAGGGGTCGAGAGGCTCCACAGGGACGAGACCAACCTCGACAACAAGTCCGAGGGAAACCAGAAGAATTTCAACGTTCTCGCCCACAGTTTCAGAAGAAAAAAGTTGCAGCTGTAACAGCGAGGTATGCCACAGACGGTGAGAACGAGACTCCTGAATTGGACGTGGGCAGTGACGCTCCTAGACAGCGCCGCGGAAGTTACCATAGTGCGGGAGGCACTACGTCCTCATGTGGAGGCGACAGCAACTGATACATTCATTCCTGTCGAGACAGCTGACACCAGAGTGGCACCCCATGACAGACTATATAATATTGTCATTCAAATTGAAGGTGACATACAGCGTGTTATTAAAGGGATTTTTTGGGAGAATCTGACCTGTTCTTACGACATTTTGTTGGCAGAGGCGGATTGGCCACCCCCATTCGTACTAGCTGCGCGTAGAGGGGAGGAGGTAATTCTTCCGAGCTTTTCTCATCATGTCCCAAAGGACAAAGCGGAGGCTCTCGCAGCTGAGTGGGCTGTGTCCCTGGCTCCGGCGTTATACCGCAACCACGTGGGCTGGGAGGAAGACTCTCCCCCCCATGATATTCCTTTGTGGTCGCTGGCACAGCCACAGCCACAACCCCAATATCCCATCAAGCGGGAAGCTAAAGGTCCTGTTTCCGAAATTCTGACACAGTTAGAATATCAAGGAGTAATTGAAACATGCGTGTCACCTATGAATAATCCCCTTTTCGCGGTTTCTAAACCCGAAGGATCGTACCGCCTAGTATTGGATTACCGGCATTTGAACTCTCATTGTCGGACCTTTGCGGTGCAAAATACCCATAGTTCTGCGCTTGTAGACAGCATTGTTCGAAAAAAATATAAAACGACACTTGACCTATCCAATGGATTTTACACGCACAACTTGTCCCCGGAGTACAGCCAATGGAGCGCTTTTACTTCCGGTGGTAAACAATTTAAATTCCGGCGTTTACCCATGGGCTACAAAACAGTCCTGGTGTATTCGCCGCCCGTGTTGTCTCTTTGTTGGACAACATAGACCCAGATGCGTGTTCGTACGTCGACGATATCTATCTAACAGATGACGAATTATGGCCGCATCTTTCCCGAGTGGACCGCATTATTCTTGAATTTGCTGTCTTAGGTTACAAATTTAACTTTGCCAAATCTCATATTGCTGAATTTACCGTTTTGTTTTTGGGCTATGAGCTCAATAATGAAGGTAAGGGCTTAGCTCCCCATTTCCTGGAGAAATGCGCACTTTTGTACCCTCCAACCACTCTGAAGAAGCTTCAGTCTTTGCTGGGTTTTTTAAACTTCGGGCGTACTTACATTCCCGAATATGCCCAGCGTATCAAGCCTCTTTATGCCTTGATACAACCTAACTTTTCGAAGTCATGCTGGCTTCCCGAGCATTCCTCTATACTGCAATCTTTGCAGTCCGATCTACTTGAATCTAAATTCTTGTTGACTCGTGACAACCACACAAACCTGGTGATTAGAATCGTTCCAGGGGCAGTTGGTTTCACGTACTTAACCTTTAATGAAGGTGACACAGTACCTATTGCATACAAGTCACATCTTTACACTTCGGCAGAAATGCGATTTTCCTCTGTGGAGAAAGTTTTGACTGCAGTGCAAATGGCGATTCTAAAGGAACGCGCACTGGCACAGGGAAAACGCATTTTGGTGGTAACACCATATCCTGCCCTTGAGGCAGTGACGAAAGCCAGTGTACCGAACTCTAAGGCTTTGCACCCCCGTTGGATTCAATGGGCTACATCTCTGACGTCTCCGGATGTCACGTTTATCTTTGATTCTTCACTTCAGACACAGGAGTTTTTACAGTATGAATTTGTTCATCCTCCTCCTCTGTCTTTGCTACCGCTTGAGGAGTACGAATGTATTATCTATACCGATGGTTCGGCACAACCGGCCACGGGTTCCAAGCATGCTTATTCAGCAGCATGTGTTATTGTTGCAGGTACTATGGTGAACGGTGAGTTCAAACAGACGGTAGTGCACACTCAGCCACTAGGAGACAGTACTGCACAATTGGCCGAGCTGCGCGCTTTGGTGCTCGCACTTGAGTTCGCTAATCCAGACGTGACTACCCTAATTGTGTGAGATTCTTACTACTGTGTTCAGTCTTTCAATGACAATCTATTCTTTTGGTCACAAAATGACTATAGAGATGCAAAAGGCAGCACAATTAAGCATAAAATGCTTTGGGTTCGAGTGGCAGATCTGAAACAACGTCTGCCTCTCACACAGGTGATTCACACTCTTGGCCACCAGCGTGTGGGCGCACACGCTGTCGGTAACGGTTTGGCAGACGCAGCTGCCAAATCAGCAGTAGCCACGTGCTCAGTAGCAGCTGTTACAAGATCTATGACTAAAATCGATAATGATATTTTGGCAGCTATTGCTGCGACAAAAGAAGGTGGTAATTACCCACAGGGTTTCCCTTCCAAATACTCTTATCAATTAGGTCCCGAACAGGCTCCTTACATAAGAATTCCAGACGTTGGTGATCGGCTGATTCCCAACGAGGACCGCAGACTTTCCTTGATAACTGCCGCACATGAAGGCATGGCTTCGGCCCATGCTGGCGTGTCTGCGACAGTTTCCATCTTGCAGCAGCGTTACTGGTGGTGTGGTTTATATAAACAGACCCGTACTTATGTGCTTTCTTGTGACGTTTGTCAGCAAATTAAGCCTTCCACGGTTACGCGGCCACCACAGACACCGCTCTGCATTTCTAACAGACCTTTTGGGTGTGTTTACCTGGATCACTGCGGTCCATTTTCTTCTGACACTGCATATAAGTACATCTTGGTTGAGGTGGATTCGTGCACACGTTTCATCTGGGTCTGGCCACAACGGAGTGCTGACGCTCGAAATGTCATCAGGGATTTGCGTGTCTTTGTGGGAATTTTCGCCCGCGGCACCTTCCATTCTGACCAAGGTCCAGCGTTCGCCTCTAAGGCTTACAAGGACGCAATGGGGTCACTGGGGGTGCAGGTGAAATTTTCATCTCCATATCAGCCTGAGGGCAATTCGATTGTTGAACGAATTAACCGTGACTTAAAGCAATCCTTGACAGCTAGAGTCTTAGGTACTGGCAGGAACTGGCTGGCCCACTTGTATACCATCCAACGTGCACTTAATAATCTCCCTAGAAGACCTCAGGGTGGGCGGACCCCATACGAAATGCTCTTTGGCATACAAATGTTTGTGCCTGACCTTGATGGTCTAGACATGGCGGCGCAATCCGCAATCTTTGATGTAGATAACCATTCTACTATGTTACAGGACTTACAAGAAGCCCAAGACAAACTTGCAATCGAACATTTACCTTCAGCCACAGACGCTGCGCTTCAGATTCCGGTTGCCGGCTGGCTTCCGAAAGTTGGAGACCTGGTCCGAGAGAAGGTGGAGAACAAAAAAGAATTTGGCCCCTCTTATCGTGCACCGGTTCCAGTCCTTGGCTTGAAGGGTACTCGTACAGTCATCTTACCACCGCTTCCTGGTCGCAAGGAAAACAGATACATCTCAGTGGAGAATGTCAAGCTACAACATCTGGCCGATCCTGAATAGTGTAACACCAGCGGTCTCTTGTCCAGTCATTTCCAGGACAAATGTTTGTGGTCTTCCAGCCCGAACGGTCACTGCTGTTGCCATTGAGATGGTAGATTTGCCTGATCGCCTGCTCGACTACCCGGATTCCCCCTGCAACGAGGAGACCGAGTATTCCTACCCCGCCACCGAGTCCGTGGCTCATCTGCCAACAACGCCACTGAGCCCAACACGTTATTCTTTTGACTCGGATTCCACCTCTGCACTTATCCCGTTCAGATTCAGTATTTTTGTATCCTGGTTCAGAGACAATTTTTTGATCCCGCCATGGACATACATCTGGTTGGTAATATTCCTGATTTTTCTGTTCATGTCCATTGGCTTTGTCACAGTGTTTTTTCTACTCATTAATGGTCACTATTTACCAGAACGCTCTGCTGTGAACTGTGTCGCTGGAACTTTGGCTCCGCATTCTTCATCCCACATCATGAAGCGTGACCACACATTTGTGAACATTTCAGCTTTTCCAGTCGCTGATGGCATCGTATGGGATGCGGTAAATTTCCAAATTCATGGACCGAGATTATTAATGTACCAAATGTCCTCCGTGTTTCAATGGGTGATGTCGTTAAAAGTAATATTCATTCTGACGATTGGGATGTGCATGCCGTTGAATCGTTATTTACTGATTTGAAATATTATGCTGCTTTTAACGCTGAAGATTTGTACATGAATTCTGCAAGTTATGCCGATTTATATTGTTACCAGAATTGGGGCAACCACTTTCTCCATAAACCCAGTACCCTTCGGTGTCCTTTTAATTATACCCAATGGGAACATTGTCCGACCCCTTTGCCAGGTTGCTCCCAGACTCTTAGAAATAAGTTTACTTATTTTACAGACTTTGATAGATCGAACCCTGGGTCCTATTTTTTTAAATTGAACACTTCGGCTACTCAGAAAATCATGTTGACCCACACCAAATTGCTGTATTCAGGTTCCTTTTTGAACGCCTTAGGTGTGGGTGGGTATGACCATTGGCAGGACACCATTGACTTAAAATCTATTTGGGGCTCCAAAGCATGGCAGGTGCAAGGCACAGAAGCCTTGCACCGTGCTTGCCTCATCCCAGCCCAAATTTTATTTTTAAATCAGACCATCTATCAAACGACATGTTGGGGTTTGGCTACGTCCAAACAATTGAATGCCCCATCCTTTCCTGTCTTGTTTTCCACTCCCAACGACAGCTTGCACTTCAATATGTCCCTTACAGATTTGCAAGTTTTGTTTCAGAACAATTCTTTTAATGTCTCTACGTTTGTTCAGTCACCCTGGTTGGCTTGGCCCATAGCATCTAATGCCTGCCAACTGCATTTTCATGACACGGATCCTGGCTACAAACAGGATAGGCCGGACCCCAGGTTTTCTGACTCTCGTACTGTTACACCATATTCTGTTGGTAAATTGTGTAAACAGTGGTTGCAGCACTCTTCCTTAGATTCTGTTAAACAACATTTATCCCTCCTATCAGGCAACATTGATCTGTCCGACTTTGTTCTGGGGCCTCGTGGTCCTCGACCAAAGAGATTCATTTATGAAACTTACAATGAACTCTGGAAGCTTTCGCAAATTGAAGCTGCTTCCCGTCTTCGGAAAATAGATCAGGCAAATCTAGAAAAGGTGCTTGCTGTTGTTGACAATAGTATTAATACCCTGTCTTCCCGCATTTACACATTAGAGAATATTATTTCCTCTGTTGTTGATATTGTACAGGATGATGTTTCTGTGTTATATCATGGTCAAAATCAACTGCGTTCAGTGATGCAGTTTGCATGGACTTTGCAAACACTTAAAATGGGTAAGGTTCCTTGGCACTTTTTAAACACCTCTGCCTTATTCTTGCCTTTTAATTTGACTGAAAAACAGCAGTTCATGTCCATGAAAGATGCAACATACACTCTGTTACATATCGAAAAAATAGAGCCCTTACCATTCTCTGTTGCAGAGTTAGATTCTGCTGTGTGGCTAGTACACGGGGTGATCGCTTTGCCTTTTTCTTTATTTGAGTTCAGTTCCTGCATGAAACATTATCCTGTCGGCCGCTTTCAGCCTTTAGGCAGTGCTTTCCTGCATGAACTTTGGTCCCTGCCTTTCATGTATAAATGTCTTCGGGACGGAAAGGAAGTTTTTCTCACGGGGGAGTCATGCGATTCTACTGTGGGTCATTCCCTTGTTTGCAAACACATTAAATTGCACGGAGCTTGTAATGTTTCGGCTCCGAATCTTGCTTGTGTTTTGAAAGGCATTCCTGCTCCTGCTATATCTCCTACCTTCACTGTGCTTGCAAATGGTAGCTATCTCCTTCTAAATAATCAGGATTGCTGTGGCATGCTTGCCGGCATACCCTATATTGTAACAGTTTCCCACAGGGTTGTCTGCTGCAAAAATGTGCTTTTTCCTCCCCCTCACGGCATCGTAGATAGTTCCATTTGGCCTTCCATTCCGACTTTGAAGGCGGATTTCAATAAATTGAGCAGAATAAAGGCACTATTATTGAACCAGGAGGTTATGCTCACATCCGCCCGGGAGACATTCATTCTCCAGGTGACGAGTACCCACAGTGAAATACAGGCCCTGTTGAACACTAACCTCCCACAACATTTCGGTGAACTGATTCACCGTGTTTTCAATGCTTCACGCACCGAAGGTCTTGTGCACTTTTTTAAAGTTGTGGGCTCTGGCCTTGTTACCTCCTTTCAAACTATATTTGGTGTAATACCAGCTTTTATTCATTCCATTTTTTCCAGCGTCTTTGGCGGCTTTCCGTTGATCCTCGCCTTAGCGGCTGGTGTTTTGCTTTTGATCTGTGTGCTGCGCAATTGCTGCTCCTCCTTGGGCCCTCCTCGACCACGGTCGACTCCGGATGCTCCGTGAGCGCATCCTCGCCGGCTTCGGCATCCTGCCATTGGCGACACTTGGTGTGTCATATCGACTTTCTTTTCGCATTGCGTATTTCACTTGCGTGCAACCTGTGATGTCTTGCATCAGATGTCCTTTCTCGTGGTCCTTGGATTACTGCCTCTCCAATACGTCTGTCTCGCCCAGATTTTGTCCAGTTGGTGGGTCCCTTAGAGGCCCATGAACGGGACTGTTCCGGAGCTGGCTACATGGCGCGTGCGGCTGCACTTGGCATTTTGGCACAATGGGATGTCTGGGCGGCTGCTCAGGCTTTCCTACAACAAAGTTATATTGAGTATCACGCAAGTTGTCCCGCAATGCTGTTCGCTGCTCCCTCTTGCGAGGAACATGAATGCAGTTTTGATTTGTTGGACTGGATAGCGTCTCTTTTTTCTGGTGATTCCAACGATGTCCTCTTGGAAGGTGTGGCGTTTTTCTGCACTTACACTCTTTTAACCCCTTCCGTGCGCGGTAAATTCTCCCACTGTGCGGGAGAATTAACGCGTGGGTGGGTTTTCGACGGCCCCCAGCCGTCGTGAGCACACGCCCACTGTAACGCGTGACGGCTGGGGGCTGTCGTGAGCAAGCAAGGGGTTAAATTAGGGGGCCTCCACGTTCAGCGTCCTGCCTCACTGGATTTATTCTTCTGTGTTTTTATTTTTTTTCTGTCCCAATCGTTGTCCTTCATTGGGGACTATTCCGAAACAGACTTTGCCGTTCTGCTCCATCTATTTGAACTCTTTCTTCGTCCTATGTCTTCACCAATGGACTGACCAGGGGAGGGTGTATGTGGTTTTGTGGACTCATGGTCTGCCTTGCTAAGTTAGCTTAGGCCTGGCTGCCATGATGCCTCTTTGCGCACGTTACTTTGTGCCTTTGTTTTTCCAGCCTCTGCTATTTTAGAACTGTTTGCCTTTCACCTTTCCTCCTGTTCCCTTTGGGATGCGTCTGCACATCATGTACAAGGTCGAAAAACAATGTCCCTTGTTCTTGCTGATCTGGTCAGCCCCTCGCACTTAGACATAACACTGAATGCAGCTGCACTGGAGAAATTCGTGTGCTTTTAATATTGTGTTTTCACTGTTAGAGACACTTGGAGAAAAACCTTTCCAGAGAGAAGAGCTGTGCTTGTCTGATGATGTAAACCTAGCATCTAGTTATTGAGGTATGAGGGTCTGCCCGACAAAGCTCAGAGGTCTTCTATTTTATAATAAACTAGCTAATAACACGGGGAGGGTGGTATGGTCATTTAGCCCGATATCCACTGCTTTATGAAATGCTTTCCCCGTTTATATTTTATTGAATTGTAACTATGCTCATTGTTTTATTCTTATGCATTATGCTGATAGTACTGGCACGTGTACTGCATCTTAGAGCATGGTAGTTGAAATAAACATTTTAAACTATACAGTGACTCTTATTACGCACGTTGTGGACAGGTGTGAGTGAGTTATGAAAGGGTGTTCTTGCTCCCGCGAGTCCTGAGAGAGAGAGACCGTGTTCTGGGTTGTCTAATCATTGGTAGCATCGTTGCTAATGAGACGCTAATGCTAGTCGGGTTGGGATTGTGGGTACTAAGGTGTATGGTTGGCTCACCACTATACTCCGAGGTCCTATTATCCTGTGCATAGCTCTGTGTATGTGCAGAATCCCTACAACAATGGGCTCTGGGGTGTTTGGCAGGTGATGGGCTCTGGGGTGTTTGGCAGGTGACCGGCTAACAATATGCCTATGGTAAAACGTGATAGTACATATCGCTCAAGATTCTTATGAGCTAATCACGTCACTAGTCAATGTAAGAATTAAACACTGCCAAAAGATCAAATATGAATTTATTATTCCCAGATTCTCCACAAAGTATAAAATAATTAGATCAGACCTAAAACATGCTTCTAAACCCTGCACCTTTAATCCAAGCTCATAAAACTGGAGGAAACAAGAGAAAGAAGGAACAATATTTCAGTGACCTTTCATTTAAGTTCTTTTTTGTTTGTGATTGGGCAGGTGTTGATCAATGTTTACATGTTTTTACAGATGAAGGCTGTTTCCCTATCGGTGGGCTTTTATCAGTTATTATGGGTTGATATCTAAAACAGGACAGCTTACCTAAAGTTAGCGCCGTCTATGTCTCCAGGGCCTGAGGTGTCTGCCAAAGTACTCCTGCTCGCCTACAGTCGCTGCCATCTTTGACTCTGGTACCTTCGGCATCTGCCAAGGTACTCCTGCTACTCTACAGTCAGTGCTGTGTTTGTCTCCCAGGCCTTCGGCATCTGCCAAGGTACTCCTGCTGTAGTGTAGTTCCTATTTCCCTAATAGGCTCTGCGCATTGGAATAATATAACCTATAGGTTTGACATAGGACTAAGGTCGGTATGTCCCTATCGATTATATTAAACTTAATTACCTGTGCCAGCTAGCTCAGAGGCCACTAGAAACTCCTTGAGAACAAGAAGGGAGTAGTTTCTGGCAACCGAAAAACATGACAACTTTGTTTCCCTTTAGAAGCGGAACATGTCTCAGAATCGTGGAAACAATAGATAACAGTTTCACTCATTCAATCGTGCATGCTTAGTTTCTACAGAGTTACACAGAAAGGAAAGACGGGCTTTTCAATAAAAGGGTTTTATTGAACAGTCTTGTTTCTCGTGTAAGAGATATGTGCTGTTATGATCACAAGACAGTATGCAAGATAAATAATGTACAGCGTAAGCAGTAGAAATAAATAATACTGCGCTAGCATTATCTTTTAGCATATATTCACGTACATAAAAAATATGAGCTAAAAATGCGAGTACTCATACGATGCGTCTCTAAGCTAGTTCTACCCCAATGTACCTAACCTAGTCTAGGTGTAGGGAAAGGTAGAAGTAGGTGGAGTATTCTCTAGTATGGTAGACTAAGAGTATGTTTTTTGTCAGACTAGTTTTTTAAATGCTTGCTAATACTTAGATAATCTGCTTGGCAGTGGCATGCCCACATATGCAGGGGTCATGGGCGGTGTTATCCTCAACAACTATGAGCTAATGTCTCACTAGCGTTAAGGTTCAAAACAAGATTTCAAGATACAGTCAAAAGAAAAGATTGGCTCAGAAAAAGAGATTAAGTTCAGAATTTTGGGAAAACCACAAAGGTTTATTAAAATTTTAAGTGCAATACATAAATTAGAAACATTAAAATGTAGCATTGAATTGATCAATGTACATTATAGTAAATTGCTGTGAAGGTGCTCAGTTACAGCAATAATAAAATAATGAACAAAAGGTAGGAAAATAGACTAAGGGGAATATTTATAATATTTTGGCCTAGAGCAGCATTGCAAGCCTTCTAGCAGTGCTCCCCTACATCAAAAGAAAAGGGCAGGAATGTACCATATATACAACATCCGGTGCATTTCTGTCCTTTTTGCCGGTGCAAACTGCGGCCAAGCACAAACGCAGGTAACTTTGCACCATGGTGCAAGGGTGTTTGTGTTGTTGGAATGCAGCACACATGGAAAGAGGAAAAACATTTCAGCCAAGCAAGGTGGCTTTGTGTGGCCTTGTAAATTGGGCTGGCACACTGTGCCTCCGAAGCATCACTCCGGAGTGACACTTTGGCAGCGTAAAAGTGCTATTCCGCTAAGTCTCATGTGTGCAGCAAGGCAAGAGAAAATCAGACAGCATCCCCATTAGAGGCCCAAGAGGATGTGGTTCACCCCTAAATTCAAGGCTTTATATAGTCATTTTGTAGAACAAGAAATCAGTGTGGTGTGAGCATTTTTAAAGCAAACCAGTCACCATACACAAAATATGCTTTCATTTTTTAACAGCTACAAGTTATCTTTTAATATACAAGTTACACTATGAGTAGATGTCAATTGTCTAAAATGTTTTTCTTTAGAGGGGCACTTGATGTCCAAATGTTGTCATATAGGCAAAATTTAACGCTTTGGCCATGAACTCGACTCTTGTGGGCTGGATCAGTTGCAATACTAAGCCCTCTTTAGTGACACTTTTAGAAGTTTGTGCAGGTAGCCTAGTTCTTTTTCAGAAAATAACCAAAGGCAAGTTGGCATGGAGAGTGCATGGATGATGGCTGTCACATTTATCTTCAGTGTTTCTTTCGAATGGCAAATAATACCTAAGTCTAGTAAGTAAATATTTTGACCATCATTTTGTACTGTAAACAGTAAATCTGTGCGTTGCTGATTAAGCCACATGTAAAAGGCAGGGACCTCCGTAGAAATCCCCTCCAGATTAAAAAAAAAAAGTTGTTTATATAGCAGCATCTGGTGAGAAAGTAGTGCTTGAAAATAATCTAGACTAGGCCCAGAGAAAAAACTCTGCTCCGCTCGCAGAGTTTTCGGGTACTCCATGCTACGTGGAGTAGTGCGGCGTCCCAAAATTCTGCCATCTGGTATGAAGCGGAGTTTCTGTTTCCGTTCACACACTCGAGATTTGGTTTGGCACTTGCTCGGGAGTGCCACAATCCTCTCGGGCAGCTAGCGCAAGATTATGTGCCTGCTCGCACGGCTTCCGGCTGAGATTGTGCCAATATATTGCCGAATGGGAATGCACTTCGAGTAGCTTTTCTGCTCGAGAAACAGGTACATCTAGTCAAAAAGAGGTTTTCGAGTGGATTTCCTTCTCCAATTGACTTTTCACGTGTTAGTGGCTTTTAAAAAACTTTTTTCCCAACAGGAAGGAAGTGTCCCAGAGACTCCAACTTCCTGTTCCTGTTCAACAGGCTCCTCACAGTGTTCTGTCCATCTCCTGGTCACTTTTCATTTGGATTTGGACCTGGAAGAATAACTCTCTTTATCTGCTGCACATATACCATTTGAGTTAAGGACTTTGTATTTGAGATTTCACAAGTACGTTCAAAAACTCTTGCATAAGGGTCTTGTTTGTTTGATAGAGGGCATGCACCAGTATTTATTTGCACTTTTATTTGATTATTCAATTTTATTGTGGTGGGTGGCTTGCAGTTTCAGTAGAGGCCTAGTTATATTTTTCTATTTAATTTTTCTTCTTTTGTAAAGGAACAATGTTGCACAGTTCAGTACATTTTTCCCATGTTTCTTAAATGTACAATATTTATGTATTTTACTAGGTGGCCTAGACTGCCAAATGGTCATCCAGTCAATAGGCCCAGGCCAGTAGTAGTCACAGGTGCAAGAAACAACTGTTTCTGTGTTATATGTTGCTTTAAAACATCATTTAGAGTTGGGATGGCATTGGATTAAATAAAAAATGTTTTTTCTTTGTATTTCACATTTTTTGTGTACAAAAGGGTATATGTGGGGTAATGTTTGATTTGATGCCTTGGGAGGATGTATATTGTTGTAAACTGTTTATAGCTCAGTTAATTTTCGTTTTTGGCATTGCTGAATTAATGGTAGTGTTTTCTTCAGTGTTACCATGAATCCATTGTCTGGCCAGTGAGTGTGCTTGACATAGGCGATCATTTGTCTTTATTCTACATGCCATGAGGACAGGGGCACTTTTCTGTAGTCTGTGGCCATAAGCTTGTATGTGTTCTTTGTTCCCAATGCCTCCTTGCTCACTGTTGTTGTTTGACCATATAGCTGGCAGCCATTTTGTGGATCCAGCCAGTGTGTTTTTGCCATAGGATTGCATGTGTTCTTTGTTCCCCATGCCTCCATGCTCACTGTTGTTGTTGTTTGACCATGTGGCTGGCAGCCATTTTGTGAATCCATCCAGTGTATTTTTGCCATAAGCTTGCACTTTTTCTTTGTTCCCCATGACTCCTTACTCGCCGTGGGTATTGTTTGACCATGTGGCAGGCAGCCATTTTGTGCATCCAGCCAGTTTGTTTTTGCCATAGGCTTGCATGTGTTCTTTGTTCCCCTGTCTTTTTGCTTGCTGTTGTTGTTGCTGTTTAACCATCTGTCTGGCAGCCTTTTTGTGCATTCAGCCAAAGTGTTTGTGGCTTACGATTACATGTGTTCTTTGTATCCCATGCCTCCTTGCTCGCTGTTTTTGCTTGACCATGTGGCTGGAAGCCATTTTTTGCATCCCGCCAGTATGTTTTTGCCACAGGCTCGAATGCAGTCTCTTTGTTCCTCATGCGTCATGCCTCCTTGCTCATTGTTGTTGTTTTTTAACCATGAGGCTGGCAGCCTGTTTGTGCATCCAGCCACAGTGTTTTTGCCATAGGATTACATGTGCTCTTTGTTCTCCATGCCTCCTTGCTCACTGTTGTTGCTTGACCATGTTGCTGGCAGCCATTTTCTGCATCCAGCCGGTGTGTTTTTGGCATAGGCTTGCATGTGTTCTTTGTTCCCCATGCCTTCTTGCTCACTGTGGGTGTTGTTTGACCATGTGGCTAGCAGCCATTTTGTGTATCCTGCCAGTGTGCCTTTGCTGTAGGCTTGCATGTGTTCTATTTAATAATTTTTAATATTACTATTTATTTAATTATGTTTTTCATTTTGCCTCCATCTATCCATCCACCATAGGGCCACAGCAATACAGCAGCAGTCAGTTTTTTAGGTATAATTCCATTTCCTCTTGTACACCCTGGCTGCAGTGCACTGCAAACACATCAGCATCATTTTTTTTTAATGAATATTCCATTTCCCCCAGACCACATTGCCTGTCATAGGTGCGCACTAACCTTCATTTTTTTACTGCAACAATGCCATGTTTCACTAAATGTTTTTCTTGCTTGTTTGCTTTTAGGTGCACAAGAGAAGAAGAGACATCACCTGCACATGGATGGAGTTCGCGGAAACCTGACTGAAATCCTGTACAGTGACGTCAGTCCTCCAATCTCTTCCGCTTGCGCAGCTTAGTGCCACTGCCAACTGAGAGTTTTGACAGTGCCCCAAAGACAATTGCTCCCAAGAAAGTGGTCATTGAGTAGAAACAGCTTTCCACCAAGCCGACCACAACCTTTTCGGGAGCTGTGTGCCTGCCGGACCGGCCTCCTGGAAGGAATTTTGGAGCAGCACTCCTGAATCAACAGGACCACCCAAACCTAAGCCCAAGACCATACCTGCAAGTGAGGCAGCCACTGCAATCATGGTGATGCCATAGAGCATTGACGCAGAATTGAATTTGTCCCTTTCACAAAGTGGTATCCAAAGATCCCAAATAGAGCAAAGTGGACAGTAGTCGCAGCCAGCATTAGTAGATCTTAAATTTGGAACAGGAATTTGAGCTTCCTGCAGAGCAAGAACCTCCTATTTTAGAGTCATTGGCTCCCAGATATTCAGCAAGGAAAAGGAAGGGTACTACTCAACCGTCTTCTCTAAACACCACTTCTGATGAAGATGATAGGGACGTGGAGTGGACCCCGACAAGGTCCAGGAGATGCTAGGAGAAGCAAAGAAAAAGAAAAGTTCTTGAAAGCCTTACAATTATGGAAGGGGTTGATGAGGAGGAGGACGATGATGAGCTAGTCATTGTGGAAGCAAGCACAGAGGAGTCAGACCTGATCCGAGGGATGTGGCACAGGTAGCACCGCAAGCTTCCATATTTGCAAACGCCCCTCCTCAGACCTGCACCAACCCCTGGCTCAGCAGCAGTATTCACTGCAGAGAAGCAATCGACAACACACCCACCTACTTCTAATTCTTCCTCAGGCATTGGCCCAGTAAAAGTATTCCTCCCCATTTTTGACTTTCTTACACTTAGTAAATAGGGGGTATAATACGGCAACAATGGGGCAACCCTGTGTCCCACAGAACCTGGGTATGTATATGATAGGCTACAATGGTTCTGTCGGGGAGAACCCAATTGCTTTGAAGAAAACGAAATTGAAAAGAAACAAGCAAACTTGGTTTGATATGCGTTTCATGATTTTACCAAAGTAAATGTTATACTTTTCAGACTTGTATAATACGTATCAAGCAAGTTTGCTTGTTTCTTTTCAATTTCGTTTTCTTCAAAGCAATTGGGTTCTCCCCGACAGAACCATTGTAGCCTATCATAGTAAACAGGGCGAGCACATTGCAATATGCACCGTATGCCACATGAATGTTCATCGAGGTAAGCCTGTTTCGCATTATGGTACTGGAAGCCAAATGACCCATATGAAAAAGCATTACGCGATTGGGTGGGAGGAGCACCTTAAAGAAATTGCTGAACATGGTTGTGGTGGTGAAGGTTGGAACCACTCCTGGGCCTGCTGCCAGCATGGAGGGGAGGTGGCGCCATACAAAAAAACTTGTGCAGCCCCTGTCGGTGCCGGCACCCACAGGGTGTGCGGTTCGATGCACCTCCTGCACTGATGCTGCTTCTCCAATGCTCTGCCATGTCACTGGGTTAATGTAAAAAAAGAGAAAAACAGCAGGAAGAGAAGGAATAGACTAGAGAGGGGAAAATTAGGAAGTATGGGGAAAAGTAACAAAGGGACAGAAAATTAAAAAAGAGGCAAAAACAAAATAAATACACCAACACAAATACACACACTGGGAAAATTACCAAGAATGGGTGCCCGAGCACCTTTCTGCCCTTTCGCGCAGAGTTAGGCAGAGTTCGCAGAGTTTTCTTTTCACTACTCGGAATTCCACGTAGAGGAACTCTGCGAACTCCATCCATCCCTAGTCTAAACCCCTGGCAATCATTGTTGATAGAACTCCAATCCATCACCCGTTTGATGTAATACCCTAATTGCCCTGGCTATGTTCGGACATGAGTTCCATGCACAGTGTGCCACAAGATCCAAGCTATTTGGCACTATTGAGTCCTAACATAGTAAGGAGGTGCATTTCCTAGTAGTTTGTGATGGATTGTTCCCATGAGCAGTACAGCCAGTACTTATTTATAATTATAAAGCAAGTCTCTAGCTAAAGTAGCACAGTTGGTGAAAAACGATGGATTGGACTGCTATGCAGCGTGATTGCCAGTGGTGTAGTGTATTTGCAAACATTCATCCCATTACCTTCTGTGTTTGGTCTTTTTAACGTCAAACCAAACAATTTTAAATGAAAAGGGATTGCTTTCTGCATAGACTACTTGCTCTTCGAGTCTGCCACAAATATGGTTGCTTGGTTTTGAGTGATAGAAGCTCCCTCAAAAGAAAAATTATACTTTCCATTGCCAACCTTGCATATTCTAACATAAAATCAGTAGATATGTGATGAGACCACACACATGTGAGAAGAGTCTTGAAGTACCACAAAACCTCTTGCTTATGTCGAATTCAAATATTACATTTTACCAAAATGGTCTGGTTCCTGATTAAATTTGCAGTCCTCCACACTATTAACTAAAACCATAGCTACTTCTATGATCTAGTAAAAACTCTAAAAAAATAAGTTGACAAAGTTCCAATCGAATTGGTGAGAATGAGAATTTCTTCCACTTATCCACATTTTATCCATTTATCCACATTTTTAGTAAAGTGCTTGTTTTATCAAAGTATTAATTTCTTTACCCAAATCTGTAGAGGAATCATTGTGTACAGTGGAATAGTGTTGAATGATCATCAGTTGACGTCTAATTTCATTTTCATATTTTCCAGCATCTTGGTCCACAATGCAGATTTGATCACAGGGTCAACGTTCCCCACATTGTGTATTATCATTTAGCCATCTAAATCTTGTTAATATTTGATTGGGCAATCATGACACAGATACAATAAGAAAATGAGGGTTTGTGTAAACCTGAGGCATCAAGAGTGGTCTCGTAATCATTCTTTGGTAAGAAATATTTCATCCTAATCATGTTGCACAATCTATATAATGGTAATGTAGTATGAATCAGACTGAGGTCTTGTTTATACACAAGGGAGAGGCCAAGACTCTAGTGCAGGAAGGTGGAGCATGATCTGGTGTGGGGGTTAAACCTCACCAATGAATACTATCCTGTTACACCAAAGAGGGTCCTCGGATCCACAGTAATGAACCCTTAAATGTGTCCTGATAGAGCGGCAAAGAGCAGTCAAGCTTTACTAGAGGAGCAAGTGTTCAGCATTTCAGAGTACCAACATGGACGATAAGTAATTGACATGACTCTATAGAAATACGAGACCAATTCATACAAAGAAAGAGTATTTCTGTCATAACGTGGACATGAGATCAGATAACCGGAGTTATGGATTTTAGAAGAAAACATAAATCACAGCAACTCAATGCTGCAGAACGTTTGCATCGCGGTCAATGGGGAAAGTGGTAGTGACAATGGGTCACAAGCAGGTTGAGTTGCTTGGAGCCCACGGAGGGTAAAGGTCATGCAGCTCCCTGCACCTGGTCACAACAGTCAGTTCGCTTTTCCTGGCCTTGAGAGAGTCCAGGTGCAGAATTGTTCTGGTTGTCCTTGGTGCTGAACGGGAGACGCGGGGGGGCTGCTTTTACCGCTAAAACTGTGCTGCGGGGAAACAAGATGCAAAAACAAACAATGGCGTCATCGCTAACATCAGATGAAGGTTGCATGACATTCCCTCTAGATGCAGCATCAAGTGGAGGGGTCAGTTGCCAGACTGGCAACCAACATGCCTTGGGAGCTGTAAGCACAGCAGATGGCTATTTTGTGAAAGGCAGGACTACAGTTCCCACAATGCACTAAACCATCAGATTTGGGCGATCCTTCAACGGCTAGCGATTCTTCAGATCCGGACCATTTTTACCTGCAGTTTGCAGGGGACTAGGGCCACTAGTCCAGCGAAGTCTGAGGGTGCTTCAGGCTCTTACATTGGTCCCTCTGTCTATTGAATCTGAGTTTTAGCCACAGTTCCAGGGGCATTGCCTCAGGGACAAAGTATTCCACTTTTGCTTTGGCTCTGGGCAAGTCCTGTTGTCACAGACATGAGTATCCTCTTTGTCATCTTCAATGCAAGTTGATTCAGAACTGCGGGTCTGGTGTGAGGGTAGCCCTTAAATCCTAGATTTAGGGATGTTAGGGGTTTAGGTGCAAGTGGCCAATGGACTGTTTGCACCAGCAACTAATCCACCCCTGAGGTGACCACTTTCGGGCATGTAGGTCTCCTTTTCTACCTAGAATCCACTATTACTATCACTTTTCAAAGTTGCAGAAGTGTTGCTTATCTGTACAGACCAGGCAGACCATCTTAGAGGTGTGCCTAGCGTTCTGGGGGTGCACACTTCCTGCATATCTAATTTCCAGCCTGCGCGGGTGCAAATGTGCCTGGTGCCACGTGATGGCTTCTTCCTCCTTTGGGAGGCAGCCGTGATGCATATTAGAGGTGGTGTAGCCTTTGAGGAGAATGTCAGCGTCTCCCTGGATCCCAAAGCAATGCTGGCTCCCGCATGAGGTGGGAAACCGGCTGGCTCCCCCGAAGCCCCATTGGTGAGTGGGAGCCCTAGAGGCACCCACTTTCAGTGGGCTGGCACCAAGGAATGGGGTAGAGAGTGGTAAGGGCCATTATAGGGACATAAAGGCTTGCACTTACATGGCCACCCCTTTGATATAGGCACCCTGCCTCCTGGGCTCAGGAGGACTTCTGTAGGGGTGATTGACTGATATTAAAAGCAGTGCATTGGCTTTGCAACACATGATGAGGGCAAAGTTGAAATGAAGCAGTTTACTGCAGGTGTGGTGCAGCGGCCAGGGCAGCTGACTTCGGAGCACAGGGTTCACGGTTCGATCCCCGGCTCCGGCGGCAGCTCAGCTCAGCACCATGTGCTATATAAAAACGGACTTACATTTTACATTTTTACACTGTTTCTGCAGGCTGCAATGGCAGGCCTCATGTCAGTAGTTTACTCGGGTCACTCAGGGTGGCACAAACAGACTGAACTGCTGAACGGAATTACTTTGATTTGGTGTAAATCCATTCAATAGTTTCAGAGAAATTAAGTTTAAAAAATGTAGATATCTGGGGGTGCAGTCCTTGTATTGGACTCGTGGATCCTACTAAAATTTTGACGTGGACTCGCAGGTTTCCAGTGGGGGGATGAGGTTTCCTTGCCTACTGAGGGCCTCAGGACTAAAGTGGACTTCATCCCCCCACCACCAGTGCGCCAGGACGCATGTTTGCAGAGTGGTGGAGAAAGGGGCGTGGCCTCTGACCACCGCTCAGCAATCCAGCTGTGTGGGCCTTACTGGAGGTAACACGTGGGCTAGTTGGCCTCCAAAGGCCCTCAAAGGCCAAGGGGACTTCATCCCCCAACTAGTAGTGCACCATGAGGCGTGTTTGCAAAGTGGAGGGGAAAGGGGGCATGGCCACCAAAAACCTCTTAGCAAACCCACTGTGTGGGACTTACTGGAGGTAACAGGAGGGGTAGTTGGCCCCCAAGGACCCTCAATAGCCAAGGGGACTTCATCCCCCTACTAGTAGTGTGCCAGGAGGCGCATTTGCAGAGTGGTGGCGAAAGGGGGCGTGGCCTGCTATCAGGTCTCAACAATCCTGCTGTATGGGACTAACTAGAGGTAATAGGAGGGGTAGTTGGCCCCTAAGGACATTCTTGGAGGCCAACTACCCCTCCGGTTATTTCCAATAACTCCCACACAGCGGGATTGCTAAGAGGTCTACGGAGGCCACGCCCCCTTTCTCCACAACTCTGCAATCACGCCTTGTGGTGCACTGCTGGTTGGGGGATGAAGTCCACTTTACTCCTGAAGGACATTGGGGGTCAAGAAGCCCTCCTGGTACCTCCTGTGTCCTACACAGTGGGATTTCTGACAGCTGGTCCGAGGCCCAGACCCCTTTCTCCAGAAATGTTGTGGTATTTAGTGTACAGGAATTATGCAGAGCGGGATTGTATGTTATGGAGAGTATTTATGTGGTATGGTATTTTGCGTTGTGGAGTGTTATGTATTGGAGTTTTATTATGTGGTGTGCTGTTGTAGTTTTGTGGTGCGATGCTGAATTATGTGGTACGGATTGTATATCTGTGGTGTTTTATGTAATAGTGTTATGTGGTTTCTTGTTGAATTATGTGGTGTGTAATGGAAACGTGTTGAGTTTATTTGTGTGATGTGGAACTGTGAAATTGTGAGTGTAAAAATAATGTTTGTAAAGTTTAAAAATACACTAACCCCCCTCCCATACACCAATTGTAGCTATAAATTTAAATGTTGTTTTCTGTGCCCTGTTTATTTAAACCTTTTACATTTTTTCCAAATAACAAAATATATTAAGTTTAGAGAAACTAACAGATAATGCCTACAAAGTGACACACAAACAGGATTTAATGCATGATTTGTAATTGATACAGAACCCATAAGGCAAAAGCATGTGCTTTAAAAAATAAAGTAAAATGAGAGTTAGAGAAATTGGTGTTGTAAATGTTTATACCTATATGTTATGGAGTGCAGTGGGTGTACATGGTCTATAGTGGACTAATGTGTTGGTTTGGAATGGTTAGCAGTGGCATAGTGTGGCGTGGCTTTGTGTGGTGTGGAGTTGATCTGTGTAGTGGAATTATATGGTATGGTGTTTTGTGGAATTATGTGGATAGCAATTATGTGGCATTGATTGTATCATAATTATGTGGAGTGGAATTGTGTATCATGGAGTGTAAATATGTGGAATGGTATTTTGTGTTGTGGAGTGTTATGTAGTGGAGCTTAATTATGTGGTGTGGTTTTAGGTATGATGTTGAATTATGTGGTGTGGATAGAAAGTATGTGGTGTATTATGTAATTGTGTTGTTGAGTACAATTATGTGGTTTGTTGTAGACTTATGTCTGCACAAAAAACATAAGGTTTGTTTGTGGATGTTATCACTGCTATCTTGAAAACTGCCTTTGAGTTAGCAATGGAACCTGTAGATAACGAATCTAGTAGGAGCTATGTAGGTTCACATCTATGGCAGCTAGCTGCAAAGAGTGGAAAAGTGACTTGTCGTGCGCAGTAAACACACTGGTGATGGATTGTGAAAGATGTGCTAATGTGCCCCACGCTAAAGCCTGCTCCTTTTGTTGTGTGTAGCGTGCTGTGCCTAAAATGTATGCTTGACCCAATTGCAAAATGTATCCACACACACAGAGTGACTAAACCATGTCTAAAGTTCAGAACTTGTCCCCGTTAAAGAGCACTTGTATGAAGTGCTAATGTGCCCCACACTGAAGCCTGTTCCTTCTATTGTGTGTAGCGTGCTGTGGACCGGACAAGGGTGTCAATTGCAACTGGCAATAGAAGCAGTGGTACAAACATGTCAATGATTTATACATAGAGTGGTGATGAAGCTCAAGTTGAAACAGCCAATGGCTCTTGAATTTGTGCTTAGCCTTTTGGCTTTGTCAATGCTCATCGTGTTTTATCATGGTTTTTGTAATATTTATTGATGGGGCAATTATTACTAGAACCTCAAATTATTTATTTGGCCTGAAAATGCAAGCATTGCCATAGCAGTCCCTTGAACTGGAGGGAAGTACTTTGTGAGTGGACATGCTCTTTGAGAACAGCAGATTGCCCTATGCTGGATGCTGTAGTAGGTCGAAGAAAAATGTAAATGATACAACAACAGACTGGTGACTGATGAGGGCTGGCTGGAAACCTCTACAAGTAAGTAGATTATGCATATTATTTTAGTTAAAATAAAAAGTCTTGCCTAACGCTAGGCTTTAAAATCGTTGCATTTTTAAGCCGATGAAAAGGTCTATTTTTTAACATTGGTGCCTTTTGTGATATTTGATGAGTTGTACAAACATGATATACCTTTTAAAACCACAGTGTTCAAATGTGCTGTTCCTGAGCAAAAGGCCTCTTGCTGTTTTTTTAGCATGCCGAGCTGGTAAACAGCTTGTGAAAGCATACGCATGTGTAAATATTGCACGTGTTTTCTAATACATTAAAATACATTGAGATGTGATTGGAGGAGAAACCAAGTCTCATGGTATGCCAACTGACAGAACAGCTGATTTGTGTGTTCCAGCTTTGATGAGGTATCATTTAAGCGCTATCCAGAGGCATATGTCACAACACACATTTCCTCTTACCTTCTGCATTTCTTAAATAAACGTTTCAAACTCCTCATAAATATAGAAATCAAATACAAAGAGTTACTTCAGCATTGAGTCCTAGAAGCACAGATCTCTTAGCTAGGTAGGCATCATGGAAGCACTTGAGCGCACAGCTTCATAGCCGGCTGCCCTGTATAATGAGCAGAAAGTGACCTGTGCAATTTCTTCGACACACATTTAGAGAACATGCAGTGTGAAACAGAGGTAGTCTAGTACCTATAGGGTTCTTTACATGTGTCATTTTGTCCCTAAAAAAGCACTGACACACTCACTGAGGTCTCTAGAAAGATGCTGACATTGAGAAGAGTGGCATGACGGGAGTCAGACTTTCATTTTGGCTGATTGCTACCATGCTGCAGGTATGTCTCTACTTGTATATGTAGTCTGACACGTGTGCTGCAGCTGATGACCCTAACTTAAAAACTATACAGTCTATCATTCCCCTGGACAAATATTGTCAGAGCTACTTCAGTATTCAGTCCCAGAAGCACAGATGACTTAGCTAGGCAGGCCTCATGGAAGCACTTGAACTCACAGCTTCATACCCCGCTATACTGCATAATGAGCAGATAGTGACCTATGCAGTTTCCTTAAAAACATTCAGAGAGAAAGCGGTGTGAAACAGAGGTAGTCTTGTACCTATAAGGTTCTCTACATGTGTCATTTTGCCCCTAGAAAAGCACTGACACACTCATTGAGGTCTCTAGAAAGATGCTGACACTCAGAAGAGTGGTATGACTGGAGTCGGCCTTTCATTTTGGCTTAGGCCTGCATTGCGAGCTCTGCCTTGCTTATGAAACTGGTAGAGAAAACTGACATTTAAAATATATTGCCAGATGTATTAACCCCTATCCGAGTACAGATAAGACTCAGTGTTGTATTCCTCTTAGGGTGTCCATAAACGGGCTTTCCAGTATCATGTCCTTATATAGGCACAATTCGCCCTGCCCTTATATAGGCATAAAATCCCAGCCCTTATTTAGGCATTAAACCATGCACTCCAATTACAGGCATGGTCTCCAACATCCGTCCACCCTAACGTCACAACGAGTTCATGAAGAACAGACCCTTAGGCTGCGGGAGTTTCCCTAGCCCAGGACTATTGATTTCTTCAAGGACTCATATATTATGCATGAACCATTATTCCTTAGGGGTTCATTCATGACGTCTTTCGCTGTCCGACTCATGTCAATACTAACACTCTTAGGTGCTCTCAGGTATAAATATACTTTCCATAGCCCCTGTAAACCAGAGGAGACCTCGACTTCAGAGGAGCCCATTTCCCGGCCTGACGCACTGAGAAGACGCTGTCATCCCTGCACGCAGAGAGTCCAGCTTCCAGTGATCTGACTTCCCTTGCGGGGTGTTGGAGTTCGAGTCTGGCAAAGAGATTCCTACCTCTCTCATTCTTCAGGTATGGAGCTGACAAGAACCTAGAGAGACTCTTGGCATCCTAGGCATACTAGGCTTAACATACTCTTAGTATACCATAGTAAGGAATACTTCACCTACTTCCTACCTCTCCCTATACCTAGGTTAGGTTAGGTACATTGGGGTAGAACTAGATTAGAAACGCATCGTATGAGTACTCGCATTTTTAATCTGTGTTATTTATGTAAAGGCATATGTACTAAAAGATAATGCTATCGCAGTATTATTTACTTCTACTGCTCACACTGTACATTATTTATCTCGCATACTGTCTTGTGATCGTAACAGCACATTTTACTTACACCAGAAACAAGACTGTTCAATAAATCTTTTATTGAAACGCCCGTCTATTTCTTTCTGTGTAACTTGGAGAAAACTAAGCATGCACGACTGAGCTGAGTGAAATAGTTATCTATTGTTTCCACGACTCTGGGACACGTTCTGATTCTAAAGGGAAACACAGTGGTCATGTTTTGCGGCTGCCAGAAACTACTCCTTTCTTGTTGTCAAGGAGTTTCTAGTGGCCTCTGAGCTAGCTGGCACAAGTAATTAAGTTTAATATACTCGATAGGGACATACTGACCTTAGTCCTATGTCAAACCTATAGGATATATTATTCCAATGCGCAGAGCCTATAAGGGAAATAGGAGCTACACTACATGGCGCCCAGCGGTTTGGTAAGGCGGTAATTCAACGTTAGATACTGAGTAACTCAGCCGTGCTTTTTCTCTCAAGAGACCCCTACCCATATACTCCAAAAGACGTCTGGAGTGGGCAGGGTTAAGTATCCACCACGGCTACATAGGGTAGTACCCTATATATTAGCTGTTTGGTTCGCTCAACTTTGAAGGATACAGTGTTCCAAAATATTGTGCACCTAATCTTTGTTTCCTTGAAACTTGTTCTACATTTTTCAAAAAACAAAATGACTGAAGCCGGAAACGGTGGAGCTGCGGCTGATCCAGCCCAAGCAGCAGTTTTTAACATTACAGGTTTAAATGAAACCGAGGAGGGTGGTATAGACATTGCTCCAAACTTAAGAAGAGCCATCACTCTAAAACTTATAAAACATGGCCTACCACCAAGAGGCGGTAGAGCAGTTTTCGTGATAGAGGCACACGAATCCTTTCAGACAGAGGTATTCTATTCATGGGTAATATTTCCTGAATCCAATCCAGTAACACACATGTTTCACTTCTACAAAGAAGATGATCCACCAGAGGAATACATTCCTTTCGAGGATATAGAAATTCCATTAACATACCAGGAGCATCAGCTCTGGTTTAAAGGCGCCCTAAAACATCACAAAAACATTACTAGGCTCGGTCCACTAGGTAGACCAGGAGCAACATGGCCGATTCTAGCCGGCTACACACCTCATCCTGACATTGAAGAGATGTCAGACGAGGATTTACTTACTCAACTCACAGAGTTAATAAAAATCTACAGACAATTAGTTCAATATGTCATGCGGACTTTTACAGTCCAGCAACCATTAACACTTCCAAATCCAACTCCCCAACAGGGGAATACACTAAAAATTACACCACAGACTCTATACGCAGTCATGGGTAAAATGCCCACAAAACGTGAGCAAATTCCATTCTGGATAGCTCAAAAATTACTCAAATCGAAGCAGTATTTCCAAATACTAGCCCGTATGAGAAACACAGAATACTGACAATCAGTTTACCAATGGGGATCACACCACAACTGGAAGACTGCACCACTTGAGTGCCCACATGGTGAGGACATTATTATGCCTGCCTTCTCCAACCATATTCCAATTCACCTAAGATATACATATGCCAGGAAATGAGCAGTGGCCCTGGCCCCAGCATTATATAAAAATCATGTAGGATGGGATGAGGACTCACCTCACCATAAAATACATCTGAAACATGAACCAACTGCACAAAGACAGTATCCAATAAAGCAAGAAGCTAAAAAACAGGTCAGGGAGATCTTAGATCAACTTGAATACCAAGGGGTGATTGAAACATGCACCTCCTCAATGAACAATCCTTTGTTTCCTGTCTCCAAACCAGACAATACATATCGTCTAGTTTTGGACTACAGACACCTAAACACTTGTTCTAAAACTTTTGCAGTGCAAAATGCACATAGCACAGCATTAATGAATAACATTGTGCGTAAAAAATACAAAACAACATTAGACATCTCGAATGGTTTCTTTTGTCAAAACATAGCACCTGAAAGCAGGTACTTAACAGCATTCTCCATAATGGGGACCCAGCGTCACTTTTGTCGACTCCCACAAGGGTTCAAGAATAGCCCAGCTTTATTCTCAGCGAGGGTAACGGAATTACTACAAATTTATGACAATGAGGCATTGTCCTATGTCGATGACATATATCTGACGGACGATGACTTGGAAAAACACTTGAACAGGGTGAGCACCATTATACTGGGTTTCGCCTCTGAGGGCTACAAGTTCAACTTTAAAAAGTCCAGAATTGCCCATCTCAATGTCCTATTTTTGGGATATGAGCTTTCAAGTGAAGGCAAGAGCTTGGCAGCTAACTTTTTAGAAAAGTGTGCGCTGCTCCAACCTCCAAAAACGCTGAAAAACTTACAATCCATCCTGGGTTTCCTAAATTTTGGAAGAACATACATTCTAAATTACGCAGAAAGGGTTAAACCTCTCTACGCATTAATCAAACCTGATTTTTCGATCAGAAACTGGACAAACGAACACACAGAAATCTTGCGTTCACTCCAGGCTAACATGTTAGCAACAAATCACTTACAAACACGCGTAAGTCAACGCAATTTGGTGATCCGAATAATTTCGGGTCAATGCGGATTCACCTACTTAACCTTCAATGAGGGTGAGAAAATACCAATAGCATACAAATCTCATTTGTACACACAAGCGGAAATGCGCTTCAGTTCAACTGAAAAATTCTGACAGCAGTTCAAACCGCTGTAGCAAAAGAAAGAGCCTTAGCCCAAGGGAAACGCATTATTGTCGTAACCCCGGTACCAGCTTTAGAAGCGGTCACAAAAGCTAGCATTCCAAATGCTAAAGCATTACATCCAAGATGGATACAATGGGTTAATTCTCTTGCTGCAACAGATGTTGAATATGTTTTTGATCCAGATTTAAAAACAAAAGCATTCCTGCAATATGAACAAGAATGTCCTCTGCCTACTGAAATTCTGCCTCTCGATCAGTACGAATTTATAATTTACACTGACGGATCCGCACAACCCGCAACAGGGAGTAAGCAAGCTTACAGTGCAGCGTGTGCAATCGTTAAAGGTCGCATGCGAAATGGCATCTTCAGACCTATGGTCACTAAAACACAATCTCTAGGAGATTGTACAGCTCAGCGAGCTGAACTACAAGCATTCAAACTGGCACTTGAAAGTACAGATCGAGAATTCCCCACACTAATAGTGTGCGATTCCTTTTACTGTGTTCAGTCGTATAATGAATATATACAAAACTGGCTTGAAAATGGTTTCAAAGATGCGAAAGGTGGCACAATAAAGCATAAAATGCTTTGGGAACAAGTAGTTCAGTTGAAAAACGAACTACCAAAGGCTCACGTGATCCACACACTGAGTCATCAACGTGATGGCGTTCACGTTGCAGGGAATTCATTGGCTGATGAAGCCGCAAAGGGGGCTGTGCAGACGGCTTCCGTAGCTGCGATCACTCGTTCAAAAACAAAAATAGACGGTGAGATAATGTTGGCTGTCAATGCATCAAGCAAAGGCAGCAGTGCAGCGTTACCAAAAAAGTTTCCACTCAAGTACTCTTATGTAATTGATGCGAACAACGTTCCTTTAGCTCGAATCCCTGGAGTGGGGGATAGGGTAATTCCAAACATGGAACGTAGAGCATCCTTGATTTATGAAACACATTTGGGGGAGGGTCTGTCACATCAAGGGATCTCTAAAACAATTTTGGCGTTAAAAGAGATGTACTGGTGGCCTGGAATGAATACAGAACTTCACATATTCATCAACAACTGCTTAGACTGTAAATTACAGCGAGAGAGCCACCAGACACCATGCTGCGAATGCGGCAACCCAGTACAGACACCATTGTTAGACAGCATTAGACTATCTACGCGCCTGCGTCCTACTGGACAAAGGCATTCCCACAAATACTGAATTTAGGTTCCTATGGTTATGCCTCAGCGCTCAGCTGACGCTCGAACTGTTATAAAAGATTTGCGAGTCTTTATCGGCACATACGCAATAGGCACGCTACATTCTGACCAGGGTCCTGCGTTTAGCTCTCGGGCTTACAAAGAAGCCATGGCCAGTCTGGGCGTTGCATTGCGGTACTCCTCTCCATTCCATCCTGAGGGAAATTCGGTTGTGGAAAAGAAAAACCGGGACATAAAGCAGTCTATAACAGCTAGGGTATTAGGTTCGGGTGATGGGTGTGTCAAACACCTTAATGGGGTCCAACGCTCATTGAATAATCTGTCAAGAAGTTCTCTAGGGGGGGTCACTCCATATGAGGTCCTATTTGGGACAAGAATGTGGGTACCAGACCTTGAACACGTAGGCACAGTGGTGGAAAATAAACCGTTTGATATCAAAGATCGTTTGGCTGTTTTACAGGAACTCAATAAATTAAGAACGAAACAAAGCAACGTATTCCTACAGCCAACCACCACTGGGGAAAAATCGGCGGTCCCAGCAAGGCCTGTCTGGATTCCAAAAGTTGGGGATCTAGTCAGAGAAAAATTGCGGACAAGAAGGAATTTGGACCTTCTTACAGACAACCAGTACCTGTCCTAGCCGTTCAAGGAACAAGAACAGTACTTCTGCCGCCCCTTGCTGGAAGAAAGGAGAAAAGATTTGCGTCCATCGACCTGATCAAACCACAGTATGTGGCCAATACTAAATAGGAGGCCTCGTGGACTCCGACCTAGTAGCAGACGCACTCCTCTCGCTACTATCCAAGAGGTTCAGGCTGAAAGACTGATAACAATCGAGAATTCAGCTGTAACAGATGGAGGACTAAGCAACAGCGCTATGGAACTCATCCCTCTTGAACACCAAGTAACAGTTCGTCCAAATACACCTGTCTACACCAACGTGGCAAGTGATGAACTGGTTCCAGTGATTTCTACAAATCCTGATGCAATTCCAACAATTGACAGAACTGCTTCTGGCTATTTCATTAACTTTGATACGTTCTCAGAAGATCCGAGTGAACCTGAAACGACGCCAGCATCATTCAAATTCAAGCAGCAAGTACAAGACTTTCTTCACTTTCTGAAAAAGACTTATTTCGTTTCTCCATGGATTGAACTCTGGATTATATCTGGACTTTTTGTTTTCCTGCTCTGGCTAGCTTTGGTTACAACTGTGAGCGTGCTTATAAGTGGCAGATACATCCATGTGACTACTGAAAGAAAAGGCGTGAATGTACTTTTGAAACCTCATAAATCTTCCCATCGTGAAGCAAGAGACTTGTCATCAGTGAACATCACAGCTGTTCCTATACAGGATGGTATAGTGTGGGACAAAACAGATTTTGAAATCTTCGGTCCGACGGAACAATTGAACATTCCACATTTGTTTAAAATTTCACTAAGTGATCTAATTACGTCCAGTACCTATTCAAATGATTGGGACTTTGAGACTGTCAATGATATAATGTTTGACCTAGAAAAATCTGCTGCATTTTCTAAACATGAATATTTAGAGGGTTCATCAGACTATGAACAAATGTATTGTTTTAATCACTATGGTCATCATTATTTGCATAAATCTGCATATCCAAGAAATGTGTTTATGTTTAACCAATGGGAACATTGTCCTACACCACCTAAAGGTAGTTCAAAAACATTTGCTAGTAAGTTTCCATATTTTTCAGGATACAATACATCTGATCAAGAAATGTTTTACTATAAAAATGTAAACAAGACAGGACTGAAAATTATGTTAACAAATACAAAACAGATTTACTCTGCGTTATTTAATGCCCAACTGTCTAGACAAGGTTTCGACTTTTGGAAAGACACAATAGACACAAAAACTGTCTGGGGTACTAAACAATGGCAAGTGCAGGGGATAGAAGCTTTATTTAGAGCCTGTATCATCCCTGAACAAATAATGTTTTTGAATGAAACCATCCAACAAACATCTTGTCTTGGATTAGCCAAGATCAAAGAGATGAACACACCTTCTGTACCAACACCTGCCAGAGACAACGATACATCTTCGGCCCGACGGAACAATTGAACATACCACATTTGTTTAAAATTTCACTTAGTGATCTAATTTCGTCCAGTACCTATTCTGATGATTGGGACTTTGAGACTGTTAACGACATAATGTTTGACTTAGAAAAATCTGCTGCATTTTCTAAAAATGAATATTTAGAGGGTTCAACAAACTATGAACAACTGTATTGTTATAACCACTATGGTCATCATTATTTGCATAAATCTGCATATCCAAGAAATGTGTTTATGTTTAACCAATGGGAACATTGTACTACACCACCTAAAGGTAGTTCAAAAACATTTGCTAGCAAGTTTCCATATTTTTCAGGTTACAATACATCTGATCCAGAAATGTTTTACTATAAAAATGTAAACAAGACAGGGCTGAAAATTATGTTAACAAATACAAAACAGATTTACTCTGCATTATTTAATGCCCAACTGTCTAGATAGGGTTTCGACTTTTGGAAAGACACAATAGACACAAAAACTGTCTGGGGTACTAAAGATTGGCAAGTGCAGGGGATAGAAGCTTTATTTAGAGCCTGTATCATCCCTGAACAAATAATGTTTTTGAATGAAACCATCCAACAAACATCTTGTCTTGGATTAGCCAAGATCAAGGAGATGAACACACCTTCTGTACCAACACCTGCAAGTGATAACGAAACACAGGCAGTGGTGACAGTTGACAATATACTACAACTCAACAGATCTAATCCTGATTGGAAAAAATGGTTGATCTGGCCCACAGACACGAATAACTGTCAGGAAAGATTCCTGAATAAAACTCAGGGCTTTACTATTAATAGGCCAGACCCAAGATATGTCCAAAGACAACATCCGGGGGTAGTAACAACATTCAGTGTAGGGAAATTATGCCTCGATTGGCTGCATAAGTCTACACTACAGGATGTGAAACAACACTTAACCTTACTTAAAAAGGACGCAGACCTTAGGGAATTCTTGCTTGGACCAAGAAAACCGCGTCAAAAACGTTTCATATATGCCGGCATTTATGCTGCCTATAATGAAGCATGGAAAGTATCACAGATGGAGGCTGCAGAACGAATACGTGAACTTGATCGAATTAATTTAGAGAAAACACTCTCTGTGGTCGACAATGGGTTAACAACTTTGTCCTCCAGAATATATTCATTGGATGGCATTGTATCCTCTGCTATCGACATACTAGAACAAGATTTGGCGATGTTACAGCAAGGTCAGTCTCAATTACATTCTATTGTGTTATTAAGCTGGACGCTGCAATCTTTGCGAGCGGGCTATGTGCCTTGGCGTTTTATCAACACAACGGCTCTGTTTGCAGAATACAATCTGACTGATAAACAGATCGAATTGGCACAAAGAGGAGCAAGGTATACAGTGCTGAGCATTGAAAAACTGGAAAAATTACCATTCACAGTGGCAGAAAAACCAGCTACAGAATGGCTTATTCATGGCAAAATAACATTACCTGTGACTACTTTTCAGTTTCAGTATTGCCTCAGACAAATGCAAGCAGGCAAATATGAAAGGTTGGGTAAGGAATACATTAAGACATCTTGGGATTTACCGTATACATATAGATGTTGGAGTGGGGATCGTGAAGTGTTTTTGAGCGGTACACACTGTAAACGTGCACTGAGCGGTTCGCTTATATGTCAGGACATTTCTTTACACGGGGCTTGTAATGGTTCTGTGGCAAATTTGTCTTGCCATCAGCAGGGTACACCAGCTGCTGTGATTAATCCAACGTTTGGACAACTTTCTAATGGGAGTTACCTCATGTTGAATGATCAGAGTTGCTGCGGCATGCTGCCAGGCATCCCATATCTAGTAACGGTCAACTCCATGGTCACTTGCTGTATGCAAGTATTGTTTGCCCCAATAGACACAGTCAGGAGTCGCCTCTATGGCCTTCGCTGAACGTCTCTTTTATAAGATTTGATACTTTGAGCAGAATGAAAGCCATGCTTTTACAGCAAACAGTGCCTTTGACCTCGGCCAAAGAAACCTATGATCTACAAGTAGCAAGGACTTCGGCTGAGATACAGACTTTAATACGTACAAACTGCCCTATACATTTCGTAGAAATGATAGGACGTATCTTCAATATGTCTGATACAACCGGAATTGTACATGTATTTAAGAGCATCTGCTCCGGTCTGTTAGCACCTTTCCAGGCAATACTCGGAATCATCTCGAACTTTGCACATTCGGTGTTTGGTGGCATACCATTAATTCTAGCACGTGTTGCCGGAATTCTATTTCTCTTCCTGCTATTGCGCTATGGCCAGCCTATTCGCAGACATCACTCCGAGCGAAATGGAGAAAGCTCTCCTTGAACGAAAGTGCTGTGAGCGAATAGTACAACTTTTGGGCATGACTCGTCTACGGGAACTTAATACCACGTGGTTCCTGTCATTCAGACCAATCTGGCAAGATTGCATCTTACCTGTTCTACGATGCCTGCTATGCGGTGAAGAATGCGTGTTGGACACCTGTCTAACATTTACATCAGCTACGCCAACGGATGTCGATACTCTGCTGGTCCCGATAACGGCCCATGCTCTGTGTTGTCCCCAGAGGCTACCAATCCTGATGTCAGCATTCATTGAGATCTCACAGACGCTTCCGGCTGCTGCTGAGGCACGAGAAAGATCTACAGGCACACAGGTAACAACGGACGCGAACATTGCTGAGGCAACCTATGCTGGAAGCGATGCTTCTCATCTCTGTGCAATTAATCTACTACACAAGGTGTTCCAACTGACACCAACTACAGTGGACGATGTTTTGTCTATAGAAATAGATGATCTCATGTTTACACCAGACCCGTAAACTGACTCTGATTCAGCACACAGTGTTCCAGAGATGCAGTAACAATTTGGCCTTCATTTTTCAAAAACAACTTGGAACTCTACCAAAATTGAACTTTTTCCCATTTTTTCGAACGAAAATGGCACTTCAATCTGCTTAAAGTAGAACTAGCCTTATAATACAGACTTCAAGGTACTTCCACGGACACTTAGTCATCTTGTGTGTCTAAAACAGTTCATTAGTTTTCATGACATGAAATGACTTTGATTTTTGAACAACTTATCGATCATTTTCTGTCACATGTAAATATTACTGCTTATTTCATTCTAATTGCATTTATTTTTGAACTTTATGCCTGAAATGAAAAGCATTTGCTTCAAATGTACAGTACCTTTTGCATTTTTACTATGTTTTTTAATGCTTTTAAGAAATATTTTTAAATATGCGGTACTCCATTTAATGTTTAGCATTTTAAATGTTTAGCATTTTAGTATTATCGTACACACGAAAGTGGAGTGGGTGTTGTATTCCTCTTAGGGTGTCCATAAACGGGCTTTCCAGTATCATGTCCTTATATAGGCACAATTCGCCCTGCCCTTAGATAGGCATAAAATCCCAGCCCTTATTTAGGCATTAAACGGTGCACTCCAAATACAGGCATGGTCTCTGACATCCGTCCACCCTAACGTCACAACGAGTTCATGAAGAACAGACCCTTAGGCTGCGGGAGTTTCCCTAGTCCAGGACTATTGATTTCTTCAAGGACTCATATATTATGCATGAACCATTATTCCTTAGGGGTTCATTCATGACGTCTTTCGCTGTCCGACTCACGTCAATACTAACACTCTTAGGTGCTCTCAGGTATAAATATACCTTCCCTAGCCCCTGTAAACCAGAGGAGACCTCGACTTCAGAGGAGCCCGTTTCCCGGCCTGACGCACTGAGAAGACGCTGTCATCCCTGCACGCAGAGAGTCCAGCTTCCAGTGATCTGACTTCCCTTGCGGGGTGTTGGAGTTCGAGTCTGGCAAAGAGATTCCTCCCTCTCTCATTCTTCAGGTATGGAGCTGACAAGAACCTAGAGAGACTCTTGGCATACTAGGCATACTAGGCTTAACATACTCTTAGTATACCATAGTAAGGAATACTTCACCTACTTCCTACCTCTCCCTATACCTAGGTTAGGTTAGGTACATTGGGGTAGAACTAGATTAGAAACGCATCGTATGAGTACTCGCATTTTTAGTCTGTGTTATTTATGTAAAGGCATATGTACTAAAAGATAATGCTATCGCAGTATTATTTATTTCTACTGCTCACACTGTACATTATTTATCTCGCATACTGTCTTGTGATCGTAACAGCACATTTTACTTACACCAGAAACAAGACTGTTCAATAAATCGTTTATTGAAACGCCCGTCTATTTCTTTCTGTGTAACTTGGAGAAAACTAAGCATGCACGATTGAGCTGAGTGAAATAGTTATCTATTGTTTCCACGACTCTGGGACACGTTCTGATTCTAAAGGGAAACACTGTGGTCATGTTTTGCGGCTGCCAGAAACTACTCCCTTCTTGTTGTCAAGGAGTTTCTAGTGGCCTCTGAGCTAGCTGGCACAAGTAATTAAGTTTAATATACTCGATAGGGACATACTGAGCTTAGTCCTATGTCAAACCTATAGGATATATTATTCCGATGTGCAGAGCCTATTAGGGAAATAGGAGCTACACTGCAAGAAGGCCACTGATAGATGAGTGCTTTAAAGGTAAAACTTGTTCTTTCAAGTTTGAATGTCTGACTGCTACCATATGTAAAAAAAAAAAAAATGTAAGTCCGTTTTTATATAGCGCAGCTACTCACCCTTACGGGTCTCAAGGCGCTGGGGGCCGGAGTGGAAATTAAGTGAGCTATTGCCCAGAGTCACATGGTGCTGAGCTGAGCTGCCGCCGGGGATCGAACCGTGAACCCTGTGTTCCGAAGTCAGCTGCCCTGGCCACTGCACCACACCTCTCCACCTCTACCATGTCTCAGGTATGTCTCTACATGTACATGTAGTCTGACACATGTGCTGCAGCTGATGACCGTAGCTTTAAAACTATACAGTCAATCATTCCCCTGCTCAAATATTGTCAAAGCACCTTCAGTATTCAGTCCCAGAAGCACAGATCACTTAGCTAGGCAGACCTCATCGAAGCAGTTGAACACACAGCTTCATACCCGGCTGCCCTGTATAATGAGCAGAAAGTGACCTATGCAGCTTCTTTTACACACGTTTAGAGAGCCTGCAGTTTGAAACAGAGATAGTCTAGCACCTATAGGCTTCTTTACATGTTTCATCTTGCCCCTAAAAAGGCACTGACACACTCACTGAGGTCTCTAGAAATATGCTGACACTCAGAAGAGTAGCATGAGGGGGGTCAGCCTTTCATTTTGGCTTAGTCCTGGCATTGAAAGCTCTGACTTTCTAATGAAAGTGGTAGAGAAAAGTGAGATTTGAAACATGTTGGCAGATGTATTAACCTCTATCTGTGTCCATATAAGACTCTCAGAAGGTACACTGCAAGAAGGCTGAAGATAGTGAGGTGTGTTCTTTAAACTGAAAGCGTACTCTGTCAAATTTGAATGTCTGACTGCTACCATGTCTCGGGTATGTCTGTACTTGTACGTGTAGTCTGACACATGTGCTGCAGCTGATGCCCTAACCTAAAAACTATACAATCTATCACACCCCTGCACAAATCTTGTCAGAGCTACTTTACCATTCAGTCTCAGAAGCACAGATCCCTTAGCTAGGCATACCTCATGGAAGCACTTGAATGCACAGCTTCATTTCCGGCTGTCCTGCATAATGAGCAGAAAGTGACCTATGCAGTTTCTTCTACACACATTTAGAGAGCATGCATTGTGAAACAGAGGTAGTCTAATACCTATAGGCTTCTGTAAATGTGTCATTTTGCCCCTAAAAAGCACTGACACACTGAGTGAGGTCTCTAGAGAGATAATGACACTCAGAAGAGTGGCATAACAGTAGTCAGCCTTTCAATTTGGCTTAGGCCTGGCATTGCTCTGCCTCTCTAATGAAACTGGTAGAGAAAAGTGAAGTTTAAAACATGTTGCCAGATGTATTAACCTTTATCCGAGTCCATATAAGTGTCTGCAAAGGTACACTGCAACGTGGCCATAGATAGTGATGTGTGTGCATCAAACTGAAAGCATATTCTGTCAAGTTTGAATATGTGTCTACTACCATGTCTTAGCTATGTCTCTATTTCTATGTGACGTGTGACTTGTGTGGTGCAGCTGATGACCCTAACTTAAAAATTATATGGTCTATCATACCCCTAGACAAATATTGTCACAGCTACTTCAGTATTCAGGCCCAGAAGCACAGATCTGTTTGTTATGCAGGCCTCATGGAAGCACTTGAATACAAAGCTTCATACCTGGCTGCGCTGTTTAATGAGCAGAAACTGACCCATGCAGCTTCTTCTAAAACACATTTACAGAGCATGTGGTGTGGAACAAAGGTAGTCTAGCATCTATACCCTACTCTACATGTGTCATCTTACCCATAAAAGGCACGGACACTCTCATTGACTTCTGTAGAAAAATGCTGACAGTAATTCTGCATTCTGTCCATCAATTGTTCTTTTTGCATTTGTCACCCCGAGTGGGACGGGTATGCCCAGACCTGGGTCCCATGCTCTCCATGCCACTGGAGTCAAGCTATCCTGGCAGATGAGGGGTGAAACCCTGAAACCGGTCTTAGGATCCTTGTTTCCAGTACAGGGAGAACTTGGCCTGGCAGTTTGGACTGGACTGTTCCCATTGGGCGCAGGGTCAAGACTGATTTTCATATGGCTGGGTCCAAACTGGAATGGCATGGTAAGCAAAAAAACGAAGGATTTAGGCCCAGATCTCTGTACTGGGTTGAATGTATGACATTGTTCTGCATTCTGTCCATCAATTGTTCTTTTGACAGTAATATGAGTGACATGACAGGACTTACCCCTTCATTTTATGTTAGGCCTGTCACAGCGACATCTCTCTTTAAAGAAAGTGGTAGAGGAATGTGTGATTTACAATATGGTGCCAAGTGTATTAACCTCTATCCTAGTCCATATAAGTCTCTGCAAATAGGCCGCAGGTAGTGATGTGTGCTTGAAACTGAAAGCGTATGCTGTCAAGTTTGAATATCTGACTCCTACCATATTTCAGGTATGTCTGTCTGACGTGTGGTGCAGCTGATGACCCTAACTTACGTCCTATCATACACTTGGACAAGTATTGTGAGATCTATTTCACCTTTTGGTCCTTGAAACACAGATCTGTTTGCTATGCAGGCCTCATGGAAGCACTTGAACTCACAGCTTCATACCCTGCTACCCTGTATATGAACCAGAAAGTGATCCATGCCGCTTCTTTTACACACATTTACAGAGCATACGGTCTGAAACAGAGGTAGTCTACTACCTAGAGGCAACTTTACTAGCGCCATCTAATCTCTGCGTTTCCCCTAGCACTGGTACTAAATTTAGCTGCCTGGCGAGAATACAGACACCTTTGCAACATAGTACAACGGTGCCTGTGTTGCAGGGAATTATTGTTCATGTCCAGGAAAGAATACCATCCTGCAATGAACAATCACTAAAGGTAATTTGCTGTTTCTTTGTATACTGCAAAATGCAGCACAAATAGAAACAGCAAAAAACAAGAAGAAATGAACCACTTCTCCTCGTTGCACCTATTTAACACCAAAGGTCTCATTTGTGAGAGTATGACATAGGGCAGCGCCGCAAGGCATCTTGCTGTGCTGCCCTACATCAAAACAAAAGAGCAGGAATACACTATATCTATGAGATACGGTGCATTCCTATCATTTTCCCCTGCACTAACACACAATGGGCTGCCATGCACGAACACAGGCACCCTTGCTCCATAGAGCAAAGTACCTGTGCCGCAGGGTTAAATTCAGGTGATTTCCTTTTTCTATGTGTGCTGCACAAACCAGTACTCAGAAAAAGGAGAAAATAAAACATTTCTCCTTGTTGTGCCTCACTCATGCCACCCCTGGGGTGGCATTAGATACTGACACATTCCCAGGTTTATAATTTCTTGTAAGTCTGAGAATGCTTCTGATTCCATGGGTGTTGCGTGAGAACACCCACAGCAACACTCATGGAACGCCCTTTTCACACACTGTTCTGCGTGAAAGGGGCACATTTTTATAAAGCCATGAAAAGCCACGTAAATTGGTTTTTTGTGACATTCAGGCGGTGCAAAAGGGCTCATAAATGAGGCCCCAGGTTTTTCCTGGTCTATTTTCCGCACCGCCCGTATCTACACCACCCATGTAAATAGGGGGCACTGTCAAAAAGCAATGGGTGTTGCAATACTACAGCAACACACATTGCCTGTCCCTTGGCCACAGCAGACTGGTGCAGTAAAAGTCATATTTGCAATGTATCATTAACCCACATTAAGTGGCTTAAAGCTACCGTGAAAATATGGAGCAGGACATTGCACCACAAGAACATTATTAAAAATTACGTTTCTGTGTTGCAATGCCCTTGTAAATATGTTTCTCGCTGATATATGTACTTAATCACACACACACACCTTTCACAAAAACATATACACATATATTTTCTCTTTTTTAACTAGTTTTGGCGGGTCTTGCAAGAAGAACCTTTTTTTAACAAGTTTATATATTTTTTTGTATTTTTGTAACCATTTTGATGTGTTTTTTGTGTTTTTTATTTTTGTTCCAAATGAACAAAAAACAGGCACAAAAAAAGGTGTGCTTCAACAGGGGGAATTTTTTTTTAACAACAATGATTTTTTATTGTTGCAAGCATCTTAGAAACTACTTGCGCTCCGACGCTAAGCACAGTTGAGCACTTAGGTCAGAAAAGTCCAGCACTGGCAAACTCGGTCAAAGTTAGTGGCACAGTTAAAACTTGGCCTGGTGCAGATGAGGGTCCAGTCTGAGGACTTTCCGGCTCCTCGTTCTGCTTCCTGCTCTTTCAAATGCCATAGTTCTGCTCTAGCCAGTCGAGCACTGTGCATGAGCTTGAGAGGTTTATATATGGAGGAAGTACCACAAGAGTACGTCCTCTCACATCCACGAGGCAGTACTTTGCTGCACATATTAAAAGTTACCTTGCAAGCGTTCACCTTTTTCTCCCCTTCAGGGATTGTAAAAAATTCCCACACTACACTTTCTTTCCTTTTCTTTGGTGGTTCCTCTTCTTCTTCCTCCTTGTTGTCTTCCTCCTCGTGCTACAAATCTGAATAGGCTGCTGTCTTCTCTTAAACACAAGAAAAAAAACAAATAACCCTTCAAAATGTTTTTTTTCTTTACGTTCACCACCACACCCAAATGATCTCTTTAACCAATGAAATCCCTCTAATTTTATGTCACAGAGGATGCGCGACCCCAACGCAACCCCCTCGCGCCTCCAACGCAAATCCGTAAAAAAGTATTACATTTTAATTTGTATGTACTTTTCTTTAAAAATATACCATTCTAAATTCTTATAAGTATATCTCCTCATTTAATGTAAACTAAAAACATCATTAAATATACATTTTAATACTTTTGAAAAATCGCAAGAGTCGCACACCCGACGCGACACCGAAAATACGTGACGCAATGGTGCACGATGGTATCGCGGTTCCACTAAGTGATTTTTAAAAAACAATAAAATCTACTATAATTAAAATATTATTTTTATTTGTGCGTAACTAAAACTAAATATATATCTGTACTAATAGCGCCAACACTGCGTTGGAATCGCATACTTGAGGCGATTCCCGAAAACGGTACATGACACCATCGCCACTTTTTGAAATAGGTGCTAAACCCCAAAACTTTATTATTTGTTACTATATTTTAGTATTTACTACATTAATAATCATCTCACTTCAAACTAATTTGAAAACGTTACTGTACATATATAATTTTACTAGCTACACTGCGCCGGAGTCGTGTACCATATGTGGGGATTCTCGGCCAGTATGCAAACCAGATTTTCAAACTTCAGCCTAACTATAACGACCCTGTAACCTTTGTTATTTTTCAGTGAACATATTTATATTCACATATATATATATATATTCACTTAAAAAACAACAGTTGCAGGGACGTTATAGTTAGGAATCAGCATTTAAAAAACCTTAGAAATTAACTAAAAAAAACAAAGGTTACAGGGACTTTATAGTTAGGTTGACATTTCACTCATATAAAACCAGAGAAATTCAGCCATTATATTTAGTGAGCTAACTATAACTCGTGCCCCCGCAATGCACTGCTCATGACCTCACATATTACATCACTCTTGGCATAGTCAGTGACATCACCGATGACATCACTGATGAGATCTCAAGTGACATGTATGTGTGAGTGTATATGTGAGTGAGTGATTGTGCGAGTTGCTCTATGGGCAAGTGTGGGCTTGTGTCACTTACAGTATCGGCTGTGTGATTGAATCTATGGGTGAGAGAGCAGGTATGTGAGTATCTCTATGAATGACTGACAGTTTTTAGGTGGCCGTATGGCTGTATGAGTGGATATATCAGTGGCTGTATTAGTGAGTGAATTGGTGTATGAGTAGCTGTAGGGGATGTGTGTGTAGACATATCAGTGAGTGGGTGTGTAAGCACTGGTATGGGTGTGTCAATAGGCTTGAGAATGAAAGTGTGGAAGTTGGAGTGGGTGTATGAAAGGTTATATTGGGGTGTGAGTGGGTGCATCAAAGATTCTGTGGATGATGTCATCAGTGATGCCATTTGAGATGTCATCAGTTATGTCATCAGTGATGTCATTAACCATGTCATGAGTGATGTAATATGTGAGGTCAAAAGCAGTGCATTGCGGGGGCAATAGTTATAGTTAGCTCAGCTGGTCACTGGTAACTATAACTTCCCTGTAACCTTTGTTTTTTTCAGTGAATTTCTAAGGTTTCTTTAAGTATATTTCCTAACTATAATGTCCCTGTAACCTTTGATTTTTTCAGTGAATTTCTAAGGTTTTTTAAATGTTAATTCTTAACTGAACGTCCCTGTAAACTTTGTTTTTTTTAGTGTAAGTAATAATTTATTGTGTGGTTAATAAAAACCTTTACAATATCCGTTTAAAAGATAAGTAGCAGCATAATTCATAATTAAAGATTGGAAGAGCATTTCATAAAAGATTAATTCATTGTATAAAAATAGTTGATGCAGTAACCTGTAAATTATTATCAGATGCCATAAGTTGGCAAAGTCTTTTAACCATTCTTTGTACAGACGACTTCCCATAACATTTGCTGATACTGACGCTTAAGGTGCCTAAAAAAGAATTAAAAAGGGGATAGGGATCACAGAAACGTAATAGTTAATAATAAAGAACAAAAGAAAATCAATATTTGGGTCTCTGTTAGGGGACAACTGTACAATGTTCAGTCGGTTTAAAAACAGCAGCAGTGGTGTGGTGCTAATGTCTGCTTTCTGAATGGCGGGTAACCAGGATATGTGATTTTCACTGGAAGTTGGGGCTGAAAGAGACTTTTGGCAGCGATGGTAAGGATTGCTGGTTAATTGATGCTAGAGCTTTTTCCCCTGTCTCTTCCATAAACCATACAAAGCGACACAGTAACTGTATATCTCCACCTCTGAGGCATGCCTTCACTGCCTGTCTGCAGGTTCTTAATCCCCTACTTAAAAAGAAGGGCTTCAGTAGATGCCGCCGTTCGACTTGTAGTTCCCTGCAGATGCACAGTAAGTGTAATACACTCTCCTCGGCTTCCCCACATAAGCGCCAAGTAGTCTGAGCCGAAGATCGTTTCCAGGGTGGAAGATGTTGCAGGGATGGTAGAATGCCCATTCGAAAATGAAGGTATTTTGTTTTCTTTCTCCTGTTGAATCCCACACCTAGTTAAGATTGCAGAGAAGACTTAACGTAGCTGTGCACAACGAACCATCTGTGGGCCCTTTCTGTAAGTGCTGCCTTATCTTCTACTAGGGATAGTCTTTTCACAGTCTTGTTTACAAGTTGTTTAAAACATTGATGGGTCCCTGAGGCTGCCCAGAGATCCTCGAGGCCCAGACGATCTATTGATGTTGTCAGGTAGCTCATGGCTGCGGTTACATTCTTTAAGTGAATTTCATTCCATAGATGGGAGTTTATTTTTCCTGCTTCAGCCTTTTTAATCTTGTGCCAGCACTTGACGTAGGCTCCTTTGTGGGCGATTTCTTGGGCCTGCAGGCCGAATTCCAGCCTTATTTGGGATGGCGAGCCGTACTTGGGCAGATTGAAAATCATCCTAGCCGCTCTTGAGACAGTTCTGTCTAAGATGGCCGCGTCTCTTCCCCTCAGGCACTCACTCCCATAAGTTATAGCTGGAATAAGCTTTGCTTGGCAGACTTGTAGCAGTGGAATAAGGCTTGGGCCAGTAGTTTTATGTTTAATGGATTTTAGAGCTGCCACAATTGAGTTGCCTCTTCTATTGATAGATTCTTTTTGTGTATTAAATGTGCCTTTGTTATCTATTATCACTCACAAGTACGTATATTCTTCAACTACTTCTATTGTGGTGCCAGCGATAATTAGAGATTGTCTTTTTTGGATATTACCTTTGCTTTATCATAGTTGATGGATAGACCGTTGGTTGCTGAGTATTTACTAGTCGTGTCTAGTAGATGTTGAAGACCGATGGGGGTTCGGCTAATCAGCACAAGATCATCTGAATACACCAGGTTGGAAAGTGGGAGCCCTCCCATCCTTGGCGCATGTGAGTTACAAATGTCCAGTTCAGTCGATAGGTCAACCATATATAAGTTGAAGAGCATCGGCGCCAGCACACAGCCCTGTTTAAGCCCCATGGTTGTTGGAATTTTTCTGGACAGGAAATTTCCATCCCCTAGCTTTACTTGGACTCACGTCTTGGTGTGTAGAAGTATTAACTGATTTAGAAGGGCAGATGGTATTTTTCTTTCCTCAAGTTTGTGCCAAAGATACGGCGCATTCCTGTCCTTTTCCCCTGCGCCGGTGCACACCTTTGCACCTTTGCACCACCGTTGCAGGGATGATTATTTTTGTGCAGGAAGGGAAACCTTTCTGTACAAAAATAATCACAAGAGGCTTTTTCCTCTTTCTATGTGCGCTGCAGAATGCAGCACTCGTAGAAAAAGGACAAACGAGGAGAAATAAAGATATTTCCCCTCGTTGTGCCTCCCTTACGCCTCCCTTACGCCTCCCTTACGCCTTCCCTGGGGAGGCGTAAGCTTTCGGCTGCTGCCTCAGATTACGATTTCTCATAAATCTGGGGCAGTGTCAAAAGCCATGGATGTTGCTGGGAACGCCCCCACAACACACATTGCACGCCCCTTTAACGCAGAAGACTGCGTTAAAGGGAACGATATGTACAAGGCACCCTTTAACGCAGAAGTTAGTGCCGCCTGATAAATATCACGCAGGCTTCTGCGCCACGGAACGTCACAAAAAGCTTGCCTTTGGCTATCCTACTCTTGATCTGATAAGTTGTAAATGAAGGATGGTCGTTTGGTGCTGGAACAGTTGGATCGGAAAGGTTCGCCACAGAGATATAACGGGAGCTCTGCTTCTGTGATGAATTAAAATGAAGCAGCAGGTGTGAGGCCCAAGCTTCCTCTGTCAGGTGTGAGCTAAGTCTTTGTACATTCGGGTTGTTTAGACTGTTTATTGTGCGCCAGAATCTTGCGCTATTGTTCGACTTTGAATCGTGCAGTAGTCACAGATTTTCCTCATTCCCTTTTTGCCTGGCATATTATTTTTGTCTTTTTTGCTTTTAATTGCGTTAGCTCCTTTTGAATAGTGGGATCTTGTCCTGTATGCCAATGTCTGCGTAGTATTTTGTTTATTGCTTTCTTGAGCTTTCGAATGTTGGGAATTTCGGAGATAGCAAAATGGTTCTCTAGATGGTGTGATGAACCATTAGGCGTTAGAGCTGAACGTGCGCTTGCTGTGTGCTTCTCTCCTAATGTTTTAATGAATGATTCCCAGCGCGATATCACATCTGAGTCAGTCTCTTCCCGATTTTCTCACAGTGACTTTGCTGAGGCCAGCAGTTCTTCTGGATGGTTGGTTTTGCATTTGATCCTCCTGAAGGTATCGGTGTATATGGATTCTGGATCCTCAACAGGCTGGTCTAGTGATGATCTAGATATTCTTACAGAGGTTTCCTGTGGCAGGTGGTCACTTTGATCCTGAGTCCCTACCTGGAAGCCTTCAATCTAGCTGAAAAGTGGTAGAGTTACAAAGGTATAATCTATTTGCGTACTTGCAGCTGTGCTGTGAAAAGTTGCCCCCGGGGGCTGATCTCCCGGGAAGCGCCCATTTAGTGCTACCAAGCTTAAATGTTCCGGACCCTTTACAAAGTTCCTAGCGAGTGCTGATTGTTGCTTCCTGTTATTCTGCTCTTGATGCGGAATGTTCCAGGCCGTATGTTGGTCCTCCAGGAGCTCGTCCCTCTTCTGTGGCCCAAGTAGGTGCATGTTGAAGTCGCCTGTCAACAGTAGTTTGGACGTTGGTTCTTCTGAGAACATTCTGGTTATTTCTGATCCCACTAGTTTAACTCCTTTGAATTTTGTCACGCGGATGTATATAGATGTTCAGGAGTAATATTTGTTGTACGGTGTTGCCATCCTGTATATTCACTCTGAGTGCTTTAATTGCATTTGTTGAAGTTGTGATAGTGTCAACATCTTTAGTTGCCGTTATGGTCCTTATTGATGAGTAAATTATTAAACCGCCCTTTAGGTGCCCAAATTTAGAGCCTTTTACAGCTGGAGTGTGGTTCTTCTAACCAGGTCTCTTGTAGTAGGATGAGGTTGAAGCCTTGTAGGTAGTCCAGAAGATCTTTATCAGACGTTTTGTTACCCAAACCGTTTATATTCCAGGAGCAGATTGGTAGGTGATGATCGCCTGATAGTGGTTGTTTTGTTTTCAGTCAAGTGCCCTCACCTTGTTGATTTATCGTTCTTGCTAGCCAGGTCCAGTCTTCTGATTTGGTTGCTCTGTACTGATCTTTTCGTTCTGATGGTCGGGCATCCCTGCTCAGGGCCCCTTTAAGCATGGATTGTGGCTGCATGCCCGGTGATGCGATGAATGGATTTGCCTGCTCTCTTTTGTTTGGCATCAATGGGTCCGGGTAGCCCGGCTTTTGATAGAGGAGTATTTTAATTCCCCATGCCTTTAGTTGTGGTTCTTCATCCAGAATCCTCCTCGCTGTTTATTCTGTAGACCAGGTTGTCTTTGTTACTTCTCTGCTTGAGATTTCCTTGATGTTTTTAAATTCTATCCTTTCAAGATCGTGTGAGTTTATGTCTGCCAGGCTCCTGATTGCTTGAGTTAATTGTAGGATATTCCCTCTGTTGAGAATGTCTCCACAACCTCTAGACTTGTATTCTGGTATAAAAAGGATAGAGCAGTTTTTGAGTTGTGGCTGATTGGTGGATGGGAAGTTTGCCTGGATGGCTGAATCCTCTAGAAGGTGGGGGTTGGAAAAGTCCACCCGAGCTTTGGAGTCTTCCCTGACAGTCATGATTGTTTTGCTTGGAGTGACTGGTTCTGCATGTCTGTTCATGGTAGAAATCTCTGGCATTCTAGTACTTGCGCTCTTCACACTTTCTTCTGTTGCTTTTATAGATAACTCCGGTAGATCGAACACTGCCCTATCCGGCTTGGGGTCTGGACCCCCTGAGGTAGAGGTTGCCGAATGGCTTGCTTTGTTTTCTCCTTCTGGAGAAAGTGCTTCCATAGTTTTACTGGCAGCTGGGCTTTTTATCCCGAATCGTGCACTACCTGTTTGGAAGTAGTCCATTATGTTCTTCTTCTTTCTTCCTTTTCTCCTCTGCTTGCGACTATGTTTTGGATCCTCATTTCTCGCAGTGTGGAACAGCTCAGAGGGTTCTATTTCAAGTTTTATTGGTGAAGATTCCTCCGGATGGAGGTGATAACTGTGCTCTGGGTCCCTATTTTGCTCTATGGTATTGTGGGATTCGGTGTATCCTTCAGTTCTGGGTTCCTCACTTGTTCGATCAGCTGTTTTTTTGGGAAGGCTTGTCAGTCTGGCTTTTGAGTGGTTGGGTGTCTGCTTTTCGTTCTGAGAAACGTTTTGGTGGCCTTTCCCCCTTTCTTTGTTGACCGTATCCTCCTTGCTGCAGATTGATCCCTTTGTAGGGCCGTTTATATGGGCCTCTTGGGGAGTTGTGCTTGGAGTTATTGATATTTTCCTGATGTCTGCTAGGATGTCCCCCAATACCGCTGGGATGGTGGAAAGTTCATCAACTATAGTGAAACAAGTACAGTGGGTTTGGGTTAGTTGCGTGTCTGCCTGAGCCCTTTTGATCAAACTAGTCATGTCTGCTAGTCTGCTGTCGATATTTGAACATGGATGGCCACCGAGTTAAGGATGGATAATTGGATGTCCATCTTATTGGAGTGATACTGCATTGACTTGATGGATAGCTGCATAGTGTCCAGTAGGAATTCCCAGAGCTTTTCTGAGTCTAATCGATATGCACCTTTGGTGTAAAATTGGTGGACGGGATTGGCCTCAGCCTGCCTGGAGCCGGAAGAGCGAGGGAGTTCGTGCCAAACTTGTTCATGAGCTATTTGAGCTAACTCGGCGGCTGTGTCGTCGTCGTTGGAATCCTCCATGGTTCCCATTTCTGAGTCTCTAATTTTGGCTTTTGTGCAGCTAGGAGATTGGTTGAGTTGTGTGTTAGGAGAACCAAGGGTGTCAGTGGTGTCAGTGCTGAAGCAATCGGTTATGGTTGGTTTATCCCCTTGTGGTCCTCTATTGTTGGTACTCCTTAAGTTCCTTAAGCCTCCTTGTCAAATACTGGCAATGGGGAGCGTGCGTTTTTTGCGGCTTTCAGCATTCGGTGCCTGGACCCGACAGGTGAGACATAGCTAGCTCTGTGCATGCAGACTTCTTATGAACATACTCACCATTTTTTAGAGTCTCGTGGGTAACGTGCTGTTAATTATGTTTTTTTAGAGCAGATTGATTTATTCCTCGCTCACCAAGACTTTTTAAAGGTAAGAAACGCCAGATAGCGTGCACCAAAGATTATAAATACTCATTACATCGAGCAGATCGTTGATGGTGATGTTATTATTTTTCTTTTTACATTCACAGCTACTTTTTTCATCCAACGGTCGGACATATACCTGTTGTCTTTAAAAAGTTGCGTCAACAGCAAGGTAAGACGCTTTGAGACAAAATTGATACCCAGAGTTCTTTTGAATCACTACTTAGACCCAGAAGGCCCTAACGATAAATCCGCCCTAATTCCAAAGCTTTGGTGCCTTTTCAGATTACATACAAATAGGCCCATGTGGCCAAGTATCCATTCAAGACTCCTACACAGTGCAGTGTTCCTCATAAGTCAGGTACGCGTTACTTTGCTCTTACATCATTGATTGATCACTTAAATCGTTCCAAGACTTTCATTGCGTAGGATTTCTACTACTCGTAGTTCGCACAATCCTCGACCTTGGATACGTAGGAACACTCCACGTATTTGCTATTTTGGTGAGTGCACATTTACTTGTAACACTTCTCACCATTCACATCACCCTGTAATTCTTCTGTAAATTAAAACATTAATTTGTTCTTCATAGGCTGTCCTTGTTTTCAGTCCTGATGAAGACCTGCCGTGACGCCTTTTGAAATCGCGCACATCTCTGGGTCGAAACCTCAACGTATCTTCATGTCATGTCCGCCAGTTCCCTTGCCCTAAGGTTTAAATAATTATCACCAGGGCACCTAAGGAGAACAGAAATGATTATTAAAGGACAGACTGATATACTCTCTGTATATATGTATGTATGACTAATTCCTGTTGCTTACATTGATATTTCCACTGTCACCTTGTTTCGCCTAATTCACGTATGTTACCTTTTTCACCACTATTGATAAATAACTACATGTATGACAGACATATATGCTAAAATATTTTGTGTAAAATAATAAGCGATCATTGAAGTTTATATTGTGTGAGTATTTTCATTAACATGATGTGGGGTATTACATTGGAACTCTTTAGGGTCCAAGATGAATTAATTAACTGAAAACTTTTTGTTCAACATGATCGACGAAGTAATCGTTTGATCCGACAGCATCCACTGTAGTATTCTTACTAATACCCAGGTGCTGAGGGATACTGGGTTACCCCATTACCACTAGTGGATTACTTAAATTGTGTCATAACTTCTGAAATATTTAAAAAAAATTCTGTCTCTTGCTGGAGCTGGCCCTTGGGTGTGGTGGACTCCAGGGCCTTTGTGAAGTAAGTCCTGGGGAGGTGGTGGTCCCTGGGGCCGGGGGTCCGCAATGGAACCCCTTGATTATTGTATTGGTGCCCCAGGGAGGTGGCGGTTCCCGGGGCTGCATGGGGGGCTGGAGTCCCCCACACATTAATATTTATTTTAGCCCCTGGGGGTGGCAGTCCCCGGGGCAGCAGAGGGCCGAGCGGGCCCCCCGCATTTTTATACAACAGTGCACCAGGAAGGTGGAGGTCCTCAAGGCACAGGGGGAGCCATGAGTCTCCCCCACATATAATTAAGTTACTGCCCTGGGAAGGTGGCAGTCCCAAGGGCTTTGAATAGCCCAAGGAGGGGGGGCCCGTGCACCCCTCCTACATTTCCACAATGCACCTGCGACCAGTCCCACCTAGGGGCCAATATTTAATTAATCGCGGGAGACCACGCTTTGTTTTTTTTAAAATTTTGGCGGGAGCCGTGGATCCAGCGCGACTTTCGCAAATTTAAAAAAAAAGCTTTTCGTGCCAGGGACCCCCCAAGAGGCTTAGGGGTCAGGATGTTTCTTTTTTTAATGTTTTTCTTGTGACTCGGTTCAACTGAGTCACAAGATGGCTGGCAATACTTCGTGGTGTGAAGTGTTGGCAGCCAATCAGATCTCAGCACGAGATCGGGAGGGGTTGCGGATCCACCGCTTCCCTATATATTCAACTGGGAATTACTTTACATTTCTCAGCAACTACTGCACGGATTTACACCAAGTCACAAGGCCCTTCCTTGAACCAACATCTGCCTATCTGCCAAATTTGGTGCAATTCCTTTCAGCAGTTTGGGCTGTAGCCGTGTCTAAAGGTCCTGTGGGAATGAACATAGAGAAAACGTGCTTTTAATCACCTCCTGGTTCTCGGCCGCCTCTTGATGGATCACCCCAAAACTTTCAAGATAGTAGCTAAAGTGAGCGTCTTATTAGTTTTGACATTTTTGCGAAGATTTGTCAAACGTCGTCAAAGTTCTTGGCAAAACAGAAAAATACTTTTTCTTTGGAAACTAGGACCTAACTATAACTACCTACTGTCGACTGCCAGTAGGTAATACTAACAAACATATATACATGACCAGGAAGCATTGGCAGCCATCTTGTGACACAGTTGAACCGAGTCACAAGCAAAAACGTTACAAAAAAGAAAAGGGGGCAGGGTAGAAACTCCCTGACCCCCTAGGCCTGTTCAGAGGGCCAAAAAAAGCATTTAAAAAAAATATTTCGGCAGGACACGAGGCGTTTCATGAATTTGGCTGAAAATTAAAAAAAATGAAGAGCAGGACTTCGTGCTTTGTCTAATTTAGGCCCTCAGGTGGGCCAGGTCCCGGGGAAATAAAAAATAATTATGGGGCCTGGGTGGGCCCACCGAAGCCCCAAGGACCGCCACCTCCCCAGGGCTGATTTACTGACATGTCGGGGGCCACACGGCCCCGCAGCCACGGGGACCACCACCTCCCAGGGGCTAAATAGTATTATAGTTCCTGAGTGGAAAAGTAATGCTGGCTCCCGCAGGACGCGGGGAGCCGGCGGGACCGTGGGGGCATTGGGGCTCCCCCCACGGTCCCCAACGAGAGGCCAGGCCCCGGGGGATGGGGTCCCCGGGGCCAATAGAGGCCTCAGGAGGGGGGCCACGCAGCCCCCTCCATAAAAAAGCAAAAACAAAATATGGCCTTGCCCCGGGGGATGGGGTCCCCGGGGCCGGAATTGGCCACGGGAGGGGGGCCCACGCGGCCCCCTTCCCGTTCATTTTTTTTTTTTTTATTTAAAAAGGGGTCAAGCCCTGGGGGATGGGGTCCCCAGGGCCCAAAAAAAGTAAAAAGAAGGGGGGCCACACAGCCCCCCTTCCCCAAAAAATAATTTTAAAAAACACGCGATAGTGCCGGAGGCCCCGCCCCCTCCCAGCAACACTATGCAAATGCGCCCTATGGCACGTTTTAAGTTGGGGAATTAATTCCTCTTCAATCCTGAGGGTCCCTGGGGGCCAACTAGCCCACCAGGTACCTCCAGTAAGCGCCACAGAGCTGCGTTGCAGAGAGGTGTAAAAAGGGGCGTGGCCTCTGAACACCTCTCTGCAACGCAGCTCCCTGGCGCATAATGGAGGTACCTGGTGGGCTAGTTGGACCCCAGGGACCCTCAGGATTTGAGGGGACTTATTCCCTCAACTTAAAACGCGCCACGGGGCGCGTTTGCACAGTGGTGAAGGGAGGGGGCGGGGCCTGAGGTGACATGTGTGAAAACACGCCCTGTGGCACATTTTAAGTTGGGGAATTAATTCCTCTCCAATCCTGAGGGTCCCTGGGGGCCAACTAGCCCAACAGGTACCTCCAGTAAGCGCCACAGAGCTGCGTTGCAGAGAGGTGTAAAAAGGGGCGTGGCCTCTGAACACCTCTCTGCAACGCAGCTCCCTGGCGCATAATGGAGGTACCTGGTGGGCTAGTTGGCCCCCAGGGACCCTTAGTATTCAAGGGGAATTAATCCTCAACTTAAGCACGCGCCACGGGGCGCGTTTGCACAGTGGTGAAGGGAGGGGGCGGGGCCAGAGGTGACATGTGTGAAAACACGCCCTGTGGCACGTTTTAAGTTGGGGAATTAATTCCTCTTCAATCCTGAGGGTCAATGGGGGCCAACTAGCCCACCAGGTACCTCCAGTAAGCGCCACAGAGCTGCGTTGCAGAGAGGTGGCCCAGGCCACGCCCCTTTTTACACCTCTCTGCAATGGAGCTCTGTGGCGCTTACTGGAGGTACCTGGTGGGCTAGTTGGACCCCAGGGACCCTCAGGATTCAAGGTGACCTAATACCCCAACTTAAAACGGCCACAGGGCTTGTTTGCACACATGTCACCTCAGGCCCCCCCTCCCTTCACCACTGTGCAAACGCGCCCTGTAGCGTGTTTTAAGAGGAAGTTTTAATCCCCCTGCCCTATTATGTACTAGGGCCTTACAGAGGAGGTCATGCTAATCACAGGGGTACCCCAACGCATAGTGTTCCCTAGTGTATGTAGGTGTTTTCACTGTATTCTAAGTGTCTTTTAGCATAGCACTGGCTCTAGGCCTGGTTAGTCCAAGTCAGTTACCACCAATACCCTTCTGAAAAAGTTGTGGGCACAGGATGATTTTGCAACAAGGCCTCTTTCTGCTCCTCTGTTGGTTCTTACTGCACATGTCTTGCTTCTTCCTGCTCTTTTCTTCGTCTTTGTGGACTTCTGTTGCTTCTTTCTGCATTTCTTTTGCTTCTTTCTGTGCATTGTTTCTTCTTTCTTCACATGTCCTACCTCTGTAGACATAGTTAGAAACTAGGATTTAAAAACCTTTGAAATTCACTTAAAAACCATAGGTTTCAGGCACGTTATAGTTAGAAACTAGCATTTAAAAAACCTTTGAAATTCACTTAAAAACCATAGGTTTCAGGCACGTTATAGTTAGAAACTAGCATTTAAAAACCTTTGAAATTCACTTAAAAACCATAGGTTTCAGGCACGTTATAGTTAGAAACTAGCATTTAAAAAACCTTAGAAATTCACTTAAAAAACCATAGGTTTCAGGCACGTTATAGTTAGAAACTAGCATTTAAAAACCTTTGAAATTCACTTAAAAACCATAGGTTTCAGGCACGTTATAGGTAGAAACTAGCATTTAAAAAACCTTTGAAATTCACTTAAAAACCATAGGTTTCAGGCACGTTATAGTTAGAAACTAGCATTTAAAAAACCTTTGAAATTCACTTAAAAAACCATAGGTTTCAGGCACGTTATAGTTAGAAACTAGCATTTAAAAACCTTTGAAATTCACTTAAAAACCATAGGTTTCAGGCACATTATAGTTAGAAACTAGCATTTAAAAAACCTTTGAAATTCACTTAAAAACCATAGGTTTCAGGCACGTTATAGTTAGAAACTAGCATTTAAAAAACCTTTGAAATTCACTTAAAAAACCAAAGGTTTCAGGCACGTTATAGTTAGAAACTAGCATTTAAAAACCTTTGAAATTCACTTAAAAACCATAGGTTTCAGGCACGTTATAGTTAGAAACTAGCATTTAAAAAACCTTTGAAATTCACTTAAAAACCATAGGTTTCAGGCACGTTATAGTTAGAAACTAGCATTTAAAAAACCTTTGAAATTCACTTAAAAAACCATAGGTTTCAGGCACGTTATAGTTAGAAACTAGCATTTAAAAAACCTTTGAAATTCACTGAAAAAACCATAGGTTTCAGACACGTTATAGTTAGAAACTAGCATTTAAAAAACCTTTGAAATTCACTGAAAAAACCATAGGTTTCAGACACGTTATAGTTAGAAATTAGCATTTAAAAACCTTTGAAATTCACTGAAAAAACCATAGGTTTTAGGGACAGTTATAGTTAGTTGGACATTTTACTCGTACAAAACCAGTGAAATTCCCCCGTTATAGTTAGTTCAGCTAACTATAACTCGCGCCTCGCAATGCACTGCTGATGACGTCACATATTACATCACTCATGACATGGTCAGTGACATCACTGATGACATCACTGATGACATCTCAAATGACATCACTGATGACATCACTGATGACATCATCCATGTGATAATTTCATGCATCTTCTCACACCCTAATATAACTTTTGATACACCCACTCTAAATTACAGACTGCCATTCTCAAAACCATAGACACTCCAACACCAATAACTGCATACACACTCACTGATTCTTAGGTCTACACACACATCCACTCACTCACCCATACAGTCACTCATACTTACGGTCACTCAGTACAGGACTATCATATGCACTAATACACCTATATAGACACTCACACACCGCCACTCATCCATAGAGGTACTCACACACCTAGTCAGTCATGCAAATAATTAATCACACTGCCATTTACTCACCTATACAGTTATACACACACCAGCTCACTTACTCATACAAATACTAGCACATTCTTACGCTCTTATACAATCACTGATACAAGTACACACTCATCCATATAGCCACTCTCACAATCACACACTCTCACTTATAGCCATTTATATACTCCAACACACATATATACTGCCTTTCACATATGTAGTTACTCACACATGTACCACTGAGATATACATTCACTCACTAACACACCCATACACACACTCACCCACCCATACAGTCCATCACAGATGCACTCTTGAAACCATGCACCCAGTGAATCACCCACTCACACATCTATGCACAAAGTCACACACACCCCACCCACACAAACACTCAGGCACCCATACAGAGACTCAGACAACCAATCAATAACCCATGTAGACACTCATATAGCTATTCGCAAACCCATGCAGCCGCTTACACACCAACAGACAGACGGATACAGACATTCACACAGTTTAGTCACTAACCCATGCATTCAGTAAGATACGTTTAATCACTCACTTATAGAGTCAGTCACGCACCTACTAAATCATCCATTCAGACACTTATACACCCGCTCATTCTTCAATACGCCTTTCCCTATATATATTAAACATATTTAAACTTTACAGAAACACACAGTCACTGGATGATGTCATCAGTGATGTCATCAGTGATGTCACTGACCATGTCATGAGTGATGTAATATGTGACATCATCAGCAGTGCATTGTGGGGCGCGAGTTATAGTTAGCTGAACTAACTATAACAGGGAATTTCACTGGTTTTGTACGAGTGAAATGTCCAACTAACTATAACTGTCCCTAAAACCTATGGTTTTTTCAGTGAATTTCTAAGGTTTTTAAATGCTAATTTCTAACTATAACGTGCCTGAAACCTATGGTTTTTTCAGTGAATATATATATATATATATTATCTACTGGCGGTCGCCAGTAGATAGTTATAGTTAGGACCTAGTTTCCATAGGAAACTCATTTTTTGTTTTCTCAATATCTTTGGCGCCGGTTGACGAATCTTCGCGAAATTTTCAAAACTCATAGCCCGCTCCGGTCAGCTCCTGTCTTGAAAATCTCGGGGTGATTCAGCAAGCGGGGGCCGAGAAAAAAGGGGGGTCCCAAAACGTGTTTTCTCCATGTTAATTCCCATAGGAAACTTTAGACACGGCTACAGCTCGAACTGCTGAACAGAATTACACCAAATTTGGTAAAAAGGTAGCCCTTGTTTCAGAAAGAGACCTTTTTTATAAATGGAGTAAATCCGTTCAGTAGTTCCTGAGAAATTCAAAAAATAGAAGTCGGAAAATCAATTTTCCATAGGAAACTTTAGACACGGTTACAGCTGAAACTGCTGAAGGGAATTACACCAAATTTGGCAAAAAGGTAGCCCTTGGTTCAGAAAGAGACCTTTTTTTAAATGGTGTAAATCCGTTCAGTAGTTGCTGAGAAAATCAAAAAATAAAAGTTTCGATATATAGAGGCACGGTGGATCCGCGCACCCTCCCGACCACGAGCTTTATTCTAATTGGCTGTCAACACTCCAAACCAGGAAGTGTTGGCAGCCATCTTGTGCCTCGGTAACCGAGGCACAAGAAAAGAGAAAAAGAAGCACGAAAAACAAGAAAAGGGGGCAGGGTAGAAACACCCTGACCCCCTAGGCCTGCTCAGGGGGTCCCACAAGGACCCCCAGGGCCCAAAAAAGCATTTTTTTTTTTTTTAAATCGGCCGAATTCGTGCTGGGTGCGCGAATCCGGCCGAAAATAAAAAAAACGAAGTGCGGGCTCCCGCGCTTCATTATAATTTAGCCCCCGGGTGGGCCAAGTCCCGGGGGCATGCTAAGATAAAATTGCGGGGGCCCAGGGGGACCCCCGCAGCCCCGGGGACCGCCACCCCCCGGGGCTTTGATAAAATATTTGGGGGGGCACATGGCCCCCCCGCAGCCCCGGGGACCGCCACCCCCCGGGGCTTCTTTTAAAAAAAAAATATATACCTGTGTGGGGGGGCTTTCATTAATTATTTGCGGGGGGCACACTGCCCCCTCACAGCCCCGGGCACCGCCACCTCCCCGGGGCACTAAAATGCTAATTTGGGGGTCCGTTACGGACCCCCGAGCCCCGGGGACCACCACCTCCCTGGGGCTATGCAGATGTTGGGAGGGGGGCCGCGCGGCCCCCCTCCTGGAGCCAGTGATGGCCCTGGGGACCGCCACTCCCCAGGTCCGGCTCCTGCAGTGTCCCGGGGTGCCCAACCCCGGGACACTGCTGTTTGCTATGGTACGGCGGGAACCGCGCGGCTCCCGTCCTGCCATAGCAAACTGTGGTTTGGGTTTTGAAAGCAAGAGCAGGAATCTCGCTTTCAAAAATCAAACCAGATTGCTTTTCCACACGGGGAGCTGCATGTCAGCAGCTCCCCATGTGGAAAAGCAATGCCGGCTCCCGCAGGAGGCGGGGAGCCGGCAGGGACCGTGGGGGCATTGGGGCTCCCCCCACGGTCCCCAACGAAGTGGCCAGGCCCCGGGGATGGGGTCCCCGGGCCAGAAGTGGCCCGGGAGGGGGCCACGCAGCCCCCTCCCCCATAATTAAAATTATTTTTTTAAAACCACGCAAAGGCCGGTCCCGGGGGATGGGGTCCCCGGGGCCATAAATGGCCTGAGGAGGGGGGCCACACAGCCCCCCTCCAAAGATAATAAATAAAAAATAAACACTGGCCATGCCCCGGGGGATGGGGTCCCCGGGGCCAAATATGGCCTCGGGAGGGGGGCCACGCGGCCCCCTTCCATTTTTAAACAAAATAGGGGTCAGGCCCTGGGGGATGGGGTCCCCAGGGCCAATAAAATAGGAAAGGAAGGGGGGCCACACAGCTCCCCTTCTTTAAAAAAAAACAAAAAAAAAAAAAAAGACCGGCATCGCTGAGGCCCCGCCCCCTCCCAGCAACACTCGTCAAAGCGCCCTGTGGCGCGTTTTAGGTTGGGGAATTAATTCCCCTTCAATACTGGGGGTCCCTGGGGGCCAACTAGCCCACCAGGTACCTTCAGTAAGCGCCACAGGGCTGCGTTGCAGAGAGGTGGTCCAGGCCACGCCCCTTTTTACACCTCTCTGCAACGCAGCTCTGTGGCGCTTACTGGAGGTACCTGGTGGGCTAGTTGGACCCCAGCGACCCTCAGGATTCAAGGGGACTTTATCCCCCAACTTAAAACGCACCACGGGGCGCGTTTGCACAGTGGTGAAGGGAGGGGCCGGGGCCTGAGGTGACATGTGTGCAAACACGCCCTGTGGCGCGTTTTAAGTTGGGGAATTAATTCCCCTTCAATCCTGAGGGCCCCTGGGGGCCAACTAGCCCACCAGGTATCTCCAGTAAGCGCCACAGGCCTGCGTTGCAGAGAGGTGGTCCAGGCCACGCCCCTTTTTACACCTCTCTGCAACGCAGCTCTGTGGCGCTTACTGGAGGTACCTCGTGGGCTAGTTGGACACCAGGGACCCTCAGGATTCAAGGGGACTTATTCCCCCAACTTAAAACACGCCACGGGGCGCGTTTGCACAGTGGTGAAGGGAGGGGGCGGGGCCTGAGGTGACATGTGTGCAAACACGCCCTGTGGCGCGTTTAAAGTTGGGGAATTAATTCCCTTTCAATCCTGAGGGCCCCTGGGGGCCAACTAGCCCACCAGGTGATTCCAGTAAGCGCCACTGCGCTGCGTTGCAGAGAGGTGGTCCAGGCCATGCCCCTTTTTACACCTCTCTGCAACGCAGCTCTGTGGCGCTTACTGGAGGTACCTGGTGGGCTAGTTGGACCCCAGGGACCCTCAGGATTCAAGGGGACTTAATACCCCAACTTAAAATGCGCCACAGGGCATGTTTGCACAATGGTGAAGGGAGGGGGCGGGGCCTGAGGTGACATGTGTGCAAACACGCCCTGTGGCGCGTTTTAAGTTGGGGAATTAATTCCTCTTCAATGCTGAGGGTCCCTGGGGGCCATCAACCCCACCAGGTACATCCAGTAAGCGCCACTGCGCTGCGTTGCAGAGAGGTGGGCCAGACCACGCCCATTTTTACAACTCTCTGCAACGCAGCTCTGTGGCGGTTACTGGAGGTACCTGGTGGGCTAGTTGGACCCCAGGGACCCTCAGGATTCAAGGGGACTTAATCCCCCAACTTATAACTCGCCAGGGGGCGCGTTTGCAGAGTGGTGGAGAAAGGGGGCATGGCCTTTGTCTACCTCTCACCAATCCCACTGCGTGGGGCTTAGTGGAGGTAAAAGGTAGGCTAGTTGGCCCCTAAAGGTCCCCCAGCAGTGAAGGGGACTTTAATCCCCATCCAAGAGCGTGCCAGGGAGCGCGTTTGTAGAGTGGTGGGCAAAGTGGGCATGGCCTGGTACGAGTACTTACCAGTGCTGCTGTGTGGGACTGACTGGAGGTAATAGTTTGGGAAGTTGGCCCCCAAGGATGTCCTTGGGGCCAACTACCCTCTTGTTACCTCCAGTAAGTCCCACACAGTGGGATTGCTAAGACGTCTTCGGAGGCCATGGCCCCCTTTCTCTACCACTCTGCGAACGTGCCTCGTGGCAGACTACGGGATGGGGGATGAAGTCCAATATAGTCCTGAGGGAGTTTGGGGGCCAAGAATCCCTCCTGGTACCTTCTGTAAGTCCTACGCAGCGGAATTCCTGAGCGTTGGTTGGACGCCCAGCACCCTGTCTCCACCACTCTGCAAACGCGACTACTAGTTAAAGTAGCATATTTCTGCACCTCTGACTTAGAGGTAGTTTTAATCCCCCTGCCCTATTATGTACTAGGGCCTTACAGAGGAGGTCATGCTAATCACAGGGGTACCCCAACGCATAGTGTTCCCTAGTGTATGTAGGTGTTTTCACTGTATTCTAAGTGTCTTTTAGCATAGCACTGGCTCTAGGCCTGGTTAGTTAGAGTCAGTTACCACCAGTACCCGTCTGAAAAAGTTGTGGGCACAGGATGATTTTGCAACAAGGCCTCTTTCTGCTCATCTGTTGGTTCTTTCTGCACATGTCTTGCTTCTTCCTGCACTTTTGTTCATCTTTGTGGACTTCTGTTGCTTCTTTCTGCATTTCTTTTGCTTCTTTCTGTGCGTTTTTTCTTCTTTCTTCACATGTCCTACCTCTGTAGGCATAGTTAGAAACTAGCATTTAAAAACCTTTGAAATTCACTTAAAAACCATAGGTTTCAGGCACGTTATAGTTAGAAATTAGCATTTAAAAAACCTTTGAAATTCACTGAAAAGACCATAGGTTTCAGGCACGTTATAGTTAGAAATTAGCATTTAAAAACCTTAGAAATTCACTGAAAAAACCATAGGTTTCAGGGACGTTATAGTTAGTTGGACATTTCACTCGTACAAAACTATAGAAATTCCCCCGTTATAGTTAGTTCAGCTAACTATAACTCGCCTCCACAATGCACTGCTGATGACATCACATATTACATCATTCATGACATGGTCAGTGACATCACTGATGACATCACTGATGACATCTCAAATGACATCACTGATGACATCACTGATGACATCATCCACATGATAATCTGATGCACCTCCTCACACCCTAATATAACTTTTGACACACCCACTCTAAAATACAGACTACCATTCTCGAAACCATAGACACACCAATACCAATTACTACATATCCACTCACTGATTCCTAGGAAAACACACACATCCACTCACTCACCTATACAGTCACTCATAAGTCACTCATAAGTGAGTTATTGATTGGTTGTCTGAGTATCTGTATGGGTGCCTGAGTGTTTGTGTGGGTGGGGTGTGTGTGACTCTGTGCATAGATGTGTGAGTGGGTGATTCACTGGGTGCATGGTTTCAAGAGTGCATCTGTGATGGACTGTATGGGTGGGTGAGTGTGTGTATGGGTGTGTTAGTGAGTAAATTGATAGCTCAGTGGTACATGTGTGAGTAACTACATATGTTAAAAGCAGTATGTATGTGTGTTGGAGTACATAAATGGCTATAAGTGAGAGTGTGTGATGGTGAGAGTGGCTGTATGGATGAGTGTGTGCTTGTATCAGTGATTGTATAAGAGCGTAAGAATGTGCTAGTATTTGTATGAGTAATTGAGCTGGTGTGTGTATAACTGTATAGGTGAGTAAATGACAGTGTGATTAATTATTTGCATGACTGACTAGGTGTGTGAGTACCTCTATGGATGAGTGGCGGTTTGTGAGTTTCTATATAGGTGTATGAGTGCATATGATAGTCCTGTACTGAGTGACCATAAGTATGAGTGACTGTACGGGTGAGTGAGTGGATGTGTGTGTAAACCTAAGAATCAGTGAGTGTGTATGTAGTTATTGGTGTTGGAGTGTTTATGGTTTTGACAATGGCAGTCTGTAATTTAGAGTGGGTGTATCAAAGGTTATATTAGGGTGTGAGAAGATGCATCAATTTATCACATGGATGATGTCTTCAGTGATGTCATTTGAGATGTCATCAGTGATGTCATCAGTGATGTCACTGACCATGTCATGAGTGATGTAATATGTGACGTCATCAGCAGTGAACTGCTGAACGGAATTACACCAAATTTGGCAAAAAGATAGCTTTTGGTTCAGAAAGCACTCTTTTTGTTAAATGGTGTAAATCCGTTTAGTAGTAACCCTGGGCGGTGAACTACGCTACGCTCGCGGAATTTGCGAAGTTTCGGTAACTTCGCGATTTGCGTAGAACGCGAAGTTACCGTGCACTACGCAATTTGCGGCATAGCGTAGCTGTTTTCTTCTTCGCGCGCTCAATATACGTTCTCGCGCGCGGTAACGACCTACCGTGATTCTGCGTTCGCCGACGCGACTTCCTATCCGTTCGCGGGCGCCACGAGATTTGGAATCCGGCCGCACGATCCCGCGAGAGTGTGCGAACGCGAACACGTCATTCGGACGCGCGATCTGACTTCCGGCGGCAGTGTTGGTAAGATCGCAATCCCGAACACGAAGAAACTACAATCTGGCGAAGAATATATCTCGAGCATCATAAAACCTTCTCGAAAATGATGAATTAGTTCATTTTGCACAAAAAACTCCTCAGGTTGTCATTTAGAGATGTAGTTTGGTGAGCAAGGAGTCCTTTTTCTTTTTTCCAAGAGGAAGGAAGTGCCCCTGATTCTCAAACTTCCTGTTCCTGTCCAGCAGGCTCCTCCCAGTGCTTTGTCCATGTGCTGTTCACTTTCATTTGGATTTGGAGCTGGAAGGATCACTTTTTGTGTCTGTCTGCTGCATCATATCATTGGATTGGATTTGAGGACTCTTGGATTTGAGATTTTACAAGTAAGTTGGAGAATTGGTGTACTTGTTTGTTTGATTGGGGCTTGTTTGTACCTACATTTTTTTGTGGGATTTCCATAGTTTTTAAAATGTATTGTTGTGGCCTGTAGTTTCGGCAGGGGCCTAGTTGTTTTTCTTTGATTGGAATTTCAGCCAGTAGGCCCGGACTAGAGCCAGAGGTACCCATGGGTGCATGTTTCTATGGTGTCTGTTGAATTTAAAGTTTAAACATCATGTAGGCCATGCATCCATGGATGGCACTGGATTGATTTGCAAAATGTGGGTTTTGGGGTGGTATTTTATATTTTTGGGTGTTTGTTAAATAAATAGGCCTTTTCAGCCAGTAGGTAACCCTGGGCGTTCAGCTTGCAGGACTTTGGGCAAGTCCGCACTGCGCGACTAACTCGGACTTACACTTTTTATCTTCTTCGCGCGCTCAATGTACGTTTTGCGCGCACGATAATGACATTTTGTGACGATCGCGATGCCGAACACGCAGAATTTACAATCTGGCGAACAATATCTCTCGAGCATCATTAAACCTTCTCGAAAATGTTGATTTAGTTCATTTTGCACAAAAACCTCCTCAGGTTGTCATTTAGATGTAGTTTGGTGATCAAGGAGTCATTTGTTTTTGTTTTACAATTTTTTCCAAGAGGTAGCAAGTTGCCCAGAGTCTCCAACTGCCTGGTCCTGTCCTTTGTCTTCACTTTTTTGTTATTTTGGGTGGTCTGGCCATGTGGGTGGCGGCCATTTTGTAAAGCCAGGCATTGTGCTTTTGCCATAGGCCTGCATTGTCTGTCTTGTGTTCCTTTTCTTGTTGTTCTGGGTGGCCTGGCCATGTGTTGGCGGCCATTTTGTGTGAACAGCCACTGTGCTTTTGCTATAGGCCTCCAAGCTTGCGGCCTAGTGTGCCAGTAGGCCCGGAGGTAGTCATCCTCATGGGTGCATAAAAACTGTTTCTGTGTTGTCTGTTGAATTGTAACATAATTTAGGCCATGGATGGCATTGGATTGATTTGCAAAATGTGGCTTTTGGGGCGTATTTTATTTTTTTGGGTGTTTGTTAAATAAATAGGCCTTTTCAGCCAGTAGGTAACCCTGGGCGTTCAGCTCGCAGACTTTGGGCAAGTCCGCACTGCGCGACAACGCGGACTTACACTTTTATCTTCTTGCGCGCTCAATGTACGTTTGCGCGCGCGATAACGACTTTTTGTGACGATCGCGATGCCGAACACGCAGAATTTACAATCTGGCGAACAATATCTCTCGAGCATCATTAAACCTTCTCGAAAATGTTGATTTAGTTCATTTTGCACAAAAAACTCCTCAGGTTGTCATTTAGATGTAGTTTGGTGAGCAAGCAGTCATTTTTTTGTTTTACAATTTTTCCAAGAGGTAGCAAGTTGCCCAGAGTCTCCAACTGCCTGGTCCTGTCCTTTGTCTTCACTTTTTGTTATTTTGGGTGGCCTGGCCATGTGGGTGGCGGCCATTTTGTTAAACCAGCCACTGTGCTTTTGCCATAGGCCTCCAAGCTTGCGGCCCAGTATGCCAGTAGGCCCAGAGGTAGTCACCATGGGTGCATAAAACTGTTTCTGTGTAGTCTGTGCAATTTTGACATCATTTAGGCCATGGATGGCATTGAATTGATTCAATTGAATTGCAAAATGTGGTTTTTTTGGAGGGTCTGACTATTTCACTTTTTGGGTGTGTTAAATAAATGCCTTTTTTGCGTGTGTACTGTGTAATTATAATTGTGTTGTTGTAGTGGTTGTCTAACTTTCCAAAGTGTTTTAAGCCATGTGGATTTTAGTTTTTGCATTAAAGCTGTGTGTGTTTTATAAGGCATCCTTTGTCTGCCCATATATAGGCCTGCTTGAGTTCATTGTTTGCCGTGCCTTGTGCCTGTGAGTCACCATGTTTCTGGGGGCCATTTTGTTGTGGTAGTTATTAGTGTGCTGTTTTTGCCACATAGGCCTGCGTGTCTTTCCATTGTTCCTCTTGTCTTACTGCTTCCAAATCCATCCCCATTGCCAGCTGCAGCTCCCTGATGCTGCTATATAATACATCCCACGTGATGCACAAATTTAGGCCAAACATGCTCCAGTACATTTTAGTTTTTGTTCTTTACTATTCTTATTCTTCCAGAGTGTACACTAGCACTACACAGTAGCCAGGAAAGCCCTGGCCTTGTTGTCAACGTCTCATAAATGGCTACACTGTGTGTTGTTGTTCACAGATTTTCTGAAATTTAATAATTGAGGCCACCACACACTAAGTTCTATATTCTATTTGTTTGATTTGTGCTATGTTTGACTGATGTTCTGGCTTTTTGCTTTTAGGTGCACAAAGACTGAGGAGGAGGTGTGTCTCTCATCATTGCCTGTTGCACTTCCAGACAGACATCCTGCTGCTGTACACACAACACAACGTGACGTGTGACCTGACCAGACATCTCTGCAACTGAGTGCTGCTGACATCTGAAGAAGATGGGCCCAAAGAAAGCAGGTACCAGGTCCTCCAGTACCAAGAAAGTTGCTATTGAGAAGAAGAAGGAACAGAAGAAGCAAGTGACACTGAAGTCTGGTGTGCCGGCCAATACCTTTTGGGGAAAAAAATTGCGCCTGCAGCAGCGGTGTCCGGGGGGCAAGCTGGGGCAGCACCTCCGCATCAGTGGACCCAACCCACCAACCCAGGCCCAAGCACATGAGTGGGGAAGAGGTAGCCAGCCTAATGGTGGAAAGCAGTGATGCTGAGCCGGAGATAAACTTATCGCTATCTCAAAGTAGTACCCAATCAACGCAGGAGGAAACACAGCAGATAAGTGGTCAACAACAACAGCCGCAACCACCGCCCGCAATAGTAGTTGTTGTTCCTCCTGAAGTAGGGGCAGTTCAGGAAATTGAGCCTCATGCAGAGGTAGAAGAAGAAGCCACTCATTCAGAAGATCCATTGTCTTCCAAATCCCCAGCAAGGAAAAGGAGGGGTAGTCCATCAAGTTCTTCGCCAAGCCCCCTTCTGATGATCTAGATGCCACTTGGAAGCCACAAACTGAGTCTGAGAGGGAGCCACGTTCCAAGACCAAGCTAGGGAAAAGGAAGGTTCCAGAAAGCCTTACACTTATGGAGGTCGATGTAGAACAGCAAGATGATGATGATGATGACGACGAGCCAGTCATCACGAACATCACTCCCGGCCCCGAGGAGATGGAGACCAACATTCTTACTCTATCCAAAATCGCTGCGAGGGATGTAGCACGCATACCTCCACAGGTAACACCAACACGACCTACAGCTTCCATATTTGCATTAGCAAAGGCCCGGCAGCGACCTACATCCAGCACAACCACCACCTCTGTAGGAGTAGGTAGTGGTACAGCAGCACAGAGTCAAATTCAACACACACCCTACAGATCATCCGGCATTGGAAGTGGCACCTCCAGCAGGAGGCCAAAGTTAAGCTCCCCAGTTTGGGACTTCTTTACGGTTAGCGAAAAGGAGGAGAACATTGCTATATGCTCCATTTGTAATACCTCTGTTAGTCGTGGTAAGCTTGGTACAAACTATGGTACCGGAGGCCAAATGACCCATCTGAAAAAACACCACTTGATCAGCTGGGAGGACCACCTTCGCGACAGAAAAAAACTGCAACCATTGGTGTTGGTGGGGATAAAGGAGCAGAAGAAGAAGATCCGATCACGGTGGAAGAGGAAGGACAGGGAGACATTCTCTCTGGTAGTGGTACACAAGGTGTCCCTGACCCCAGCAGTGCAGTCTTAACGTTGCACACATCTTCAGCAACATCTCAGTGGCACAAGAGTAAGAGTCAGCCGGAGACACCAAGAAGTACCAGGTCCGCACTACCAAAAAGTGCGTTGAGCCTAAGAGAAAGGAAAACCATGCAGCCTACCATTATCAGCATGTTTGGGGGTGAGGGGCAGTACGAACGCAACCACCCAATAGCACATTTGTACAATGCGAAGCTGGCTAAAATGTTAGCACTGGACCTTCTCCCTTTTTCTTTTGTTGAAGGGGTGGGTTTTCTGGAATTTGTGTCAACCATCTGCCCAAAATGGCATGTTCCCAGCCGCTACTATTTTGCCAGAGTTGCAGTTCCTGCACTACATCACGACGTGCTGGAATTGCTAGGAAAGGCCTTGAAGCAGAGTGCTGTTCACAGTATCCACCTGACAACAGACATGTGGACCAGTTGCCAAGCCACAGATTACATGTGCATCACTGCACACTGGATCAGTTTTGCGGGGGTTAGAGAACATGTATCTGCTAGTGTTGATACTGCAGAGATTTTTCATGCCACTCGCAAACATGCAACTGTAGCCATGTTTGCCATGGAGAAATCTCATACTGCTGCAAACATTTTGGAAGAGTTTAACACCAAGGTCTTTGAGTGGCTGCGCCCAAGAGGGCTTACGATTGGTTTTGTTGCCACGGACAACGGCAGTAATGTAGTTTTGGCCATGCGCAATGGTGGCTATTTCAGGGTCCCGTGTTTGGCACACTGCATTAACATTGTTTTTCAAGACTTTTTGAAAAATGAATCCAAAGTCAGCAACTTACTGGTCACCTGCAGAAGAATATGCACACATTTCAACCATTCTTTTAAAGCCCGGAAGCAGCTGAGGGTCATTCAACGTGAGCATAAAATGCCAGTCAAAGCGCTCATCCAGGAGGTGCCAACACGTTGGAACTCAACTTATTACATGCTTGATCGTCTGTTTGAACTGTACATACCACTCAATGCTTATGTCATGCAAAGATTAGGGGAACCTACTGTGAAAGGCATGACCGTTGAGATGGCTCAATGGGACCTCATTAAATGCCTGACTGAGATGCTACTTCCTTTTGAGATCTTCACACGTGAAGTCAGCAGGGAGGACTGTACTATGGGCCAAGCTATCCCATTGTTGCACATGCTAGAGCAACAGCTGAAGGATGTGTCTGAAACGTACGCAGGTGTGGATGACAAACAAGACGCATATCATTTGGCGGAGACCTTAGCCGCTCGTTTATCGGAAAATACAAGGATTAAAAATAAAATTTTGTCACAACCACATTACATTAGTGCCACAATTTTGGATCCACGGTACAAAGTATTTCTGAACAGCAAGGCAGTAATTCCTTTTCGGAAGTGGATGTTGCCAACTACAAAACTTTGATAGCTAAGGGAGCCACTATTTTCGAAAGAGAACGGCTGTTAATTACAGGCCCCCCACCCCAGGCCACCATAACCAGTACTACAGGGCATCCAGAGTCAAGTTCTACTTCGGAGCCTGAGGGCAATGCATTTGCCTCCCAGCAGTCACCTACACCAACAATAACATCAAGAACAGGATCATCCACCGCACAATGTGCAACTGATTGGTTTCTACAGCAGGGGTATGGTAAGTCCAGTGCTGATGCAAAGGCAAAACAGGCCGAGCACATCGGAGCACCCCTGAACATTGAGCGGATGGTCCAGGCCTATCTGGATGACCCAACAGAGGTCTTCATGGATCGAAACCCATTGGTGTATTGGTATGGGAAAAGAAGCCAATGGACAGTGCTCAGCAGGCTGGCGATAAAGTATCTGGCTTCCCCTGTCGCAAGTGTCTCTTCTGAGCATGTTTTCAGTGCTGCTGGTGCCATTGTAACTTCGAAAAGGACCAGTCTCTCGGCCCAAAGCGTGGAGAGGTTAACCATGATCAAAATGAATCAGCACTTTATACCACCGGATTACAAAATACGTGAATCACAGCAGGAAGAGGAGAGCAACTTGGATGACGTAAATAGTGCGTTACAGGACCTACTTCTGTCCGAACCACCAGAGTTTGAGGACGAGCTCCTCTTCCCTGACAACTAGGCTTTCAAATTGTTACTTTCTTCCTTCCTTTATGTGTCTGTGTATCTGTCTTTCTGGTTCAAATCACAACAAATCCATCACCACCGTCTTCTCTTTTTATTTCCCTATTGGAGTTGGATGTCTGTGCATTTAACTGTCCACTCTTCAAAGTCCTGCTTCATCTTCCTGTCTCGCACAAGTACATTTCCATCAAGCCAGACATTAGTACAAGAAATGTTGCCTTTACCAGTCCCGCCTCCATAAGAAGTGAAACGTGACTATAGCTATCCTCCGTTTTGTTTTGGAGCCGAAACTCATCAGTGTCCGAAGGCTACAGCCTCAGCAGGCATCCAAAGGTCCTCACTGTCAGGACAGAAGGTACTTGGCAGAGAAAGACAAGAGACTCTTCGAAGAAACTTGCTGACATTTGTGCAAACTCAAATGACCATCAATGAGCGCTACCCAGGCCGAGGCCCATCATCACAGTGCTGACCATGGGAAGCAACTTAAACTGTGACAAAGTGCCACAGAAGAATAAGACGAAAACCAAAACAGCGACTAACACTCAAAATGAATGTGGACTGGAGTAATGATGAGGCCACTGCCCCGTAAAAAAAAATAACAACTGTCAGAACTAGGCATCTGATGATCTGACAGCCAAAGAGAAGAGCAAGACAGGTAATGATGGAATGCATTGGATGCTTGCAGAGTCTGAGCGATTGCTGTTGTTTGTTGTTGATGTTGTGCATGAAGTCGAACTCTACTCTACTAGTTAATCTACAAAGTGACTCAAGTCAAGTCAGTGACAGTCAATGTTTCCCTTCTTGTTGTTTAATAACCAAATTGTACTCCTACTACTGCAGGTGCCGGCCAATATCTGTTGCAATTTTTTAATATGGAATATGGACTTAATCGGAGTCACTACAGACTGAGTTGGAGTTGGACAACACGTACCACAACATGATGATGACCATACTATCTTTGCACGCAGTCAGTCAGTTGTATCGGAGATGATTCAAGGAATAACTGCGTTTCATGAAGTGGCATAAGGTAAACATAAACACAACAATTCAACAAGAAAGTAAACACAGCAGACCTACATGTCCATGTAGTGGTGGAGTCGAGTCAGTGTAGTTATGACTGACAGCGGCGCAATGATTTTGTCACTTAATTTTGAAAATGCTAAGTTGCTGTATATATGCCTTTTGTCTGGCTCTGTCAAAAATTAAGGTAAATGGAGGTTGGGTCACAGGCTGGTGCTATGGTGGGCCTGTTCTGTCCTGTTGTTGTTGTAGCTTAATGCTGTAAATGGAATATACACGATATATCCAAGCCGCCTCAGTCTGAAAGTGTTCTCTCTTCTCTTCTTGGACTCCACCGTAATTGATGCTTTTTTATATTCATTGATTTTTCAATACCCCTTTTGTTTTTCCATCTAGACGTTACAGGCCGGCCTTTACCCTGTGCTATATTGGGAGACTCAACTCATATTTACCTTACCAATCCGCATCAGGAAGGCCACCAAGATTGATGTGCGGAGCGTCCATGGAAGATAGGACCAAGAGGAAGGACGAGATTCAACTCCACAATTTGACCAGGATAATACAGTAACTTTAGTATTATTCATCTTTTAATTAATTGGAATCCTTTTTTCTCTTCAATCATTACGACTGTGTGTTGTGTGTTGTTGTTTGTTTGCTAATTGATCCCTACAACTATTTTTTACTTTTCTTTGCTATCTTTAAAAGTAAGCCCAGTACAACATGGAATTTGGGTCTCTGTCTGAGGGCATATTACAGGCAAGGCAAATTGCATAGAATATACTGCTGCCCTGTACTGTCTTGTCTAGTAGGAGTTAGTAAGTACTACTCATTAACCATCAAGTTATCTTCATCATGCATGCATTGCCTTTTTCTCCCTTTATAGATTTTTTGGATAAGATCATGGTCGTCTGCCAAGATTGCGCTTTGCTTTTGTTGTCCATGCGTACTGTTTTTCTTTCTCCAACCTTTCCCCATACCCCCCTTCCCATCCATTCATCAAACCCTAACCCTCTTCCCCCGGGCTGTGATTTATATTGAGGTGTGATGTGACTACATAAAATGTACACCAATTGATCACACGCTTGCTGGGGCAGATGTGGTGAAAGCAACACTAATTCAATTGCAAGGCAGGGCGAGGAGCTTCTTCTGCTTGGCCACCCATGCTCAGTTTATGTGCAAGCCGTCACCGGCTAATAGTACATCATAATTAATTGCCGTCATTGATTGGATTAATCATCAAACTCCTACCACACAGCAGTAAAGGTTACGAATTACGATTGTGTTAAGTTAAGTGACTCACTCGACACAACTGCAGTTTATAACTTCTTGTATTAGGCTGTCCCCGCCAACATTATGTTTTATTTGACTTTAGCAGTTGCAAATGCAATATTGTTTGTTTGGAGTCTTCTTCTGTACTGTATTTTACTTCGTTCTACTACTCCTCTCACAGTCGCTTTCAGGCAAGTGACTATCTCTTTTTTATTTTTTTAGCAAATGCTGCTGCCAGTGTCTTCTCTACTACTACCACCACAACCATGGCATCTTCTCCATTCTCTTGGGAAACCATGCAGCCATCGCTGTGCCGAACGTAATCATCATCAATCACAGGTAAGATAAGTTTGGTGGGAGGTATAATGGACTAGGAGGAGAGACTGACAGTACTAGTAGGACAAATAACTCAGTGAGGGGTACCGCATCTATCTGTTTGTGTTACATCATCGGCAGATTATTTAAATCAAACACTGGCTGCGGCCCTGCAGCAGCAATGAAAGAAACCATGTGACGTTAATTTGTAAAACAGTAACCCCCCACAAAACATTAACATTGTATGTTGAAGTATAAATATAATTTATTACCCTAACAAAAATAAACTATCCCACACCTGACCCACCCTCTCCCTAACCCCAACCAATGTCCAAAACGAAAAAAAGTCCAAAGAATGTCCAAACCCCAACGCCCAATTCCCACCCACCAACAAAAGGAATAAAAAAGGGGCAATGCAACAGGGTCCTATTATATTCAGGCGGGCTTTAAGGTGTTTGTCCACCAGAATTTTAACCCGCTCCTCGAGTTGCTCCTCTAGCCGTGCCACCCGGAGGAGAATCTTTTGTCGAAATGCCCTGCAGTGGCATCCAGGGTGGGGGACAGCAGTGCTGGTTGCAATCGATTTGCGGGGGGCGGCTGCCAGACTGTGGCGCCATACCACTGGAGGTCTGGCCTGGTTGGGGCCCGGGGCATCGGACGAGGCTGCTGCTGCTGCCGCCTCCTCCACCTCCGCCTGAGCCACCAGCCGCCGGTACTCGCACAGATGGCCTCCAGTTTCCGGTGCCGGGCCCTGGCTGCCAACTCCTTCCGGGATGGTTTGCCTTGGGAAGGAGTATCTATATCAAGAAAGAAAAAGAATATTGTTGTAACCAGTACTCTTAGCAAAACAGTAACACAAAATTAATTCAACACATAAACATAATGGCACAGTAGCACTAGCAAGAAGCACAGTACATAACATTCCTGGTATAATAATCTATCTATCCTCCCACTTCCTCGGCCTGTAACATTTGTGGGAGTTTCAGGCATTATACTAGCACTATGGACTCCAGTACACCAGTCTTCTTCTTATCTCTACTAGTTTAGCGAAATGACATAACCTGGTTGTAGCCGGCATGCCAGCTCGGTCATCTATGCTTGCACCCAAGACAAACATACGAGTCATCATGACGCAGACTCACGTTAGTTTGATTTACTACTGTATGCAGGTGGGGAAGCTCGTATTTATTTTTCTATTACGGGTGGCACTGGCCATACTCTCTCTGTTACATGAAGCAGGGCAATTGGTCAATTTCACTTTAACAGTGCCCTGGCTACTACAAAAGGCAGATTATATATCTGATCCAATGATCATTGCTTTTATGGGACGACGACATAAGGTCAGTAGCGGTCGGTGGTGGGACTCGGGAGTGCTGCCGGGCGGTGACGTAGGGAGGGGCAGGGTGGGGGTAGTAAACTATGGATTACGGCCAATTACAGGTAAGTAAACATATAAAGAAATAAAAGTAATTTTGTTGCGCCCACTGCATCGCTTTTGGCGGTGCAGTGCGCACAATGAAATTAGCTTTATTTATTTTTATGTTTACAGTAAACTTACCTGTATTTGGCCGTGTAATACATTGTTTACTGCTACCCCCACCCTGCCCCTACCCACATCGGCTTTGCTACTGTGGCGCGGTTTCTTTTACATTCCCGTAAAACTAAAACTGTGCATCCCGTGACAGTCTCCACCTATGCTGTCTATGATGAATACATACAGGCATCCATCCATTCTAAGTAAATGTCAATCATTCTTCTTAATCTCTCCACAAACCTTACTTTGTTTCGCCAACAACAACCAATGCGTCCACTCACTCCGTTGCTTGCCTTGGCTTAGAGTTTCACCCAAACACCGCTGATGATTCTTGCTATCCACAGTATCCACCCATACTGTGTCGCCCACCCAGGCAGGCATCCATTCTTCTTTCACCTTCCACCCATCCTTCAACAACACATGCATCTGATTCCTATCAGCCACCTATATCCATGCTTCCAACGTATCCTTCTCTGCCAGTCATCAATCATATTAAATCTGGCCCGTCCTTCCTCCTTCCACCCTTCTTTCCCTTTTTATTCAACACATCCATCAAGGTCATCTGATCTGACTTTTAGTCTCCTCCATAAAACTTTCACAGCTGAGTTGGAGTCAGATATAAGAGGCCATTGGTTAATCAAGTCACGCTGGTAATGCTATTGCTACTGCATTGCTCATGCTAAGTAAAGGGTGTCTTCTTTAACCGTTGTATAATGTTCACTACAACTTCATACCTAATAAGTCTCAACAACAGTACAGTGAGTGAAGTCCACACACCCTTCCAGCTAGTGCAATGTCAATAAGTCATGAATATAACTTACCACCGCCCGCCACCGCTGCTGGCTCCCCCTGTAGCTCCTGCAGGTGCCGCATCTTCTCCTGCCCCCTCCGGAAGGCTCAAATCGCCGGTGGCCCCGCCGCCACTGGTGGTTGCTAGTCCGCCTAGATAAAAACATGACACATTTTTAGATGCCTGTACACCTCCCCTATTTATTCTTTTTTCATTAGCAAGATTGAAAAAAAAGTTAATACATACATATTATTATAAATCACATTCACTAGTCCAAATCGGGTACTAGAGTCAGTAGACACTAGTAGTGTTATGGTCCCTAGGGTCATTATTTATTATACTATACTCTACTCTTTGCAAAGTTAGCCTGAGCCATGCAACCATTTTCCGCTTCATGTCTTTTGCGCATGTTACCTCGCAGCTTGTTGTGCAGTAAGTAACAGTAGGACGCCTTTTTGAGACCACATGAGCACATACAGCTACTGTGTGAGTGTTGCGTACAAGAGGTCGAAAAACAAGCCACTTTGTTATAGAGTTCGGTTAGTCCGTATTGCTTAGCCATAGGTAACATGTTACACTTTTTGGGCAGGACTGAGAAATGCTTGCATTATACTATAATAACACGCACCATTTTTCTCAGGCAGAGGATTCCCTTCTACGAACCAGAGATTTGCAGAGCTTATGAATGATGCATGTAACCAGTAATTCTACGTTCTACGGTGAGGAGTCGCCTAGAATTCGCACAGATCTTTTGTCTTATATATCATCAATGATCATGCACTTGTTGCAAGTGCAACACTGTTTATTGTTTTAATCTTATGCATTTTGCTGTTGGAGCTGGCTGGAGTACACTGAATTTTATAGAACAACATACATACAGAGCTTGTTAGTTGAAAATAAACCTTTTGAACTTACACATAGACTCTGTGGTATTTTGTGTGGTGGTGGTGGTGGACTTACACGAGTGAGTGAGCGAAAGGGTGTTATGTTCTGGGTTGTGTAATCATAATCATTGGGTATCTTCGGGTGGGGGTTCGGGACCTAATGAGACACTATAGCTAGTCGTTCAGGGGATTGTGGGTTCACTTCTGACTGAGGTGTGAGGAACGTCCAAGTTCCAAACTCGCATCACCAACATCCTATTTCATTGTGCATAGTTCTGCATGGGGCTGTGCATAATCCAAGTAGTATGTACTATATCCTATCAAAAATAGTCAAATATCTGGTTGGGCATTTTGTTTGTGGTAATTGTCAAAGCCTCAAGATTAAGAAGCCTAGAAGAGGACAACCGAAAGGACTGGACTCAGTGGCTAGAGCTATTAGTATTGGTCAATCTGAGTTTTATACAAAACCGTACAATAAAGAGTGGCAATGCAAACTGGGCAAGCTTAGCAACAGACTAATATTAGTAGTACAGAGTACAGACATTCATAGCAGAGGCAGTTAGAACTTAGAGGCAGGGATAACCAGAATTTAGAAACAGATAGTCAAGTCAAGATCAAAGAATCTTTTGTAAAAAATATAATTAGGGAGTGGAGCCAGAATTAATAGTTCTGAAAAAATAAGGTCCAGTAAAAGTTAGGGCAATATAATTGTTAATATTAACCACTGGAGGACTTACTGGGACCAGCAGCAGGGCCCTCGTTAGAGGAGCGGTCCTCTGGTGGTTGTCCCGCCGAATCTGACCCCGTCTTCTTGCCCCTGGGTGCTGCACATCAGTGATCATGTAAGATATAATAAAGAAAAGAAAGACACAAACATTAATGATTGCTGTGAAACAAATAAATTATCTAAAAAAACGCTCAAAAACGTTTTAGGAAACAAAAATTGCAATAAAATTGACCTATCTAATCCGATCGACTACTGCCTTGCGGGATTCACGGACAGTCTACTTATTTGGGAACACTAATTCAGTGTTCCATTCTGATTGATTCAAATAAAATCCAGAACACTAACTAAGCCTAAATACCACCTGTCCTAGCCCACCTATTCCAGGCGGGCCAATTGTTCATTAAGCCTGCATTTCCATTTTTTTTTTCCATCAAAAATGCATGGATGAGAAGGAGGACACATGCATAAAGTGCATAATGCATACACCAAATTGTTGGTTGGTTGCGTCTGATGTTCTGCAGCTGACTGACACTGCTAAGCTAAGCTTACCAGTACCACTCACTAAACAAACTACAAAAGGTTCTAAGGACTGGGGTAAGCAGCACTCAGTGACAGAGGATGCGTCACGCAGACCGCCCAAAAATTATCAACTAATAGTAACTAAACCTAGTATCAAATGCATCCACCACTATTTGACAGGAGGACAAAGGAAGGACTACAGTCTCTCTAGCAATAGCATTATGAAATGAAGACACTACACGGGAATAAGGTAGGTGTCTAGTTTAATCCATCTGACGTCCTCCGGGTCCCGGCAGCAACTGCCTGCCTTAGAACTCCACATTCCAGAATAGAATCCCCCAGCGACACAAGCTCCTCACGAGCCTGAGACAGCGTTCCTCAGATCCCAACACACCCCCTTCGTTCACAATGAAAACAGAAAAGTAAGGTTTGACAAAGATAAAAAACAATAAGAAGAAGATAACAGGAAACAGGGTATACAGAAGAACAACATCACTACATTTTGTAATCTTGAAATCTTGCAGGAACAAATTTCAATCTGGTGGAAACAGCTCTGGAAGAAACATGATCGGAATGCACAGGTTCCCTCCCGTGGGTATTGGTGGGCACCAATGTTGGGGAAGAAACAACACCAAGTCTCTTGTTGACATAGACCAGCATTGACTCAGGCACAATGGAAATAGCAGACTTGTTCCAAACTTTCCCACTCTCCAACACCACCACGTGATTTCTTACAACTGAGCTGACACTCTTTTGGGAGCGGAGAACCGAGACTCCCCTTGCGAAGAAAACCCGGTCTCTTGACCCTCACCCAATCCCCCACCTTAACAGACAAAGGATAACGAACTCCAGGCCTGGTGTCGTACTTAGTCTGAACAGCAGCCCTGACGTCAGTTACAACAGACAATTTCTTAGTGTCCACCTCCCTCCTGGACATCCATTCCTTGTTTAATTTAGAACCAGCAACCCTTCCCCTAAGTAAGGTAAACGGGGCAATGCCGGTACTAACATGGGGAGTGGTCCTCACAGCCCAAAGCATGTTGCTGACCGCTTGCCGCCAATGCAACCCATTCACCAAAGCCAATTGCAGATGTTCCTTGATTACGCGGTTGAAGCGCTCAACCAGGCCATTGCTGCGGGGGTGATAAAGAGAAGTAAGAATGTGACTAACACCTATGTCCTTGAGGAATTTCTGCATCCTCGTCGCCACTGAAATGAAGACACTACACGGGAATAAGGTAGGTGTCTAGTTTAATCCATCTGACGTCCTCCGGGTCCCGGCAGCAACTGCCTGCCTTAGAACTCCACATTCCAGAATAGAATCCCCCAGCGACACAAGCTCCTCACGAGCCTGAGACAGCGTTCCTCAGATCCCAACACATTACCTAACTGAAGTTCTCTAAAGTAAACTCTTACATAATGACAAGCGAGCGCAAAGTTGCAAAAAGTAAGAGTACCGCCCAGCACCTGTGTCCTACAATCACAGAGGATTTTGAAACGGAATTTACCTGCAATGTAAGCAGCAGTATTCTTGTTATTTGTAAAAAATGTATACACAAATCACAATACTTATACTACTATATATATATTGGCTACTCACCAAGCCCCACGACCTCGACACCTAGCAGGTCCAACAGGTCCTGCTCCCGGTCAAGGATGTCTGACCACCGGTGGGCCAGCTGGTTATGGGTGCGCCGGACCTCGGAGCAGCGAAACACTGCCCGACGCACCTTCGCCCACCGGCGTTGACGCTCCTGGGTCGGGTACCGGAGCCTGGCCTGCCGCCTGCTGCCAAGGTCAAGGGGAGGTGGCGCTGAATAAAAAAACAAGGGCGGCCACCTCCGCCTCATTAAACAGCTGGCGGGCTTGCACCCCTGCAGGGCGCAGTCTGCCGCAAGGCAGGCGGCGATTGGCGCACGCGCCTTGCCCTTTGAGCCGCTGCTGCTACCCTTCGCCATGGTTCTGGGGTGGGAGGAGGTGAAAAAGAAAAGTTAGAAGGGAAAAATAAAGTTAGGGGAAGAAGTAGGAGCTTAAAGAAGAAAGTTATATAAAGCAGTCGAAAAGTAAAACAAACACAGTAAAAAGTATAAAAAAATGCAAAATATAGACTTAAGCAGAGAGTGAGATAGATAAGAAATAAAGAAAAATTGAAAAACAGTGTAAAAAACTAAGGATTGCAAAGATTGAGGGAGGATAGAAAAGCAGGCCCAGAACCATAGCATAGAGTGGTAAAACAAGATGGCCGCGCCCATCGCGACCGCGTGGGTAAGTTCGCGCGATATTTGTCCCCGAGCACGCAAAAACGTCGCGAACACGTACAACGCGTTCCCGAACAAGGAATGCGCAGCGCGAGCACGCTATACGCGACCCGGAACAGGAAATAAGGGATCGCGAACGGGCGGGACAAGTGAAAAACAAAATGGCCGCTCCCATAGGCGACCGCATGGGTAAGTTCGCGCCCCCGAGCACGCAAACAGCGTCCCGAGCAACCACAACGCGTTCCCGAGCAAGAAAAACGCATCGCGAACGGGCGCGGCAAGCAGCTACGCACGCTCGCGAAGCTACGCGTAGCTCGCGTAGCGCTCCGACGTCTTCGCGTAGCTTCGCGTAGCGCGACTACGCGAACTACGCCCAGGCTTATTTAGTAGTTCCTGAGAAATTTAAATATGTCTCAGATATCCAAATATGGGCGCGGAGGATCCGCAAACCCTCCCGATCTCGAGCCTGCGATCTGATTGGCTGCCAACACTTCAAACTAGGAAGTATTGGCAGCCATCTTGTGACTCGGTTGAACGAAGTCACACAAAAAAAAGGTTAAAAAACAGGAAAAGGGGTCAGGGTAGAAACACCCTGATCTCCTAGGCCTGCTGAGGGGATCCCACAGGGGGTCTGCAAATGCACCCGGTGGTGCACTACTGGTTGGGGGATGAAGTCCACTTTACTCCTGAAGGAACTTGGGGGCCAAGAAGCCCTCCTGGTACCTCCTGTAAGTCCTACACAGTGGATTTCCTGAGCACTGGTTGGAGGCCCAGCCCCCTTTTTCCACCAGTCTGCAAACGCGACTATAAGTTAAAAAAACATAGAAATTCACTGGAAAAAACGTTCTCGTTTGAAATTAGCACATAAAAAAACCTTGGAAATTCACTGAAAAAAACACAGGTTTCAGGGATGTTATAGTTAGAAAGGAGCCTTTAAAAACCTTAGCTATTCACAAATAAAAGAAAAGTTACAGAGACATTATAGTTAGGCTGACATTTCCCTTGTATAAAACCAGAGAAATTCAGCCGTTATGGTTAGCTGAGCTAACTATAACTCGCGCCCTCTCAATGCACTGCTGAAGACGTCACATATTACATCACTCATGACATGGTCAGTGACATCACTGATGACATCTCAAATGACATCACTCTGGTCTCTGTAACCATTGTTTTTTTCTGTCAATTTCTAAGGCTTTTTAAATGCTAATTACCAACTATAACGTCCCTCTAACTGTTGTTTTTTTAAATGAATATATACATATATCCAATTTGCAGTCATACAAAAAGGAAAGATCATGCTGACTACACAATGGATGTTGCGGTACGAACTAATGCTCTCCAGGCCATCGCTAAAAATAGTTTGGTGCCATCTGGTGAACCCTGCCACTTTCCTAGCGCACAAGGTTAAGGAGGATGAGGACACCCACGATTGCGTGACTGACACTCCCACTGCGATCAGAAGTTCCCATCCCCGATAGCGAGGTGCTTTTTATTCATGGATCGTCCACAATTGACCAGGAGACTAGGGTGAGGTAAATGGGAGCAGATGTGTCCTCTCGTCACAGCAAATCAGCCTGCGGGTCACAGTGCTACTGACTTTCATCCCCTACCTCTCAGCTCAGGCAGCAGAGCTTACCACATTAATTTAAGAACTCAGGAAGAACAGTGACCATCTACTCTGACTATTCATACGTCACCAACACAGTGTACTCGAGCATCAGAAGGTGGAGGAGACAAGGGTTCCTAAAATCAGATGGCACCCCCTTTGCACACCAAATTGCTGAAAGATGTGCTAACTTTACCTAAATGTGTAGCTGTGGGCAAGTGTGCCGCCCACACGGGGGCAACAACTTTGTGCCCAAATGCGTTAGCAGACTGGATGGCAAAGAGAGCAGCATATGGGTGGGTTTGCGAGGCTCACATACTGCCCTTGCAGCAGAGTGAGCAGCCCAGAATATCACATGACAAACCATACATGGATACAGCAAGTTTATATCTATAGGAAATACAAGACATGGCCCCAGCTGAAGAGAAGAACTGGTGGCTGGCCAGGGGCTGCACACAAACTGCACATGACCTCATAGACCGACACACCACTTTCGGGAAACCTGTTATGCCCCGCAGTTTAGTTGGCATAGCCTTACCCCAGCGGCACCTGCCCACATACATGGGTAAAGATAACATGGCAGCAAAGCTTCATAGTAACCAGTTTATCCCCAACATGGTTGAGATAATAAGTATATACCTCAATGATTGCACTGTTTGTCAACTATATTGTCCAAAACCCACGCTGAAGGTCATCAGGCGAGCATTCCTCAACCTATAGAGCTGTTCAAAGCCCTACATATCAATCTCGTTGACATAATAGACCGATGAGCCAAATATCGGTACCTGATAGTGGTGGTCTGATCTTACTCCAGGTGGATGGAAGCAACTCCAGGGCAGCGCCCGCTCTCCTAGTCAGGGAAGCTGGCCCTTGCATGCACTGCAACTCCAGGGCAGCGCCCGCTCTCCTAGTCAGGGAAGTGATACTGAGATGGGGAGTGAGAATAACGTCAGCCAATTTGTCAACTCCATATTTGATCATATCTGCACCCTCCTGGGTATCACACACAAATTAGTGTTGTCGTACTACCCGCAAAGCAACAACATTGTTGAGCGACTGAACTGTCTTCTCAAGTACTAAATTAGTAAAATTTGTGCCAATATCAATAAAAAATGGCTCCACTGCCTCCCCCTAGACCTCTTCGCGTAAAGAAACATACCCAGCAGCGACCATCACCTTACATCTCACCAAATTATGTCTAATGGGGATGCCCATCCCAATGACCCGGACCAAGTTAAGTGCTGAAGCTAGTTCCCAGACATTGGGGGATGAGCTGAGCTTGTACCTCTCTGAGCTGACAAGGACTGCCACGTACTTGACCAAACAAGTCCATAATCGGTGCACTCGAGAGCCAAACACCAAGTTACAATAGCAAACACCACAGTTAGGGCAAGAAATCAACTTCTGCAACGTTGTACGCAAGTAGAAGCAGGTTAGGTTGGACGGACCCCACTGGGTAATATTCTCAACACCAACTTCCATCAAGGTGGAAGGAAGAGAAGCCTGGGTCCACCTCTCTGACGTACGACCCAAGCGTTGATCTAGGACATACCTCCCCAACAATCTAAAATTAAACATCCACCTTTCCCCACAATAGCATGCTGCTCATGCTGGTCAAAAGGGCACCCCTGCACCTGTGAAAACATCATACATTTAAGCAGAGCAGCCCACAGGGAGGAGTTCTGTCCCTACAATTGCAAGGAGAGGGGGAAACCCATATTGCGTATAGCCTTAAAAAATGTAAAAGTCACCATTTTCCCCAAAATTCTAGTACCTACTAAAATTGGGTTAAAACCCCACCATTCCACTAAAATTCTATCACCTCCATCCAGTACAAGAAAAATTTGCCCCCAGTAAAACCAGAGTGTACCATTTACAAATAAACACAGAAACGTTCCAAAACTGCCTCATGTGTTTTTTCCAAGCTAACTTATAACCGGCAGCTCTTATCCTGCAGGTCTGCTATCGAACTACAAGTGCACCAACACTGCCATGGTCTGCTATTCCTTTAATCAAAACTTTCAAAGACATTTACAAGGCCAATCGCTCAAGTAACGTAAATTCAGAACTGACTTTTGTAGCCTCGTCTTAGAAGACATATTTCTGCACCGCACCAGGACAAGACACCTCTGGGGGCCCACACACCAACAACAAACAACAGACAACAAACAACCAACGATAGGCCCAGACAACACATATCTCCCTTGAAGACAACCCTACAGCCTACAAAATGCTTCCCAAGTGATGTGTTTTTGTATTTTTGTACATGCTCTCTCTAGCCGGGGTGCTCTCAAGCTCCTCTGGAACCAAAAGTTTGCCTAATCTCATGAGCTCTACTTCTACATTCTTGCAATACATGTGCAGAGACTTCTCTCACCTCACATACACCTCACACACTACACAGCTCACTCCTGCACAACACCTGGTATCAACACATGGCCAATAGAGTAGAACCCCATAGGACACTAGTAAACATCACCCGTATGAGACCAATCCCACTGTATAGTATCTCTTAACCAAGCTGAGGGATATCCAATCTGAGGTAGACAGGATGCGTAGGAAAGGCACTATAGGGGAGGACACTGTTTGGCCCTGGGACTTTGTAGAAAAGAGGTTCCTGGAGGTAGCAACAACATCACACCAGTGCACAAATACATCTGTCTGTGGTCCCAGGGTAGCCCTTAACATCTTTGGAGACCCCTTCTTTAAGGACAAATGGACCCCGGACATGGATTTCCAGTGCAGGGCCGCTCATCTCAATCACGTGGGTGGCAATGAGTCCCATGGGAGGGCGTCAAACTGCACCCCTTTTACTGCCAGTCTTGCTTCTCATAAGCAATGACTATAAGTACAAAGTTTGTGTTTACATACCCCTCAGGTTTTCAAAACAGATAAATAAAAGGCATTGTCATTTACAATGCCAATAGCTTAAGCTCTCACAAATGCGAGACCTATTGCATTGCAAATGCTTGTTTTGGTTGGGCTCAGTACAAAGACATTCAAGAAGAATTCAGACTGTTCACAGAGACTGAGGTAAACGCCCGAGGGTCAATACCGATTTTCACCCTACAAACAAAAGCAAACGTCCGCTGGTTACAAATAACCAGATGGGAGACTATGAAGATGATAAGTAATATTGATCTCATCCTAAACGCTATCAAGAAGGAACTGAGGGCCATCCACCTCATGGTGATGCTACATAGGTATGTGCTGGACTTGATGACCGCAATGGAGGATGGGCTGTGTGCTAAGATTGGTGCTTCCTGCTGTACTTTTATCCCCCAAAACGATAAGGATGATGGGACATTAACCCATGCCATTCAAGAATTGCATTGTCTGCAAGCCGACATGAAGAAGGAGGGAGGTGCCCCGAAGCAGGACTGGTTGCATGGTATATTTTCGTGGATCCCCTTATGGATATCCAAACTATTCATGTCACTAATGCCAATCAGCCGCGGTCCGTGCAGGTAACAGCGGTGGGGCGGTGGGGCGGAGAAAGGGGGGATTTCGAGGGACGATGCAGAGGGAAAATTAATTATTTATTTAATTTTCCCTTGGCATCGTCCCTCGAAATCCCCCCTTACCCGGCCACACCGCCCCACCGCTGTTACCTGCACGGACCGCAGCTGATGCCGATTCTCATTGTTGTACTTCTGTTATTCCTACAAGCAGGGGTTTCCTACTGTAAAAAAGCTGTCCTCAAATTTGGTAGTATGCATATGGCTAGGGAAAAAATAACATACACTACACACATACACACACACACACATACCTACACACGCACACACACACGCACAGCAAGGCCCCAGTGACAAACTGAAAAGAAAAATTAGAGCAAACAGATTGTTAAAATAATTCTGGATAGTACAGGGAGAAGTGGGGCCCCTGTCCCTATGGGCCCGGTGCCACTGCACGCACTGCACCACAGAGAAAAACTCCCTCCCCCACACAATTCAGCACTTGTCAGGTCCTCTGGCCCTCTTCTCTAGCTCCACACCTCTGACTGTCAGCCTTCGGTGAGCTCCTCAGCCGCCTTGGCTGATGCAGAAAGCAGGCAGCATGGCATCCCAGGGCAGTGTGCCCGAGAGAGCCATGCCCTGTCCTGTCGCAATAGAGATGTGTCTCGAGATGCCCAAGAGCACACCGGTGAAATGATGACTGAGGATTGCCATGAGTTGAGGACGCCTCCAAACTCTTTGCCATTGAGATGTTGAAGGCCCAGGCTGCCCAGCAGCAGTGTGAGCCGCCATGTCTACCAAGGGCTTGTAGAGTGTGGTGAAGAGGACTAGAGCTTGCCGGGTCTGGTGGCTCAGTGGACTAAAGCGTCCACTGTAGGGGCCTGTGTTCCACCTCATGGTCACAGCGTCAAATCCCAGAGGGTCCTCTCAGCCATTAATCCTTCTGAGGTTGGTGAAAGGAGTATCATTGAGTTGTATAACAATAAACATCTGTTATTCAGCGCCAACATACCCTTGAGTGAAGGTGTGCTTTACAAATACACGTTATGTTATGTTAAGAGTGAGCCGAGCGTGAAGGGCAGTCACAGTAAGGACATGCTCCTGAGACATCCACCCAGTAGACTCCAGTAATAACGCAGCACAAGGCTGGCACCTTCACACGGCTGGCACCTTCACACGGCTCAATCAATCAATCAATCAGGGAATTATAAGTGCGCTACTCACCCGTGAGGGTCTCAAGGCGCTGGAGGGGGGGGATGCCACTCCGTTCAGCCGAAGAGCCAGGTCTTGAGAGTTTTCCTGAAGGTGTTCAGGGAGGGGGTGAGTCTCATGTCTGCCGGTAGCTCGTTCCAGGTCTTGGCTGCAATGTGAGAGAACGATCTTCCGCCTGCTCTGGCTCTGTGGATGTGCGGGGTTTCCGCCAGTGCAAGGTTGGACGATCGCAGGTTTCTTTTGGGTACGTGGAAGTTTATTCTGTCGTTGAGGTATTTGGGTCCATTGTTGTGTAGGCATTTGTAGGCGTGAGTGAGAATTTTGAAGGTGACTCTCTTCTCCACGGGGAGCCAGTGGAGTCGCCGCAGGTGTTGGCTGATGTGTTCGTGCCGGGGGATGCCGAGGATGAGTCTGGCCGCGGTGTTCTGTATTGTTTGGAGTTTGCGGAGTAGGGACATGTTGAGGCCGGCGTAGAGTGCATTGCCGTAGTCCAGTCTGCTGGTGATGAGTGCATGGGTGACTGTTTTTCTCGACTCGGGGGTATCCATTTGAAGGTCTTGCGGAGGATGCAGAGGGTGTTGAAACAGCTGGAGGTGACGGCGTTGACCTGTTGGTTCATGGCGAGGGATGAGTCGAGTACGATACCGAGGTTTTTGGCGTGGTCTGTGAGGGTTGGGGGGCTTCCGAGGGTGGTGGGCCACCAGGTGTTGTCCCATGCTGAAGGGGTGGTTCTGTCTTCTCGGCGTTGAGTTTTAGGCAGCTGTTGGTCATCCAGACTGCGACTTCTTGCATTCCTCTCTGGAAGTTGAGTTTGGCGGTAGTGGGGTCTTTAGTGAGGGAGAGGATGAGCTGGGTGTCGTCAGCGTAGGATACGATGTTAAGGCCGTGTTGTCGGACGATGTCTGCGAGGGAGGCCATGTAGATATTGAAGAGGGTCGGGCTCAGAGACGACCCCTGTGGGACTAAGCAGGTGATTTCGGTGGGGGCGGAGAGAAAAGGCAGTAGTCTGATCCTCTGGCTTCTTCCGGTGAGGAACGAGCGGATCCAGTCTAGGGCAGTTCCTTGTATGCCGGCGTCGTGTAGTCTGGCGACCAGTGTGCGGTGAGAGACGGTGTCAAAGGCTGCAGACAGGTCAAGGAGGATGAGGGCTGCGGAGTGGCCTTGGTCCAGGAGAGTGCGGATGTCATCTGTGGTGGCGAGTAGGGCGGTCTCGGTGCTGTGGTTGGTTCGGAATCCGGATTGGGACGGGTCGAGGACGGCGTGCTCTTCGATGAATCGCGTAAGTTCCCTGTTGACTGTTTTCTCTGCCACTTTGGCTGCGAAGGGGAGGAGCGAGATGGGCCGGTAGTTTTTGAGGTCGGTGGGGTCGGCCGTGGGCTTCTTGAGCAGGGGCCTGACTTCTGCGCATTTCCAGTTGTCTGGGAAAGTGCCTGTTTTAAAGGTGGTGTTGATGGTGTGTCGCAGTTCGGGTGCGATTGTGCCTATGGCTCTGTGGTAGATGTGTGGGGGGCAGGGGTCGGTGGGGGCCCCCGAGTGGATGCCTTTCATGGCCACGGCGGTGTCCTTGGTCGTGATTGGTGTCCAGCTGGAGATGGCGGGCTGGCCGGTGTCTTGGGCAGGTGGTGGGATGGCTGAGGCATCTTGCGGGTGGTCGGTGAAGTTGTCGTAGAGAGTTCTGATCTTGAGGTGGAAGTAGGTTCCGAGCTTATCGCAGAGGTCTTGGGACGGGGTGATGTCTGTGGCTTTGCTGTGTGGGTTGGTGAATTCCTGGATGACACTGAAGAGTTCCTTGGAGTTGGTGGAGTTGGCGAGGATTTTGTTGTGGATGAAGTTCCTTTTGGTTGTTCTGATTAGGTTGTGGTAGTCCGTCATGGCATCCTTGTAGGTGGAGTAGTTATCGGTTGTCTTGGAGTTCCTCCAGTTCTTTTCCAGGCGTCTGCAGGTGTGCCTGGCTACTTGGAGGTCGGTGGTGAACCAGGAGGCTTTTCTGGGACGTTGTTTGCCAGGGTTGCGTAGCGGGGCGAGCTCATCTGCGCAGTTGGAGATCCACGTGTGGAGTCCTCTGGCTGCAGTGTTTGCGTCGGATGCCCGGGTGTTGTTGCCTTGGGAGAGGGTGGAGTTCGGTTGCTCGTCGGTGACCTTGCTTCAGTTTCTTCGTGGCGGGCGGGGGTTGGTTTTGGTGCCTTGGGTTTATCAACGGTGAAGTGGACGCAGTGGTGATCGGTCCATGGTGGTTGCGTTGTGTGGCTGAAGTGAGTGCTGTTACCTGCAGCGAAGTTGGGGTCGAGGGTGTGTCCTGCTCTGTGTGTCGGTGTGGTGACGAGTTGGTTGAGTCCGATGTTGGCGAGGTTGTCACGGAGGATGGTGGAATTGGGGTCGCTGGGGTTGTCGAGGTGGAAGTTGAGGTCTCCAATGAGTATGTAGTTAATTGATGCAATGGCTTGGGGTGCGATGAAGTCGGTGATGGTCGTTGCGAAGGGTGTCCAGGGGCCGGGGGGTCTGTAGATGAGTGTTCCACAGAGTGTGGTCTTCGGGCTGGTCTGGATCTGGAAATGCAGGTGTTCAGCGGAGGGGAAGGTTTCGCTGGAGGGGGTGAGGCAGAGGGTGCTTTTGTGGGCGATGGCGAGGCCTCCTCCCGGGTGGTTTGGGCGGTCCTTCCTCTGGATCTTGTATCCGTCCGGGATGGCAGTGTTGATGTCGGGGCGGAGGCGGCGTTGGTCCAGGTCTCTGTGAAGAAGGCGATGTCGGGCGAGAGAGAGTCGAGTAGGTTCCAGATTTCCATGGCGTGTTTGTGTATGGAGCGCACGTTGAGGAGGATGCATCCGAGGGTGTTGTCGGTGCTGGCGTTGTTGGTGTTGAGGGTCGGGGTGGTGGTGAAGGTCCGGCGGCAGCGGAGGCAGGAGAACTGGCCGTGGGTCGTGTTCGGTGAGGCCTGTTGGCAGTCTGTGGGCCTTCCGGGGTTGAGTGCGAGAAGGGCAGCGGAGTCGTAGCAATGGAAGGTCATAGATCCAGGGTTCCTGGAGCTGGCCGCGGTTGGGTCGCGGATGGGCGCAGATGTGCTTGCCTTAGGCGTGCCTGCGCCTGCTGCGCATGTCTGCTGCGCAACCGCGCAGCAGCTGCCATTAAGTAGGGGAGGGGGGAGGGACAAGCAGCTGGGAGGCGGGAGGCGGGAGCTGTTGTGGGCAGGGGGGCGGGCCGCAGGGGCAGCAGCGGCGGGAGATGGAAGCGGGGGAAAACAGCACAAAATGGGCACACAGGTGTATGGAATGAAAATAAAAAATACTACTTTTACAATACCAGGAATACCAGGAATGAAAAATAACATGACACGACAATGCCAAGAATGAGAATTACACGACACAACAATACCAGAAATTACGGGCCCCAAGGGGCGGAGTCAGGAGGGGCAGCAGGCAAAGGCACACGGAGGAGCACTGGCAGGCAGGGGTCTCGAACACCTCCCAGGAGGAGGCTCGAGGCTCAAGGGCGGTGCAGTAGGCGCGGAGCTGCTGGGGAGAGAGTATGCCTTCGACCAAGGGTCAGAAGTCTTACTCGCGCTCCCCGCAGCGGCCGGCACCTTCACAAGGCTGGCACCTTCACATGGCTGGCCTGTCCTGGGGCGTTCCTGTACACCTGGCCCAGCCACAACCTTCACCTCTGTTTATCTCTACAAGGCCTAGAGCTGCTCCTGGAATGACACTCCTGTGGTTAGCAATGGGTGCTGCATTACAGCAAAGGCTGCCAAACCACCCTGACTGGTGCACACCTGAGGAACAAGGCCAACATACATATCCGGCTCCGGGTGCCCTCTCAGGCCCCCTGCCAGGGAAGGGGATTTAGACTATCGAGTGGCACACATCTGGCACAGAGTACCCCAGTGAACCCCTTTCTGCCAGAGCAGCATCAGAACTGCCGTTCAAGCCCCTGTACTCTCTTATCCGGATGGTGCATAGAACATAAAGCAGTGATGATGAGACCCTGGCCCTTCCAGGAGGAGAGAAGAAATATTCTAAACACAATGTGGAGGAAAGCTCTGTCTCGTGTCCCTCTTGAGTCTGAAGGTTTTGTTGTGAATCAGAGATATTTTCGACAAGGGATCCCTACACATCAGGACAGGAGCGAGGCTCCCCAAGACAAGGGAGAGCCCAATGGACGCCACTACACACACAGAGCTCCAGATGTACAAATATCTGGTTGCATAGTGTGGCAAATATTTTTGTGACCAGTAAAGATTTTTGAGAACTGACTTATGTACTAATAGGTCATTTTTTATCAATCAGAATCATATAGGGTCGGAATCTGACTTACCTCATGAATATTAATGAGGTACACTTCGAGCATTCTGGCACTGCCAGTGTGTACGCCATTTTTATAGCCTATGCGCCGTATCAGAATAAAATAAAACCTCAGAGTTGCCCCTTCAGGCTGACCCATCTGGCAGTGCCAGACTGCCCGGACATCGAGTCCAACACTTATGAAGTAGGTCACAAATTTCAAACACTACGATTAGAGGCTGTGGGGAAAGGAGGGGTATTATATGGAGGTGTTGTGCGACCTCACTGTGTAATACAGTTACCAACCCCTTTAGGTCCAGTAGGTTTCGTCTGTAAAACCCTCAGCTCCACCTTGGTATCTGTGGCACTGAGCAGCGAGGCGTACACAGAGGAACAAGTGTGAAGCATTTAAACTGAACCAAAACAATTGAAGAAGAAATTGACACTCCACTCAAGAAACACAACACCAATTTCCAAAAATAGACTATTCTTATAAGAATTAAGACACTAGAACTAAAAAGATCCACTGGAGGGTTCCGGAGATAAAGATTTTGCAAGTAATAATAAATTAAAGCAATTTCACCTAAACACGAACAAGCATTGGCAAATTCAACAAATTTGACACTAACAAAGTTTTACAAAGAAAACTTAGGTACATGTCAATGCGGTTATTCAGAAGTACTTAGGGTAACCAAATCTGGCAGGGAGCTAGTCAAGGGGAGCAGCAAGGCAAGGCCCTTCAGAACAGTTACCTTCACAGAAAAGCAGTCCTTTGCAGTTCCAAGCACTTTATCCGTGTGGCCTGATGCAAGGGATGAAAGATCCTGAGGATGCTGTGGATGTGATGAGGTTGATGGGGGTCTTCCTGTAGGAATTCCTTGGTACAAGAAGATGGTGCGGGGGTCCTGGTCGCAGGGTCAATGTCCCACAAAGCCCTCTATAGTCTGACCATAGTCCAGTCACCACTGGACTACCAGTCGCCCTTTGTCGCAGTAACAGGCCAATCCTTCCTGGGTCGATAGCTCGCCTTCTGAGGGTGCCAGCAACTCTTGGTCAGCATTTCCAGATTCAGCGAACTCAGGTGCAACTCTGTGCATTGGGCCTGGTCCTTGGAGATGCATGGCAGTGGTGGTAGCAGCTTGAAGTCGTTGGGCTACCAACTTGCCCAGCAGGCTTCTTCAGTTGTTTTGTCCCTGTGCTGCAAGCAGGAGTCTAGTCAGCCGGCCCTTGGAGTCTCTTGGCTTGACTGGGCTCTGGAGACAGCTTCTCCTTGAGCAAGACACGGCAGGCACCGTCCCTCTCTTCGCTAGCCACCAGATGCAGCAGGTGCAGTCTTCGATGGTGCAGCCTCTCTTTGCTGGTCCCTCAGTGCAGCAGGTGCAGTCTTCCTCAGTGCAGCCTCTCTTTGCTGGTCCCTCGGTGCAGCAGGTGCAGTCCTCCTCGGTGCAGCCTCTCTTTGCTGGTCCCTCGGTGCAGCAGGTGCAGTCCTTGTCGGTGCAGCAGGTGCAGTCCTCCTCGGTGCAGCCTCCCTTTGCTGGTCCATCGGTGCAGCAGGTGCAGTCCTCATCAGTGCAGCCTCTCTTTGCTGGTCCCTCGGTGCAGCAGGTGCAGTCTTCCTCGGTGCAGCCTCTCTTCGCTAGCCACCAGATGCAGCAGGTGCAGTCCTCGTCGGTGCAGCCTCTCTTTGCTGGTCCCTTGGTGCAGCAGGTGCAGTCCTCATCGGTGCAGCCTCTCTTTGCTGGTCCCTCGGTGCAGCAGGTGCAGTCTTCTATGGTGCAGCCTCTCTTTGCTGGCCCCTCGGTGCAGCAGGTTCAGTCTTCCTCGGTGAAGCCTCTCTTTGCTGGTCCCTCGGTGCAGCAGGTGCAGTATTCCTCGGTGCAGCCTCTCTTTGCTGGGTCCTTGGTGCAGCAGGTGCAGTCCTCGTCAGTGCAGCCTCTCTTTGCTGGTCCCTCGGTACAGCAGGTGCAGTCCTCGTCGGTGCAGCCTCTCTCTGCTGGCCCCTTGGTGCAGCAGGTGCAGGCTTCCTCGGTGCAGCCTCTCTTTGCTGGTCCCTCGGTGCAGCAGGTGCAGTCTTCCTTGGTGCAGCCTCACTTTGCTGGTCCCTCGGTGCAGCAGGTGCAGTCCTCGTCGATGCAGCCTCTCTTTGCTGGTCCCTCGGTGCAGTAGGTGCAGTCTTCCTCGGTGCAGCCTCTCTTTGCTGGTCCCTCGGTGCAGCAGGTACAGTCTTCGTCGGGGCAGCCTCTCCTTGCTGGTCCCCCGGTGCAGCAGGTGCAGTCCTCGTTGGTGCAGCCTCTCTTTGCTGGTCCCTCGGTGCAGCAGGGCAGACCTCCTTCTGTCCTTCTTCCACTCGTTGGAGATCTGAGCTCTGGGTGCCAGTGGGGCCCCATTCATCTTCAGAAAATGCCCCCAGGGAATGATGTGGTTGGCAGCCAATGGGCTACCAGGTTCCCTCCCTCCTGATGACCACTTTCTGGGAAGTGTGGCATTTGGCTATCGCAGTATGCACCATTCTGCCCATTCTCGACATGACAGAACCCCTGTCTCGGCTCTCAGAGCTCCCTAACCTAGCCCAGAGGTGTGGCTCCCAAGGGGCTAGATGCCCCTGGAAAAACCGGTTTGACAACTGGCTTCACCTTTCCTTCGTGTGCCTGCCTGTCTACCGAAACAATAGAGCAGCCCCTTCCCCAAGTGTTACCCATTTGCCCTACAAAGGCGGTTTCTACTTTGAAGCTCGACTTTTGGCTAGCACCGGTGTGGATTCCTGCAAGAGAGAGGTATTACCTGTCTCCCATGCAGGGCTCTATAGTGTCATTTCCTAGGAGTCGTCATCAGGTCTCCCCAGGAGGGCAGAAAGCTGTATGCAAGACAAGCCCCTGTACACCAGTAAATGGGCACTGGAAAACTTGGACAACTAAAGTGGCAACTTTTAAAATTGCACTTTGCCACCAGTGACATTAAATTAAATTTAACCATTACATCGGATTTAATGAACTGATTCTTTTGATACCAAACAGTACCAACCTTTTTATTCCCATTCAGAAGTTAGCAGGGCTGGGGTGCCAGGCTGCAACTCTGTACTTGCCAATGTGGCTACTAGCCTTCCCACAGTAGAAAACAAGAATTTAGGGGGTTTAATGCTGGAACATGTGGAAGTACAGGTTCCACTTTTTAACATACAGCACCCTGCCTGAGGACTCAGTGGGCCTGCCATAGGGGTGACTTACATATATTAACAAGCATTTGCAATGCAATAGGTCTCGCCTTACTGAAAGTTTCAGCTATTCACGTTGCAAATGATAATGTTTTTTAGATTTTATTTTGTTAAAAAATATCCCAGCAGTAGCATAAGTAATAAAAGTAAATCCACGCAGCAAGAAAAGGGTGCAGTACCACAAGCTGTTACTAGGTGTCTTTGTGGAGTTGTAAAGGGACCTCTGTTAGCCATCTAAGGTACTGCACCCTTACTTATGCTACTGCTGGGATCTTTTTTAACAACAAAAAACAATCGGTCTCGCATTAGTTTGAGTTAGAGCTATTGGCATTGTAAATGGCAATGTCTTTTACCTATGTGGTATGGAGTTTATGTATTTGGTGTGTAGTGGAAGTATGTGGGTTGTATTGGATTAGTTAGCTGTGTAATTATGTGGTGCGGAATTGTGTGGTGTGGATAGGATTTGTGTAGTGGAATTATGTGGCATGGTGTACTGTGGAATTATGTGGATAGTAATTATGTGGTATTTAGTGTACTGGAATCATGTGGAGTGGGATTCTGTGTTGTGCAGTGGTATGTAGGGCAGTTTAATTATGTGGTGCGCTGTTGAATTTTGTGGCATGATGTGGAATTGTGTGGTGCGGATTGGATTTGTGTGGTGTGGACTGTATATGTGTGGTGTGTTATGTAATTGTGTTGTTGAGTTGTAGTGGAATGGTGTTTTGGAGTGGAATAATGTGGTTTGCTGTTGAATTATGTGGTGTGCATTGGAAATGTGTGGAGTTGAAGTGTGTGATGTGGAACTGTGTGGATAGCGTTGCGTTTTTGTGAAGAAAAAGAACAAATATTTAATAGCTAAGCTCCACATCTGTGTGTTTGGGTGTTAAAAAAATAAAGAGTTAGAGGTATTGGTGTTGTAAATGTAAATATCTTACTTATGTGTTATGGACTGGAGTGGATGTATGTGGTGTGTCGTGGAATTATGTGAGTTGGATTGCAATTGTTAGTTGTGTCATTGTTGTGTGGTTTGGATTTGTGTAGTGGAATTATGTGGCTTGGTGTGCAGTTGTATCATGGGCCCGATTCACAGAACTAACTTAAGACAAAATCCTAAACTTACTAGCATTTTGATATTCACAGAAGGCACTTACTCATTTTGGTATTCACAGAAGGCACTTACTCATTTTGTTATTCACAGAAGGCACTTACTAGTAACTTACTCATTTGGTATTCACAGAAGGCACTTACTCATCAATGAGTAAGTGCCTTCTGTGAATACCAAAATGAGTAAGTGCCTTCTGTGAATACCAAAATGGTAGTAAGTTTAGGATTTTGCCTTAAGTTAGTTCTGTGAATCGGGCCCAATGTGAATAGTAATTTGGTGTTTTTAACTGTATTGGAATGGCTTTTTGTGTTGTAGACTGTTATGTAGTGGAGTTTAATTATGTGGTATGATGTTGAATTCTGTGCTCTAAATTTAATATATGTGGTGTGTAGTGGAATTGTGCTGTGGAGTGGAATAATGTGGTTTGGTGTTGAATTATGTAGTGTGGAATGGATTTATGAGGAGTTGAATAGTGTGGCATGGAATAGTGAGGTGTTGAGGGAAAATATGTTGAATGGAATTATGTAACAATAGAACAATGTCTCAACTGGAAATCATTTGGAAAAGGACAATTGTAAAAAGAGTAGAATCACATAAAGATGGGAGACAGGGGAGACCACACCAAAGTTTCATGAAATATAAATTCTTATTTGTAAGTAGTTGTACCAGCACTACAGTACAAGTTAAGCATAGGTAACCAAAAACACACAAGTGTGCACTGAACGTGCTAGTGACGGTGAATGGCGCAGTGACACAGCGTGAGTGGAGCAAAACAAGATTCAGGAATAAGTGCATGGTCAAGGGTACAGTGAAAGATATATACAAAATATACAAGTTTGATTTTGAATGGTTTTCTAGACCACGATAACACCAAGGTATACGCTGATTTGTCGACGGCGTTTCAACCTGTTCAATTTCAGGTCATCATCAGGACAATGGTTACAGTTTTTCATATAGTGCTGTCACGGTAGTAAGAAATAGTCCAAATGAAGAGTAAAGGCGCACGATCGGTGCAGCGATGGAGAAGGTCCTATGAGGATCACTGAGCAATGGGAGAAATTCAAGGTTCACAGTGCGATAACGATGAACCACGGGTCCTCGGGAGTCGGACCAGAGTGCCGCAAGATCAGTGGTTCTGGATGGGGTCTGTTATTAGGAAATTGGTGTGCCAGAAATTACAGTGGCAATATGCTTCGGTCCGCGGTAATCAGACCGGTATGGAGCAAGGCCAGCGGTCCTTGGTAAGGGTTGTTCCGTGGGCAGGCGAATGAAGCGCTCTGTGCTGCAGCCAGACGTGCTTCACTCGCCTGTCCCCTGACACGAAACAACCCTTACCAAGGACCGCAGGCCTTGCTCCATGCCGGTCTGATTTCCGCGGACCGAAGCATATTGCCACTGCACCCCTGTCCGTTTTACATCTGACCAGATGGCTTCCATCTGTTACTCCAGCGCCTAGATTCACAGCCTGAACTCAAACAGTAAGAAAGATAACTGCATGTGCCTAGATTTTAGTCGGTGGGCTGTTACATCCCGACTTCTCTGCCAAGAATGTCACTCCCACATGTCAAAATTGCTTTGGTCGGATATTAAGAAATGTCGGCCAGTAAACACCACTGATAACATCCTTAACCTCAACAGATCACTAGGCAGTGCACTTTTTAACGCTACATCATTAGTAAAAAACAGTGGGGCATATTAGCAAGGAATAGCGATATTTATCGCTAAACGCGCTTAGCGCGAATCCTGTTAACGCCGCCTATCGCTGGAAAATATCGCTGAGATAACACCCTATTAGTAAGGTTTATCTCCATAGCGATATTATTTCCAGCGATAGCGGCAAAATGCATGAATATCGCTGGAAAACCAGCGATATTCTTGCATTAACGCTAAGGTGGATTCAGCATTAGAATCCACCTCCTATACCTTAAAAAGGTAAGTCATAGTCAGTAGCAGGTGTTAAAATCTAGCGATAAACGCGCTTAGCGCGATTTATTTTATCGCTTCGCCTGCCTTGATAATAGGGGTTAGTGGTGTTAGCGACTGTTTACAGTCGCTTTTAGTGGGAACGCCTACCTTGCATGTCATTAGCGATAAATATCGCTGACATGCAAGGCGATGTAATTCCCGGCCTCTAACGCCTGAAAGCTGTCGCTAACGCCTGTTAGCGACAGCTTGCTAATAGGGCGTTAAAAATATCGCCGATTTAGCGGCAAAAAGTGCCGCTAAATTGGCGATAAAGCCCTTGATAATATGCCCCAGTATGAGTGTGCTGAATTCTTATAGAATCAGCAACTAGATTTTGCTTCAATTACAGAAACCTGGATGGATGACATTTCGGGGACTCATCGAATCGAGGCAGTCCCCCCAGGTTTTGCATGCTATACATTAGACATACCCCAAAAGAGGGGAGAAGGCCTAACAGTCATTTATAGAGAGTCTTTTCTAGCCTCTAGAGGTCTGTGAAGCCTTTTCTTTTAAGTTAGAACAGGAAAGGTAGCAGATTTAACAATTAAGCAGACAGTTAAATAATAACGTGAAAGAGAATACTCCAGGAAATAGGGGGTCTAAAGCAATACAAATGCATCACTGATCGTTCAAAGAGTACTGAAGACCTGAAGCAGTAGTTAGTTCGGATGGTTTCAGGTCTATCTTTGCAGGCAGCTATTCAGGAGCAAACGTTTGACTTCTCTTTTGAATGTGGCAATCGAAGTCTTAGATCTGATTTCGGGAGGAAGAGCATTCCTAGGGGCATATTATCAAGGGCCTTATCTCCGCTTTTTTGGCTTTTAAACCAAAAAAGCAGAGATAATCTTTTCGCCCTATTTGCTAGCCGGTGCTAACATGCATTAGCGCATGTTATCAGCCGCTTTACCGACGCCTCGCTTTGCATCTCTAATGAGATGCAAAGTGGGCGTCACTGGGCGTACCCCTGACGGACTACCTTGTAAATTATCGCTAAATGCACATCGCGATATTTACAAGGTGGTCCACAGATTTAGCAGACGTTAGTTTTTGGCGAAAACCGCGGTTTTCGCCGAAAACTAACGTCTGCTAAAATCCTGACTATTGTATGTTGACAATGGGAGGTGGATTGATGTGTTACGACCACAGGGTCGTATCATCAAGCATATCGCCGTTTGCAGGGAACATCGCTGGAAAACCAGCGATGTTCCCTGCAAAACCGGCGATTTCCCCGCTATCGCTGGATTATATATTGCCCTTGAGTTATGCGCTGATGATAACGCGCTAACTCGGCGATTTAATTCAGCGATCGCCGGCGTTAGGGAAATCAGCGCTAGGCGCGCTGGGCACTAATTATCGCCCCTCGTTGTTGATATGCCCCCAAATTCTTGGCACCAAGCCATAGGTTCTCTTCTTGTTGAATTTGTTGTGGTTTAGCAGTAGATTCTTAGAACTTCTTAGGGGTTGATTCAAGCTGGATAGTTCAACTTTGTTTGCTGGGTAAACCGGAGTGTTATAGTGAAGCGCTTTATGTGTCAAGCAGGCAATCTTGAAACGAATCCTTGCTTCTAAGGGGAGCCACTTGAGTTGAATTAAGTCTGGTGTGATATGTTCACATTTTCTTGAACTAGTAATGAAACTGGCATCAGAATTCAGAGTGGCACTTAAAGGGGCCAGTTTAGCTTTGAGAAGTCTAGCTAGGGTCACAATTCCGTAGTGTAAGCGAGAGATAGCTAGGGATTGGACTGCCAGCTTCATGTCGACGGGAGGAAGGAAGGGTTTGATTTTCCTGAAAGTTTTGAGTTGGTGATTAGCTCCTCTGGTTGTTGCGCTGATGTGGTCTTGCATATTTAGGTGTTTGTCCAGAATGATGGCTTATGATCTAGTTGAGTCCACAACATGAGGAGTGCAATTGAGGGCCGTTAGTTGCCTGAGCCAGTCATGAATGGGGGTAGAGTGATTGCGAGGGGAGATCAGGAGGTATTCGGTTTTCAGAGTATTTAGCATAAGATGATTGTGGGTTAACCAATGTTGCGTTTTCGCGAGGGCAGGGTTCAGAGTTTTGATGTCATCCGGAGTAGAGATTTTCAAATAAAATTGAGTATTGTCTGCGTACATGTGGTAATGTATGTTTGAATGGTTCACAATTTTGTTTAGAGGTTCCATGAACCGGAAAGAGCGTGGGTGAGAGTTCTGGACCTTGAGGCACTCCAATTGAGACTTGGCTACTGTTAGAAAGAGAATGGTGGATTTTGATTCTTTGCAGCAGAGATACATGGACGATTTTCGACCAGAGTGGTAGCATGGAGGATAAAAGTTATTTGAAGAGATTGGTGGGTAGAGGATCATTGAAATGATTTGAGGTTTTAATGAAGTAATAGTATTGTATAGCTCAACGTTGTCTGGGAGTCTAAAGGTATTTCACAGTGCCTGGTTTTTTGGAGAGTAATACGAGTCAGAGAGAGGGGAAATTGACAGGGGTGATGGAGAGGTAGAGGACTGGGACCCACAATGTGTATTTGCTGTGATGCGTAGTAATTCTAATTCGATCTTTCTTGTCTTTTACAGGAAGTGTGCAGAGAACTCCTCGCTATTTGGGGTTAAGTCATTGAGTGAAGATTGTTAGTCATTTGAGTGGTTGACTTGCTGTTTGATGATTTCTAACAGTTTTATGGCGTGTTTTTGGCGTGGTCGAGCTATGATCCAAAGTGAGCGGTCTTTTACTACTGATATGTTTGTTGAACGTACTTCTTGTTATCCGCAGTTGCTTTTGGTTTGTAACGGAGGGAGATTTTCTCCGGGATCTCTTTACCATCCTTAGCTTGCATCTTTCCTCATTAAGGGAGCAATTGAACCAGGGTTTGGATATTTTGCTGGGAATTCTTTTGAGTTGCTTTGGCGCAATTGAGCCGAAAATATTAGTCATGGAATGAATGTAGTGATCGGTGAGGTCCTCGAGATTTGTCAGGTTAGGGGGCTAGTTAGCTCATTCAAATTGATGTTCCTCAAGTCTCTTGACCATTGTTTGGCCTTACGAGGTTGACCTTGCCTGAGTGCCGCCCTTTCCAAGATGCAGAATGAAATTAGGTAATGATCCGACCAGTCACAGGGTGAGATGGCATCCAATTGAATAACGTTGTTTTCTTCGCAATGATTAAGTCTAGGGTGGATCTTTTGATGTGGGTTGGTTCATTGCAGGATTGGGTGAAGTTTAGATCAGAGAGGAATGCCTTGAAAGTGCACAGTAAGGGATCATTTGTGTCGTTCCAGTGTAGGTTGAAGTCACCCAGGAAGATACAAATCGGGTTTTCATCAGAATAGGAGGATATGGTCTCCATTATTTGTTCTACAAAGAGAAGATTATCGGCAGGGGGTGATAGATTCTGTGTAGTATATAAACTAAGTTGTTGTTGTTCCAAAGTGCGATGCCGATGTGCTAAAAAGAGGACATCAGATCAGTTTTTGTGTGTCTTAAGGTGAGAAGTGATCGAAAGATGCAGGCTTTCCGCCTTCCGACTTTCAAAGGCCTATCTAATCTAATGATGTCATACTCGGGGGGGAACTAAAATGTCTAAAATTGGTGAAGAGGAGTCATAAAGCCAGGTTTCCGTTAAGATTAGGAGGTCCATGTCTTGAGAGAGAATGAGGTCGGCGATATCAGCAGCATGTCTTACCGCTAACCTACAATTAAGAAGCATTGATTTGATGTGGGATTTAGTTACTAGTGCTTCAAGGTGAGAGGTAGTGACAGGAAGTAAATTGATCATGTTCGAGGTTCTGTGATTGACACTAGCCTCTCTGAATGGGATCAGTGGTAATAGTTTGGATATTGAATGTCTCAAGTGAAGAGTTGCTCTGCGAGGCATTGTAGGATAATAGAAGGGAGTGAATATCATCCTCTGACAAATGTTCTATGTTCCTATGTGGCCTGGAGAGGTGATTAGGAAGAGGCCTTGTTTTCCAGTGTAGATTTACTGTGCTTTCTACTGACAAGTTTTCACACAGGTGATGATTGGCTGTGGTGAGATGGGAAGGTTTATTAGTCATGGAGGATATGAAGAGGTTCCAGCACTTCTCCATCTTTATGGAGTGATAAGTTCTGAAGCTCCTCTTTTATTAGTTGAAGCTCATTCTTGAGGTCTGACAACTTATTCTCAATAGGGGTGGGTATAAGGTGTGGGTGGCTGTGCTGGGGCAGATAGAGATTGATACCTCTCCAAGGAGGGAGACGTGACCAACTGAGTGGGTTTCTTGTAGTAGGGCAGGCCAATCGATGGGGAGGTGCTGGTAGGTTGGGGGCTAGTGTTCGATGTCCTGGGGGTGACAGGTTGAGTATGGGAGGGACGAGGAGTCAGGTTGCCATCATCTCTGGGTGGCTTTTGCAGTGGGTCCTTAGAAACCAGAGTGTTGGTGTGCATAATGGGTGGGTGGGGTGTTTCTTGGGGCGAGGGTGAAGTAGGGGAAGAGACACGAGCTGACCTCATGATCTCTGCATTGGTACCGCTGACCATTTTTGTGGTGTGAGTATTAAGTGTGAGTGACAAATATGGAGCGGTGAAGGCAAATCTCCAACGTATGGACTAGGGTAGTCTATCATTGTGGACCAAGGTCTAGTTCCTACCAAAATGAATTCATTGTTAGTGCAAGGGGAGTGGTCATGTTGGGTCCTAGTAGGTGTGGTAGAGATGGGGGAGGTGGTAGAGACGGTGCATAAGGATGGGGAGTTCGAACTGGAAGAGGGACTCTTATTTGTCTGAGTTGCCTGTACATTGTTAGCTACCGTGTTTTTAATCTTCATGAATATTTTGTCAAATTGTTCCAGATTTGTGTGCGAAGCTTGAATAAGGATATTTCCGTTGTTGTATATGGACACTGCGAGCTCAGCATTTAAGTCTGGTGAGGGTATTATGGTTATTCTGAAAGCGTGCAGTGTAATCTTTATTGTTTGGAATGGAACATCGCAGTTAGGACCCTCTCCATTGGGCTCTTCTGTTAGTGAAGATGATAAGGTCGTTAACCACAATGCCTTTTGAGTTGCAAAAGTAGGCATCAGAAACAAGAGGTTCGGCGTGTTGTTTGAGTAGATTATGTTTGAAGTTCTTAGCAGCGTTTTTGGATAGGTTAGGAGGGTACCCGATCTTAAATGAATAATGACCTACCCGAGATAGCAGGCAATCATTGTGGTGAGTGTTCTTAGTAGCAATGTAGGGGTGGCGCAAGTAAAGTGATATGTGTAGATTTCTGCGTACAGGAAGATTATGCTTCGGTTAGAAGTAGCTGACATCCTGTTAAAAATAGAGAGTACTATATAGTTGAAGAGTAGAAATAATGGCGATGGAACCAGCAGCCTTGCTAATCAACAGAGAGTATGGGAGGAGTAAGTGAATCAGTCTAGTCTATGATAGGCAATAAGATTCTGGAATATACCTCCGCTACTTGATGTTGGGGTAAGTGCCCCTTGAAGGTGTTCTTGCTCCCGATTACTGACTTTACTTTTCTCTCTAGAAGATGGCTGCCCCCTCCTGGGGAAGATTACTGGCAATACTGATACTGATATCTCACTAAGATGGCCGCCCCCTCCTCCCTGGATCACCTCGGCTGACTGCATAACCCCTTCCTCTATTAAGGTTTCCTCCCTCTACCTAAAATGGCCACCCCCTGCTCTCCACTTGATTAACTGGGTAAACTATAGGACCCCACCACCATTATGCTATTACCCTGCCCACTATTTTAGGATTCCTCCCTCCCTTTCTATATAATGACCGCCCTTGCTCCTTTCTGATTTAACTGGTGATTGTCTGTCCCCACTTACATTTCTCATGTACCCCTTCTACTATTAAGGTCACCGCCCCTCCTCTCTCTACCACTACCACTACCCAAGTACCCCTACTACTATTAAGGCCACTGTATACTGACCACGACATTAGGATCCAACACATGACCACGACATTAGGACCCAACACATGACTCATCCTGCATTTACCGGTTCTCTCTCCATAGGAGGCCCCGTGTAGCAAGGGTTGTAAACGGACGCCTACGCTATAATAACTGGCCGTCGGCTTGACCACATCTCCCCAATATTCCTGTTCTCCCCTCTTTCATTGTCTCAGAAGTCTCCCCAAACAGGTCACCTGAGGCGACAACTGCTTAACCCTCATGCACACTCCAAAGGTGCATCATCAGGCCATATTAGGCTCCCACTCCCCCGCTAAGCTCCCACTAAGCTCCATCTTGATGTCAACTTGATTTCACGACTATGTGTTTCCTCACATCTTGACCTAGCTATTCTAACCGCGCCTAAACTAAGGTGCACCTTCAAGTCTTTCCCTCAGTGAGGATCACTTGGTAGACTCCTGCTCACTCCTACCTCACTGCCTATCCACGTTTACTTAACTCTCTCCTCCACTTCCACTCTTACACAGTTCAGGATGGACTCCAGACTTGAAAAGTCTGGCTCTAACAGCTACATAATTAACTATCCGGTCAACCTCTCCAATAATGCTACTAAACATCTTAAACATAGACTCCTCAAAGCCAACCCAGAAACCCTTATCTCTGACCCCTACCTCTGCCCAAAAAAAGGCACTATTACGAGCGACCTGATCTTCTACACTAAAGGAAGAGCTTAGTGGAGATCTACGTTCCACTCCCTACTCAGAATCACTTCATCCAAAAAATTCCCTCACAGTCTGCGACTTTTGGTCACAAAATCTCCCACTTTTAGAGCAAATACCACTATATCCATATACAACAATGGGACTATACTCATTCAGGCCACTGATCGCAGCCTGGACATCTTTGATGACAGGTTTGCACTCTTTAAAAGATCTCTGGTCCCCAACGACTCCTCTACTCAAACTAAGTACGACCTTACCCTTACCCCATCTCAGGAGATCCTGGATCCCCCTTTTACGGACCACAGCCTGAGGACTGCCTCCCCTACCCCGACCATCTCACAGGGGACCATAGCTCCTCCAACCCCAGGCGTCCCCAACTCACCCACATTGCCACGACCTGACCAGACTTGGGCCAATAATCACGGTGCATCTGTTAGCCCTCGTTCCGACCACCTCTCCAACACTTCCCCCACCCCCGCTCGCACTAGCCCTTGCCCTCATAACTCCCTCACTAGACAGCGGGCTTGCCCACTTTCCAACAGGAACTCATTTAACCTCCCTTCCCCTAACTTCCCTTACATCGCCCTCTCGCTTTGCGCACTCTTACATCGGATAGGGAACTCTACATCAGGGGACCTCGCACACCCCCCGTTCCCCTGCCCTGATCCCCCCTCCGCCCTTCCCAGTGTCCCACCCTCCTACTCCCCCTCATGTGCCCCAAAACTCACACTCTGATCCTGCGTCCAAGCTCAAGAAAATAAACCATGAATTGCGTTCTCTCAAATCTGTCATCCTCAAACTCATTAAGGCCACTGAAGAGCTAGCCCTTGATCGCTCCTCCAACATGGCCACAATTGAGATGCCCCTTCTCACTGCCTCCTTGACAACACATGAGATCCCACATTTGACCCTCCCGCAATCCCCTGCCCCTAACTCGAACACCACTCCCAACCCTACTGCCCCTTCTAGACCTACCATATCCATAAATCCTTATTCAGAACCTGATATTCTCTCCCTCCTCCTTAAATACACCTCGCCATACTCAGAAGCTGATATTCTCTCCCTCCTCCTTGAGTACTCCTCTCCTCCCTCGGCCAGCGCAGTCCATGCTAAATCCTCACAAACAGCCCCACTTAATTCTCCTTACTCGTCACCCCCTAAACATGGGAATGCGGAACCCATCCTAACCATCACATCACTTAATGCACTTAACTCGTCACTCCCTAAACATGGGACTACTGTACCCATCCAAACCATCATGCCCAACCCCCATAGAGCGCCCAGTCTCAACACCAATTCCTCAAACATCAATAACCTCTTGCAGATCCCCACCACACAACCCGCGCACACAGACACCTTGCACAAACTACACCTGAAAAGCATGTTACTTAACTGCAAATCAGCGGTGAAACATGCCACAGACCTTGCTGATCTCATCCTTGCCCAAGATCTGGACCTCCTTATCCTCACAGAAACTTGGCTCAATGACTCCTCTGGCCCTATCCTTGACCTTCTAGTCCCTCCTAGTCACAACATTATCAGACTCGACAGAGTTAAGAAATTGGGCTGGGGCATAGCCTGTATCTTCCGCAACTCTCTCACAGCAAATCAGTCCCCCTCAGCTACTCTCTCCACCTGTGAATAACTATGCATAGATATCACTAGCACACGCAGACCACTATGCAGCCTTCACATCTTCTACCACCCCCCAGGTGATAACCTCCATCTAATCGAACAAGTTATGGAAACCATCTCCTCCAACCTTGGCCGTCACTCCCCCCAGATCTTCCTTGGTGACTTCAATCTCCACTGGAATGACCCTCACGATCAGTCGGTTACATCCCTCAAAAACTTCCTAACCGACCTATCGCTGACCCAATTCTGCGACAGCCCCACTCACAACTTAGGCTCGACACTGGATCTCATCATCGCCAACCCCAGCTACATTCATCTCAAACTCATTCTCCCCTGTCACTGGTCTGACCATCATTTTATCAACTTTCTGATACTTGAAAGCTGGATCCACAAAACCGCTCAACCAGTGAAACTAAAACATTGGAAAAGACCGCTCCATAACACTAGCGTCAGTGAGCTCATACAGCGATGCAATCTCTCCCTTCCGCCCCCTTCTAACATGACTGACGTTCACGACCTCACTGAACACTATATCACCATGCTATCTGCCTTGAATGATACGGCCCCACTTCAACTAAAAAGAATTCCCATAAAAGACTCCAAACCGTGGTTCAATGACAGTCTAAATGCTGACAGACGCAGTCTTAGACTAGCTGAACGTAAGTGGAGATCCTCTCCCTCCACGGATCTTCTAAAAACTCTACGACTCAAAAGAAGTACATACAACAAACGGATTAGAATGGCGAAAGCCAACTTCTTCAAATGCCAACTTGACAAAGCCAAAAATCGCCCGAAATGACTTTTTGAGCTCATTAAATCTCAATCCAACAACACCTCTACCCTATCTCAGCACCTGTCTCCCCTGCAACCAAACTGCATTGCGGTTGCTAAATTCTTCCTCGAAAAAACTGAAAAAATCGAATCACACCTAAGGTCTGCTGCACTCACTCTCTCGCCCTCTCCTGACCCCTCGGTCTCCACACCCCTGCCCTCAACTCTTGATCTCTCACTCAAAAACAAGGCTTCATGGAGTCAATTCACTCCACTCAATGACATTACCATCCTCAATACTCTCTCGTCCCTTAAACCCTCAAATCACTTCAGTGACCCCCTTCCCCCCAACTTCTTTAAAGAAATGATTGGCTCACTAGCTCCACTCTGGTCTAAGATCATCAACGCCTCACTTCTGCAAGGTGAGATCCCGGACTGCTTGAAGGGAGGGCCTAGTTCTCCCTATTCTCAAAAAACCCTCGGCTGACCCTGTTGACCTGAACAACTACCGTCCAATCATAAACATACCCACCCTGGCAAAACGTCTGGAGAAATGTGTTCATGAACAACTACGCAAACACATTAAGCAATTCAAGCTTCTCGACCTATTCCAATCGGGCTGCCGCACTGGCCACAGCACATAAACGGCAATCACTCACATTGTGATGATGCTCTCACTTTACTCAACCAAAATGAAGCCTGCCTCTTAATCCTGCTCGATCTCTCATCGGCTTTTGACACTGTCAAACATGACAATCTACTCTCCCTCCTGGAACGCAGGATGGGGCTCTCAGGCACGGTCCTTAAATGGTTTTCCTCTTTCCTCAGCAACAGAACACAAAGAGTCAAATCCAACCAGTCTCTCTCCAACCCGAGCCCATGCACACTTGGTGTTCCCCAAGGATCCTCATTCTCCCCCACACTCTTCAACCTTTTCCTTGAACCACTGACTTTAATTCTAAAAGCCTCCAACATCCAATATCACATGTACGCGGACGACACCCAACTCTACATGAAAATCTCCTCCCCCGAAGACATCAACTCCCTCAATGGAACCCTTCTCAAAACCCTCAACTGGCTCACCTCCAACCATCTCAAATTAAACGCCCTCTAGACGGAATTCCTCCTCATTGCACCCGCTAGGCAAACCCCCACGGTGGTGAAATTCCTCTGTAACCTCACAGCCCACAACTGCACACCTCACATCATGGACTCCACTAAATCACTGGGAGTTGTGCTTGACAAAAACCTAAACATGCAAGACCACATCAGATCATCGACCAAAGGAGCGAACTTCCAACTCTGCATCCTAAGAAAACTCAAACCCTTCCTTCCCCGTGATGACTTTAAATTGGCGGTGCAAGCACTTGTCATCTCCAGACTAGACTATGGCAGTGCGACTCTTTGCGGTCTGCCGAAACTCAGTTTAGCACCTATCAGAGCATCTCTAAATGCTGCTACCAGACTCATCACGGGTTCTAAGAAGAACAACCACATTACTCCGGACCTGAAATCGCTCAATTGGCTCCCCTTTGAAGCAAGGATACAACTAAAGATCGCTTGTATGACCCATAGGGCACTACACTTCAACACCCCACTCTACCTGACAAACAAGCTGGAACTCTCTGCTGGCACCCGATCCACAAGGAGCACCGGCACACTGGTGCTCAAGCCCAAGAAATGTAATAAGCTTAAAACATACAATCGTACATTCTCTGGCATCGCCCCGAGAATCTGGAACTCCCTCCCAGTGGAAGCAAGACTGATTCCCTCTACACTTGCCTTCAAAAGGGAAGTCAAAAATCTACTAATGAACAATGCGTTGAACTAGATGCTGTGCTCCTCTTGCCGCTAAGTTACTGTATACTGTCTCGCTTGTTCCTGTTGTTTATTGCCCTACGTGTACTCCTCTTGCCGCTAAGTTGCTGTATACTGTCTTGTTTGTTCCTGTTGTTTATTGCCCTACGTGTACTCCTCTTGCCGCTAAGTTGCTGTATACTGTCTCGCTTGATCCTGTTGTTTATTGCCCTACGTGTACTCCTCTTGCCGCTAAGTTACTGTATACTGTCTCGCTTGTTCCTGTTGTTTATTGCCCTACGTGTACTCCTCTTGCCGCTAAGTTGCTGTATACTGTCTTGTTTGTTCCTGTTGTTTATTGCCCTACATGTACTCCTCTTGCCGCTAAGTTACTGTATACTGTCTTGTTTGTTCCTGTTGTTTATTGCCCTACGTGTACTCCTCTTGCCGCTAAGTTGCTGTATACTGTCTCACTTGTTCCTGTTGTTTATTGCCCTACGTGTACTCCTCTTGCCGCTAAGTTGCTGTATACTGTCTCGCTTGTTCCTGTTGTTTATTGCCCTACGTGTACTCCTCTTGCCGCTAAGTTACTGTATACTGTCTTGTTTGTTCCTGTTGTTTATTGCCCTACGTGTACTCCTCTTGCCGCTAAGTTGCTGTATACTGTCTCGCTTGTTCCTGTTGTTTATTGCCCTCACGTGTACTCCTCTTGCCGCTAAGTTGCTGTATACTGTCTCGCTTGTTCCTGTTGTTTATTGCCCCACGTGTACTCCTCTTGCCGCTAAGTTGCTGTATACTGTCTCGCTTGTTCCTGTTGTTTATTGCCCTACGTGTACTCCTCTTGCCGCTAAGTTGCTGTATACTGTCTCGCTTGTTCCTGTTGTTTATTGCCCCACGTGTACTCCTCTTGCCGCTAAGTTGCTGTATACTGTCTCGCTTGTTCCTGTTGTTTATTGCCCCACGTGTACTCCTCTTGCCGCTAAGTTGCTGTATACTGTCTCGCTTGTTCCTGTTGTTTATTGCCCCACGTGTACTCCTCTTGCCGCTAAGTTGCTGTATACTGTCTCGCTTGTTCCTGTTGTTTATTGCCCTACGTGTACTCCTCTTGCCGCTAAGTTGCTGTATACTGTCTCGCTTGTTCCTGTTGTTTATTGCCCTACGTGTACTCCTCTTGCCGCTAAGTTGCTGTATACTGTCTCGCTTGTTCCTGTTGTTTATTGCCCTACGTGTACTCCTCTTGCCGCTAAGTTGCTGTATACTGTCTTGTTTGTTCCTGTTGTCTATTGCCCTACGTGTACTCCTCTTGCCGCTAAGTTACTGTATACTGTCTCGCTTGTTCCTGTTGTTTATTGCCCTCACGTGTACTCCTCTTGCCGCTAAGTTGCTGTATACTGTCTCGCTTGTTCCTGTTGTTTATTGCCCCACGTGTACTCCTCTTGCCGCTAAGTTGCTGTATACTGTCTCGCTTGTTCCTGTTGTTTATTGCCCTACGTGTACTCCTCTTGCCGCTAAGTTGCTGTATACTGTCTCGCTTGTTCCTGTTGTTTATTGCCCTACGTGTACTCCTCTTGCCGCTAAGTTGCTGTATACTGTCTCGCTTGTTCCTGTTGTTTATTGCCCCACGTGTACTCCTCTTGCCGCTAAGTTACTGTATACTGTCTCGCTTGTTCCTGTTGTTTATTGCCCCACGTGTACTCCTCTTGCCGCTAAGTTGCTGTATACTGTCTTGTTTGTTCCTGTTGTTTATTGCCCTACGTGTACTCCTCTTGCCGCTAAGTTACTGTATACTGTCTTGTTTGTTCCTGTTGTTTATTGCCCTACGTGTACTCCTCTTGCCGCTAAGTTGCTGTATACTGTCTTGTTTGTTCCTGTTGTTTATTGCCCTACGTGTACTCCTCTTGCCGCTAAGTTACTGTATACTGTCTTGTTTGTTCCTGTTGTTTATTGCCCTACGTGTACTCCTCTTGCCGCTAAGTTGCTGTATACTGTCTTGTTTGTTCCTGTTGTTTATTGCCCTACATGTACTCCTCTTGCCGCTAAGTTGCTGTATACTGTCTTGTTTGTTCCTGTTGTTTATTGCCCCACGTGTACTCCTCTTGCCGCTAAGTTACTGTATACTGTCTCGCTTGTTCCTGTTGTTTATTGCCCCACGTGTACTCCTCTTGCCGCTAAGTTGCTGTATACTGTCTCGTTTGTTCCTGTTGTTTATTGCCCTACGTGTACTCCTCTTGCCGCTAAGTTGCTGTATACTGTCTCGCTTGTTCCTGTTGTTTATTGCCCTACGTGTACTCCTCTTGCCGCTAAGTTGCTGTATACTGTCTCGCTTGTTCCTGTTGTTTATTGCCCCACGTGTACTCCTCTTGCCGCTAAGTTGCTGTATACTGTCTCGCTTGTTCCTGTTGTTTATTGCCCCACGTGTACTCCTCTTGCCGCTAAGTTGCTGTATACTGTCTCGCTTGTTCCTGTTGTTTATTGCCCTACGTGTACTCCTCTTGCCGCTAAGTTACTGTATACTGTCTCGCTTGTTCCTGTTGTTTATTGCCCTACGTGTACTCCTCTTGCCGCTAAGTTGCTGTATACTGTCTCGCTTGTTCCTGTTGTTTATTGCCCTACGTGTACTCCTCTTGCCGCTAAGTTGCTGTATACTGTCTCGCTTGTTCCTGTTGTTTATTGCCCTACGTGTACTCCTCTTGCCGCTAAGTTGCTGTATACTGTCTCGCTTGTTCCTGTTGTTTATTGCCCTACGTGTACTCCTCTTGCCGCTAAGTTGCTGTATACTGTCTCGCTTGTTCCTGTTGTTTATTGCCCTACGTGTACTCCTCTTGCCGCTAAGTTGCTGTATTCTGTCTCGCTTGTTCCTGTTGTTTATTGCCCTACGTGTACTCCTCTTGCCGCTAAGTTACTGTATACTGTCTCGCTTGTTCCTGTTGTTTATTGCCCTACGTGTACTCCTCTTGCCGCTAAGTTGCTGTATACTGTCTCGCTTGTTCCTGTTGTTTATTGCCCCACGTGTACTCCTCTTGCCGCTAAGTTGCTGTATACTGTCTCGCTTGTTCCTGTTGTTTATTGCCCTACGTGTACTCCTCTTGCCGCTAAGTTGCTGTATACTGTCTCGCTTGTTCCTGTTGTTTATTGCCCTACGTGTACTCCTCTTGCCGCTAGCCGCTAAGTTGCTGTATACTGTCTTGTTTGTTCCTGTTGTTTATTGCCCTACGTGTACTCCTCTTGCCGCTAAGTTGCTGTATACTGTCTTGTTTGTTCCTGTTGTTTATTGCCCTACGTGTACTCCTCTCTTGCCGCTAAGTTACTGTATACTGTCTCGCTTGTTCCTGTTGTTTATTGCCCTACGTGTACTCCTCTTGCCGCTAAGTTGCTGTATACTGTCTCGCTTGTTCCTTTTGTTTATTGCCCTACGTGTACTCCTCTTGCCGCTAAGTTGCTGTATACTGTCTCGCTTGTTCCTTTTGTTTATTGCCCCACGTGTACTCCTCTTGCCGCTAAGTTGCTGTATACTGTCTCGCTTGTTCCTGTTGTTTATTGCCCCACGTGTACTCCTCTTGCCGCTAAGTTGCTGTATACTGTCTCGCTTGTTCCTGTTGTTTATTGCCCCACGTGTACTCCTCTTGCCGCTAAGTTACTGTATACTGTCTCGCTTGTTCCTGTTGTTTATTGCCCTACGTGTACTCCTCTTGCCGCTAAGTTGCTGTATACTGTCTCGCTTGTTCCTGTTGTTTATTGCCCCACGTGTACTCCTCTTGCCGCTAAGTTGCTGTATACTGTCTCGCTTGTTCCTGTTGTTTATTGCCCTACGTGTACTCCTCTTGCCGCTAAGTTGCTGTATACTGTCTCGCTTGTTCCTGTTGTTTATTGCCCTACGTGTACTCCTCTTGCCGCTAAGTTGCTGTATACTGTCTCGCTTGTTCCTGTTGTTTATTGCCCTACATGTCGGTCTCTCCCAACCTGCCTCCTTTGTCCTCCTCAATTTCATCTTGCACCTGCTGTATTTTGTCGCACTGTCTCCCTGATTTCTCTCCCCTAGCTGTTCCTTTGTCTACTTAAACCGTATGTAAAGCACTGTGATACCCTTCTGGGTCATGTTTGCGCTATACAAAACTCTAAATAAATAAATAAATAAAAGATAAGCACATTACAGTGTGTCCGCACCCTAGTTGTAACACAAAGAGTAGTCCTATCTTGTTACCATTGCTGTGTTAAATTTCACATTGAGCTGGATCTGCTTTCCTTTTAGTGCTTGGGGATTAGCACAATCTTCTTTTCATTTCTTGATTCGATCATATTGAGTAGTCTTACCTTATTCCATTGTTTTTTTATAAATTACAAAAAGAACTAGACCTGCTTTCCATTTAATGACTTGGGGCCTGATTCACAAAAGTAATCTGAGACAAAATCCTAACTTTACGGATTTCGGCATTCACAAAGCGCATTTAGGAGTAGTAAATTCAGGATTTTGTCCCAGTTAAACTTAAGTTTTGGTCTTAAGGTTAACTTAAGACGAAATCTTAGGTTTAACTGAGACAAAGTTTTGGTCTTAAGTTTAAGTTTTGGTCTTAAGTTTAAGTTTTGGTCTTAAGGAACTGAAAACCTGGCTTTTCAACAACTAGGGACAGTCAGGGACCGTGCTGTCATGTCTCTTGGTAGCCGTGCGCTATATAAACTCATTTAACATAACATTACATACCATAACATAAACATAACATTTAACATAACAAAAAGCCTGTTTCCTTACAGAGGCCATCTCAGAGATCACAGCCCACTTGGGCCAGATGACCGCCATGTCTGTGATTGCTTTTAAATAAAGGAAACATTTTTTTAAATGTAGCCTGTTTTACTTGAAAGAAATGGGCCTCATTTTGGAAAGTTCCCTTTATATTTGTTGAATAATTGTCAGTGGTGCTTTTAAACATTTTTTTTTACTCTTATAATGAAGAAGGGGCCCCAAGGTGACCCCTTTCTTTTTGAGAATGCATTACTACCTTCTTTGAGGCATTGGAAACTTTCAATGTTTTGTGACCAGATTTCGATCGTAAAACATTGATGCATAAGATATGGATTCAGTATTTGGAAAGGACACCTACAACATGCACCTTGCAGATACCAAATTGGTATCAATCACAGAATTATTAGGAGTCGGAAGAACTTCTTTAATGGGATTAGTACATAGGAAAAAGATTTTAACAGTCTCAAATGCTTAATAGAGCATTGGCGACAGCTAAAATGCTTATTATTTCTGGCCTAGAGTTCTTAATTTTGATATCATGACACAATTCTCAACAAAACAACAAACATGTTCCTAGCTGAGCTCATGAGAATAAGATGACCTTAATGAGTATCAAACATGCAAACAGTTTTGGTTGAGCAAATATGTTGGCAAAGATTTCCATCTTGAGTGCTAGAAGGCATGGTGTCCAAGGCTCAGATATGGACAAATTCAGTAGCCATGTTAGCAAGACCAAGACATGAATGCTGCACTAAAACAGAACACTGTGTTTTTCTTTTTTTTACAATGAAAAATTAAATTGCATTAAGTTTTCCTCCTCTGTGCATGTTTATATAACTTTATGTGCTGGATATGTGTGGTAACGAGTGGGGATGCAGGTATTAACACTTCATTAGATGCGGGAAAAGTGGGACTAATAGTTCCAAAATCATGACTGAGGAGGGGGCTTTGGAAATGTCACAATCGTAGACACTCCAAATATGAAGAATTGTTGGGACCTTCAGATAGGACGTGAATGTTGTGCATCTGACACACCATGAACTCTCTTAGCATTCACAGTGTTGCAGAGCGCTTCCAGAGAGAAGAGACGACCTCCATGGTCATGCTCAATACAGCCCCAGATTGTTGGTCTTACCAGTTCTGCATATCATGAACGTATATCTTCATCAGAGAAGATGTCAGTAGACGTCTCATGATCAGTACACTGCAGTGACACCCACAGAGACACCACAAGGAGAAAGGAAGTCAATGTCCGAACTGGTTGCCAATCCTGATGGTGCGTTTAGTGCACCAGTCCCATGCCAATCTGCTAGAAGTCTTCCATGCAATAATGTAAAGAGCATACAGCAGAAGAATGCTGAGCTAACAAGACTTGGACAAAGTGAGCACAAACTTCAAGGTTCTCCAGCCTAGAGAGACTGTTCGGGTTTGAATTTCTTTGTAAAAACAGAAGACAAGAGACATTTCATAAAACAGGAACAGTTTGTTTAATTAAACAGTTCGGCAGAGAGAACAGTTACAGGCACTAGGTCTAAGGACTGTCTTAATTTTCATTGGGCTCATATGCATCTTATATACAATATTACAACAAGCAATAAAAGTTTCCGGCATACCATATATGGTGAGGAATGTTGGTTACTTCCACCACAATGCGGCGAGCGAGAGATAATAAGACCAGTTGCATTCTCCCAAATGTAATCTCACATACAAGGACAACTGGAATATTTCAAGGGAGGTCCCTCCTCAAACCTCTGAGGTATGCAAAGATATTGGATTGACGCCTCACTCACTTATCGTGACATGCTTCATCATCGGCGCCTATCCACACCCTGGTAGGATGGTACCATCAGGGTGGACTCAACCAAAGATAGAATGGGAGTTCTTAGATTAAATGACTGGATAAGCAGGGACCCAGATGGGGGTTGATAGTTAAAAGTACCTACAGGTTTACCCAAAAGTATCCTATATTCCTAGGGTACCTGGGGTATGGATAAAAGTGTATATTGATGTTTTGAATAATTGTTCAAATAACCTCAACAAATCGTTCCAACATGTTTCGGCCTGTGCTATGAGACCGTTCGGGTCTGGGGCCTTTGTCAGGGATTATTGAATGTATCCCTGCCTTTCTATGCATGCACACCATGCAGACTTGTCAGGAATAAGGCATTTGTACTATTACTTTCCTAGGGTACTGCTGTTTCCTTTGCTCGCATTTGACTACGATGACCTTTCTAGTTACTTGCATTCTACCTAATTTGAGGACTGCGTTTTTACAGCAGGTGATCCCCAATTGTATAACCTGGTAAACCAACAGGAACACAATAATAAGTAATAATAACTGGCAACAGTGATTTACACAGACCAGATATTCATCGTGGGAGCCAGGTGAACCAATTCGAAAACCACCCCTGCTCAGGGGCACGTCCTTCTTCAGGCATACTTCTCTGTAGATTATGCAGTGCTTGGATGGCAAGTGTTAATGTTCCATTGTCCTTATCATTCCCTGGGACGAAAGTGCAGCAGACAGCGCCGATCTTGATGCAGACCCCTCCCTCCATTGTGATCATTAAGTCCAGGACATATCAATGCTGCACTACCATGAGGCGGATGGCTCGCATTTCTTCCTTGATCGAATTGAGTCTGACCTCAGTGCTGTTCATGATTTTGAGCTTTTCCCACTGGGTAATTTGAAATCAGCGGGCATTAGCCTTTGTCTGCAGGGTGAAGAAAATTATCAACCCCCCTATCCCCAGCTATGCCTCTGTGAAGAGTCTAAACTCTTCTGGGATGTCAATGAACTGAGCCCAGCCAAAATAGTTTGCAGCTCTCTTTTCACAAGCTTGGTGCAGCAAGGTGGTCTTTTTTTCTTAACGGGTGCTGGTACAAGTCTGTCAGCTCTTCTCCTGGAATGACCAGGGTCGGGTTGTGCAGCACCTCCAGGGAGCACAAACCTCTCCATCCGGTACTAGGTATGGGCTCGCTCGCCGCACTGCCAATAAAAATCCATAAGCGTGGAGGTGCCCCATTGCATATCTGGAATGTGCAAAACTACTCTATAGTTAGCATTTGTGCCCATTGTTAGCGTTCCCTTTTCTCTGAAACATAAGAAATACAGTGTAAGATTCCGTACAATCACCTTGTAAACAAGTGTATCCACCCACATCGGTGTCCCAGATTTCCTGATATGGGTTAGCTTAGCTATACTTTCATTCAACCCTCCCCCATGCAGCCCATTCCTCTTTTTATCCCTGAGCTGGACGGCTCTACACAGGAATTCCATATCTGGAGACCACTTTGTGTACAAAAAGAACGCAATTGACACACTAAGAGCCACTCTCGGTCCACAAGTGGATGCTGGAGCAGATGTATTTTTGGACTGAGTTGGGGGCTTAGCTACCTCCAAAAATCCTTTCCCCAGGATATCTCAGGGCCACATGGTATCTTACCCTATGGTGCGCTTCTTAAGTATCCTGTCCAGCTTGGTTTGGATCGTAGTGGACTCATTGAAAAGGCATAACGCTGTTGGGTTGGTGTCATATTGGGTCAGGTTTACATCTATCCTGTGTGGTTCTATCTTGCTGGGTTGGATCTTGGCCCGTATCCTACATACGTAAAGGTGAATGAGGCACTTTGCTTTCTAGGGGGCTACCTCTTGGGCCAGGTAAAACCTATCTGCACCTACCGCATGTGGAATTAACAAGCAGACATAACATGACCTGGCTGATGCTTGGGAACCGACTGTGGTCATGTGTTGATACCAGGTTATATGAAAAATGGCCATGTGCAGTGCATGAGGGATGCTAGTGTTCTGTTTAGTGTAATTATAGGTGACATACGAGAGGTCCCTGCGCAGGCGGTGTAGTTTCCCATTAGTGATACTCTTTTTACTCTGCAGTTCCTCTGTGGTACTCAAGTGTAGGGTGACTGATATTGGGCAGATCGCCCATAATCACAGAAATATACATATCTTTTGTTGTGCTATTGCAATTCAAAGGGTGCATCCCCTGGGAGTCCTCTGTGCCCCTCCAGTGGCTGTGTCCTCCTTAGCAGTTAAAAAAAAGAAATTTTTGCAGTCTTAGTTCATGGAGGGGTCATTGTGGAAGGGTTCAATCTCACATCGGACAGGTGGACCCTCACACTTTTTCCATCCACCTTGAGGGCCGTGGATGTTGCGTAGACCATGCATTAGGGCCCTTCAAACTTAGCCTCTTTCCACTTTCTTATAAAGGTTTGAATGCGCACTTCTTGTCTGGGCTGGGGTATTTTATATGGCAGATTTGCGTTGGTGCACTTAGATGTTTTGTAGTTGATCTGTTTGGATAAGAGCCTTGCAGCTTTGGTTAGTTCTGAAAGATATAGATGCAATTCGTCTCCCATGCTCTGGAGCTTGCCTCGGAACTTAACCTGGTCCTAGTTTTTGGGATGGGCACAATCTGGTGTGGTGTGAGATGGTGATCGCTGCTAGGTGTGTTTCTTAGTGCAAATAAGGCTAGGCGCATACAGTGGAACCCTTTCTTTTTAAGGGTGGTGCAAATTTTACTTATTTTGTTTTTTAACAGCCCATTGAGCCCTTCTATGATGCAGATACTTTGGGGGTGGTGTGCTGATGCTAATTTATGCGTTATTCCTAGTAGGGTACAGATGTTGTCGAACATGGTGTTGACAAAGTGTTTCCAATTGTCTGATCGGATCACGTCTGGCACCCCCCACAGGGGTATTACCTCCCTAACCAGGAAGGTTGCCGCTGCTTTGGCATCTCAGTGTAGGCAAGAGCCTGCTTCGATGCATCTAGAGCATAGACAGACGACTACAATCAAATACCTGTAATTAGCACATTGATCAATCATGTAGATCAAGTCAAAGTGCAGTGCCTTAAAGGGTCTGGTTGGTATAGGAATGAATGATGCTATGCTCTTGAGTGTTATGTAATGTTACAAGATTTGTAAAGCGTGTGGTGACCAGCAGGCATCCCAGCACTGGTTGAGGAAAGTTAATGTTGCACTGAGGTAGAGAAAGCATTTAGGAGACTAGTTCTTGAAGAGGCAGGCCTTAAAAGCTTTTCGAAAGCACAACTCAATATCAATTGGCTGGATGGCCAAGGGGAGTGAGTTCCAAAGCCTTGCTACATTGAAACTAAATGAGCGTCCTCCATTTCTGGCTCTTCTAACCAAGGGGATGGTAGCCAATGACGGTTAGAGGATCTGAGTGGCCTATTTGTAGTGTAAGGGGTAGCCAGATGACGTAGAATGGGGGGACGTATTGCAGGGAGATACTTCCACATAGAACCCCCATCAATCAGTGCCTGAATAGTGGGTACTATACCCTCATCGGCTTCCATAGAGAATGGGTATTGGCGCACTCTGGGTAGAGTGGCTCCTTCACTCAATGTTATCCTTGCAGATTCGGCAGTATTATTGAGACCCAAATCATACGGCCCCTTTGCCCACAGTTGCTGTTGTATTTTTGACAAGTCATGCCCCTGGAATGTTGTCAGTACCACCATGGGCACCGGGGCCCCATTTCGCATCTCTACCGTAACCTCAATGGAGTCTGCGAAAATAATTTCTGAGGCTCCTGGGCACTCGTTGAACAGCTCGTCATCTGTTACCTCCCGTACACTGAGGCCAGATGTTACAAGATGATACATGCCCACATCACGCTTGCTTGGTCAATGGCCAGCAATACCTCAAATGACTCTAAGCAGAACAACACTTCCTCTTGGGATTCCCAGTCATGGAGTCCCTCCTGGTGGAATACAAATTCATTGGACAGCTGCAACTTCTGTCCCAGCAACTCTGGTGTGTTAGCAACAAGCGTGAGGATTGCATAAGTGATGTCGGTGGGGGATGCCCTCATTGGCTCATCTGTGCTGTTGGACGTTTCAAGGACATGAGTCTTAGAGCTGAAACCCCAGGGGTGGAACAGGCCATTGTCAGAGAAGTGAATGGTCATGTTTAGTTTGGCCATTAATTCTCATCCCAAGAGATTAGTTGGAGACGAGGGGTGATATAAAAGTTGTCCCTTCATGCAACTGTCTCCTACGTCCAACTCTAGGGGTTTTGTGAATGGGATCCTCATCACTGTATCCAAAAACCCATCGGTGTCCATGGAGTCTTTGAATAAGGGGACAATCCCTTCCCTTGGGCTTGCCTTTGTTGCCCCCGTGTCTATCAGGAAGCTGTAAGGCATGTTATTTACTAGCACTGTTATGGTGGGTTCTTCCTCAGATCAACGCATGACTGATAGTACAGGGCATATGTGGGTGTGTGTGTGTTCCCCATCCATTGGACATTAGATCAACCATTGTTGTCTCCGCAGCCTATCTACTTCTGGGAGCTAAGGAGGAACTGCGACCATGTCCCGCCACTGAGAGTTCTGTGATGTCTGGCCACCTTTTTCTGTACTGCTTCCTCAGGTCTTTCTGCTACATACTTCTTCCTTTGTGAACCTCTGCGGCAGTACCCCCATTGGTGCCACCACCTTCTGTGTCAATGAGGCTACAGCCTTCTTCCCAGGACCTCCCACTCCCAGCTGTTTTGCAGGTATTTCGCGGTGGTACCTTGGTTCTGTTCCATCTTCTCTCTGTGTTTTTTCTCTCTCTATCCTTATCTTGTTTCTTCTTGTGATAGTAGAGTATATGAGCTTGTATCTCCTGCCAAGGTTTAGTACCTAGACCAACTATGTTGTCCAGCCCGCTCTGTATCTCGGTGGGCAACCCCTTTGTAAGAATATTGTAGAAAAATGTGACTTGTGGGCCTGTATCAGTCCACGGCTGTCCTGTTTCTTCTCACCATTGTTCCCTCATTCTATTCAGGAATTCATTTATGCTTTACTCTGGCTTCATGGTCTCTGCCATTAGCCCCCGCACTTCTGGGTATATTTCTCTCAAGGCAGTCATATCTGGTGCCGGTACGAATTAAAGGCAGTCTGTCATGCTGGGTCTCTGTTAGCATTATTGCTGGAACGGCTTTGGCGAACACCGTGTTTGTCTGTTCCCCAATTAAGCTGCTTAACAGACTCTTAATGTCGCCTATCGCTAGGTTAATACCTGCGGTGTTCTTCTCGAATCATGTAATCTATTTCCCTTCCCCATCCAGCAACAACAGTAACTTTGTTCTTAGTCCCTCTATGTCCATCTGGGCCCATGGTATGTATATAACCACCGCCACACCCTTCTGTAGTAGTGGGCAAATTCTCATCCTGGATGGCCCTAGGGGTTTATCTTCGACATAGCGTTCCCACCTTGCGTGGCATTGCTGCATGTAGAGGAAGTTCCAGTTGGGTTTTCCTCTTCATGTCTGATGCAATCCTTGGCTACTGCCATGTCCTATGGTTCAAACGATCCCTCCGTAGGCCAAGACCAGTCATATTGGTACCTCTCCTCAGTCCAGTCTGCTAACAGGTCACAAAACGGGTACACAAAACTCTTGCCTTCCTCTTTTGCTATTATCTCCATGGAGGTAGGTCGATCTTTGCCGTGCACCTGTGTCGAGCAGCGCATGTCCTCGTTGCTGCTCTCCTCATGTGCACATAAAGGTATCATCTTGATTTTCCTGCGTTGCAGGTGGATGAGCACCAGACTGCCGTGATCCGTGATTTCTTTGTCAGCCCTTCTCCTTTGGTGACCGGATGGTGTGACTCTGAGCCCTGCTAGTAGCCTTTCATCTACCTCCGTTTCATCACAGTGCAGCCCCCTGTTGTGTAGTTTCCACTCTACAGTAGGAACTGCACGTTTGTGGACAGCATACACGTTGGGATGGTGCCAGACTGATTCAGAGCACCCCCTCGGGATATGTCGTCCTATAGACCAGCTAGCTCACCGTGCCACAATAAGCCCCCTCAACGTAAATAGCAAGCAAATGGTTCAGGCAACCACTTAACATGACAACCCTGATCCCTCAGAAATCGTGGTAACAGATCTAGAACCCTTTTTGCTCAGTTACTCATGCTCTTGTTTGCTCAGGGAAAGATACAAGGAATACACACTGTTTATTGAACCAACGTGATTCTTGTATAAAAATATGTGCTGTGATGATCAATAGCGAGAAGCAGATAAAAGTTATTAGAAATATCAGGATAGTGAACAAAATAAAATATTCCACCAGTGTGCTGAGACAATGTATATATGCAGGCATAAAAACAATATAACAATCTTCCATGCTCCTACAATACGTTCCCTAACCTAAGCATCTAGGGTGTATGTGTGTGTGTTTTGCCAAGAATCCCTGCACTGCATGATCCAACCCTATTATCTGATGGGAATGAATGTAGGACCCCGTCTTGGTCACGAGCTGGACACCTCTTGCAGAGATATCAGCAAACAGCTGGGCCAAAGCATCAGTGTGTAGGGACCTCGCAATGACAGCAGAAGTCAACACCCAGAAATAGATGCTTATTTATAAAAAAAAAGGCATCCTTGCCTTAGGCCGAGATCTCGATCAGGCTGCCATTGTTTGTGAGTTATTGTTAGAAATGGGATCTCTAGTTGGCAAGGGCTTGCACCTTTGTCCAAGTAGGGACCCTTCTTCCTAGTCAGGGTAAGGGTTGTTACACTCGTGAAGTAACCCCTGCTCACCCTCGTGGTAGCTTGGCACGAGCAGTCAGGCTTAATTCAGAGGCAGTGTGTAAAGCATTTGCACATAACCAACAGTAATACAGTGTAAGCACTACAAACGGACACCACACCAGTTTAGAAAAATAACCAATATTTTATATACTCAAGACAAGACCAATTACGACAAAAATCCACAATACTGTACTTTACGAATGAATACTTGATACGTTAACTTCTTCTTTGCAGGAATAGCACAAAAGCAAAGTTCGTACGAGTCGGTAGCTCCGTCCGAGCCTACAGTGATGCTGAAAACCCCAGAGTCTAACAGTTCCAGCCGACCGCGTCGATACGGGCCAGCAGAGTCGTGAACAGACTCGGTCACAGTACCTTTTCTCGTTGTGGCTGGTACGGAGTGTACGAGCCGGTCGGCGTTCGTCGCGGTTGCGGTGCAAGACGGAGCGATGCAAGGTGCGGTGTCCCTCGATGCGGTGCAGGCAGCGGCTCGGTGAGCGTCGTGCAGACGGAGTCGGTGAGTCCAAGGCGTGCGATGCAGGGCGAGACGATGCTCGATGCGGTGCTGACAGGTTGCGATGCAGGCGACCTAGCCGGAGTGCGGGAGCTGGCGTCGGACAGCGGTGCGAGTCGGAGCGGTGCGTCGCAGACGTGCGAGCGGTGCCCCAAATGCGGTGCCGTCACGACTCTTGAGCCAGTTGCAGCGACAGTGTCGGTCTGGTCCGGCTGGCCCAGTGAAGCGATGCGATGCGAACTGCGGTGCCCACAGGTCACGGTGCAAGCAGCGGCTCGATGTTGGCGGCGTCGGACGTCGCCCACGGTGAGAACAGGGTTGCGATGCGAAGCGGGGCGATGCGGTCTGCGGTGCAAACAGGTCACCGGCCAGGGATGGATTCGGTTGACGGAGTCGGTTGCAGTTCCCTTCCTCTGTGGCGACTGAAACAGCGTTCCAGAAGCGGTACCCAGAGGCTTGTGAAGTCTTTGTAGTCCCTGAGACTTCTTAACAGGAGGCCAGCTCGGTTTCAGGCCCTTGGAGATACTCAGCACAAGTTTGAAGAAAGTTCAGTCCAGTCCTTTCACTGCCCAAGACAGAAGCAGCAGCTGCAGGCCAACCCAACAAAGCAACAACACAGCAAAGGGGCAGTACTCCTCCTGGCAGCTCTTCCAGCGCTTCGTCTTGGCAGGTTCCTTGATTCCAGCGAGATCTAAATTCATGGGGTCAGGGCCCCAATATTTATATCCCAAATTCCTTTGTTCTCTGAAGGCAGAGAGGCCTTTGCCTAGTCCAAACCAGTTCTGGAGCACTTTGTTGACAAGTCTCCGTCCCTTCTTTCAGTGAGCAGGCCAGGGACATCAGACGCACCACAGGAGGTGGAGCCAGCATTGTGGAGGGAAGGCACTGTCCTATTCAGGGCCCAGGTGCGACCCCTCCCACCCATCTACAGGTCGATCTGGCTATTCAGCCCTGCGCTGACTCACCCTGTCTCCTGGCATCCCCAGCCCCTGTCACTCACATTCCAGACACGGAATACACAACCTCGCAGAGGCAGGCTTGGATGGTTAGACAAGAAAATACCCACTTTCTAAAAGTGGTATTTTCAAACACAGAATGTTAAAACCAACTTCACTAAAAGTTGCATTTTATCATTCTGAGTTCAGGCATACTAAACTTGAATTTCTACCATGTTCCCGGGGTCAGTTAGGATTATATACTGTAATAATCAAAACCGCCCGTTCTGGCCTAGGGGGAACAGGTAGCCTTGCAATAGTGAAAAACGAACTAGGCTGTAATTCACTATCAGGACATGCCGCACACACCCGGGCATGTCCTACCTTTCGCATACACCGCACCCTGCCCACAGGGGTACCTTGGGCCTACCTTAGGGGTGACTAACATGTAGCAAAGGGAAGGTTTAGGGACTGGCAAGTGTGTGCACTTGCCCAGTCGATATGGCAGCCCCAGGCTGCGCACGGGCTCTGCGTTGGCAGGCCCGAGTTACACTTTACGGGCTGTTTGCGTGGGTGGCACAATCCAGTGCTGCAGCCCACCAATAGCATTTGGTCTATAGGCCCTGGCACTCGCAGTGCACTTTACAAGGGACTGACACATAAACCAAATAGGCCAATCATGGAAACACTAATCCATAACACATTTTATACAGGAGCACTTGCACTTTCCCACTGGACCGCAGTGAGGAAAGTGCGCAGAATCATCACACCAGCAAAAACAGAGTCAAAACCGGGAGGTCAGAAAGCAAAAAGTCAGGGGAAACACGCCAAAAGATGCCAAGTCTAACAGTTATAGATAGCTGTGTCGCCATATGTACAAAAACAGTAAGCACCTTGGCACAACATATGTATCAACATTGTACATGGTGTCAAGGTGGCATGATAGTGTTATTGCTAAGTTGTTTCTGTAAACAAGTATAGTTTACCAGGAAAACAAGTTCAGGCTGTCATGAATGCAAACGTGTGTCAAAAGTCATTGTGTCAAAGTGAAGGCAACTTTAGGAAGAACCCTGTGTTCATGTAGAAATGGCAGTGTTTCCCTCGAGGCCTAACTGGGACACATGACACCCCTGTACCTATCTCCGCTTCCCTCATGTGGGGAGCGAGATAGTCTGTGCTCTTGGTCTATCTCCTGGTTTTGCCCTTTTTCTCTCGAGCAGAAGCACAAGCCTCTTTTCCTCTCGCCGTCTGGCCTGTCTCTTTTGCTCTGAACTACGCACTACTTTTGTTGACCTGGCTTTGCTTTCTAGTTCACCCTGCGTTTCCTCCTCAGCTGCCTGGGCATATCCAGTAGCCCCACCCTCGTCATTGGTTCCCGAGGGACTGGAGCTCCCTTCCTCTCCTGAGTTTGCTGAATCACTGTTGAGAGCCGCCATGAACTTCCCTGACACACGCTTACGCTCACCTGTCCCAGTGGGAATGCATACCCTACTCACATTTGAGGTGTCACGTGTCGTGTATGGCTGACGGGGAGTCAAGCTTCTGGGGACCTTCCCTAGGAACTTGGGTTGTGCTGGAGGTGTCTAGGCGTGCTTCGTTTTGGTTGTCTTGGGCTTAGATCTGACTGACTTTCTTTAGGTCGGGGGCTTGTCGACTTCTATTACTGGTGGGTTTGAGTAACCTAGTGCAGGGGGAGCTGGTGTGAGCACGTCCATCCCTGCGTATGGTGGGGAGGGGCTGACGGTTTATTTGCTAACGGCATTGTAGGGCTATCGCTGTTGGCCTATTCGAAGATGGCCCATAATTCTAATAATGCCTCTCTTGTCTCTCTTTTGACCTGCATATTTGATTTTTCTATGTGTTTTGGTGTGCTCAATATGTTTGTGTCAAATGTTCCCTTCTTAGGCCAGGGAAATGTATGTGTCTTTGTGTGTAAATGCCACTCTTGACAAAACGTATTAAGTCTGTTTATCTGTTTGGGGAACCTAGTTTCCATGTGCTTTGGAGGGGAATCCATGGTAATTTTAGTGATTTGGCTAATACAATTCAAATGACGTTTTCCTACTTATGGTTTGTCGAATCGTGGGGGCAATTCGTACGTGGTGCACTCTTACAATTGTATGTTCTATGAGCTCAGCGCCTGCAATTTCTTACATAAACAGTTCAAAGGAGCATTTAAATTAAACATGATAAGACTGCATACATAGTATTGTCACACACGGTGAATATGCAATGGGTTAGAACAAAACATGCATGACTCAATTTTTACACAATACAATTTTTAATGACAATCAATGCAAAACAGCACAATGGTCGAGAGAAAAAAAAATTACTTTGTCAAAAATGTGTACTTTCATCACATATTATCCTCAAGCAAGAGAAGACTAGCGTTGAACACATTCCTAAGTGAACTGAATTGTCTGCCACTATACACTCCTAGAAGAGGTTGGTAGTCACAGACACCAAAATTAATAACTTAGGAAACACCGGCCTCTCTTGGCCCATACAAATTCGTCCAGTTTCCTGGGTCCAAGTTTTCCTAAAGTCCGAATTACACCCTGTGTCACACCCAGGCGTCAAGCGTACACTCTGTGTCACACCCAGAGGTCTAAGCGACCAGCACCTCTCATGCCTTTCAGATACAAATGGTGTTAAGAAACCTATTTAGCACTGAGAAATTCTTTTAGCTAAAAAACTCTGAGACTTAGGTGGCAACTCCGCCCATTCAGGATAGCTGTATCACAAAAATAGCGTCCTGGGAGCCTTTAGGAGCTATATAAATAAATATTCACCTTTCCTAGTGTACTTACTATAAAAAAGGTAACTTCTGCAGGGTCGCCTCCGAGCGTGCCTTACGCATTTAACATATGAAATAGGTAATATGCCAGACCCTGTCAGTGGCAGGGTGCTCAGGTTATCTTTTTACACTTCTCCCTAGTTTGCCATATGTCAAATGCTTTAAAAGACTTAAAGGGATATGTACAAGGAAGTGGCGGAGAGAAGAGTTAGCCGTCATGGCTTAACGCCTCTCTCCTCCACTTCGGAAACACAAGGCTGCACCATATTTACAAGAATGTGGTGCAGCCCTGCCTTTCCCCCTGCGATGGCGCTAAGTTTAGCAACTTAGCGCCAACGCAGGCACCCTTGCAACATAGTGCAAGGGTGTCTGAGTGCAGGGGAGGATTTTTTATGTGTAGGAAGGTGTCCCTTCCTGCACATAAACAATCCTAAAATGCCATTTTGTCACTTTCATGTGTGCTGCTTCATGCAGCACACATGAAAGTGACAAAATGGCATTTTTTCTTTTAGAATGTTTATGTACAGGAAGAGGGACCTTCCTGTACATAACCAATCCATGGCATTTTGCTTTTTCCATGTGTGCTGCACAAGGCAGCACACATGAAAAAAGCAAAATAGAGGAGAAATAATGCATTTCTCCTCGTTTCGCCAACTTAAGACCAGGCTTTACCTGGTCTTAATTTTGGTGCTGCCTCCTATGTACGCCACCGTTGTACATAGAGGGCAACGTCAAAAACAATGGGTGTTGTGGTGGAACTCCCACCGCAACACCCACTGCCCTGCTTAAAGCTGCCTTGTAAATAAGGCGCAGCCCCTATCACCACCAGAACATCGATAAAAGTGACATTGTGGTGGCGATAGGGGCTTGTACATATGCCCTATGGGCATATCCCTCCTGGCTGGCTCGCCAAAATGTTGCTTGGGTTCACATTCCTTAGTAAGAACAGAAGGCAAGAGGAGTTTGCAAAACAGGAACAGTTTCTTTAATTAATCAGTTTGGCACAGTTACAGGCATACGGTCTGAGGACTATCTTAATTTACATTGGGTTTGTGTGCATCCTATATACAGTATTACAACAAGCAATAAAAGTTTCCGGCATACCATATATGGTGAGGAATGTTGGTTACTGCCTTAGAGTCTTAAATTAATGGTCAAATGGTTACAGCAGGTGGGTCTCGACCTTGCGTGTACACTGTGTGGCCAGTGGTGAATGTGTCCAGATGTTCTGCATGGGGGGCGGGTGATCACTACGTGTCCTAGGTCCTGATAAGCTATGTGTTCCTAAGTCATGTGGCATCTGACTTTAGGGTGTTTTCAGAAGCACATGTACCCCTTCGTGCCATGTGTGCTTTATTGGGGGCAATATCCAATGACCATTGTAAGGTCACTGCGCCTATCCGTGGGATTGATCAAGAGTTTCTTGCCCACCTGTTTGTTTGCCAGATAGGAACCCTCCCCCCTGTGACCCATCAATCAGTAATCCCGGGCCTAGGTCGCAGGGCCTACCTGACAGCAGGCTTGCATGTCGAGGTAGGTGTGGAGGTCAGGCGGGAGGTCTATTAATAAGGACGATAGTTCATTTTTATTGATAAAAGCCTTGATATCCATATTAACAAGACAAAGCAGAAGACTCACAGTAAAGGGAGCTATTAGGTCTCTCTGGGATATCGACAGTGCTAAATTTGTGCTGGTGGTTACAGGTGGCGCGCACCGGCACAAATCTTTGGGGACTGGCACTTATTTTCTTCATATAAGACTTTGACTCAGAGCGACAGAAAGACAAACACAAAAGGGGGAAAGAAGGAGGAAGAGAAAGAAGGAAAAAAATATCCAAGGGAGAAAGTAGGGAAGGGAAAAAACCTCCAAGAGTGAGATAAAGGGGAGGGGAGGGGAGTGTCTGAGGGTGGATAAAAGATACATGAGATGGAATCAAGACTACACAGCCTTGGTATTCATCAACCCTGACATCCATCAGCGCTGGAGGCAGGGTTCTGAGCAAATTGTGGGCCCCAGCACATGCTCTTCTGCAAATGAAGCCCTTGATATCAGCCATCCTAACTGATGTAGGCAAACTCCTTCCACACACAAAGAAAGAAATACTGACTTTTGGACGTTTTTCACGTTACAGCGTGAATGTAGCAAAAAAAGAAATCATGAGTTGGAACCTGACATGGGAAACTAGAGAGAAAAAGGACAAAATAAGATACTTGAGGAAAGAGTTCTTCACAACCTTAATGAAGTTGCAGACATAAGTCTGTAAAAAAATAATTAGAGAATCTATAAATAAGACGATGAAATCTTCCTTTAACATAATATGGTCGCGCAAACCTGGTAAACATGTTGGTGCTTATTTACCAGCCCCTTGCGCCGCCACTGCGTCACTTTTTGTGACGCACCGGCGGCGCAACCTGCTGCCCCATATTCACATTACAAGGACATGTAAAGCCACCCTGTGTGGTTTTTTGTGTCCTTGTAAATATGACTCCATTACACGCAACACTTTGCGTGAAAGGGGCGTGCCATGGGTGTTGCTGTGGGTGTTCCTATGCAACACCCATGACTTCTGCCGCATTCCCAGATTTAAGAGAAATCGCAAACCTGGAAATGCGTCAGAATGCTACGCATCCCCAGGGGAGGCGAAGAGAGGCGCAATGAGGAGAAATGTTCTAATTGCTCCTCGTTTATTTCCTCTTTTTATGCGTGCTGCATTCTGCAGCACACATAGAATGAGGAAATCACCTCTTGTTATTGTTTATGTGCAGGAAGGTGGCCCTTCCTGCACATAAACAATCATTAAAAGCATTGCATTAAGCAGCACACATAGAAGTTTCAAAACGCCGTTTCAGATTGTTTATGTGCAGAAAGGGACACCTTCCTGTACAACGCAGTAACAATCACTACATTGCCTTGCTCTGCCCAAGGAAGGCGTTTCATGTGTGTTGCGGTGGGTGTTTCCCACACAACTCCCATGGTTTTTTGATGCCATCTCAGATTTACAAGGACTTGTAAACCTGGGAATGCCCCCAAATCTTATGCCTCCCCAGGTGAGGAGAAATATCTTTATTTCCCCTAATTTCTCCTCTTTCTATGTGTGCAGCACAATTAGAAAGAGGAAAGTGTCCCTTCTTGCACAAATACAATGCTGCCTACAACCCAGGAACTCTTGCACCATGTTGCAAGGGTGCCTGGGTTGGGCCTAGACTGCCAAAACAGCACCAGTGCAGGGGGGAAGGATAGGAATGTGCTGTATTGGATAAATACGGTGCGTTCCTGCTTTTTCCTCTGTGACACAGGGCAGTGCATCAAGGTGACTTACTGTGTTTCCCCGCACCACAATTTTCATAACCATGGCCCTTTGTGTCAGGTTTGTGTTACTTTTTGAAGACAAACCCAACACAAAGTGTTGTGGTGAGATTTACAATCCAACACAAATTGTGATTTGAAAACATGACTATTACCAAGAGAACTACGTCATCCTACAACCCCAGGCCAGTACCAGGAAGTATAATCCCAACTTCAATTGCAATCTACAGATATTTCTGGAAGTGACTTACTGTGACATAGACTGCCCCACATCTCTTATAAATAGGCTATCCTCTTTTCAGTGTTTATATTGTGTAGATTTCAGTGGAGTTTTTTCAGTGCTGTCCAAGCCTTTTGAAATCTGTGCTTATGTGTGTTTATTCAGATGCCTAACCCCCAAATAGACAAAAACTGTGTTTTCCAGTGTTTACAAAACATGTAGTATTTTTGCGGTGATTGCTATAAAGCACATATGTAATTTAAAGGAGAAGGGATGCAGGGCATGCAGTGTTTCCCAGCAGCAGTGTGTCCAGTGGACTTGAGTTACACTGTTGAATCATAGAAAGTCTTTGCATTGCACTTACACTCACATCTCATCAACTCCTCTCAAATCTTATTACATCTCACACTCACTCTCTCAGGACCTTGTCTGGTTACAATACTATTAATTGATTAAACATTTGAAACATAAAAGTGTTACAATCAAATGTTTTAATAAATAACTCCATGGACACAGTTGGGAGTCATTCACGTACTCCTTACTAAATATTATGACATTTTAGAGGTGAGAAAAAAAAAAAGACATTTTAGAGGCGATCAACATAGTACCTTGTGAAACCTTTACATTTTTGAATTACCAGATTTATTTATAGCCTTGCAATCTAAGGCACCTGCAACTTGACATTTTAAGTTTTTCGCCACTGCTTTTCTGCACTATTTGCCCGACTGCATTAAGATGGTGCTGCTGTTGCGTGAACATTCTCTGTTGCCAAGTGTCTCAAGGGCAAAAATCCCCATGGCAAATTTCTCACTTTTAAGTTAGTCCTGACCTTCTAACAGATATTACATTGTATTCTTGGACTTGAAATCTTGTTTTTGGCATTGTAACCACAGGCTAAAAAACTCAGCAGCAAAATGATGTTTGGGAAAAGCCAGGATTAGCTGAATGTATCACACCTAACAATGGGACAATTGAAATTTGTTGGTATGTGGAATGTCTTGTGTCATGTTTTCAGCACTATCCCATGTGCATGTTGAATAAATGTGATAGTATATATGAGCCAGCCAGTTCACCAATTAGTGAAAGAATTAAACACTGTATTCCCAGATTCTCTACAGTGTATAAAAGAATTAGATCAGACCTAACACATGCCTCTACGCATCTTTAATCCAAGCGCGCACAACTGAAGGAAACAAAGGGAAGAATAAACAATATATGACAAAGTAAAAATGAATCATTCACTCCCACTTTCCTTTGTTTGAATGGGATTGTAGTTTGTGGTTGTGCAGGTGTTCATCAGTGTTTATATGTTTACACTAACAAGGGCTGTTTCTCTTTTGTTGGGGTTTTATCCGTTATTATAGGTTTAAACCTAGAACGCATATCCTACTTAAAAGTTCCAGAGTCACCCAGAGTTGTGGTTTGTCTAATACCCAGTGTGTCCAGCATTACTCAGATGCTTCCAATGTTAAACTTTTGATAATATACAAACGCACATAAAGATAACTCCGGATAGTCCTCAAAAATCAAAGATAGCCATGCTGCTGACAACACACAGGGCCTCATTTATGAAAAGTGACGCATCGCTGCGAGAAAACAGCAATGCGTCACTTTTCATTGCGCCCTCCTTGCGACACCAATGATGCGCCATATTTACAGTGTGACGCATCATGTCGCAAGGAGTTACAGATACGTCAGTATTTCTGACGTATCTGTAGGCGCAAAAATGACGCATTGCTGGAGTGTGTCACAAATGGGTCATTACACATGGGCAAGTCCCATGTGAAATGTGCCTGCGTCAGTCTTACGCCTGCCATGAGGCCCTTTCTTGCGTTGGAACGCCCCCCTCATACATTATACCTGGCGCAGGTATAATGTGGTGCAGGGGTTTACAAAGTGACGCATCTACTTAGATGCATCACTTTGTAAATATGGTGCAACAAGGCTAATTTTTTACGCCGCTGGTGCGTCACAAAAAGTGATGCACCGGCGGCGCAAAAGTTACGCAAGGGCTCATAAATAAGCCCCATAGAGTCTAAAACACTGGGCAAGGGCCGATGTACAGACATACTATCAGTTAAATGTACTTTTGAAGCCCACCAAGAACACTGCGCACACTTTAAATCAATGTCTCATAGGATTGAGGTGGAGCCACTTTAAGTCTTTTGCTATTAAACAATTACCGTTCAAGTATCAGGATCAAGCCACACCCAAACAATATCATGCTCTAGAGTACAGCATCGGGATCAATGCTTCACTCTATCATTCATCATAGTTATTTACTAATTTAAGTCTATTTGTCATAAGCCACCTACCTGGATCCCAGATGATTCCAATGGGGCAGCGGCGCTAGTTCCCGAATCCTCCTGAGACTTGCCCTCGGTTTACAGGAGGAGACACTGATCTTGTGGCAAATCCTAAGGTTAAGGCAGTGCTTAATTTGTAAAATATGAAGTGCAGGTGCTCACATTTTTGAGAGAGGCCACACCCACTTCCTCTGGCTCCACCCACTTCCTTCACTGGCTCCACCCACATCATCAACTGGCTCGGCTGAAAGCCACATGTAATACCCGATTTGAATTCCTACCTTAGTAATATGATGGTTGACATTAAACATGCTGGTCTCGAGCTCCTTGGAAAGGATATCTTAATCAAATCAAGGCAAAACCGCAAGAGAAACTGGATGTTATGACATTTGGAACAGAAGATAATGAATTTTTTCTGACCATTAAAGGCCAGACTCTAAACTAATGCTGATATGACTATCATCTTCTGTTGTATTTTGTGCCTCCCCAGGCTTGACCCTAAACTGCCCCGGACCAATCTTTTACTAAAAGACAGTACCACACCTTACACACTTCTCAATTCTTTTGCTCTGAGAATTTGGGGAATTCGCCACTAATATATGTACATTTTGTTGCCAAAGCATACGTGACATTATAGAGCTCAGAGGTACAAGCCCAGTATGAAGGCATCTATCACATAAAGAATATATTGACTCTGCTGGAGGCACAATATGCACCTCCCTGGTATATGCACAACCTGTAATGATTTATGCACATCATTCAGTCCTGTAATATGCCCAATATTGTAATTGTATTTATATAGCGCTTTCACTCCTGGCGAGGCATCAAAGCACTTTTCGGTGAGTAGCACGCTACTCCGGAACCCAAAAAGGATTAGTGGTGAGTTAATATAGGGAAATATATGCTAATTTGAGCGATGGACATGTGAGTCTGTTAGTTTCATTGAATGGTATGATGGAGGGATAGAAAAGGGAAGCACCTAGAAAGTGTTATTTAGGAGATCATAGTAGTAAGATGAGGTTTGGGATGGGTCGAGGGAGGGATAGAGGAGGGAAGAATCTAGAAAGGGTTATTAGGGAGATCAAAGTAGTAAGATGAGGCTTGGGCGGAGTAAAAGGAGAGATGGAGGAGGGACAAGTCTCTAGAAAGGGATTTTCTCTCACAAGTGCATTGTAAATGGGAATAAACCGAACACATCTTACCCCAATTGGCACCCCTTAGCCCTTAAAATAATGTTCCCAACATACAACAGGGCCTTTTGCTCCCTAACATGAAGGTAATACACAATGATGTAGCTGTCAAACCCCAACCAGCACAAAATACAATTGACAACAGACTATAAAGAGGTCTATGTTTGACAGGGACAATGGACCAAAATCATTTGAATGTTGATACCATCCTGTTTTGTTTTCATGTATACGCGACATTTGAAGGTTAATAAACTCAACTGTACAAAATGCACTACACGCAATATTACACATGCACAAAACACTTGAAACAGCCAAATACGCTCTGAGTACTAGTTTTGCATTCTGTCATTTTACCACTTAAAACATTTAATGAATCAATACATTTTGTAACAATCAAACAGTAACCTTGCAACTGAAAAATGAAGGAAAATCACACTAAGCCTATATATTGGTATTTGTCTTTTTAAAAAAAATCGAATTGAATTAAAAATGTGTCTTACACTTAAGAAAATTAATGAAAATCAGCTTACATGTATTTGGGGGCGAGGGAGGGATGCTGCAGCACCTTAAGTGCTATTACTAAAGTAAAATACAGCATTTTGTAGTCGTGGCTATTCCAACTATTAAGATTTGTGCAAAGTAAAAGTAAAAGAAAAAAGGGCGGCAAAGTGTCTGTCTGGATTTGAACTGTTACATTTTCTACGAAGTTAAAAACACTATTCCGTTTTATCGCACCACACAAGGTTATAATGAGCACTGCAATCAGGGCTGTGTGAAGTGGAAGGGGTAGCGTTTCTAGGGGCGGCCTTAGAGAATGTTGTTGCTGACTCAAGGTAAATCAGGGGTGGGTGATTCATATCGCCCAACGCCCGAGACAGCAAGATTTCTAGCAAGGGCAGGTTTTAATGACTGTTTTGTCCAAAGGACAAGTAGACATTAAATTATGATATGAAGTTATCCTCTGACCTTCAAGTTGCTAAACAGCACAGGAGCACTGTGTTTAACCCAAACTTTAATGGTGTTTGCAGGGAGTAGAAGGGACAAAAAGAGCTTTCAGAGACTTGCCTGTTATTGTTGTAAATTAGATAAAATGTGGGATATTGGAACGCCTGTGGGCATGCCTGTTGTAAGTGAGACCAGAGCTATAGTTAGGGCCACTGGAATTATGCGGCAGGAGAGGGCCAAATTATGTGGCAGGGTTGAGTAAATTACGTGGCAAGTAAAAGGCAAATTATGCGACACAATGCAGCACATTTTGTAATAGTATTAGTTTATTGTTTCATCATTTTTAAACTTGCTAACACTCTGTGGGCATTACTTGCAACTCAGTACTAGTTTAACATCCAAATACAGCAATAAGCAACTGAAGGTTGACTAGTCCAGCTTTACAAAGAGGCTTCCACTGTGAGGCAAATCTATAATCATGTGAAAATCGCCACGGTGGCTCAATCACATAATTCCAGTGGCCCTGGCTATAGTCTCTGTGAGAGCGTGAGGTCGCATCACGTAGCAGATGTCAATGGATGGCTTTTTTCCTGACTTAAAGAAATCACCCTCAGTCTAGCGCCCCAGTGCTGCTTTAAACTCATGCTTGGTGCTGCACATAACAGCTTATAAAGCCCCTCATAGTTTCAAGTGCAAGGTTTTGGTGAAATCGTATTAATGACAGTAAGGCTTAGACTTTTAGTTTGTGGTAAATGTATCACTGCAAACCTGCTTGCAAAAGCAAACTCTGCCTTGCACGTTTTGTTTTCTTTTTCTGGCCTCTGATTCCCAGGTTCTGGTGAAGGAATAAATCAAAGCCATAGGGGGAAGAAAAGAGCGTAGTGCAGGCAGTGGTTTAGGAATTAGGGGCTCATGAAAAGGAAAGTAATGGGGTCCAGCCTTCTTCCGCTCCTCAAGGGGCTCTCTAACTTGCTCTAAGGGAGGGGGGGAAGACATGTTAACCGCGGAAATTAGGACAGATCGTAGAGAACCCGTTTGTTTGCTTTTTTTAAAATTATTAGTGAAGGCTTCAAAGTTGAAATACAGTCCCCAGCCAGCCAGGAGTGCATGCGTTGATGAATGGGTGAGAGTGAGAGGCTGAGCAGCACACACGACGTGGGAAAAGTAAAGCCGTCTCACTCTGTCTGTATTTTTGAAAAATTACGTTCACCACCACTACCTCCTGAAAGAAATTTATAGCCCCGGCCCTGACAATAAAGTACCGGTGCTGAGCATCGGAAAGCACCAGCACAAATTAAGCACTGGGTTAAGGGGGTTGGGATGGACAGACCCTGTAGAGTCAAAGATGCTGTTACTTATCTACTCAACAGCAACACTGCAGCAGGCATTCAAACCAGTCTGATGAATGGTACTGGCAGATATGGTCCCTTTAAACAAACAAATAATAAGGCTTTAGTCTAGTATTAATGGTATCTCTGAAGGTATCACCTCACGAAAACCTTTCAAATCTCAACCAACCTTTAGTTTTGTTGTTGTTTTATTTTCATTTAGATTGTCCATAGAGGCTCCTTTATCAAAATTTTCAAAACTGTAGTGAGAATGATTCCAGCATCAAACCCACAAGCAAATTTGGACAGGGTTAGCTTCACCCAAGTCCTCTCTGGCAGAGCCCTGCCAACAGTATGTACAAGTTGAACAAAAACACTGGTTACCTTTGTTTGCAGCACGATTTTGCGACTGAGCTCAGTGCGTAGTAAAATCAAGTCTGTTAATGTGTCTCTCCTTTTATTCTTGTTCTTTTTTCCATCCAGCTGCAAGACTAATGTGAGACAGTTCTTTGCGCTGAGGTCGAAGCGGGAAGATCAAGGGAGCTAGCAAGACAGAGTCCTGGAAGCCGGGAAACAGGTAATTGGCAGGCGAAGAGTCTAAGCGAAGGGGAGGAGTGTGGACTGTCTTTAAATAAGACTGCTTTAGAACGTTCATAAAGGTCACATTCTAATTGTTTGTAACAAGGAACAGGTGCAGATGATTAATTTGATGAGGCTGTCTTCTAGATGGTGTTTTAGAATGTTCACAAAGGTCGCATTCTAATTGCTTATAGTAAGGAATAGGTGGAGGGGATTAATTTGATGAGGGCTGTCTTCCTGAAGGTTCATGTTGAGTTCATCTATGCTGGTTGCTTGATGCTTATTCTGGAGGATTTTCTGGATGTTTCCATGGCGCCTGAAATCTGACCTTGGATATGCATGGTAAAATATTTGTAAAAGCTATTAAGCCTTTTCAAACAAACTGGGGAACACCAGCTGCAGCTAGCTATTACCAACAGCATGTAATATGGTTAAACATCAGGGTGCAAGATGTTTGTTCATTTATAAGTTTTGGGAGAAATGATACGAGTCATGCTGGTATATTGTGATAGTTAAGAGAGGTGAGCTGTGGCAGGAATCTTGACACTGTTGTACCCAGGAACCTGCAGCGTGGGTTATACCAGATTATGCTATTGACCTATAAGCATTAAGAGAAGAATGGTAGTAAATATTCAATACAGAACTTTTTAAAAAGCTTTCTGGTTGTTGTTTTTGATGCAGGATTAGCAAACATGAGCAGACTTTGCAAGGTTCTACTCTAGGAGCATAAAATGTTACATTGTCCTTTTTAGATCTCGCATCAGACTGCTCTGTCTGTGGCACAACATTTTTTTACCTTACAGTCGATTTACAGTTCACCCACTTACCACTGGATGGGTATATTGTTGCTCTCTTTTGCTTGCTCCAAATTTATTAGCACATGTGGACTTCCCTTCCTCTTCTTGGGCTTGCCCTCCCCTGTGGCATTGGTCCATTTCTTGTGTCCTTCCACTGTTCCATTCTCAACCAACCCTTGGTTCTGATGAAATGAAAGAACCATTACGTATCATGGTATAAAGTGTATCCTCACTAAATGGTGTGTAAAGTGCTGCCAATACTCAAAACGTGAGAATGCGGGAATATGGGGTGTATTCAAATTATTAATTTTGGCTATTCCAAGACAGGAAGTTTGTTGCACTGTTTTATTCAGGAAGACTATTTGATGTGGTATGAGGCATGCCCTAAATAAGGCCTCAGCCCCCTGAACCTGCCAATCTTTTGTCCCCTAGAATCCTAGAGTCGAACCTTGTAGAGTCTGCTCATGTTTACTAATCCTGCATCAAAAACAACAACCAGAAAGCTTTTTAAAAAGTTCTGTAGCACACACGTACTGTTTCCACCTGTCCGCACAGTTAGGGAGGCAACGCTATGGCGTTCGATAAATGTTTCCAACATACACTTTGAGTCTCTGAGCAAACTGCAAGCCATGCTTTTTCAAAAAGATGTGGCCTTAACATCAGCGAGAGAGACTTATGATCACCAGGTTGCAAGGTCCTGTCCGAGAGACAGACGCTACTCCAAACTAACTTCCTGCTGCATTTTGAGGAGCTGGTCCACTGTATCTTTAATATGTCTGATACGAAGGGAAAAGTGCACTTTTTAAAATGTATTGGCTCTGGACTGCTTAGCACCTTTCAAATGATTTTTGGAGTTATACCATCTTTCATACACTCCGTGTTGAGAAGCATTTTTGGAGATCTACCGCTTATCCTGCTACTTGTGGCAAGAGTCCTGATTTAAATTTTTCTGCTCTATCATGGACATCCCAGTTAAACACAGAATGGAGACAGCACTGGCTGTGCTATGATGCCGTGAGCGCATGATACACTGCTTCGGCACACCTCGGCTTCGAGAACTGAACGAGCACTGGCCTTTGTCCTTCAGGCCTGTTTAACTTGACTGCGTACAACCTGTATTCCATTGCCTGCTTTGCAGCCATGAATGTGCATTGGATCTATGCTTCGGATCCAAATCAGTTGCGCCACTGGACATTGAAGTACTGATGGACCCCATAAAGGCCCATGGGTAATGTTGTCCTCAGCATATTCCATTGCTGATAAATGCACTCTTCGAGCCACCCTGGATGCTTTGGCTCCTAGTGACCTGGATACCGGCTCTGCGATGCGCTTACAGGATGCAGTCCGTCGGTCTGTGGCTGCTGTGGGAACCGAATGGAATCGCCTTTGCTCCATAAACCTGCTTCGAGGTGCACCTCTGGGACCATTGTCCACGGTTGTGAGCAACAGCAATGTTGCAACTACCACTCAGAACACATAAACAATTGGCTTTTCAGTGTGGTGGGAACTATTTGGCCTGTTTTTAAACAAAATGAATGAAAAATGTTTGCTTTATTTTTCTAGGCACCATGGCTTTCTGAGTGCTTGGGATTTCAAATAGTATCATGACTTTTTAAGGCTTTTATGAATATTTTAAAGGGAAGCTTGCTTTTAGATCATTTTAGTAGTTGTTTTAGGGCTTTTTCATTTTAAATTTCATTTTGGCCTGCTTGTTCTTAGATAGCATTTATATATCAACCCTTAGTATGATGAGTGGGTGTTATGTGCCCGGGTTAGGCCCAAGTATCGAAGCTGCACATTTCTTACATTGTCCTAATTTTGCACAATAACATTTCTGCTGTGACCTTATGCACATATTTGTGTTCGTGACAATGTTGGATTAGTTTCTCTGAAACTACTTTGTTTACACATCTAGCTTTGCATAACATTATCACGATGCCTCGAACACCATGTACAAGGCCTCTTGATGCACTATGTACATATGTTGTTCTATCTTCATCCATAGGGTGACAGGGCTCTCTACATATCCATAACATCGCTAATCTATACGTACATCACAAGGTTGCTTTCTATTATAAATAATGAGCATCTCGAAAGATTAGCAGAGGAGGCTCTTCAGCTGACACTGAGGGTCCCTGGATGCCGAGACTTCACCACGCAGCGGTCTGACATTTCCGTGAGGGGGTGTCCAGTCCGCGACCAAGACGGGCTCCTACAGTCTCTCCCACTAAGTAATGGAGTTGGATCGTCCCTTGGGGGAATTCTTGGCTTCACACCTACACACACTCTAGGTACACTCAGAGTATGGTTTGCATAGTGGGACTATGCCCGATTACTGCCTTGTTTTATATGCCTGCATATATACACTGTCTTAGCACCATGGTAGAACTGTATCTACTGTTTACTCTTTTGGTGCTTGTAATCACTTTCATCTGCTTCTGTCAACTGATTATCGCAGCAAATGTATTTTATACAAGAATAACGTTAGTTCAATAAATATATTGAAAACGTCCCACTGTGTATTCTCTGTATATTTCTCTGAGCACAAGTAAGCACGAGTGACTGAGCGAAAGGTTCTGGTCTGTTTCCACGATCCCTGATGGTTCTCATGTTCAGTGGTTGCCAGAAATCATTTGCTCCTGGTAGGGTTAGAGGGGGGGGCTTATGGTGGCACTGTGAGCTAGCTGGTCTCTAGGCCAACATATCCTGTGGGGGTGCTTGTAATCAGTCTAGGCACCTCACCCAAAGTTTATGTTTGTCCAACAAACGCGCAGATCCTACGGATTAGTGGAAACTACAAAACATTCAACATATTGATAGGACATAGAGGAATTATTTAAAATGCTCTTATAAGGTGAATTCTTTCCCCTAATATTACAGGATGTGGGGATCATAATGTTATCCCTAAAATCATGCATAAAATCTATTCCATCTGCAATGTACCGCTGCACAACTGCCCGGAAAAGAATTAAACAGGAATCATTATAAGTTAACGACAGAGACAGAAAAGGCATACCCGTTGCCGTGTGTGCTGGAAGTTTCATACGTACCCAACATTTTCGTGAGATATTCATTTGTTTGTAATAGGTGTGAGCCATCTGAACAATTACATTGTTATGATATTCAGAAAAATTATATTTGTGCTCTAACAGGGCCTAGTAGGTGCAGAAGTGGCCTTAGCCATTATCACATGTACCGGGTGGTAAACATCAAGGTACCAGGTCAAGGCAAGTTCCTATTATGTTTTCTTTTTCCAGATCTGCCTTAGTGACAGGTCGGCCAAAGGGATGTATCTCCAAGCGAACCATAGTCTACAGTGTCCTGAGTTTACTAACTTCACTGCACAAGTTAGTCTCTTGAAGATGACACTCTTGAGTGCCTGGAAGTTGGTGCTTGTTCCGTCCTAAGCACTTTCCTATCTAATCCTTCAGTCTTCCTGGACGCAGATTGTAGTGGGGTGCAGTAGGTGCGTTGTCTGTTATTCCAGGAATGGGCACTCTCTTGAGGCTTGAACCACCTCCTTCCGAAAGCTGCCCCTGCCAGAATGGTGGTGCCCTTTAAACATGATAGAGGTGGACCCAATTCTTATGTCCATTGCACTGTACTCACTGTACTGCAGTCTGGGTTGTCAGCAAGACCTGGACGGGGCCTTTCTATCGTAGTTGCAAACTGTTCTTTCTCAAGAAATTCTTAGTCAGCACTCAGTCCCCAGGCTTGATGCCATGCACTTGTCATTCCACTGGTGGGCAGCAGGTGCCTCTGACCTGTTGGCGAATTTCAGGTAGTCAGTTAGTTCTTTACAATAATCCAGCAAAACAGGATGTGGTATATTGCTCAGTCTCGATAGAGAAGCAAGCTCATTGACATTGGCGGCCTATCCATCACTAATTCATAGGGCGATAATTTATTCTTTGCTGTTACGGTCGTTCTCATGGAGACCAAGACTAAGGGCACGGCATCCAACTCAGTTCACTAGATGCACATATTTTTGACAATTTGTTCTTAAGTGTTCATTTACATGTTTCAAATAATCCTGCAGCTGTAGGGTGATAAACTGAATGGAATTTCTGCCTTATACCTAAACCTTTACGCACAATTCCATTATTTCATTTGAAAAATGTACTCCATTGTGACTCCAAATGCTCTGGGGCAAGCCGAACCTTGGAAAATATTCCTTCAATAGTACTTTTGCCATACACAAAGCTGTTTTGTCTTTCAAAGGGAAGGTCTCAACCCAATTTCTAAAACTGCATATTACAACCATCACGTAACACTTCCCATTGCTCAGAGACTTCTGGATAAAATCCGTCTGCAAGCATTAAAAGGAATACTCTGGCATGCAAAAATGACCTGTTGGTACTGCAATTCCTTTTCCAACATTATGCTGGGCACAAACAATACAATTTTTACAAACATGTATAGCCACCTTTCTGACCGTATTTTCCCATATTCTAGAAATTGTGTTTACTATATCATCCGCTCCAACATGAGCTGGTTCATGTATCATTTGGAGCATATGAACAATATAAGGTGGAATACATCATTTTTAACGCTTTCAGTACCAGCAAATTTAGGAAGATGTCCCCAATGTAAAGAGTGACACTGCACCAAGTTGAGAGCTTCCCTCCAGTGCAAGAGCCAGTGCCACAGGGTGTGAGCCTCACTCCCAATGAGTGACACTGCACCAAGTTGAGAGGTTCCCTCCAAGACAAAGGCCAATGCCACAGGGTGTGAGCCTCACACCCAATGAGTGACACTGCACCAAGGTGAGAGGTTCCCTCCAGTGCAAAAGCCAGTGCCACAGGTTGTGAGCCTCACTCCCATTCGGTGACACTGCACCAAGGTGAGAGATTTCTGCCAGTGCAAATGCCAGTTCCACAGGGTGTGAATCGCCACCAGGACAGTATATTCCACGGTGTGAGACTCACCCAAAGAATGAGTCTTTCTTCCAAAGTGCTTGCTAAGTAACAATGCTTTAAGGTGTGAACCTCATAATCAGTGAGGGACATTTTACCATGGTATCAGTCCCACTCAATGAGTAAGAGTTCGATCTAGGGTGTGCGCCTCACTTCCAGTGGATGACACTGCACCAAGGTGTGAGTCTCACGCCAAATGAGACAGGCTGCGCCAGGGTGTGAGCCTTACTCCCAATGAGTGACACTGCACCAAGGTGTGAGTCTCAAGTCAAAAGAGAGGCTGCCCAGTGTGTGAGCCCCAATCCCAATGAGTGACACTGCACCAAGGTGTGAGTCTCACGCCAAATGACAGAGACTGCCCAGGGTGTGAGCCTTACTCCCAATGAGTGACACTGCACCAAGGTGTGAGTCTCAAGTCAAAAGAGAGGCTGCCCAGTGTGTGAGCCCCAATCCCAATGAGTGACACTGCACCAAGGTGTGAGGCTCATGCCAAATGACAGAGACTGCTCCAGGGTGTGAGACTCATTTTCAGTGACTGACACTGCACCAAGATGTGAGTCTCAAGTCAGATGACAGAGACTGCCCAGGGTGTGAGACTCATTTTCAATGAGGGACACTGCACCAAGTTGTGAGTCTCATGCCAAATGACAGAGACTGCCTAGGGTGTGTGAGCCTCACTAAAAGTGAGTGATACTGCACCAAGGTGTGTCATACGCCAAGTGGCAGAGACTGATCCAGGGTGTGCGCTTCACTCCCAATGAGTGACACTGCACCAAGGTGTGAGTCTCACGCCAAATGACAGAGACTGCCCAGGGTGTGAGACTCATTTTCAATGCGGGACACTGCACCAAGGTGAGAGGTTTCCTCCTAGCAAAGGCCAATGCCACGGGTTGTGAGCCTCACTCCCAATGAGTGACACTGCTCCAAGGTGAGAGGTTCCCTCTAAGACAACGGCGAATGCCACAGGGTGTGAACCTCACTCCCAATGACTGACACTGCACCAAGGTGAGAGGTTCCCTCCAAGACAAATGCTAATGCCAGAGGGTGTGAGCCTCACTCCCAATGAGTGACACTGCACCAAGGTGGGAGATTCCCTCCAGTGCAAAACCCAGTGCCACAGAGTGTGAGCCTCACTCCCAATGAGTGACACTGCACCAAGGTGAGAGGTTCCCTCTAGTGCAAAACCCAGTGCCAGAGTGTGAGCCTCACTCCCATTGGGTGACACTGCACCAAGGTGAGAGATTTCCGCCAGTGCAAATGCCAGTTCCACAGGGTGTGAGTCGCCACCAGGACAGTATATACCACGGTGTGAGACTCACCCAAAGAATGAGTCTTTCTTCCAAAGTGCTTGCTAAGTAACAATGCTTTAAGGTGTGAACCTCATAATCAGTGAGGGACATTTTACCATGGTATCAGTCCCACTCAATGAGTAAGAGTTCGATTTAGGGTGTGCGCCTCACTTCCAGTGGGTGACACTGCACCAAGGTGTGAGTCTCACGCCAAATGAGACAGGCTGCGCCAGGGTGTGAGCCTTACTCTCAATGAGTGACACTGCACTAAGTTGTGAGTCTCACGCAAATGAGAGAAACTGCCCAGGGTGTGAGCCTCGCTCCCAAAGAGTGACACTGCACCAAGGTGTGAGTCTCATGCCAAATGAGAGAGACTGCCTAGATGTGAACCTCACTCCCAATTAGTGACACTACACCAAGGTGCGAGTCTCACTCCAAAAGAGAGAGGCTGCTCCAGAGTGTGTGCTTCCTTCCCAATGAGTGACACTGCACCAACGTGTGAGTCTGAAGCCAAATGAGAGTGGCTGCTCGAGGGTGTGAGCCTCACTCCCAGTGAGTGACACTGTACCAAGTTGCAAGTCTCACGCCAAGTGACAGAGATTGCCTAGGGTGTGTGAGCCTCACTCCCAGTGAGTGACACTGCACCAAGGTGTGAGTCTCACGCCAAGTGGCAGAAACTGCTCCAGGGCATGAGCTTCACTCCCAATGAGTGACACTGCACCAAGGTGTGAGTCTCACACCAAATGACAGAGACTACTCCTGGGTGTGCGCTTCAGTCCTGAGTGACACTGCATCGAGGTGTGAGTCTCAAGCCAAATGAGAGAGGATCCAGGGTGTGTGCTTCAGTCCTAATGAGTGACAGTGCACCAAGATGTGAGTCTCACGCCAAATGACAGAGACTGCTCCAGGGTGTGCGCTTCAGTCCTGAGTGACACTGCACCGAGGTGTGAGTCTCACACCAAATGACAGAGACTGCTGCAGGGTGTGTGCTTCAGTCCTAATGAGTGACACTGTACCAAGGTGTGAGTCTGAAGCTAAATGAGAGAGGCTGCTCCAGGGTGTGCGCTTCAGGAGACTGCCCAGGGTGTGAGACTCATTTTCAATGAGGGACACTGCACCAAGGTGTGAGTCTCATGCCAAATGACAGCGACTGCCTAGGGTGTGTGAGCCTCACTAACAGTCAGTGATACTGCACCAAGGTGTGTCATACGCCATGTGGCAGAGACTGTTCCAGGGTGTGTGCTTCACTCCCAATGAGTGACACTGCACCAAGGTCTGAGTCTCACACCAAATGACAGAGACAGCTCCAGGGTGTGTGCTTCACTCCAAAGGAGTGACACTGCACCAAGGTGTGAGTCTCACGTCAAATGACAGAGACTTCCCAGGGTGTGAGCTTCACTCCCAATGAGTGACAGTGCACCAAGGTGTGAGTCTCACGTCAAATGACAGAGACTGCCCAGGGTGTGAGACTCATTTTCAGTGACTGACACTACACCAAGGTGTGAGTCTCAAGTCAGATGACAGAGACTGCCCAGGGTGTGAGACTCATTTTCAATGAGGGACACTGCACCAAGGTGTCAGTCTCATGCCAAATGACAGAGACTGCCTAGGGTGTGTGAGCCTCACTCCCAATGAGTGACACTGCACCAAGGTGTGAGTCTCAAGCCAAATGAGAGAGGCTGCTCCAGGGTGCGAGCCTCATTTTCAATGAGTGACACTGCACCAAGGTGTGAGTCTCACGCCCAAGGACAGAGACAGCTCCAGGGTGTGCGCTTCACTCTGAATGAGTAACACTGCACCAAGGTGTGAGTCTCACACCAAATGACAGAGACAGCTCCAGGGTGTGCGCTTCACTCCAAATGAGTGACACTGCACCAAGGTGTTAGTCTCACTCCAAATGACAGGGACTGCCCAGGGTGTGAGCTTCACTCCCAATCAGTGACACTGCACCAAGGTGTGAGTCTCACACCAAATGACAGCGAGTGGCCAGGGTGTGAGCTTCACTCCCAATGAGTGACACTGCACCAAGGTGTGAGTCTCACGTCAAATGACAGAGACTGCCCAAGGTGTGAGACTCATTTTCAGTGAGTGACACTGCTCCAAGGTGCGATCTCACGTCAAATGACAGAGACGGCTCCAGGGTGTTCGCTTCACTCCAAAAGAGTGACACTGCACCAAGGTGTGAGTCTCACACCAAATGACAGAGACAGCTCCAGGGTGTGCACTTCACTCCAAATGAGTGACACTGCACCAAGGTGTGAGTCTCACGTCAAATGACAGAGGCTGTCCAGTGTGTGAGCTTCACTCCCAATGAGTGACACTGCACCAAGGTGTGAGTCTCACACCAAATGACAGAGACTTCCCAGCATGTGAGCTTCACTCCCAATGAGTGACACTGCCCCAAGGTGTGAGTCTCACACCAAATGACAGGGACAGCTCCAGGGTTTGTGCTTCACTCCAAATGAGTGACACTGCACCAAGGTCTGAGTCTCACGTCAAATGACAGAGACTGCCCAGGGTGTGAGCTTCACTTTCAATGAGTGACACTGCACCAAGGTGTGAGTCTCACACCAAATGACAGAGTCTGCCCAGGGTGTGAGACTCATTTTCAATGAGTGACACTGCACCAAGGTGTGAGTCTCACGCCAAGTGGCAGAGACTGCTCCAGGGTGTGCGCTTCACTCCCAATGAGTGACACTGCACCGAGGTGTGAGTCTCACGCCAAGTGGCAAAGACTACTCCAGGGTGTGCGCTGCACTTCAAATGAGTGACACTGCACCAAGGTGTGAGTCTCACGTCAAATGACAGAGACTGCCCAAGGTGTGAGACTCATTTTCAGTGAGTGACACTGCACCAAGGTGTGAGTCTCACGTCAAATGACAGAGACTGCCCAGGGTGTGTGCTTCACTCCCAATGAGTGACACTGCACCAAGGTGTGGGTCTCACGTCAAATGAGATAGACTGCCCAGGGTGTGAGACTCATTTTCATTGAGGGACACTGCACCAAGGTGTGAGTCTCACGCCAAATGAGAGAGGCTGCTCCAGGGTGCGAGCCTCATTTTCAATGTGTGACACTGCACCAAGGTGTGAGTCTCATGCGAAATGACAGAGACAGCTCCAGGGTGTTCGCTTCACTCCAAATGAGTGACACTGCACCAAGGTGTGAGTCTCACACCAAATGACAGAGACTGCCCAGGGTGTGAGCTTCATTCCCAATGAGTGACACTGCACCAAGGTGTGAGTCTCACACCAAATGACAGAGACTGCCCAGGGTGTGAGCTTCACTCCCAATGAGTGACACTGCACCAAGGTGTGAGTCTCACACCAAATGACAGAAACAGCTCCAGGGTGTGCGCTTCACTCCAAATGAGTGACACTGCACCAAGGTCTGAGTCTCACATCAAATGACAGTGACTGCCCAGGGTGTGAGCTTCACTCCCAATGAGTGACACTGCACCAAGGTGGGAGTCTCACACCAAATGACAGAGACTGCCCAGGGTGTGAGACTCATTTTCAGTGAGTGACACTGCACCAAGGTTTGAGTCTCACGCCAAGTGGCATAGACTGCTCCAGGGTGTGCGCTTCACTCCCAATGATTGACACTGCACCGAGGTGTGAGTCTCACACCAAGTGGCAAAGACTGCTCCAGGGTGTGTGCTTCAGTCCTAATGAGTGACACTGCACCAAGGTGTGAGTCTCAAGCTAAATGAGAGAGGCTGCTCCAGGGTGCGAGCCTCATTTTCAATGAGTGACACTGCACCAAGGTGTGAGTCTCATGCCAAATGACAGAGACTGCCTAGAGTGTGTGAGCCTCACTCCCAGTGAGTGATACTGCACCAAGGTGTGTCTCACACCAAGTGGCAGAGACTGCTCCAGGGTGTTTGTCTCACTCCCAGAGAGTGACACTGCACCAAGGTTTGAGTCTCACGCCAAATGACAGAGACTTCCCAGGGTGTGAGACTCATTTTCAATGAGTGACACTGCACCAAGGTGTGAGTGTCACACCAAATGACAGAGACTGCCCAGGGTGTGAGCTTCACTCCCAATGAGTGACACTGCACCAAGGTGTGAGTGTCACACCAAATGAAACACTGCCTAGGGTGTGTGAGCATCGGGCCAAACGGTGAGGTCGTACTCCGAGGTGTGTCAAAGCCCCAGTGAGTGATACTCAGTGAGTGACAGTCTTTACCAAGAGTGAAACAGACACCCAGCTCGGTTATCAGTCTCAGGTTCTGTATTGAGTCCTTGATCTCACGTCCCATGCGTGACACTGTCCGCCCCAGAGTGTACTGAGGGGTGATACTGGGGTCCAGCCCCCCCCGCCCCTCCCTCCGCCCCCGGGTTTTCCTGTTGCCACAGAGTCCTGTTATCTCGGATTCTGAACAGAAACCCTGTTCAAACAATGCTCCGGACGCAGCAGAGGGACAGAGTGAAATGTAGAGGAAACAACCCCCCCCCCCCCCAGGCCCTCCCACCCCCCGACAGCCCCTCCCTCCATGTGTACTCAGAGGGGGTCAGGACGGGTATATGAGGCTCTTCGCCCTCAGCCTCAGCAAAGGATCTTCTTCTCCACGTCCTGAGGTGAGCAGAGGCCGCGGGCGGGGGTGTACGGGGGGCCTGCGGCTGGGGCAGGACATCTCCTGGGGCCGAGGCTGGGGCAGGATATCTCCTGGGGCCGAGGCTGGGGCAGGATATCTCCTGGGGCTATAGATGGGGCAGGACATCTCCTGGGGCCGAGGCTGGGGCAGGACATCTCCTGGGGCTATAGATGGGGCAGGACATCTCCTGGGGCCGAGGCTGGGGCAGGACATCTCCTGGGGTCGAGGCTGGGGCAGGACATCTCCTGGGGCCGAGGCTGGGGCAGGATATCTCCTGGGGCCGAGGCTGGGGCAGGATATCTCCTGGGGCTATAGCTGGGGCAGGACATCTCCTGGGGCTGAGGCTGGGGCAGGACATCTCCTGGGGCCGAGGCTGGGGCAGGATATCTCCTGGGGCTATAGCTGGGGCAGGACATTTCCTGGGGCCGAGGCTGGGGCAGGACATCTCCTGGGGCCGAAGCTGGGGCAGGTTATCTCTTGGGGCTATAGCTGGGGCAGGACATCTCCTGGGGCCGAGGCTGGGGCAGGTTATCTCCTGGGGTATAGCTGGGGCAGGACATCTCCTGGGGCCGAGGCTGGGGCAGGATATCTCCTGGGGCCGAGGCTGGGGCAGGACATCTCCTGGGGCCGAGGCTGGGGCAGGATATCTCCTGGGGCCGAGGCTGGGGCAGGACATCTCCTGGGGCCGAGGCTGGGGCAGGATATCTCCTGGGGCCGAGGCTGGGGCAGGATATCTCCTGGGGCTATAGCTGGGGCAGGACATCTCCTGGGGCCGAGGCTGGGGCAGGACATCTCCTGGGGCCGAGGCTGGGGCAGGACATCTCCTGGGGCCGAGGCTGGAGCAGGACATCTCCTGGGGCCGAGGCTGGGGCAGGATATCTCCTGGGGCCGAGGCTGGGGCAGGCTATCTCCTGGGGTATAGCTGGGTCAGGACATCTCCTGGGGCCGAGGCTGGGGCAGGATATCTCCTGGGGCTATAGCTGGGGCAGGACATCTCCTGGGGCCGAGGCTGGGGCAGGACATCTCCTGGGGCCGAGGCTGGGGCAGGACATCTCCTGGGGCCGAGGCTGGGGCAGGATATCTCCTGGGGCCGAGGCTGGGGCAGGCTATCTCCTGGGGTATAGCTGGGGCAGGACATCTCCTGGGGCCGAGGCTGGGGCAGGATATCTCCTGGGGCTATAGCTGGGGCAGGACATCTCCTGGGGCCGAGGCTGGGGCAGGATATCTCCTGGGGCCGAGGCTGGGGCAGGACATCTCCTGGGGCCGAGGCTGGGGCAGGATATCTCCTGGGGCCGAGGCTGGGGCAGGACATCTCCTGGGGCCGAGGCTGGGGCAGGACATCTCCTGGGGCCGAGGCTGGGGCAGGAAATCTCCTGGGGTATAGCTGGGGCAGGACATCTCCTGGGGCCGAGGCTGGGGCAGGATATCTCCTGGGGCTATAGCTGGGGCAGGACATCTCCTGGGGCCGAGGCTGGGGCAGGACATCTCCTGGGGCCGAGGCTGGGGCAGGACATCTCCTGGGGCCGAGGCTGGGGCAGGACATCTCCTGGGGCCGAGGCTGGGGCAGGATATCTCCTGGGGCCGAGGCTGGGGCAGGCTATCTCCTGGGGTATAGCTGGGGCAGGACATCTCCTGGGGCCGAGGCTGGGGCAGGATATCTCCTGGGGCTATAGCTGGGGCAGGACATCTCCTGGGGCCGAGGCTGGGGCAGGACATCTCCTGGGGCCGAGGCTGGGGCAGGTTATCTCCTGGGGCTATGTATGGGGCAGGACATCTCCTGGGGCCGAGGCTGGGGCAGGACATCTCCTGGGGCCGAGGCTGGGGCAGGTTATCTCCTGGGGTATAGCTGGGGCAGGACATCTCCTGGGGCCGAGGCTGGGGCAGGATATCTCCTGGGGCCGAGGCTGGGGCAGGACATCTCCTGGGGCCGAGGCTGGGGCAGGATATCTCAAGGGGCCGAGGCTGGGGCAGGACATCTCCTGGGGCCGAGGCTGGGGCAGGACATCTCCTGGGGCCGAGGCTGGGGCAGGATATCTCCTGGGGTATAGCTGGGGCAGGACATCTCCTGGGGCCGAGCCTGGGGCAGGATATCTCCTGGGGCTATAGCTGGGGCAGGACATCTCCTGGGGCCGAGGCTGGGGCAGGACATCTCCTGGGGCCGAGGCTGGGGCAGGATATCTCCTGGGGCCGAGGCTGGGGCAGGCTATCTCCTGGGGTATAGCTGGGGCAGGACATCTCCTGCGGCAGAGACCGGGGCAGGATATCTCCTGGGGCTATAGCTGGGGCAGGACATCTCCTGGGGCCGAGGCTGGGGCAGGACATCTCCTGGGGCCGAGGCTGGGGCAGGTTATCTCCTGGGGCTATAGCTGGGGCAGGACATCACCTGGGGCCGAGGCTGGGGCAGGACATCTCCTGGGGCCGAGGCTGGGGCAGGTTATCTCCTGGGGTATAGCTGGGGCAGGACATCTCCTGGGGCCGAGGCTGGGGCAGGATATCTCCTGGGGCCGAGGCTGGGGCAGGATATCTCCTGGGGCCGAGGCTGGGGCAGGATATCTCCTGGGGCCGAGGCTGGGGCAGGACATCTCCTGGGGCCGAGGCTGGGGCAGGATATCTCCTGGGGCCGAGGCTGGGGCAGGACATCTCCTGGGGCCGAGGCTGGGGCAGGACATCTCCTGGGGCCGAGGCTGGGGCAGGATATCTCCTGGGTTATAGCTGGGGCAGGACATCTCCTGGGGCCGAGGGCTGGGGCAGGACATCTCCTGGGGCCGAGGCTGGGGCAGGATATCTCCTGGGGCCGAGGGCTGGGGCAGGACATCTCCTGGGGCCGAGGCTGGGGCAGGACATCTCCTGGGGCCGAGGCTGGGGCAGGACATCTCCTGGGGCCGAGGCTGGGGCAGGATATCTCCTGGGGTATAGCTGGGGCAGGACATCTCCTGGGGCCGAGGCTGGGGCAGGATATCTCCTGGGGCTATAGCTGGGGCAGGACATCTCCTGGGGCCGAGGCTGGGGCAGGACATCTCCTGGGGCCGAGGCTGGGGCAGGACATCTCCTGGGGCCGAGGCTGGGGCAGGATATCTCCTGGGGCTGAGGCTGGGGCAGGCTATCTCCTGGGGTATAGCTGGGGCAGGACATCTCCTGGGGCCGAGGCTGGGGCAGGATATCTCCTGGGGCTATAGCTGGGGCAGGACATCTCCTGGGGCCGAGGCTGGGGCAGGACATCTCCTGGGGCCGAGGCTGGGGCAGGTTATCTCCTGGGGCTATAGCTGGGGCAGGACATCTCCTGGGGCCGAGGCTGGGGCAGGACATCTCCTGGGGCCGAGGCTGGGGCAGGTTATCTCCTGGGGTATAGCTGGGGCAGGACATCTCCTGGGGCCGAGGCTGGGGTAGGATATCTCCTGGGGCCGAGGCTGGGGCAGGACATCTCCTGGGGCCGAGGCTGGGGCAGGATATCTCCTGGGGCCGAGGCTGGGGCAGGACATCTCCTGGGGCCGAGGCTGGGGCAGGACATCTCCTGGGGCCGAGGCTGGGGCAGGATATCTCCTGGGGTATAGCTGGGGCAGGACATCTCCTGGGGCCGAGGCTGGGGCAGGATATCTCCTGGGGCTATAGCTGGGGCAGGACATCTCCTGGGGCCGAGGCTGGGGCAGGACATCTCCTGGGGCCGAGGCTGGGGCAAGACATCTCCTGGGGCCGAGGCTGGGGCAGGACATCTCCTGGGGCCGAGGCTGGGGCAGGCTATCTCCTGGGGTATAGCTGGGGCAGGACATCTCCTGGGGCCGAGGCTGGGGCAGGATATCTCCTGGGGCTATAGCTGGGGCAGAACATCTCCTGGGGCCGAGGCTGGGGCAGGACATCTCCTGGGGCCGAGGCTGGGGCAGGTTATTTCCTGGGGCTATAGCTGGGGCAGGACATCTCCTGGGGCCGAGGCTGGGGCAGAACATCTCCTGGGGCCGAGGCTGGGGCAGGTTATCTCCTGGGGTATAGCTGGGGCAGGACATCTCCTGGGGCCGAGGCTGGGGCAGGATATCTCCTGGGGCCGAGGCTGGGGCAGGATATCTCCTGGGGCCGAGGCTGGGGCAGGATATCTCCTGGGGCCGAGGCTGGGGCAGGATATCTCCTGGGGCCGAGGCTGGGGCAGGACATCTCCTGGGGCCGAGGCTGGGGCAGGACATCTCCTGGGGCCGAGGCTGGGGCAGGATATCTCCTGGGGCCGAGGCTGGGGCAGGACATCTCCTGGGGCCGAGGCTGGGGCAGGACATCTCCTGGGGCCGAGGCTGGGGCAGGATATCTCCTGGGGCTATAGCTGGGGCAGGACATCTCCTGGGGCCGAGGCTGGGGCAGGACATCTCCTGGGGCCGAGGCTGGGGCAGGACATCTCCTGGGGCCGAGGCTGGGGCAGGATATCTCCTGGGGCCGAGGCTGGGGCAGGCTATCTCCTGGGGTATAGCTGGGTCAGGACATCTCCTGGGGCCGAGGCTGGGGCAGGATATCTCCTGGGGCTATAGCTGGGGCAGGACATCTCCTGGGGCCGAGGCTGGGGCAGGACATCTCCTGGGGCCGAGGCTGGGGCAGGTTATCTCCTGGGGCTATAGCTGGGGCAGGACATCTCCTGGGGCCGAGGCTGGGGCAGGACATCTCCTGGGGCCGAGGCTGGGGCAGGTTATCTCCTGGGGTATAGCTGGGGCAGGACATCTCCTGGGGCCGAGGCTGGGGCAGGATATCTCCTGGGGCCGAGGCTGGGGCAGGATATCTCCTGGGGTATAGCTGGGGCAGGACATCTCCTGGGGCCGAGGCTGGGGCAGGACATCTCCTGGGGCCGAGGATGGGGCAGGATATCTCCTGGGGCCGAGGCTGGGGCAGGATATCTCCTGGGGTATAGCTGGGGCAGGACATCTCCTGGGGCCGAGGCTGGGGCAGGATATCTCCTGGGGCTATAGCTGGGGCAGGACATCTCCTGGGGCCGAGGCTGGGGCAGGATATCTCCTGGGGCCGAGGCTGGGGCAGGATATCTCCTGGGGCTGGGGCAGGATATCTCCTAGGGCCGAGGCTGGGGCAGGATATCTCCTGGGGCCGAGGCTGGGGCAGGATATCTCCTGGGACTATGGATGAGGCAGGATACCTCCTAGGGCTATGGCTGCGGCAGGATACCTCCTGGGGCTGAGGCAGGACATCTCCTGGGGCTATAACTGGGGCAGGACATCTCCTTGTGCTATGGCTGGGGCAGGATATCTCCTGGGGCTATGGCTCGAGCAGGATATCTCCTTGGGCTATGGCTGGGCCTGCGGCAGGTTATCTCCTGGGGCTATGGCTAGGGCAGGACATCTCCTGGGGCTATGGCTGGGGAAGGATATCTCATGGTGCTATGGCTGGGGCAGGATATCTCCTGAGGCTATGGCTAGAGCAGGACATCTCCTGGGGCTATGGCTGGAGCAGAATATCTCCTGGGGCTGGGGCAGGATATCTCCTGGGGCCGAGGCTGGGGCAGGATATCTCTTGGGGCTATAGATGGGGCAGGACATCTCCTGGGGCCGAGGCTGGGGCAGGATATCTCCTGGGGCTGGGGCAGGATATCTCCTAGGGCCGAGGCTGGGGCAGGATATCTCCTGGGGGCATGGCTGTCGTAGGGTATCTCCTGGGGCTGGGGCAGGATATCTCCTTGTGCTGGGGCAGGATATCTCCTGGGGCAATGACTGAGGTAGGATATCTCCTGGGGCTCTAGCTGGGGCAGGACATCCCCTGGGCCTATGGCTGGGGCAGAATATCTTCTGGGGCTATGGCTGGGGCAGAATATCTCCTGGGGCTATGGCTGCGGCAGGATATCTCCTGGGGCTGGGGCCGGATATCTCCTGGGGCCGAGGCTAGGGCAGGATATCTTCTGGGACTATGGATGAGGCAGGAAATCTCCCGGGGCTATGGCTGCGGCAGGATATCTCCTGGGGCTGATGCAGGACGTCTCCTGGGGCTATAACTGGGGCAAGACATCTCCTGGTGCTATGGCTGGGGCAGGATATATTCCTGAGGCTATGGCTAGGGCAGGACATCTCCTGGGGCTATAGCTGGGGCAGAATATCTCCTGGGGCTTGGGCAGGATATCTCCTGGGGCCGAGGCTGTGGCAGGATATCTCCTGGGGATATGGCTGGGGCAGGATATCTCCTTGGGCATTGACTGAGGCAGGATATCTCCTGGTGCTATATCTGGGGCAGGACATCTCCTGGCTCTCTGGCTAGGGCAGGACATCTCCTGGGGCTATGGCTGGGGCAGGATATCTCCTGGGGCCACGGCTGGGGCAGGATAACTCCTGGGGCCACAGCTGGGGCAGGATATCTACTGGGGCCGAGGCTGGGGCAAGATATCTCCTGTGGATATGGCTGGGGCAGGATATCTCCTGGGGCAATGACTAAGGCAGGATATCTCCTGGGGCTATAGCTTGGGCTGGACATCTCCTGGGGCTATGGCTAGGGCAGGATATCTCCTGGAGCTATGTCTAGGGCAGGACATCTCTAGGGCTAAGGCTGACGCAGGATATCTCCTGGGGCTGGGGCAGGATATCTCCTGGGGCCGAGGCTGGGGCAGGATATCTCCTGGGGATATGGCTGCGGCAGGATATCTCCTGAGGCAATGACTGAGGCAGGATATCTCCTGGGGCTATAGCTGGGGCAGGACATCTCCTGGTGCTATGGCTGGGGCAGGATATCTCCTGGGGCTATGGCTAGGGCAGGACATCTCCTGGGGCTGGGGCAGGATATCTCCTGGGGCGAGGCTGGGGTAGGGTACCTCCTGGGGTTATGACTGGGGCAGGATAACTCCTGGGGCCGAGGCTGGGGCATTATAACTCCTGGGACTGATGCTGGATATCTCCTGTGGCTGTGGCTGGGGCAGGATATCTCCTGGGGCTATTGCTGGGCAGGATATCTCCTGGGGAAGAGGCTTGGGCAAGATATTTCCTGTGTCTGGGGCAGGATATCTCCTGGGGTTATGGCTGGGGCAGTATATCTATTGGGGCTATGGCTGGCAGAGAATATCTCCTGGGTCTATGGCTGGGGTAGGATATCCCCTGGGGCCGAGGATGTGGAAGGATATCTTCTGGGGCTATGACTGAGGCAGGATATCTCCTGTGGCTATTGCTGGGGCTGGATATCTAATGGGGCTATAGCTGGGACAGGATATCTCCTGGGGCTATTGCTGGGGCTGGATATCTAATGGGGCTATAGCTGGGGCAGAAAATCTTCTGGGGTTGGGACAGGATATCTTCTGGGGCCGAGGCAGGATATCTCCTGAGGCTAAGGCTGGGGCAGGATATCTCCTGGGGCCGAGGCTGGGGCTGGATATCTCCTGGGTCTATGGCTGGGGCAGGGTATATCCTGGGGCTTGGGCAGGATATCTCCTGGGGCAATGACTGAGGCAGGATATCTCCTGGGGCTATAGCTGGGGCAGGACATCTCCTAGGGCTACGGCTAGGGCAGGACATCTCCTGGGGTTATGGCTGGGGCAGGATATCTCCTGGTGCTATGGCTGGGGCAGGATATCTCCTGGGGCTATGTCTAGGGCAGGACATCTCCTAGGGCTAAGGCTGGGGCAGGATATCTCCTGGGGATGGGGCAAGATATCTTCTGGGGCAGGATATCTCCTGGGGATATGGCTGGGGCAGGATATCTCCTGAGGCAATGACTGAGGCAGGATATCTCCTGGGGCTATAGCTGGGGCAGGACATCTCCTGGTGCTATGGCTGGGGCAGGATATCTCCTGGGGCTATGTCTAGGGCAGGACATCTCCTGGGGCTATGGCTGGGGCAGTATATCTCCTGTGGCCGAGGCTGGGGTAGGGTTCCTCTTGGGGCTGTGACTGGGGCAGGATAACTCCTGGGGCCGAGGCTGGGGCAGGATAACTCCTGGGACTGAGGCTGGATATCTCCTGTGGCTGAGGCTGGGGCAGGATATCTCCTGGGGCCGAGGCTGGGGCAGGATATCTCCTGGGGCTATAGCTGGGGCAGGATATCTCCCGGGGCTATAGCTGGGGCAGGACATCTCCTGGGGCTATGGCTAGGGCAGGATATCTCCTGGGGCTATAGCTGGGACATGACATCTCCTAGGGGCTATGGCTGGGGCAGGATATCTCCTGGGGCTATGGCTGGGGCAGGATAACTCTTGGGTCGATCGCTGGGGCAGGATATCTCCTGGGGCTATGGCTGGGGCAGGATATCTCCTGGGGCTGAGGCTGGGAGAGGATATCTCATGTGGCTATTGCTGGGGCAGGATATCTCATGTTTAGGAAGAGGTGTGGTGCAGCGGCCAGGGCACCTGACTCCGGACCATGGGGGCTCATGGTTCGATCCCCGGCACCGGCGGCAGGTAAGCCCAGCACCATGTGACTCTGGGCAATAGCTCGCTTAATCTTCCCGACGGCCCCCAGCGCCTTGACACCCTCGGGTAATTGTTCGTGCTTTACAAATACTTGATACTGGATACTGGCTATGGCTGGGGCAGGATATCTCCTAGGGCTGTGACTGGGGAAGACTATCTCTTGGGACTATGGATGAGGAAGGATATCTCCTGGGGCTATGGCTAGGGCAGGATATCTCCGGGGGCTATGGCTAGGGCAGGATAGCACCTGGGGCTACGGCTAGGGCAGGATATCTCCTGGGGCTATGGCTATGGCAGGATAGCTCCTGGGGCTACGGCTAGGGCAGGATATCTCCTGGGGCTATGGATGAGGCAGGATATCTCCTGGGCTATGGCAGGATATCTTCTGGGACAGGATATCTCCTGTGGCTATGACTGGGGGCAAGATATCTCTACGCTGTTCTTTGCCCTAGGTTTGCAGCAGGGTAATTCCTCGTCTCCTTGGGGGGGTGGAGGTAAGGCATCCCCTAGGAAGGGATAACAGCTGTGGCTTGATTAGGATCTCTCCCCGTTAACATGTCGCCTGGGGTCAGGGCGTGGACAGGACCTGACATTAACTCGGTCCCTATCAGGAAATAGGGGGCGATGGGCCCGCTCCTGCGATAATAGAGCCTAATAGTTTTTTTTCACTTGTTCATAGCAATGGGAGACCCCTTCCCCATTGTTAATACTAGGCTTGACGGTGTGCTATTCACTCTTTTTTTCTCTTTCGGAAACAATTCCAATTTTTAATGCTCTATAGTAGGGTATGTAACGCTTGACTCGGTCATTCCGAGTCAAGTGTAGCAAAAAACAGCCAACACGTGTTTCGCCCCCTTACACAGGCCGTCTGGCCATGGGGCTTCCTCAGGGCGTAGGAATAAATATAAGTCAAATCGAATCCTAAGTGTTGCTGCAAAAGAAACATTTTGTGCTGTCAGTCGCTGACATCGAATTCAAATCCACTCGGTCCCTGCCTACGGGTCTCCTGGGCAGAGTCGATGCTGGTGCTGGGGGTGACATCTGCTGCGGGTGGACGCATGCAGCGGGAGATGTCACCTGTGAGCATCCTCTGGGGCTGGACATCTGCTGGACCTGGGGATCTGAAGTTGTGGGCCTATCCGGGGGCTGGGGCATGACATCTTCTGGTTCGTCTGTGACAGTTCCTTTCCATGGCAGGACATCATCTGGGGTTGGCAGTCTGCTAGGACAGGGCGCTTCCATGGAGGGACATCTGTTGGGCAGGAGTCCCCTTTGATGGACATCTCCAGGGACTTTGGAGGAAATCTGCTGCAACAATTCAGCGCCACGATACACTCACGGGTGATATAGCGCTTTACAAATACACATAGAGTAAAACCCAATAGACCCTTGGAGGCTTGGGACATGTAACAATTAATAGGTCAGAGTGCCTACAAGGGATTTATTTAAAAAGCTAAACAAACATCAATCACATGAATAAATATATTGTCAAGCCCTCAAGTGGCGGCTGACTAATGAACAACCAAACTTGACTCATTTAGATCATGATGAATATTCAAATGAACATTTTAAACACGGGTGTGTATATTTCAACAAATCAAGTTATTTAATAAAAGCAAATAGAAAGGGTACAAAACAATATAACTACATACAAGAACCGAGGTAAATCAATGTTATACAAAAGTTGTGACCTCAGGGTCAAGTATGTAAACATCTATTCCAAAATGTTGTTGTATTGGAAAACGGATCTGAAACAACAGAAAACAATTTCCAAGGAAACCAAATAACTGTAGAAATAGATGAGCTGGTCGACGTTTCGGTCTCTGTGGCTTAAAAGTCCGTTAGACCATCTTCAGGACGATGAAAAAGTTAATAATTGACCCTTATGTCTGGTCAAACAAAAAGTTTGTTGAACCAGCCCAGTCTCAACTTATATAGATTTCCAGGTAGCTAACGCAGGAATAGTGATTAATACTCCAAGCCTGATGGCATACTTCTATCACAGCAATCCGTAGGATTTGCTACCGATATCACTCGCTGTTCGTCGAGCAATATCGGACGTCGTTGCTCCTTTCACTAACCGATCCCGCTGCAGACGAAGTGCTTCGGAGGAAATCTGCTGCAACATTTCAGCGCCACGATACACTCACGGGTGATATAGCGCTTTACAAATACACATAGCATTAGCATCTTCCGGTAGAACTATGTTGGTGGGACCTCTCCAGATAAACACTTCTCGTGACATCATATCTTATGGTAAGCATCTCATGCGGTAGCACATTACTGGGCAGACATATCCTAGGACTGGTGTAAGACATCTCCTTTGACGAGGGCTGGGGTAGGACATTTCCTGTGACGAGGCTAGGGTGGGACAGTTGCTGGGACGATGGCTGGGGTGAGACATCTTCTGTGACGAGGCCTCGGGTGGGTCATCTGCTGGGAGGAGAGCTGGGGTGGGATATTTCCTGGGACTAGGACTGCGGTAGGACATATCTTGGGATGAGGGCTGGGGTAGGACATCTCCTGGGACAAAGGCTGGGGTAGGACAAATCCTGTGAGGAGGCCTGGGGTAGGACATATTTTGGGACGAGGGCTGGGGTAGGACAGCTCCTGTGGTGAGGGCTGAGGTAGGACATCTCCTGGGATGAAGGCTAGGGTAAGTCATCTCCTGGGATGAGGACTGGGGTAGGACATCCCCTGGGACTAAGGCTGGGGTAGGACATCTCCTGGGACTATACCTGGGGTAAGACATCTCTAGGGACTAAGGCTGGGGTAGGACATCTCCTGGGACTAAGGCTGGGGTAGGACATATGTTTGGATGAGGACTGGGATAGACATCTCCTGGGACGACGCCTGGGGTAGGACATCTCCTAGGGCTTGGGCAGGACATCTCCTGGGACTAAGGCTATGGTAGGACATCTCCTGGGACTAAGACTGGGGGAGGGCATTGGCTGGGGTAGGACATCTCCTAGGACGAGGGCTGGGTTAGGACATATGTTGGGATAAGGACTGGGTAGGACATCTCCTTGGTCTAAGGCTGGGGTAGGGCAGCTCCTAGGATTAGAGCTGTGGTAGGGGATCTCCTAGGTTTTGGGCAGGACATCTCCTGGGACTGGGGTAGAATATCTTCTAGGACTAGGGCTGGAGTAGGATATCTCCTGGGATTAAGGCTGGGGTAAGACAGCTCCTAGGACTAGGGCTGGGGTAGGATATCTCATAGGAGCAGGGCTGTGATAGGACACCTCCTAGGGCTTGGGCAGGGCATCTCCTGGGACTGGGATATAACATCTTCTAGGACTAGGGCTGGGGTAGGATATCTCATAGGACCAGGGCTGTGATAGGACATCTCCTAGGGCTTGGGCAGGGCATCTCCTGGGACTGGGGTAGAACATCTTCTTAAACTAGGGCTGGAGTAGGATATCTCCTAGGACTAAGACTGGGGTAGGACATTCCCTGGGACTAAGGCTGTGGTATGACAGCTCCTAGGACTAGGGCTGGGGTAGGACAACTCTTGGGATGGGGACTGAGATAGGTCATCTCCTAGGGCTTGGGAAGGACATCACCCGGGACTGGGATAGAACCTCTTCTGGGGCTGGAGTGGGACATGTCCTAGGACTAAGACTGGGGTAGGACATCTCCTGGGACTAAAGCTGGGCTAGGACAGCTCCTAGGGCTTGGACAGGACATCTCCTGGGACTTGGATAGGACATTTGATCTTCTGAGGGCCCCAGAGATGGCTCCTAACACTGGACTCTGAGTGACCATTGCTGTTGGATGTGAGTATACCCCTAGTGTGAGGCACTGAGGGGTCCAGATGTGAGCTCCTAGACACTGGACTCTGAGTGACAATCACTGTGGGATGTGAGTGTGCCCTCAGTGTGAGGCACTGAGGGGTCCAGACGTGAGCTGCTAGACACTGGAGTCTGAGTGAGCATCACTGTGAGATGTGAGTGTGCCCTTAGTGTGAGGTTCTGTGGGGTCCTGACATGTGCTCCTAGACAGTGGGCTCTGAGTGACCATCAGTCTGTGGGATGTGAGTGTGCCCTTAGTGTGAGGATCTGAGGGTTCCTGATGTGTGCTCTTAGACTCTGGACTCTGAGTGACCGTCACTGTGGGATGTGAGCTTCTGAGGAGTCCTGATGTGAGCTCCTAGACACTGGACTCTGAGTGACTGTCACTGTGGGACGGTAGTGTACCCTCAGTGTGAGGTTCTGAGGGGTCCTGACGTGTGCTCTTAGACTCGGGACTCTGAGTGACCATCACTGTGGGATGTGAGGTTCTGAGGGGTCCTGATGTGTGCTCCTAGACAGTGGATTCTGAGTGTCCGTCACTGTGGAATGTGAGTGTGCCCTTAGTGTGAGGCTCCGAGATTTCCTGACGTGTACTCCTAGACACTTGACTTCGAGTGACCATCACTGTAGGAAGTCAGCATGCCCTTAGTGTGAGGTTCTGAGGGCTCCTGACGTGTGCTCCTATACTCTGGACTCTGAGTGACAATCACTGTGGGATGTGAGTGTGCCCTCAGTGTGAGGTTTTGAGGGGTCCTGACGTGTGCTCCTAGACTCTAGACTCTGAGTGACCGTCACTGTGGGATGTGAGCTTCTGAGTGGTCCTGACGTGTGCTCCTAGACACTGGACTCTGAGTGACCGTCACTGTGGGATGTGAGTGTGCCCTCAGTGTGAGGTTCTGAGGGGTCCTGACTTGTACTCTTATATACTGGACTCTGAGTGTCTGTCATTTGGGATGTGAGTATACCCCTAGTGTGAGGCTCTGAGGGGTCCAGACGTGAGCTCCTAGACACTGGAGTCTGAGTGAGCATCACTGTGAGATGTGAGTGTGCCCTTAGTGTGAGGTTCTGTGGGGTCCTGACATGTGCTCCTAGACAGTGGGCTCTGAGTGACCATCACTGTAGGAAGTCAGCGTGCCCTTAGTGTGAAGTTCTGAGGGGTCCTGACTTGTGCTCTTAGACACTGGACTCTGAGTGTCTGTCATTGTGGGATGTGAGTGTGCACTTAGTGCTAGGCTCTATGTTTTCCTGATGTGTACTCCTAGACACTTGACTTTGAGTGACCGTCACTGTGGGATGTGAGTGTGCCCTTAGTGTCAGGTTCTGAGGGGTCCTGACGTGTGCTCCTATACTCTGAACTCTGAGTGACCGTCACTGTGGTAGATGAGGTTCTGAGGGGTCCTGACATGTGCTCCCAGACAGTGGACTCTGCGTGACCGTCACTGTGGAATGTGAGTGTGCCCTTAGTGTGAGGCTCTGAGATTTCCTGACGTGTGCTCCAAGACACTTGACTTCGAGTGACCATCACTGTAGGAAGTCAGCATGCCCGTAGTGTGAGGTTCTGAGGGCTCTTGACGTATACTCCTAGACACTGGACTCTGAGTAACCGTCACTGTGGGATGTGAGTGCACCCTCAGTGTGAGGTTCTGAGGGGTCCTGATGTGTGCTCCTATACTCTGGACTCTGAGTGACCGTCACTGTGGGATGTGAGCTTCTAAGGGGTCCTGACGTGTGCTCCTAGACACTGGACTCTGATGGCCTGATTCACAGAACTAACTTACGTCAAAAACGTAAACATAAACGTAAACGTAAAGTTAGTACTTTTAGTATTCACAGAATACACTTACCATTTGTAGTATTCACAGAATGAACTTACTATTTCGGTATTCACAGAGTTAGTAGTCCTAACTTTAGGACTACAACTTCTGTGAATACCGAAATGAGTAAGTTCATTCTGTGAATACCAAAATGAGTAAGTGTATTCTGTGAATACCTAAAAAGTACTAACTTTACGTTTACGTTTACGTTTTTGACGTAAGTTAGTTCTGTGAATCAGGCCCTGAGTGACCGTCACTGTGGGATGTGAGTGTGCCCTCAGTGTGAGGTTCTGAGGGGTCCTGATGTGTGCTCCTAGACTCTGGACTCTGAGTGACTGTCACTGTGGGATGTGAGTGTGCCCTCAGTGTGAGGTTCTGAGGGGTCCTGATGTGTGCTCCTAGACTCTGGACTCTGAGTTACTGTCACTGTGGGATGTGAGTGTTCCTTTAGTGTGAGGTTCTGAGGGGTCTTGACGTGTGCTCCTAGACTCTGGACTCTGAGTGAATGTCACTGTGGGATGTGAGTGTTCCTTTAGTGTGAGGTTCTGAGGGGTCTTGGCCTGTGTTCCTAGACACTGGACTGTGAGTGACCATCACTGTGGGATGTGAGGTTCTGAGGGGTACTGACGTGCTCCTAGACACTGGACTCTGAGTGACTATCACTGTGGGATGTGACTGTGCCCTTAGTGTGAGGCTCTGAGGGGTCCTGATGTATACTGCTAGACACTGGACTCTGAGTGACAGTCACTGTGGGATGTGAGGTTCTGAGGGACCTTTACTTATGCTTCTAGGCACTGGACTCTTAGTGACCATCACTATGGGATGTGTGGTTTAGCGGGGTTCTGACGTGTGCTCTTAGACTCTGGACTCTGAGTGACCTTCAGTGTGATACGAGTGTGTGCTTAGGAACGGCACTGAGTGGTCCCTGAGACCACAATAATCTGGAGTACCTGGGACCTGAGATTGTAGTCCCGGAGGGTGTTTTTTTTTACCATAACATTGGGGTAGGGTTCTTAGGAGACCGTATGATGTCAACCCTCATGCAATCCCTGAGTCTGATGATTTGAGCATCCCTGAGGGTGGGGTTCTCAGTGTGCCCTTAGCATGGGGGTTGTGAGACGTCACTGACACTACATCTATATGCACCCCCTCAGGCTAAGCTTCCCTGAGGGCGTGGGCTCACGGTGTGACCTTCGGATAAGGCTCTGAGGGGTCCCCACGTGCATTCTCTGAGGGTGGGGTCTCTCGGTCCAACACACACTGATGGTCACTCAAAGTCCAGTGTCTAGGAGCACACGTCAGAAGCCCTCAGAACCTCACACTAAGAGCACACTCACATCCCACAGCCTGATGGTGAGGGCTTTCCCGTGGCTGAGGGTCTTCCCGTGGCTGAGGGTCTTCCCCCAGCTGAGGGTCTTCCTATGGCTGGTCTTGCCGTTACTTCGATACTTCATGTGGTTCAGGGTCTTCCCATGGCTGAGGGTCTTCCCGTGGATGAGGGTCTTCCTGTGGCTGAGGGTCGACTCGCTGCTGAGGGTCTTCCCGTGGCTGACAGTTTCCTGGTTGCTGAGGGTCTTTCCGTTGTTGAGGGACTTTATGTGGCTGAGGGTCTTCCAACAGCTGAGGGACTTCCTGCAGCTGAGGGTCTTCCTGTGGCTGAGGGTTTTCCCATGGCTGAGGGTCTTCCCATCGGCTGAGGGTCTTCCCATCGGCTGACGGTCTTCCTACGGCTGAGGTTCATTGCTGAGAGTCTTCCTGGGGCTGAGGGTCTTCCCACGGTAAGGGTCTTCCCACGCCTGAGGGTCGTTGCTGAGGGTCTTCCTGTGGCTGAGGGTCTTCCCATCGGCTGAGGGTCTTCCCATGGCTGAAAGTCGTTGCAGAGGGTCTTTCTGCGGCTGAGGGTCTTCCTGGGGCTGAGGGTCTTCCCGCAGCTTAGGGTCTTCCCAAGACTGAGGGTCTTCCCATTGCTGAGGGTCTTCCTCTTGCTGTGGGTCTTCCTTTGGCTGAGGGTCTTCCCGCAGCTAAGGGTCTTCTCACGGCTGAGAATCTTCCCGTGGCTGTGGGCCGTTGCTGAGGGTCTTCCTGTGGCTGAGGGTCTTTCCGTGGCTGACGGTCTTCCCATTGCTGAGGGTCTTCCTCTCGCTGTGGGTCTTCCCATGGCTGAGGGTCGTTGCTGAGGGTCTTCCCATGGCTGAGGGTATTTCCACGGCTAAGGGTCTTCCCATTGCTGAGGGTCTTCCTCTCGCTGTGGGTCTTCCCATGGCTGAGAGTCTTCCTGTGACTTAGGGTCTTTCCGCGGCTGAGGGTCTTCCCACGGCTGAGGGTCTTCCCATGGCTGAGGGTCGTTGCTGTGGGTCTTCCCAAGGCTGAGGGTCTTCCCATGGCTGAGGGTCTTCCCATGGCTGAGGGTCTTCCCCTGGCTGAGAGTCTTCCTGGGGCTGAGGGTCTTCCCGCAGCTGTGGGTCTTCCCAAGGCTGAGGGTCTTCCCATTGCTGAGGGTCTTCCCACAGCTGAGGGTCGTTGTTGAGGGTCTTTCTGTGGCTGAGGGTTTTCCTGTGGCTGAGGGTCTTCCCACAGCTAAGGGTCTTCCCATAGCTAAGGGTTGTTGCTGAGGGTCTTCCTGTGGCTGAGGGTTTTTGGGTGGCTGAGGGTCTTCCCACGGCTAAGGGTTTTCCCACAGCTGAGGGTCGTTGCTGAGGGTCTTCCTGTGTCTGAGGGTTTTCCTGTGTCTGAGGGTCTTCCCACGGCTGAGGGTCTTCCCATGGCTGAGGGTCATTGCTGAGGGTCTTCCCACAGCTGAGGGTCGTCCCGTGGCTGAGAGTCTTCCTGGGGCTGACGGTCTTTCCGCAGCTGAGAATCTTCCCATGGCTGAGGGACTTCCTGTGGCTGAGGGTCATACCACGGCTAAGGGTCTTTCTGTGGCTGAGGGTCTTTCTGCGGCTGAGGATCTTCCCATGGCTGAGGGACTTCCTGTGGCTGAGGGTCTTTCCATGGCTGAGGGTCGTTGCTGAGGGACTTCCCGCGGCTGAGGATCTTCCCACGGCTAAGGGTCTTCCCAAGGCTGAGGTTCTTCCCATTGCTGAGGGTCTTTCCACAGCTGAGGGTCGTTGCTGAGGGTCTTCCTATGGCTGAGGGTTTTCCCATGGCTGAGGGTCTTCCCACGGCTAAGGGTCTTCCCACAGCTGAGGTTCATTGTTGAGAGTCTTCCTGGGGCTGAGGGTCTTCCTGCTTCTAAGGGTCTTTCTGCAGCTGAGAATCTTCCCATGGCTGAGGGTCTTCCTGTGGCTGAGGGTCTTCCCATGGCTGAGGGTCTTCCCACAGCTGAGGGTCGTTGCTGAGGGTCTTCCTGTGGCTGAGAGTCTTCCTGGGGCTGAGAGTCTTCCTGGGGATGAGGGTCTTCCCGCAGCTGAGGGTCTTCCCGCAGCTGAGGGTCTTCCCGCAGCTGAGGGTCTTCCCATTGATGAGGGTCTTCCTCTCGCTGTGGGTCTTCCTGCAGCTGAGGGTCTTCCCGTGGCTGAGGGTCATTGCTGAGGGTCTTTCTGTGGCTGAGGGTCTTTCTGTGGCCGAGGGTCTTCCCAACGGCTCGGGTCTTCCCAACGGCTGAGGGTCTTCCCACGGCTAAGGGTCTTCCCACGGCTGAAGGTCATTGCTGAGGGTCTTTCTGTGGCTGAGGGTCTTTCTGTGGCCGAGGGTCTTCCCAACGGCTGAGGGTCATCCCAACGGCTGTGGGTCTTCCCCATGGCTGAGGGTCTTCCCACAACTGAGGGTCTTACTATGGCAAAGGGTCTTCCCACGACTGAGGGTCGTTGCTGAGGGTCTTCCTGTGGCTGAGGGTTTTCCCGTGGCTGAGGGTCTTCCCACGGCTAGGGGTCTTCCCATGGCTGCGGTTCATTGTTGAGAGTCTTCCTGGGGATAAGGGTCTTCCCAAGGCTGAGGGTCTTCCCATTGCTGAGGGTCTTCCCACGGCTTAGGGTCTTCCCACGGCTGAGGGTCATTGCTGAGGGTCTTCCTGTGGCTGAGGGTCTTCCCGCGGCTGAGGTTCATTGCTGAGAGTCTTCCTGGGGCTAAGGGTCTTCCCGCAGCCGAGGGTCTTCCCAACGGCTGAGGGTCTTCCCAATGGCTGAGGGTCCTACCCATGGCTGAGGGTCTTCCCACCTCTGAGGGTCTTACCACGGCAAAGGGTCTTACCACTGCTGAGGGTCTTCCCACAGCTGAGGTTCATTGTTGAGAGTCTTCCTGGGGCTGAAGGTCTTCCTGCTTCTAAGGGTCTTTCTGCAGCTGAGAATCTTCCCATGGCTGAGGGTCTTCCTGTGGCTGAGGGTCTTCCTGTGGCTGAGGGTCTTCCTGCTTCTAAGGGTCTTTCTGCAGCTGAGAATCTTCCCATGGCTGAGGGTCTTCCTGTGGCTGAGGGTCTTCCTGTGGCTGAGGGTCTTCCCACAGCTGAGGGTCTTTCCACAGCTGAGGGTCTTCCCACAGCTGAGGGTCGTTGCTGAGGGTCTTCCTGTGAATGAGAGTCTTCCTGGGGCTGAGAGTCTCCCTGGGGATGAGAGTCTTCCCGCAGCTGAGGGTCTTTCCATGGCTGAGGGTCTTCCCATTGATGAGGGTCTTCCTCTCGCTGTGGGTCTTCCCGCAGCTGAGGGTCTTCCCGTGGCTGAGGGTCTTCCCACGGCTAAGGGTCTTCCCATGGCTGAGGGTCATTGCTGAGGGTCTTTCTGTGGCTGAGGGTCTTTCTGTGGCTGAGGGTCTTCCCAATGGCTGAGGGTCTTCCCAACAGCTGAGGGTCTTCCCCATGGCTGAGGGTCTTCCCACAACTGAGGGTCTTACCACGGCAAAGGGTCTTACCACTGCTGAGGGTCTTCCCAGTGGCTGAGGGTCTTCCTATGGCTGAGGGTCTTCCCATGGCTGAGGGCCTTCCTGTTCCTGAGGGTCTTCCTCTGGCTGAGGTTATTCCTGCTGCTGAGGACCTTCCTATGGCTGGTATTGCTGTTACTTAGATACTTCCTGTGGCTGAGGGTCTTCCCATGGCTGAGGGTCTTCTTGTGGCTGAGGGTCTTTCCGCAGCTGAGAATCTTCCTGTGGCTGAGGGTCTTCCTGTGGCTGAGGGTCTTCCTGCTTCTGAGGGTCTTTCCGCAGCTGAGAATCTTCCTGTGGCTGAGGGTCTTCCTGCAGCTGAGGGTCATCCTATAGCTGAGGGTCTTCCCATGGCTGAGGATTTTCCTGCGGCTGAGGGCCTTCCTGTGGCTGACGGTCGTCACATGGCTGAGGGCAGAGGGCTGTCTCAGGGTCAGTGCCAAGGCTCTGTCTCGGGCTCAGGGTTGAAGACTGTCTTAGGCTGTGGGTTTCAGGGCTGTGTGTGGGGCTATGGATTTAAGGGCAATGCATGGGTTGTGGGTTTCAGGGCAGTGTGGGGCTGTTTGTTTCAGGGTCATGTGTGGGGCTGTTGGTTCATGGTCATGTGTGGGGCTGTGGGTATCAGCACTGTGTGTGAGGATGTGGGTTTCAGGACTGTGTGCAGGGCAGTGGGTTTCGGGGCTGATGGTTCAGGGTCATGTGTGGGGCTGTTGGTTTCAGGGCCATATGGGGCTGTGGTTTCAGGGTCGTGTGTGGGACTGTGGGTTTCAGGGCCATGTGGGGCTGTGGATTCAGTGCTGTTTGTGAGGCTGTGGGTTTCAGGGCCGTTTCGGGCTGTGTATTCAGGGCCGTGTGTGGGGCTGTGTGTTTCAGGGCCATGTGAGGCTGTGTGTTTCAGGGTAGTGTGAGGCTGTGGGTTTCAGGGCCATGTGTGGGTCTGTGGGTTTCAGGGAATGGTGGGTTCAGGGCCATGAGTGGGGCTGTGGGTTTTAGGGCCGTGTGTGGGGCTGTGGGTTTCAGGGAACTGTGAGTTTTGCAGCCATGTGTGGGGCTGTGGGTTTCAGGGCCGTGTGTGGAGCTGTGGGTTTCAGGGCCATGTGTGGGGCTGTGGGTTTCAGGGTCGTGTGAGGCTGTGGGTTCAAGGTAGTGTGTGGGGCTGTGGGTTTCAGGGTCATGTGAGGCTCTGGGTTTCAGGGCCATGTGTGGGGTTGTGGGTTTCAGGGAGCTGTGGGTTCCGGGCCATGTGTGGGGTTGGGGGTTTCAGGGTTCCCTGGGTTCGGGCAGTGTGGGGCTGTGAGTTTAAGGGGCGTGTGTGGGGCTGTGGGTTTCAGGGAGTTGTAGGTTCCAGGCCATGTGTGGGGCTGTGGGTTCAGGGCCATGTGGGGCTGTGGGTTTTAAGGCCGTGTGTGGGGCTGTGGGTTTCAGGGCCGTGTGAGGGGCTGTGGGTTTAAGGGTCATGTGAGGCTGTGGGTTTCAGGGTGGTGTGTGGGGCTGTGGGTTTCAGGGAATGGTGGGTTCGGGGCCATGTGTAGGGCTGTGGGTTTCAGGGCTGTGGGTTTCAGAAAACTGTGGGTTTCAGGGCCATGTGTGGGGCTGTGGGTTTCAGAAAACTGTGGATTTCAGGGCCATGTGTGGGGCTGTGGGTTTCAGGGCCATGAGTGGGGCTGTGGGTTTCAGGGCCATGAGTGGGGCTGTGGGTTACAGGGCCGTGTGTGGGGATGTGGGTTCAGGGTTGTGTGTGGGGCTGTGGGTTTCAGGGTCATGTGTGGGGCTGTGGGTTTCACGGTCATGTGAGGCTGTGGGTTTCAGGGCCGTGTGTGGGGCCACTGTGGGTTTTAGGGAGCTGTGGGTTCCGGGCCATGTGTGGGGTTGTGGGTTTCAGGGCCGTGCGGAGCTGTGAGTTTAAAGGGAGTATGTGGGGCTGTGTGTTCAGGGCGGTGTGTGGGGCTGTGGGTTTCAGGGACATGTGAGGGGCTGTGGGTTTCAGGGTCGTGTGAGGCTGTGGGTTTCAGGGCGGTGTGTGGGGCTATGGGTTTCAGGGAGCTGTGGGTTCTGGGCCATGTGTGGGGATGTGGGTTCAGGGCCATGAGTGAGGATCATGGGGGTTTTGAGGCTGTGGGTACAGGGCCGTGTGAGGCTCTCGGAGTCCTCTTAAGTTAAGGGTTTGCACAGCTTTGGTCTTTAATTTTCTTTTGCAGAGATTGACTTAATCAGAGGTCACCATGAAGCTGCTCCTGTCCCTGGCTGTGCTTCTTGTAACGCTAGCCGTGATGACTGGTAAGGCACTTTATCTGTCAACTATTGGCACTTCTCAGCGCTATACTTCATTCCTCTGAGCCAGCTGCTACCCAAAGCACTGAGCCACCTTCTACCCAAACTGCTGAGCCATCTTGTAAGGAAACCCGGAGCCAGCTTCTACCCTTACCACTTGTGCAAGAGACAGCTTCTTCCCAGACCACTTGTGCAAGAGACAGGATCTACCCTTACCACTTGTGCAAGAGACAGCTTCTACCCAGACCACTTGTGCAAGAGACAGCATCTATCCTTACCACTTGTCCAAGAGACAGCTTCTACCCAGACCACTTGTGCAAGAGACAGCATCTACCCTTACCCCTTGTGCGAGAGACAGCTTCTACCCAGACCAGTTGTACAAGAGACAGTTTCTACCCTTACCACTTGTGCAAGAGACAGCATCTACCCTTACCACTTGTCCAAGACAAAGCTATTACCCAGACCACTTGTACAAGAGACAGCTTCTACCCAGACCACTTGTACAAGCGACAGCTTCTACCCTTACCACTTGTACGAGAGACAGCGTCTACCCTTACCACTTGTACAAGCGACAGCTTCTACCCAGACCACTTGTATGAGACAGCTTCTACCCCTACCACTTGTACGAGAGACAGTTTCTACCCTTACCACTTGTGCGAGAGACAGCTTCTACCCAGACCACTTGTGCGAGAGACAGCATCTACCCTTACCACTTGTGCAAGAGACAGCTTCTACCAAGACCACTTGTGCGAGAGCCAGCATCTACCCAGACCACTTATACAAGAGCCAGCTTCCAACCTTACCACTTGTACGAGAGAAAACTTCTACACAGACCACTTGTACAAGCGACAGCTTCTACCCTTACCACGTGTACAAGGGACAGCTTCTACCCTTACCACTTGTACAAGAGACAGCTTCTACTCAGACCACTTGTGCGAGAGACAGTTTCTACCTTTACCACTTGTACGAGAGACAGCTTCTACTCTTACCACTTGTACGAGAGACAGCTTCTACCCTTACCACTTGTATGAGAGACAGTTTCTACCCAGGAACTTGTATGAGTCAGCTTATGCCCAGACCACTTGTGCAAGAGACAGCTTCTACCATTACCAATTGTACAAGAGACAGCTTATACCCTGACCACTTGTGCAAGAGACATCTTATACCTTTACCACATGTACAAGAGACAGCTTCTGCCCTTACCACTTCTGCGAGAGACAGCTTCTACCCTTTCTACTTGTGCGAGATCCAGTTTCTACCCTTACCACTTCTGCAAGCGATAGCTTATACCCAGACCACTTGTGCAAGAGACATCTTCTAGCATTACCACTTGTACAAGAGACAGCTTATACCCAGACCACTTGTGCAAGAGACAGCTTCTACCCTTACCACATGTACAAGAGACAACTTCTACCCTTACCAATTGTACAAGAGACAGCTTCTATCCACACCACTTGTGCAAAGGTCAGCTTTGACCCATACCACTTGTGCAAGAGCCAGCTTCTACCCTTACCACTTATACGTGAGACAGTTTCTACCCTTACCACTTCTACAAGAGACAGCTTCTGCCCAGACCACTTGTACAAGAGACAGCTTCTACCCATACCACTCAATCAATCAATCAATCAATCAATCAATCAGGGGTTTGTTAAAGCGCGACTACTCACCCGTAAGGGTCTCAAGGCGCTAGGGGTGGGGGGGGGTGCAGGTTCCATTCCATCAAGGAGGGGGTCTGTCGAAGAGCCAGGTTTTGAGGTTTCTTGCGAAGATGGGGAGCGATGTTCTCTGTCTGAGGTGGAGCGGAAGGGCGTTCCATGCTTTGGCCGCGAGGAAGGAGAAGGAGCGGCCTCCCGATCTGGTCTTTCTGGTGCGGGGGACCACGGCGTAGGAGAGCTGGGCTGATCATAGGGTCCTTTGGGGTGCGTGGAATTTGAGTCGGCTGTTCAGGTATGCTGGTCCGGTGCCGTGGAGGGCCTTGTGTGCGTGGGTGAGCATCTTGAAGGTGATTCTCGCCTCGACGGGGAGCCAGTGGAGTGTGCACAGAAGCTGGGAGATGTGGCAGTGTTTTGGCAGGTTGAGGACCAGTCTTGCGGCGGCGTTCTGGATGTTCTGTAGCTTGCGGGTGAGGTTTTTGTTTAATCCGGCGTAGAGTGCGTTGCCGTAGTCGAGTCTGCTGGTGACCAGGGCGTGAGTGACGGTCTTTCGGTGTTCGAGGGGGATCCATTTGAAGGTCTTACGAAGGAGGCGGAGGGTGTGGAAGCAGGAAGACGAGACAGAGTTGATCTGGCGGTCCATTTTGAGCTCGGAGTCCAGGATGATTCCCAGGTTGCGTGCGTGGTCTGTGGTGGTTGGCGGGTTTCCGAGGGCGGGGGGCCACCAGGTGTCGCTCCAGGCGTCGGGGTTTGGGCCCATGATGAGTACTTCTGTTTTGTTGGTGTTTAGTTGTAGGCAGCTGTTTTTCATCCATTTGGCGACGGCTTCCATGCCTTTTCGAAAGTTGCGTCTGGCGGTGTTGGGCTCGTTGGATAGGGAGAGGATGAGCTGGGTGTCGTCTGCGTATGACACGATGTTGAGTCCGTAGGTTCTGGACGATGGGGGCAAGTGGAGCCATGTAGACGTTGAAGAGCGTCGGGCTGAGGGAGGAGCCCTGGGGGACTCCGCAGGTGGTAGGTGTGGGGTCCGAGAGGAAAGGGGGGAGTCTGACCTGCTGCGTCCTGCCGGAGAGGAAGGTACGGCTCCAGTCGAGGGCCTTGTCCTGGATTCCTGCGTCGTAGAGTCTGCATATTAGGGTGCGGTGGGAGACTGTGTTGAACGCGGCTGATAGGTCGAGGAGGATGAGGGCTACTGTTTCTCCTTTGTCCAGTAGGGTGCGGATGTCGTCTGTTGCGGCGAGGAGGGCAGTTTCCGTACTGTGGTTTTTTCTGAAGCCGGATTGGGAGGAGTCGAGGATGTTGTGTTCTTCAATGAATGTGGCGAGTTGGCTGTTGATGGCTTTCTCGATGACTTTCGCTGGGAACGGGAGCAGGGAGATGGGTCTGTAGTTTTTGAGGTCGGTGGGGTCCGCTGAGGATTTCTTTAGGAGGGGGTTAACCTCGGCGTGTTTCCAGTTGTCGGGGAACGAGTAAGCCCGGGCGTAGTTTGCGTAGTAGCACTTCACGTAGCTACGTGAAGTACAGCTTCAACTACACGTAGCTATGCAAATTGCGTAGTGCGTAGCTGTGTAGCTTGACTGCACTGTACAATAATTACCAAAAGCAAACTTGTACAGTGCAAGTTAAGATAAAATAAATATCTCTGTCTTTATATGCTAAAAATGCATATAGTCATTTCACTAAAGTGAAAACAAAAAGTTAACAAGCAGTGAGAGAGGTGATGATTTTGGTATCCTCACTAACTTAGGGAGAGAACCAACAACCAAGCAGATGTCTTGAAAACAAAAAGCACATCTTATTGAACGATTCCTCCTAGGACCACCCTAGCACAGTTATGGGCAAATACAATCCCAACCATAGGCTCTGCAGCATTATGGGACGAGATTAGCAGTGGGCAGTGAATATTATAGTGTCCAATATCAAAATAATTCTACAAAGAGCTGCAGTTCAACTAGTCGCCACTGGGTGTCGTCCCTCAAGAGTGAAATGCAAAAGTATTGAAAACCTTTCATGAAGCTTTTGCATTTGACTCGTGAGGGACGACACCCAGTGACGACTAGTTGAACTGCAACTCTTTGTAGAATTATTTTGATATTGGACACTATAATATTCACTGCCCACTGCTAATCTCGTCCCATAATGCTTTGCAGGGCCTTTGGTTGGGATTGTATTTTTGCCCATAACTGTGCTTGGGGTGGTCCTAGGAGGAAGGGACCACCATTGAATCGTTCACATGATATGCTTTTTGTGTTCAAGGCATCTGCTTGGTCCTCCCCCTAGGTTAGGGGGACTCCAAAATCATCACCTCTCTCATTGCTTGATATGTCAAAATTCATTTTTGTGAATTGGTTATATGCTTTTTAGCATAAAAAATTGCTTTATCAAAGCATTTGAAGGAGTTTGTTATTATTATTAAGCCTGGGCGTAGTGCTAGCTGTGTGCTTGACTCACTGCACTGTACAATAATTACCAAAAGCAAACTTGTACAGTGCAAGTTAAGATAAAATAAATATCTCTGTCTTTATATGCTAAAATTGCATATAGTCATTTCACTAAAGTGAAAACAAAAAGCAGTGAGAGAGGTGATGATTTTGGTATCCTCGCTAACTTAGGGAGAGAACCAAGCAGATGTCTTGAAAACAAAAAGCACATCTTATTGAATGATTAGGTGGTGGTCCCATCCTCTTAGGACCACTCCAAGCACAGTTATGGGCAAAAATACAATCCCAACAAAGGCCCTGCAAGCATTATGGGACGAGATTAGCAGTGGGCAGTGAATATTAGTGTCCAATATCAAAATAATTCTACAAAGAGCTGCAGTTCAACTAGTCGTCACTGGGTGTCGTCCCTCACGAGTCAAATGCAAAAGCTTCATGAAAGGTTTTCAATACTTTTGCATTTCACTCTTGAGGGACGACACCCAGTGACGACTAGTTGAACTGCAGCTCTTTGTAGAATTATTTTGATATTGGACACTATAATATTCACTGCCCACTGCTAATCTCGTCCCATAATGCTTTGCAGGGCCTTTGGTTGGGATTGTATTTTTGCCCATAACTGTGCTTGGGGTGGTCCTAGGAGGAAGGGACCACCATTGAATCGTTCACATGATATGCTTTTTGTGTTCAAGGCATCTGCTTGGTCCTCCCCCTAGGTTAGGGGGACTCCAAAATCATCACCTCTCTCATTGCTTGATATTTTATTGTCAACATTCATTTTTGTGAATTGGTTATATGCTTTTTAGCATAAAAAATTGTTTTATCAAAGCATTTGAAGGAGTTTATTATACTCCTGCTACGCTACGTTTATTAGTACAGTTATTCACTCTGCTACGTGCAATTTGCGTAGTGCGTAGTAGCACAAACTTTGCATGCTTCGTGAGCGTAGCAAAGTATTATGCCCAGGGTTAGGAACGAGGCGGTCGCCAGGGAGCGGTTGATGGTGTGGCGGAGCATGGGTGCGATGGTGTCGGCGGCTCTGTTGAAGATGTGGTGGGGGCAGGGGTCCGTGGGGGCCCCTGAGTGGATTGACTTCATTGTCTTCAGTGTGTCTTCGGTGGTGAGGGCTGTCCAGTCGTCAATCGCTGGTTTCCGGGTGTCGGGGGTGGTTGGTGAGGGTTCAGTGTGTTGGTTGTCTTCGTCAAAGTTGTCGTAGATGCTCTTGATTTTGTGGTGGAAAAAGGTGCTGAGTTTGTCGCAGAGGTCTTGTGAGAGAGGGATGTCGGTAGACTCGCTGGTGGGTTGGGCGAACTCCTTGATGATGCTGAAGAGTTCCTTGCTGTTGTGCGCGTGGGTGGAGATTCTGTCTTCAATCGCTTTTTTCCTCGTTTCTCTGATGAGTTGATGGTGGGCGTTGGTGGTGGCTCTGAAGTTGTTGTGAGTTTCTGTGGATTTGGTGTTCCTCCAGGCCTTTTCGAGGTGGCGGCATGTGCGTCTGGACTCTCGAAGTTCGGTGGTAAACCATCTGGCTTTCTTGGCGCGGGTATTGTTGTTTTTCTTGAGGGGGCTTTGGTGTTGGTGCTGTCCGAGATCCATCTATGCAGGGTTCGGGCTGCGGTGTTGGGGTCGTCGTTTTCCGCGATGGTTGGGGTGGAGTTGTTGAGTGAGGAGGTGAGCTGGTCGTCGGTGATTTTGGTCCAGTTTCTTCGTGGAAGCAGGTGCTGGTGTCTGTGGATGGTGGGTGTTCTGAAGGTGAAGTGGACGCAACGATGGTCGGTCCATGGGAGTTCGGTGGTGTGGCTGAAGGTGATGGAGTTTCCTGTAGTGAAGAGGGGGTCGAGGGTGTGTCCTGCTGAGTGCGTGGGCTCGGTCACGATCTGGCGGAGTCCAATGTTGTGGAGGTTGTCCAGGAGGGATGGGGTGTTGGGGTCCAGTTGGTTGTCGAGGTGGAAGTTGAGGTCTCCCAGCAGGGTGTAATTGGTGGATGCGATGGCCTGCGGGGAGATAATGTCCGTGATGGAGTTGGCGAAGGGTCCGCGGGGTCCAGGGGGTCGGTAGATGAGGGTTCCTCGGAGGGTGACGGTGGGGCTGGCCAGTATCTTGAAGTGAAGGTGTTCCATCAGTTCTGTGGGCTCGCCGGGAGTGTGCTCAGGCGGAGGCTGGATTTGTGGACGATGGCGATTCCTCCTCCTGGGCGGGTGGGGCGGTCCTTCCTGGAGATCTTGTATCCTTGGGGGATGGCGATGTCCGGTCCCGAGGTGGTGTTGGTCCAGGTTTCGGTGAAGAACGCTACGTCCGGGGTGGTGCTGTCGAGGAGGTCCCAGATTTCTGTGGCGTGTTTGTGGAGGGATCGGACGTTGAGGAGGATGCATTGCAGGGTCTTCGGTTCGGTTGTGTTCTTGTGGGCGGGTTGTGCTGGATCCATGTTCTTGGCGGTGCTGCAGGTGTGCCGGCAGCGGTGACAGCTGAAGGGTCCGTGGGTGTCGGCTGGTGATGCTAGCTTGCAGTTGTTGTTGCGGCCTGGGTTGAGTGCGTGGAGTGCTGCTGGGTCGTAGCATTGGAGGGGCGGAGGTCCAGGGTTCCTGGCGCTGGTCGCGGACGGGTCGCAGACGGGCGCAGACGGGCTTGCCTTTGACGCGCCTTCGGTGCACCAGTGAGGGCCTCGATCACCAACACTCAAGAGTGCAGGGGCAGGGGCAGGCCTCACTTAATGGTGGAGCTGCGAGGGTGGGAGAGCAATTTCACTGACAATGAGTCAGTGGTCTTGCTCGCCTGTCCCAGCAGTGGCCGCCATTAAGTAGGGGTCGGGGAGGGCTGGACAGCTGGGAGGCGGGAGCGGGGAGGGGAGCTGGATTGGGCCGGTCGCACTGGGGGGAAGGGGCTGCGGGGGCAGCAGCGGCGGGGAAAGGTAAAGGGAGGAAATAAGGGATAAAGAAAAAAGGGAAAATAAGCAGAAATAAGGCACAAAAGAGCAGAGATGCAGAAAAGTGCAGAAAGGTGAAAGATAAAAGAGGGTAGAAAAACGAGTGAAAATAAGTGAAAGAGCAGAGCGAGAGAAAGGGAAAATGAGCAGAAATAAGGCACAAAAGAGCAGAGATGCAGAAAAGTGCAGAAAGGTGAAAGATAAAAAGGGTAGAAAAACGAGTGAAAACAAGTGAAAGAGCAGAGTGAGAGGAAGGAGACAGAGGTCCACTGGACCACCAGGGATGAGGCGCAGGGAAACCTGCGGGTGGAGGAGGGCCTCGATCACCAACACTCGAGAGTGCAGGGGCAGGCCTCACTTAATGGTGGAGTTGCGAGGGTGGGAGAGCAATTTCACTGACAATGAGTCAGTGGTCTTGCTCGCCTGTCCCCGCAGTGGCCGCCATTAAGTAGGGGTTGGGGAGGGCTGGACAGCTGGGAGGCGGGAGCGGGGAGGGGAGCTGGATTGGGCCGGTCGCGCTGGGGGCGAGGGACCGCGGGGGCAGCAGCGGCGGGGAAAGGTAAAGGGAGGAAATAAGGGATAAAGAAAAAAGGGAAAATAAGCAGAAATAAGGCACAAAAGAGCAGAGATGCAGAAAAGTGTAGAAAGGTGAAAGATAAAAGAGGGTAGAAAAACGAGTGAAAACGAGTGAAAGAGCAGAGCGAGAGAAAGGGAAAATGAGCAGAAATAAGGCACAAAAGAGCAGAGATGCAGAAAAGTGCAGAAATGTGAAAGATAAAAAGGGTAGAAAAACGAGTGAAAGAGCAGAGTGAGAGGAAGGAGACAGAGGTCCACTGGACCACCAGGGATGAGGCGCAGGGAAACCTGCGGGTGGAGGAGGGCCTCGATCACCAACACTCAAGAGTGCAGGGGCAGGCCTCACTTAATGGTGGAGCTGCGAGGGTGGGAGAGCAATTTCACTGACAATGAGTCAGTGGTCTTGCTCCACTTGCTCCACTACCACTAGCACAAGAGACAGCTTCTACCCGTACCACTTGTACAAGAGACAGCGTCAACCCTTACCACATGTACAAGAGACAGCTTCTACCCTTACCAATTGCACAAGAGACAGCTTCTACCCAGACCACTTGTGCAAAGGTCAGCTTCTACCCGTACCACTTGTGCAAGAGCCAGCTTCTACCTAAACCACTTGTGTAAGAGACAGCTTCTACCCTTACCACTTGTACAAGAGACAGCTTCTACCCTTACCACCACTTGCACAAGAGACAGCTTCTACCCTTACCACTACTTGTACAAGAGACAGCTTCTACCCGTACCACTCGTACAAGAGACAGCGTCAACCCTTACCACTTGTACAAGAGACAGTATCTACCCATACCACTTGTAACAGTTGTAGATATCACTAAGAAACCTTCTACTCACAGAACTGAACCACCTTCTAACCACAGCACTCAGCCACCTTCTACCCACAGCACTCAGCCACCTTCTACCCACAGCACTCAGCCACCTTATACCCACACCATCACCGTAAATTGTGAACTGTATGTACCATAATGCAAAGGAGCAAACTTTTCTGGAATGTGATGCAGTGTCTGGCCACACCCTTTTCCCTGCCCAAACTGATTTTCATGACCTGCTCTACCATTTATCACACATTCCTAATGTTCCTTTTTGTAAAAATTGCTTTCTGGCCCATTGATTACACTTCATCTGGCCTGAGCTGGAGATTCTGGAGAGTACAGCCCAAGCCAGAGAGTAGGGCCAGAGCCGGAGAGTACAGCCCGAGCTGGAGATTCCGGAGAGTACAGCCCAAGCCAGAGAGTAATGCCCGAGCTGGAGATTCCGGAAAGTACAGCCCAATCCTGAGAGTAATGCCCGAGCTGGAGATTCCGGAAAGTACAGCCCAAGCCAGAGAGTAATGCCCGAGCTGGAGATTCCGGAAAGTACAGCCCAATCCTGAGAGTAATGCCCGAGCTGGAGATTCCGGAAAGTACAGCCCAAGCCAGAGAGTAATGCCCGAGCTGGAGATTCCGGAAAGTACAGCCCAAGCCAGAGAGTAATGCCCGAGCTGGAGATTCCAGAAAGATACAACTCGTAAATGACCTCTGTGAATACCAAAAGTCGTAAGGTTAGACTTTTGTCTCAGATTTCCTTTGGGAATCAGACCACAATCTTTCCACTCACAACCTGACTCTAGGTTTCTCTGCTCGCTTCTTGTGCCTGCTTCTCAGCACTACAGTGCTCGTTAATGAAGTGTTTACCCCCTCTACCCCTCAGACGTCACCAAGGCCGACGACTCCCCCAGCATTGGCGACCGCTTGAGGGAATTCGGAGAAAAGGCTCGTGAATTGGCCTCCAGTGTCGGTGAAAAAACCAAGGAGGTGTTTCACAAAATCCACTACAGTGAACCTGCTACAAAGGCGAGGTAAAGTCCATCTGGGAAGCTCTACTGCCCTTGTGGTCGCGGGAGGGTGAGCGGACTGGGGGACCAGTCACCTGCCCATCACCATGTCTGCCATGTGGGGTGAGGGCAGCGTCCGGCAATGACCTTCCTGCACCATCACTGGCCCATGGGGCGAGTGCAGCGTCCAGTACTGAGGAGCTGGGAGGAGAGTCAAACACAAGTATGAAAGACCTAGAACTAGGAAGCAAGACAGACACTACTATGAAAAGGTTACACGATAATATGGATGGATGGAGGAGCCCGGGGAAGAGTTAGACATTGGTATGGTCTGAGAGAAGAGAGTGGGAGAAGAGCTAGAAACAAGGATAGACAGAAGGTATACAGGAAGGAGTGCCTGGAGCAGTAAGGAAGGGATACAGGAAGGAGTGCAGGGAGCAGTAAGGGAGGGATACAGGAAGGAGTGCCTGGAGCAGTAAGGAAGGGATACAGGAAGGAGTGCAGGGAGCAGTAAGGGAGGGATACAGGAAGGGGTGCCGGGAGCAGTAAGGGAGGGATACAGGAAGGAGTGCAGGGAGCAGTGCATGGAGGGATACAGGAAGGAGTGCAGGGAGCAGTAAGGGATGGATACAGGAAGGAGTGCCTGGAGCAGTAAGGAAGGGATACAGGAAGGAGTGCCTGGAGCAGTAAGGAAGGGATACAGGAAGGAGTGCAGGGAGCAGTAAGGGAGGGATACAGGAAGGGGTGCCGGGAGCAGTAAGGGAGGGATACAGGAAGGAGTGCAGGGAGCAGTGCATGGAGGGATACAGGAAGGAGTGCAGGGAGCAGTAAGGGATGGATACAGGAAGGAGTGCAGGGAGCAGTAAGGGAGGGATACAGGAAGGAGTGCCTGGAGCAGTAAGGAAGGGATACAGGAAGGAGTGCAGGGAACATTAAGGGAGGGGTATAGGAAGGAGCGCAGGGAGCAGTAAGGAAGGGATACCGGAAGGAGTGCAGGGAGCAGTAAGGGAGGGGTGCAGGAAGGAGCGCAGGGAGCTGTAAGGGAGGGATACAGGAAGGAGTGCAGGGAGCAGTAAGGAAGGGATACAGGAAGGAGTGCAGGGAGCAGTAAGGAAGGGATACAGGAAGGAGTGCAGGGAGCAGTGCATGGAGGGATACAGGAAGGAGTGCAGGGAGCAGTAAGGAAGGGATACAGGAAGGAGTGCCTGGAGCAGTAAGGAAGGGATACAGGAAGGAGTGCAGGGAACATTAAGGGAGGGGTATAGGAAGGAGCGCAGGGAGCAGTAAGGAAGGGATACCGGAAGGAGTGCAGGGAGCAGTAAGGGAGGGGTGCAGGAAGGAGCGCAGGGAGCTGTAAGGGAGGGATACAGGAAGGAGTGCAGGGAGCAGTAAGGAAGGGATACAGGAAGGAGTGCAGGGAGCAGTAAGGAAGGGATACAGGAAGGAGTGCAGGGAGCAGTAAGGAAGGGATACAGGAAGGAGTGCCTGGAGCAGTAAGGAAGGGATACAGGAAGGAGTGCAGGGAACATTAAGGGAGGGGTATAGGAAGGAGCGCAGGGAGCAGTAAGGAAGGGATACCGGAAGGAGTGCAGGGAGCAGTAAGGAAGGGATACAGGAAGGAGTACCTGGAGCAGTAAGGAAGGGATACAGGAAGGAGTGCAGGGAGCAGTAAGGAAGGGATACAGGAAGGAGTGCCTGGAGCAGTAAGGAAGGGATACAGGAAGGAGTGCAGGGAACAGTGCATGGAGGGATACAGGAAGGAGTGCCTGGAGCAGTAAGGAAGGGATACAGGAAGGAGTGCAGGGAGCAGTAAGGGAGGGGTACAGGAAGGGGTGCAGGGAGCAGTTCAAGGACGGATACAGGAAAGAGTGCAAGGAGCAGTAAGGAAGGTTCACAGGAAGGAGTGCAGGGAGCAGTGCAGGGAGGGATACAGGAAGGAGTGCAGGGAGCAGTAAGGGAGGGATACAGGAAGAAGTGCAGGGAACATTAAGGGAGGGATACAGGAAGGAGCGCAGGGAGCAGGAAGGGAGGGATACAGGAAGGAGCGCAGGGAGTAATAAAGAGAGGGATACAGGAAGGAGTGCAGGGAGCAGGAAAGGAGGGATACAGGAAGGAGCGCAGGGAGTAGTAAAGGGAGGGATACAGGAAGGAGTGCAGGGAACAAGAAGGGAGGGATACAGAAAGGAGCGCAGGGAGTAGTAAAGGGAGGGGTGCAGGAAGGAGTGCAGGGAGCAGGAAGGGAGAGATACAGAAAGGAGCGCAGGGAGTACTAAAGTGAGGGGTGCAGGAAGGAGTGCAGGGAGCATTAAGGGAGGGATACAGGAAGGAGTGCAGGGAGCAGTAAGGGAGGGATACAGGAAGGAGTTCAGGGAGCAGTAAGGGTGCGATATAGGAAGGAGTGCAGGGAGCAGTAAGGGAGGGATACAGGAAGGAGTGCAGGGAGCTGTAAGGGAGGGATAGAGGATGGAGTGCAGGGAGCATTAAGGGAGGGATACAGGAAGGAGTGCAGGGAGCAGTAAGGGAGGGATACAGGAAGGAGTGCAGGGAGCAGTAAGGGAGGGGTGCAGGAAGGAGTGCAGGGAGCAGTAAGGGAGGGATACAGAAAGGAGCGCAGGGAGTAGTAAAGGGAGGGGTGCAGGAAGGAGTGCAGGGAGCAGTAAGGGAGGGATACAGGAAGGAGTGCACGGAACAGGAAGGGAGGGATACAGAAAGGAGCGCAGGGAGTAGTAAGGGAGGGATACAGAAAGGAGCGCAGGGAGTAGTAAAGGGAGGGGTGCAGGAAGGAGTGCAGGGAGGAGTAAGGGAGGGATACAGGAAGGAGCGCAGGGAGCAGTGCATGGAGGGATACAGGAAGGAGCGCAGGGAGTTGTAAAGGGAGGGGTGCAGGAAGGAGTGCAGGGAGCAAGAAGGGAGGGATACAGAAAGGAGCGCAGGGAGCAGTAAGGGAGGGATACAGGAAGGAGTGCAGGGAGCAGTGCATGGAGGGATACAGGAAGGGGTGCCGGGAGCAGTAAGGGAGGGATATAGGAAGGGGTGCCGGGAGCAGTAAGGGAGGGATAGAGGATGGAGTGCAGGGAGCAGTAAGGGAGGGATACATGAAGGAGTGCAGGGAGCAGTGCATGGAGGGATACAGGAAGGGGTGCCGGGAGCAGTAAGGGAGGGATACAGGAAGGGGTGCCGCGAGCAGTAAGGGAGGGATAGAGGATGGAGTGCAGGGAGCAGTGCAGGGAGGGATACAGGAAGGAGTGCAGGGAGCAGTGCATGGAGGGATACAGGAAGGGGTGCCGGGAGCAGTAAGGGAGGGATACAGGAAGGAGTGCAGGGAGCAGTAAGGGAGGGGTGCAGGGAGCAGGAAGGGAGGGATACAGAAAGGAGCGCAGGGAGTAGTAAGGGAGGGGTGCAGGAAGGAGTGCAGGGAGCAGTAAGGGAGGGGTACAGGAAGGGGTGCAGGGAGCAGTAAGGGAGGGATACAGGAAGGAGTGCAGGGAGCAGTGCATGGAGGGATACAGGAAGGAGCGCAGGGAGCAGTAAGGGAGGGATACAGGAAGGAGTGCAGGGTGCAGGAAGGGAGGGATACAGGAAGGAGTGCAGGGAGCAGTGCATGGAGGGATACAGAAAGGAGCGCAGGGAGTTGTAAAGGGAGGGGTGCAGGAAGGAGTGCAGGGAGCAGGAAGGGAGGGATACAGGAAGGAGCGCAGGGAGTAGTAAGGGAGGGATACAGGAAGGAGCGCAGGGAGCAGTAAGGGAGGGATACAGGAAGGAGTGCAGGGAGCAGTAAGGGAGGGATACAGGAAGGAGTGCAGGGAGCAGTAAGGGAGGGGTGCAGGAAGGAGCGCAGGGAGTTGTAAAGGGAGGGGTGCAGGAAGGAGCACAGGGAGTTGTAAAGGGAGGGGTGCAGGAAGGAGTGCAGGGAACAGGAAGGGAGGGATACAGGAAGGAGCGCAGGGAGTAGTAAGGGAGGGATACAGGAAGGAGCGCAGGGAGTAGTAAGGGAGGGATACAGGAAGGAGTGCAGGGAACAGTGCATGGAGGGATACAGGAAGGAGTGCCTGGAGCAGTAAGGAAGGGATACAGGAAGGAGTGCAGGGAGCAGTAAGGGAGGGGTACAGGAAGGGGTGCAGGGAGCAGTTCAAGGACGGATACAGGAAAGAGTGCAAGGAGCAGTAAGGAAGGTTCACAGGAAGGAGTGCAGGGAGCAGTGCAGGGAGGGATACAGGAAGGAGTGCAGGGAGCAGTAAGGGAGGGATACAGGAAGAAGTGCAGGGAACATTAAGGGAGGGATACAGGAAGGAGCGCAGGGAGCAGGAAGGGAGGGATACAGGAAGGAGCGCAGGGAGTAATAAAGAGAGGGATACAGGAAGGAGTGCAGGGAGCAGGAAAGGAGGGATACAGGAAGGAGCGCAGGGAGTAATAAAGAGAGGGATACAGGAAGGAGTGCAGGGAGCAGGAAAGGAGGGATACAGGAAGGAGCGCAGGGAGTAGTAAAGGGAGGGATACAGGAAGGAGTGCCTGGAGCAGTAAGGAAGGGATACAGGAAGGAGTGCAGGGAGCAGTAAGGGAGGGATACAGGAAGGAGTGCCTGGAGCAGTAAGGAAGGGATACAGGAAGGAGTGCAGGGAGCAGTAAGGGAGGGATACAGGAAGGGGTGCCGGGAGCAGTAAGGGAGGGATACAGGAAGGAGTGCAGGGAGCAGTGCATGGAGGGATACAGGAAGGAGTGCAGGGAGCAGTAAGGGATGGATACAGGAAGGAGTGCCTGGAGCAGTAAGGAAGGGATACAGGAAGGAGTGCCTGGAGCAGTAAGGAAGGGATACAGGAAGGAGTGCAGGGAGCAGTAAGGGAGGGATACAGGAAGGGGTGCCGGGAGCAGTAAGGGAGGGATACAGGAAGGAGTGCAGGGAGCAGTGCATGGAGGGATACAGGAAGGAGTGCAGGGAGCAGTAAGGGATGGATACAGGAAGGAGTGCAGGGAGCAGTAAGGGAGGGATACAGGAAGGAGTGCCTGGAGCAGTAAGGAAGGGATACAGGAAGGAGTGCAGGGAACATTAAGGGAGGGGTATAGGAAGGAGCGCAGGGAGCAGTAAGGAAGGGATACCGGAAGGAGTGCAGGGAGCAGTAAGGGAGGGGTGCAGGAAGGAGCGCAGGGAGCTGTAAGGGAGGGATACAGGAAGGAGTGCAGGGAGCAGTAAGGAAGGGATACAGGAAGGAGTGCAGGGAGCAGTAAGGAAGGGATACAGGAAGGAGTGCAGGGAGCAGTGCATGGAGGGATACAGGAAGGAGTGCAGGGAGCAGTAAGGAAGGGATACAGGAAGGAGTGCCTGGAGCAGTAAGGAAGGGATACAGGAAGGAGTGCAGGGAACATTAAGGGAGGGGTATAGGAAGGAGCGCAGGGAGCAGTAAGGAAGGGATACCGGAAGGAGTGCAGGGAGCAGTAAGGGAGGGGTGCAGGAAGGAGCGCAGGGAGCTGTAAGGGAGGGATACAGGAAGGAGTGCAGGGAGCAGTAAGGAAGGGATACAGGAAGGAGTGTAGGGAGCAGTAAGGAAGGGATACAGGAAGGAGTGCAGGGAGCAGTAAGGAAGGGATACAGGAAGGAGTGCCTGGAGCAGTAAGGAAGGGATACAGGAAGGAGTGCAGGGAACATTAAGGGAGGGGTATAGGAAGGAGCGCAGGGAGCAGTAAGGAAGGGATACCGGAAGGAGTGCAGGGAGCAGTAAGGAAGGGATACAGGAAGGAGTACCTGGAGCAGTAAGGAAGGGATACATGAAGGAGTGCAGGGAGCAGTAAGGAAGGGATACAGGAAGGAGTGCCTGGAGCAGTAAGGAAGGGATACAGGAAGGAGTGCAGGGAACAGTGCATGGAGGGATACAGGAAGGAGTGCCTGGAGCAGTAAGGAAGGGATACAGGAAGGAGTGCAGGGAGCAGTAAGGGAGGGGTACAGGAAGGGGTGCAGGGAGCAGTTCAAGGACGGATACAGGAAAGAGTGCAAGGAGCAGTAAGGAAGGTTCACAGGAAGGAGTGCAGGGAGCAGTGCAGGGAGGGATACAGGAAGGAGTGCAGGGAGCAGTAAGGGAGGGATACAGGAAGAAGTGCAGGGAACATTAAGGGAGGGATACAGGAAGGAGCGCAGGGAGCAGGAAAGGAGGGATACAGGAAGGAGCGCAGGGAGTAGTAAAGGGAGGGATACAGGAAGGAGTGCAGGGAACAAGAAGGGAGGGATACAGAAAGGAGCGCAGGGAGTAGTAAAGGGAGGGGTGCAGGAAGGAGTGCAGGGAGCAGGAAGGGAGAGATACAGAAAGGAGCGCAGGGAGTACTAAAGTGAGGGGTGCAGGAAGGAGTGCAGGGAGCATTAAGGGAGGGATACAGGAAGGAGTGCAGGGAGCAGTAAGGGAGGGATACAGGAAGGAGTTCAGGGAGCAGTAAGGGTGCGATATAGGAAGGAGTGCAGGGAGCAGTAAGGGAGGGATACAGGAAGGAGTGCAGGGAGCTGTAAGGGAGGGATAGAGGATGGAGTGCAGGGAGCATTAAGGGAGGGATACAGGAAGGAGTGCAGGGAGCAGTAAGGGAGGGATACAGGAAGGAGTGCAGGGAGCAGTAAGGGAGGGGTGCAGGAAGGAGTGCAGGGAGCAGTAAGGGAGGGATACAGAAAGGAGCGCAGGGAGTAGTAAAGGGAGGGGTGCAGGAAGGAGTGCAGGGAGCAGTAAGGGAGGGATACAGGAAGGAGTGCACGGAACAGGAAGGGAGGGATACAGAAAGGAGCGCAGGGAGTAGTAAGGGAGGGATACAGAAAGGAGCGCAGGGAGTAGTAAAGGGAGGGGTGCAGGAAGGAGTGCAGGGAGCAGTAAGGGAGGGATACAGGAAGGAGCGCAGGGAGCAGTGCATGGAGGGATACAGGAAGGAGCGCAGGGAGTTGTAAAGGGAGGGGTGCAGGAAGGAGTGCAGGGAGCAAGAAGGGAGGGATACAGAAAGGAGCGCAGGGAGCAGTAAGGGAGGGATACAGGAAGGAGTGCAGGGAGCAGTGCATGGAGGGATACAGGAAGGGGTGCCGGGAGCAGTAAGGGAGGGATATAGGAAGGGGTGCCGGGAGCAGTAAGGGAGGGATAGAGGATGGAGTGCAGGGAGCAGTAAGGGAGGGATACATGAAGGAGTGCAGGGAGCAGTGCATGGAGGGATACAGGAAGGGGTGCCAGGAGCAGTAAGGGAGGGATACAGGAAGGCGTGCCGCGAGCAGTAAGGGAGGGATAGAGGATGGAGTGCAGGGAGCAGTGCAGGGAGGGATACAGGAAGGAGTGCAGGGAGCAGTGCATGGAGGGATACAGGAAGGGGTGCCGGGAGCAGTAAGGGAGGGATACAGGAAGGAGTGCAGGGAGCAGTAAGGGAGGGGTGCAGGGAGCAGGAAGGGAGGGATACAGAAAGGAGCGCAGGGAGTAGTAAAGTGAGGGGTGCAGGAAGGAGTGCAGGGAGCAGTAAGGGAGGGATACAGGAAGGAGTGCAGGGAGCAGTAAGGGAGGGGTGCAGGAAGGAGTGCAGGGAGCAGTAAGGGAGGGGTACAGGAAGGGGTGCAGGGAGCAGTAAGGGAGGGATACAGGAAGGAGTGCAGGGAGCAGTGCATGGAGGGATACAGGAAGGAGCGCAGGGAGCAGTAAGGGAGGGATACAGGAAGGAGTGCAGGGTGCAGGAAGGGAGGGATACAGGAAGGAGTGCAGGGAGCAGTGCATGGAGGGATACAGAAAGGAGCGCAGGGAGTTGTAAAGGGAGGGGTGCAGGAAGGAGTGCAGGGAGCAGGAAGGGAGGGATACAGGAAGGAGCGCAGGGAGTAGTAAGGGAGGGATACAGGAAGGAGCGCAGGGAGCTGTAAGGGAGGGATACAGGAAGGAGTGCAGGGAGCAGTAAGGGAGGGATACAGGAAGGAGTGCAGGGAGCAGTAAGGGAGGGGTGCAGGAAGGAGCGCAGGCAGTTGTAAAGGGAGGGGTGCAGGAAGGAGCACAGGGAGTTGTAAAGGGAGGGGTGCAGGAAGGAGTGCAGGGAGCAGGAAGGGAGGGATACAGGAAGGAGCGCAGGGAGTAGTAAGGGAGGGATACAGGAAGGAGCGCAGGGAGTAGTAAGGGAGGGGTGCAGGAAGGAGTGCAAAGATTGTGCATAAGTTATACGTGGTAGATCTGGTCGGTATGAATCCCATCTGGTCTTTGCATCCATTGTTGTCACTAGGGGTTGTAATCTGGTGGCTTAAATTTGTGCTCGTCTTTCGGCATCTATATTGATGAGGGATAAGGTCCGGTCGGACTCGCACCTCATTGGGGGCTTGTCGGCTTTGAGCAGAGTTATTAGTAAGGCTTTGCGCTGGAAGAGTTCCCATCCCAAATGCTTCCCTGTACATTTCTAAAATATGTGGGATTAGTAGGTCTGCAAACGCTTTATAAAAGTCACCACTTTGACCCGGTGATTTCCCATTTGGCGATACGCGTATGGCCTCTCGTAGCTCTGATCTTCGATGGGTTGATTTAGATATTCCCTCTGTCCATCAGACAGCCATGGGAGCGCTATATCCGATAAGTAATTTTCTAGCCCTTCAGCATTTACCTGCTCGCGGGAGGCGTAGATACCTTCGTAGTATCGCTTAAATTGTGTCAGTATTCCTCCTGGGTTGCAGTAATCTTTCCCATCAGCATCTGTGATCTTTATGATGTGATGGTGACTTTTATCTGCTGTCATTCTGGTTACTAGATCGTGTCCTGGTCTCCCCCCTTCACCATACGCCCTCCCAACGTGTCTTTTTTCCAGATATTGGAATTCCTTTTCTTGCTAGGGCATTATATTCTCTTATATTTGCTGAGATGTCAGGGCATGGTTTTGAGTTGCATTCATGCTCTAGGTGTTTCAGGGTCTCAGCTGTGCGTGTCTCTGTGTTCGGATGTCGTTTAGTATTCCGCCACTTGTGCTTATACATATTCCCCGTATAGTAGAGCACAAAACACCACCCTCCATGGTCTCTTTTCATCCCAACACACTCAACACACTCAACCTCCCTTTCACCACCTCCATTGCACAACACAACTGACCCTCCTACCTTCCCAGCCACTCCTTCCAAGCGAACAGGGACTCTGCAAGATTTTAAGGACACACTCTCTCCCCGGACCATCGCCTTTCCGCCTCAGACCATCCAGACATCCCTCGAGGCCCCCCCTCTCTGCTGGATCCCTCCCCTCAGCCTCTATCCTTGAACCAACACTCAGACCTGGTCGCGCGTCTGGACGAGTTATCTCTCCAATTACACCTTCTCTCTCACGAACTCCATGAACTGAAAGCCCTCTCACTTGACCATCTACCCCTGCTCAGTTCTCTCATTTCCTTAGGAAAGCTGCCCAAAGTCCCCGCTAACGCAACCACTGGCCTTGACCAGCACTACGCTCACCCTATCTCTAAAACCTTACCCCTCCCTAATGCCCCTTCCCGCCCTAGAAGAATGAAGGTCGATCTTGCGACCAGTGATTTCGAGGATCTACTCCTTTCTTACTCTATCACTCAAGACACCGACAAGACTCCTAAGGCCCAAATTCAAGCCATTCACGCCAACCCGCACAGGGAACCCGCTAACAGCCTCAGAGTCATAAACAGCAACAACCTCAAGCAAGTGACCATCACTCAGACTCCTACATCACACACGCCTGTACGGCTGAAATGTGCACTACTCAACTGCAGATCAGCCAGTAAACATGCCTCTGATATCTTCGACCTCATCCAAAACAATGAGCTAGATATCATCATCCTCATGGAAACCTGGCTAAATCCCTCTTCCACCCCTATCCTAGACCTCCTAGTCATGACATAATCCGTCTAGACAGATCTAAGAAGCAGGGCGGTGGACTCGCTTGTATACACCGGAATACACTCTCGGTTTCCCACACAGAGACCTCCACCTCATCCTCAGTTGAATACCTTTGCCTCAACATCCCTATCAATCACCTCCCGGTTTGGAAACTTCATACTTTCTACCACCCCCCCGGAGACAAGCTCCCCTTCATTGAACAAATAATGGAAATCATCTCTTCCAATGACGACTCCTCAGTGTCCCAAATCTACCTCGGTGATTTCAACCTTCACTGGTCTAACCCTAAGCTCCAAGCGGTAATCTGCCTAAAATCATTCTTATCGGATCTGGAGCTTACCCAATTCTGTGACCGGCCAACTCACAACAAAGGAGAAATTCTGGACCTCATCATTTCAAAAGGTAATACCATCACATTGGAGGACAATCCCCCTTGTGATTGGTCCGACCATTACAGCATCTTCTTCTTTATTAACAGGGAGGTGATACGGAAAAGGGATCAACCGAAGAAAATTAAACAATGGAAAAGGGACCTCAGGAATATTAACACGGAAGGTCTAGCAATCGAATGTAAATATACCTTGTCTTCCCAAGATGACACGACTGATGTACATGATCTCTCTGACTTTTATAACTCCACTATCTCTTGTATCATGGATTCCATAGCACCTCCACAACAAAAGATTGCCTCCTCCAAAATCTCCAAACCTTGGTTCAACGACAACCTAAACTTTGATCGCTGCAACTTAACCCCTTCGGCGCTGCGCAAATTCTCCCGCTGTGCGGGAGATCCAAACCTTACTCGGATCATCTAAAAGTCCTTAGATCGGTAAGGAGCTCCTATAATAAAAAAATCAAGACTGCTAAGGCCGATTACTTCAGATCCCAACTTATTCAAGCCTCAAATGGCCCCATGAAACTTTTTGAAATTGTCAATCAACAATCAGCGAAAGCACCCAACCACCTTGACTCAGTGGACGACTCTCCTTCATGCGACGATCTGGCTGCTTTCTTTATGGAGAAAACTCAACTCATTAGTATTGACCTCGAATCTAAGAAGGCCTTTCTTACATCATATGAGATTGCGGCTCCTCCTGCTCTCTCTGAGAGGCTAAAGCCACTTAGTCTTAGCACCAAGAACAAGGCCACCTGGTGTACGTTCACTCCCCTCAGTGAAAATCACATCTACAAAACCCTTCTTAGTATCAACCCTTCTAATCACTTCAGTGACCCGTTACCACCGACTGTCTTCAAAGAAATCAAGGATGCCTTCATCCCCCTTTGGACAAAGATTGTCAACGCTTCTCTATCACAAGGCAAGATCCCCGAATGTCTAAAAGCAGCTCAGGTCTCACCCATTCTTAAAAGACCTAATGCAGACAGAACTGATCTCAACAACTTTCGCCCCATCTCCAATATCCCCACTCTGGCTAAGCTCCTAGAAAAATGTGTGCAATCGCAACTCTGCGCTCACATAGATAATTTCCAACTCCTGGATCAACATCAATCTGGTTTTCGGAGTGGTCACAGCACTGAATCGGTGCTCACTCACATTATGGATGACATTTTAAAAATGCTAGACCAAAACGATTCCTGCCTCCTAATCCTCCTTGACCTTTCTTCTGCGTTCGACACGGTTAATCACAACAACCTCTTAGCCATTCTGAAACACAGGATGGGCCTTTCCGGTCCTGTATTGAAATGGTTCTCGTCCTTCCTTCACAATAGATCCCAAAGAGTCAAGGTGAATCAATCCCTATCCCAGCCCTCTACAGTCTCCATGGGGTCCCCCAAGAGTCTTCCCTTTCTCCCATACTCTTTAATATTTTCTTGGAACCATTAGCGATTGCACTAAACTCCATGAACATTCTTTTTCATATGTATGCGGATGACACGCAACTTTACCTGAAAATCACCCTCTCTGAAGACTTCATCTCACTCAACTCCATCCTGACGAATACCCAAAACTGGCTAACTGAGAACCACCTCCTGCTCAACACCGCCAAAACAGAATTCCTTCTCATATCTCCGACTAATCACACCCCCAAGATAGACCTCTGGATGAAACACCTCACTGCCTTCAACTGCTCTCCTCACATCATTGATTCAGCTAAATCTCTCAAGGGTGCTAACCACCAGATGAAGATTCTTAGAAATCTCAAACCATTCCTTCCACAAGATGACTTCAAGCAGGTGGTTCAAGCGCTTGTCCCGCCGAGGCTAGACTATAGAAGCGCTACGCTCTGTGGCCTCCCCAAATATACCTTGGTCCCACTTAGGGCTTCCTAGAATGCCTCTGCCAGATTGATTACAGGTACAAAAAGAAATGCTCACATATCTCCAGCCCTAAGATCTCTAAATTGGTTACCCAACGAAGCAAGAATACAGCTAAAGATTTCCTGCTTGACGCACAAAGCCCTCCACTTCAAAACCCCTGGTTACCTGGCTCAAAAGCTAGAACTATCTGGAGGGGGTAGACCATCAAGAAGCGCAAACTCTCTCCTCCTGAAACCTCAGACTTTTTGCAAAAAGAGAACGAGGCTCATCGCTTTCTCTGGCTCGGCCCCAAAGATCTGGAACTCTCTCCCACCGGAAGTCCGCAGAATCTCCTCCACGGCTGCCTTCAAACATGAAGTAAAAATAATCTTAAGGAACAAGTTCTTGCCTTAAATGGTCAAGGCTCGTCTGTTTTCTCAATGCCCTTCTGACTAAGTTCTTTATTGGTCTAACAACTGTGAAGCTCAGGGTTGTCTGATATACCCCATTAAGAAATGTTTGTTCTCCTCCTAGTACACTATAGTATTAGCTAAATATGATATTCTTTGTTACCCCTTTGCCATTTTCCCTTTACTATTTCCTTCCCTTCCAAAATGTGAAGTGTTTTGATACCCTTCGGGGTCATGTTCGCGCTATACAACACTTTGTAAATAAATAAATAGTGACTTTAAATGCTTCCCAAAGTGTATGAGCCTCGTTTTCTGAGCCTTTGTTTATGATGAAGTAGCCCGTTATGGCCTCCCTAATTGTAGTCTTATAGACCGGGTCTAGGAGTACATGTTGGGAGCTGCATATCCATCTTGACGGGGTTATGATCAGATAGTGTCCTTGGTAATCGCCCAACCTCTGTCACCCAGGCATTAGTTTCAGCGGTCACCAGCCAGTAATGTAGTCCTGACCAGGATCCGTGTGCCAATGATGCACGTGTACCTTCGAAGCAATCTGGGTTGCGGATTCTCCAGATGTCCACCAAGCCCATCTCATCCATCCCTTCTCTGATAATTAGGGCAGAGCTGGTCTTTTGCCCACTGTGAGGGCTCGATTTGTCTGTGCTTGGGTCCAAGTGTGTGTTTAGATTCCTCCCCCCCATATTATTTCAGATTGTGGGAGCGGGCGTAGAACATTTAGTATGTCTGTGTAAAAGTCTGGCTCATCAATGTTCGGCCCATACACATTAACTATTGTTTTGAGTATGCCATGCATGCGGCCCTGGAGTATAGCATAGCGTCCCAATTCATCTGTGACGGTGTGTGTGATCACGAACGGTGTTCTTTGCTTACTCGCATCAGCACCCCCTTGCGTATGTTGAATACAAGGATGTTAGCTTGGCCCCTGCCCAATATGCACCCACCCTCTTCTCCGTATGTTTCGTTAGATGTCTTTCTTGAAGGAGTGCTATTTGAATATTATGCCTGGTGATGTAGGCAATTACTTGTCTTATTTTCTTGGGATTATTTAGGCCTCGTACATTCCATGTCACACTCGTGAACTTGATTTTACCAAAGTTTCTATCTATAGCCATCTAGGTGTTGGAACCCATTGTATCTGCATGTGTGTTAACCTTGTGTCTGATCCATTTATATGCCATCAATGAGCTATGATGATCCCAACAGCAAACATATTCCCCCTTCCTTCCCACCCCTCCCACTTCAGCATCCCAATCATGCTATAGTCACTTTCCCTTTTCCCCTTCTAACTGTCTGATAATAACATGTACTTATCAGTTCTTATGGGGTTCACCCGCGTGGGGGGCCGCCAGGAGCTCAGACGCCCTCTGATCTCGGAGGTGGTCAAGTGATTCACATCGTCCGCTTTCACAATGTCTGTAGCTCGAGATCAGGTCTTAGTTCTACTGCTGATGCATCTCTCCTTCTCGTGCCCCAATAGGGACCCTTCGCTTAGCTGTGTGCCTCAACAGGGCTGAGTTATTGGTCTGAATCTTCTCCTTCCTGAATGAGTGTATTGAGTGCGTATTCTTCTCATGATGGATCTCAAAAAATCCTGCGCAGCTTACGGGGTTGTATATATTTTCTGCTTCCCTCCGTAATCAATGCGCAGTCTGGCCGGATACAGCATCGCATATGGTATTTCTTCTTTCTGCAGTTGATGTTTCATAGTCTGATATTCCCTTCTTTCTGCTTGTACTGTTGCGGTGAAGTCTGGATAAAAAGCTACTTGACATCCTGATCTTCTGCGCTCGGCGCAGTACCGCATCTCGGCCCCGGTAATTGAGCATTTTAGCAATGATGGGTAGTGGAGTTGATCCGGGCGAGGGCTTCGCCTTCAACGATCTGTGTGCTCGCTTTACCACCGTTATAGGGGACAGTTCTTCCTGACCGAATAGTTCCTTAATCATCTGTTCCACATAAAGTTCCATTCTTCCTGTATTCGCTGATTCTGCAATACCTATTGGGCCTCATTTATGAGGTTTTGCCGAAGGGAAGCGCAGCAGGCCTTCCTGCTGCGCTTCCCTACGGCAAAAGAAAAGGGCAGGATGTGCGCCGTATCTATAAGATACGGCGCATTCCTGTCCTTTTCCCCTGCGCTAGTGCACAATGGGCTGCCGTGCACCAACGCAGGCCCCTTTGCACCATGCAGAATGCAGCACACATAGAAAAGGGAAAAACGAGGAGAAATAAAGATATTTCTCCTCGTTGTGCCTCCCTTACGCCTCCCCTGGGGAGGCGTAAGCTTTTGGCGCTGCCTCAGATTTACGATTTCTCGTAAATCTGGGGCAGTGTCAAAAGGCCAACGATGTTGCTGGGAACGCCCCCAGCAACACCCATTGCACGCCCCTTTAACGCAGAAGGGACTGATATTTATCAGGCAGAATTAAGCCAAAAAAAGTAAATATCACGCAGGCTTCTGCGCCACGGAACGTCACAAAAAGTGACGTTCCGGAGGCGCAAGGAGTCTCATAAATGAGGCCCATTATGAGTAGATTATTGCGTCGTGAGCGCGCTTCTAAATCTGCATTTTTCGCTCGTGATCTTCGTCTCTCTGTTCTTCTTTCGCTGGTTTTGTGGGTTTTCTGGCCTCAAAAGTGAGGAGTGGCTGTTTTTTCTCTGTTTTCCCCATGTTTATAGCGCCTGCTTGCCGATATGCCCTAGCGCTGCTCCAGATTGGGCCAGCAGGGCCCTTCGCTCCGGCGCTGCTCCCGTGGGTACCTTAGGGCCACAGCTTGTGGTGTCACCATGCAGGCCCACAGATGCAAGCTCTGGTCTTTTCCTTGACTCGTGGGTACCTTAGGGCCACAGCTCGTGGTGTCACCATGCAGGCCCACAGATGCAGGCTCTGGTCTTTTCCCTGACTCGTGGGTACCTTAAGGCCAAAGCTCGTGGTGTCACCATGCAGGGCCACAGATGCAGGCTCTGGTCTTTTCCTGGACTCGTGGGCACCTGACGGCCACAGCTCGTGGTGTCACCATGCAGGCCCACAGATGCACTCTCTGGTCTTTTCCTTGACTCATGGGCACCTGACGGCCACAGCTCGTGGTGTCACCATGCAGGCTCTGGTCTTTTTCTGGACTTGTGGGCCCCGACGGCCACAGCTTGGGGTGTCACCATGCAGGCCCACAGATGCAGGCTCTGGTCTTTTCCTTGACTCGTGGGTACCTTAGGGTCATAGCTCATGGTGTCACCATGCAGGGCCACAGATGCAGGCTCTGGTCTTTTCCTTGACTCGTGGGTACCTTAGGGCCACAGCTCTTGGTGTCACCATGCAGGGCCACAGATGCAGGGCCACAGATGCAGGCTCAGGTCTTTTCCTTGTCTCGTGGGTACCTTAGGGCCACAGCTCGTGGTGTCATCATGCAGGCCCACAGATGCAGGCTCTGGTCTTTTCCTTGATTCGTGGGTACCTTAGGGCCACAGCTTGTGGTTCATCATGCAGGCCCACAGATTCAGGCTCTGGTCTTTTCCTTGACTCGTGGGTACCTTAGGGCCACAGCTCGTGGTGTCATCATGCAGGCCCACAGATGCAGGCTCTGGTCTTTTCCTGGACTCGTGGGCACCTGACAGCTGCAGCTCAGTGTGTCACCACGCAGGCCTACAGATGCAGGCTCTAGTCTTTTCCTTGACTCGTGGGTACCTTAGGGCTACAGCTCGTGGTGTCATCATGCAGGCCCACAGATGCAGGCTCTGGTCTTTTCCTTGATTCGTGGGTACCTTAGGGCCACAGCTCGTGGTTCATCATGCAGGCCCACAGATGCAGGCTCTGGTCTTTTCCTTGACTCGTGGGTACCTTAGGGCCACAGCTCGTGGTGTCATCATGCAGGCCCACAGATGCAGGCTCTGGTCTTTTCCTGGACTCGTGGGCACCTAACGGCTGCAGCTCAGGGTGTCACCATGCAGGCCCACAGATGCAGGCTCTAGTCTTTTCCTTGACTCGTGGGTACCTTAGGGCTACAGATCGTGGTGTCACCATGCAGGGCCACAGATGCAGGCTCTGGTCTTTTCCTTGACTCGTGGGTACCTTCGGGCCACAGCTCGTAGTGTCACCATGCAGGCCCACAGATGCAGGCTCTGGTCTTTTCCTACACTCGTGGGCACCTGACGGCCGCAGCTCATGGTGTCACCATGCAGGCCCACAGATGCAGGCTTTGGTCTTTTCCTGGATTCGTGGGCACCTGACGGCCACAGCACGTGGTGTCACCATGCAGGCGCACGGATGCAGGCTCTGGTCTTTTCCTTGACTCGTGAGTACCTTAGGGCCACAGCTCGTGGTGTCACCATGCAGGCCCACAGATGCAGCCTCTGGTCTTTTCCTTGACTCGTGGGTACCTTAGGGCCACAGCATGTGGTGTCACCATGCAGGCCTACAGATGGAGGCTCTGGTCTTTTCCTTGACTCGTGGGTACCTTAGGGCCACAGCTCGTGGTGTCACCATGCAGGGCCACAGATGCAGGCTCTGGTCTTTTCCTGGACTCGTGGGCACCTTACGGTCACAGCTCGTGGTGTCATCATGCAGGCCCACAGATGCAGGCTATGGTCTTTTCCTTGACTCGTGGGTACCTTAGGTCCACAGCTCGTGGTGTCACCATGCAGGCCCACAGATGCAGGCTCTGGTCTTTTCCTTGACTCGTGGGTACCTTAGGGCCACAGCTCGTGGTGTCACCATGCAGGGCCACAGATGCAGTCTCTGGTCTTTTCCTGAACTCGTGGGTACCTGACGGCTACAGCTCGGGGTGTCACCATGCAGGCCCACAGATGCAGGCTCCGGTGTTTTACTGGACTCGTGGGTACCTGACGACCACAGCTCATGGTGAAACCATGCAGGCCCACAGATGCAGGCTCTGGTCTTTTCCTGGACTCGTGGGTACTGTGAGAAGTTGGCCTGGCATATGCTGTCCACTAGTTATAGTGGGCACCTTGCCCCAGTCCAAACGACCCTTATTGATGATAGGTTTAAAGACAACCTTTATTGAAAGCTATCCTAGTGGTAGCAATGGAGAGCAGCCTTCAAGCTAAGTCTTGAAGGAGTGTAAAGCAGCTTGGTTTACCAGATTATAACCTCTTGAATGACCAAATGAAAGGAGAACCACACAAGATATATATAAAATATATGTATTTATTTCTAAACACTAACTACTAATCTCTTTATGAGATTAGAGTCCAAGACACAATATCACAGTATTAAAACGACAGTAAATAGCACAATATACAATGGGCCCCAGGGGGGGACCAAACCATATATTAAGAAAGTGGTATAAGAACCACGACTTGACTAGACACAGTGCCTAGAGCACGTAGAATCGCTGGGACCCCAAGGAACCACCTAAGGTAATGACACAGGAGACCCACGGGGGACGTGTGCAGTGTGAGAACACAGCCGCGAGCGCCATAGGATTCTATGAGGAAAGTCGCGGTTGGAATTTTAAAGCAAAAGGACACTTAGAAGAGGACTTTGAGCAAACCCCTTTAGACTTAAGGGGTTCTAGGGCCAACACCCACGGGAGCACCGTAGTACTCGAGTTACCTCACCCAGGGGAGCCGAGTGCATAGGTGTCAAAGGGTGTCGGGAATCGTCGTTGATTTCAATGGCGATCTGCTGCAAAGTGCTGCTGCTGTGAAGAAGAAAAGTGTCCGGGGGGATCCAAGCCTGGATCGAAGATGTGAAGAACCTGAAAGCAGAAGGGACAGGGTCTGGGTCACTAGTCAGTGACCAGGAGCGGAGCAATCGAATGCCCACCGATGTCGGGTGCTTCAGGTGCGAAGAGGTGAAGCTTGAATCTGCGGCCACGGGATCCCGGAGACGTCAAGGACAACCAGGAGCTGGATTCAAGCTGTCCCACAAAGGATGTCGAGTGCTGGGGTGTCGGTGCTAGGATTGAACACAACAAGCCTTGGCAACAGCAACCCACGCAGGAAGAGAAAAGATGCTTCTGTGCGGACCAGCAAGGTCCTGGGGACTCCCCAAGCGATGGATATTCAGGGCACGTCTGGAGCAACCAGGGAAGCCCAAAAAAAGTTAGCGTTGCCTTCTTGGGGACCCACAGGTCAACAGACCAGGGATTGCAAAGAGACCTCAAGAGGAATCACAAAATGGCGGCCCACGGAACACTCGTTGAGTGTAGGCCTGCAATCTTCGGAGTGATTACTGCTCCGGGTCAGGGCTACAAGTAACCCAAAGCTCAGCTTCAGGGGTCGCCGGAAAGCTGATGCTTCTGCAATTGGACGCGGTGCCCAGGGGTTCGGGTTGCACGGTCACCACGAGGGATACGGGCCTCAGACTTGCTGTTGGCACAGATCGGCCTCTAATACCTCAGAAAACCCACCTCTTGTGTGGCAATATTCTTCGGAGTCCGTCGGAGCTTCGTAGATGCCAACCGGTCAGTTGCGTTAAAGGTGCCTGCCTTGCAGGGGAGTAACTCCTTTACTCCAAGGGAGATTCTTCAGTCATCCAGCGTAGTGCAGATCATCGAAATACTTGGTTTCTGTGTCAGAGTTTAGTCCAGGTGTAATCTAAAGTCCTGTAGTCAGGGGTTCCTACTTTATACCCAAGGAAGGGGTGGGACAAACTCTGGGGACCCACCTATGGGAGGGTCAGGAAAGAGGGGTGTCTACACCCATTTTCTTTCTCCAGTTTTGCGCCAGAGCAGGGGCTGAGTGCCCCTGCAACCGGTTTGAGCTGGACTATGCACAGGGACACCAAATGTGCCCTCAGTGCAGACTTCAAAGCATTCTTGGAGTGCACCCACCCAGCCCCAATACACTAAAGCCTGTCTGGGAGGTGGTCACACCTCCCTGTGATAGGAAACCTATTGTCCAGGCCTCCCCTGCCGGAGTTTCGTCCAGCAACAGGAGGGCAGACTCGTGTCTGTGGCTGCAGCATCCATTTTGTGATGCCAGGGTTCTGTTAAGCTGGTACCGGGTGTACCGGTGGTGCCATGTTTCTCCCTCTAGTAGGGTGGGATCATACCTCCCACCCAATTATTGGGGTGGAGGTATGATTCCAAGGTGTTTGACACCAAACACAACATATTTCCATGCAGCCATTCTCGAGTTAGCATTTACCGCGAGGTTATAATGCACTTAATAGTATTTGGTCTGGCTGCATCACAAAAAACCCCGGAATGAAGATTCCGAAAGCTGTAGGGGGGCTCTGCTCATGCATGAGCACCCTCTCACATGAAACCCAGCACCCTGCCTTCAGGATTGTTAAGGCCTGCCATATGGGTGACTGATAGGTTTACATGTGCAGTGATATGGAGAGATATAGGGAACCTATATCTCAGTTAGAGGTGGATACACCACCTTACACAGGCTGCTGTAGCAGACCTGTTGTGTCATTTTAAAAGGCTTCCCAGGGGTGGCACAATACATGCTGCAGCCCCTGGTAGGCCTCTGGGGTACCTATGCCCTGGGTACATAGTATACCATATACTAGGGACTCACAAGGGTATCCCAGAATCCAATCTGGAGTGTACCTAAAGTACATACAGTCAATTTAGAGTAGAAAGCAGATAGACTGGGGTCCTGATTAGCAGGGCCTCAGTCTGGCTAAGTCGAAAAACAGTGAAACATCAGCAAAAAGTGGGGGTAACTATAAGAAGCAGATCCTACTCTCCTACACAACCCCCCAAACGTCAGGACATTAAACTAACCTTGACCAGTTGAGTCTTCATGTTTTAAGTGGAAATATCTGGAGAGTCCATCTGCATTGGCATGGTTACTCCCAGGTCTATGTTCCACTGTATAGTCCATCCCCTGTAGGGAAATGGACCACCTCAAAAGTTTGGGGTTTTCACCCTTCATCTGTTTTAGCCATAAGAGGGGCTTGTGGTCTGTCTGAACAATGAAGTGAGTGCCAAACAAGTATGGCCTCAGCTTCTTCAAGGCCCAAACCACAGCAAAGGCCTCCCTCTCAATGGCTGACCAACGTTTCTTTCTGGGGGTCAACCTTCTGCTAATAAAAGCTACTGGCTGATCCTGACCTTCATCATTCAATTGTGATAACACAGCCCCTACCCCCAACTCAGATGCATCTGTTTGGACAATGAATTGCTTGGAGTAATCAGGACTTTGCAGAATGGGAGCAGTGCACATGGCCTGCTTCAGGTCATCAAATGTCTTTTGACAGCTAACTGTCCACTGAACTTTCTCGGGCATTCTTTTAGAAGTCAAGTCATTCAAAGGGGTCACTATGGCTCCATAACCTTAGACAAATCTTCTATAGTACCCAGTCAGGCCCAAGAAAGCTCTGACCTGAGTCTGGGTAGTTGGAGCAACCCAGTCCATGATGGTCTGGATTTTGCTCTGCAATGGTTGAACCTGGCCTCCACCCACAAGCTGGCCCAGGTACACAACCTGACTCTGCCCTATCTGGCACTTGGTGGCCTTGATAGTTAGGGCTGCTTTCTGCAGGGCCTCCAAAACATTTCGCAGGTGGACCAGGTGATCCTCCCAGGTGGAGCTAATGACAGCAATATCATCTAGATATGCTGCACTATAGGCTTCCAGGCCTGTAAGGACATTGTTCACCAACCTTTGAAAAGTGGTAGGTGCATTTTTCAAACCAAAGGGCATCACCACAAATTGGTAGTGCCCACTAGGGGTAGAAAATGCTGTTTTGGCTTTTGCATCCTCAGCTAATCTGATTTGCCAGTAGCCAGCTGTCAGGTCAAATGTGCTGAGAAACTTGGCTGAGGCCAAAGTGTCTATGAGCTCATCTGCCCTAGGGATTGGATGGGCATCAGTCCTAGTGACTGCATTGAGACCTCTGTAGTCTACACAAAACCTCATCTCTCTCTTACCACCCTGGGTGTGAGGTTTAGGCACTAAGACTACTGGACTAGCCCAAGGGCTATCTGAGGGTTCAATCACACCCAAATCCAACATCTTCTGGACTTCAGTCCTGATGTAGTCCCTGACATGGTAAGGTTGCCTGTAAATCTTATTTTTAACAGGCAGACTGTCCCCAGTGTCCACTTTATGAGTGCACCAGGTAGTCTGACTTGGAGTCAGAGAGAACATATGTCTGAACTGATTGAGAACTTTTCTGCAATCAGTGTGCTGCTGGTCAGTGAGGCTGCCTGCCAAGGCTACACCATCTACTGATCCATCATCAGCGTTCTGAGAGAGCAGGTCAGGGAGTGGATAACTCTCTTCCTCCTGTCCCTCATCAGTAGCCATGAGCAAGCCCATGTCTGCCCTGTCAACATATGGTTTCAGTCTGTTGACATGGAGCACCCTGTGGGGGCTCCTGGGAGTTCCAAGGTCCACCAGATAGGTAACCTCTCCCTTCTGTTCAACAATGGTATGGGGGCCACTCCACTTGTCTTGGAGGGCTGCTGGGGCCACAGGCTCCAACACCCATACTTTCTGTCCTGGCTGATAAACAGTCAAAACAGCCTTTTGGTCATGCCAGGCCTTTTGTAATTCCTGGCTAGCCTCAAGGGTTTTAGTTGCCTTCTTCATGTACTCAGCCATCCGGGAGCGGAGACCAAGTACATAGTCCACAATATCCTGTTTAGGGGTTTGAGAGGTAACTCCCATCCCTCCTTCACTAGACACAATGGACCCCTAACTGGATGTCCAAACAGAAGCTCAAATGGGCTGTAACCAACCCCCTTCTGTGGAACCTCTCTGTAGGCAAAGAGAAGGCAGGGCAAAAGTATGTCCTATCTGTGCCTAAGCTTTTCTGGGAGACCTTTAATCATGCCCTTCAAGGTTTTGTTGAACCTTTCAACTAAACCATTGCATTGTGGGTGATAGGGGGTGGTAAATTTATAATTTACTTCACACTCCTTCCACATAGCAGTCAAGTAACTAGACATGAAGTTTGTAACTCTGTCTGATACTACCTCCTTAGGAAAACCCACCCTGGAAAAGATTCCCAGGAGGGCCCTTGCCACCACAGGAGCTGTGGTGGTCCTGAAGGGAATGGCTTCTGGGTACCTAGTGGCATGGTCCACCACCACCAGGATAAATCTGTGCCCAGATGCTGTTTGGGGGTCTAGGGGACCCACAATGTCAATCCCTACCCTCTCAGAGGGAACCCCCACCACAGGTAGTGGTATCAGGGGTGCCTTTGTAGTGCTACCTGCCTTACCACTGGCTTGACAGGTAACACAGGAGGGACAAAACTCCTTGGTGTCCTCAGACATGTGAGGCCAATGAAAGTGAGGGACAATTCTGTCCCAAGTCTTATTTTGGCCTAGGTGTCCTGCCAATGGGATATCATGTGCTAGGGTCAATAGGAAGCTCCTAAACTTCAGAGGTATAACCAACCTCCTGGTGGCTCCAGGCTTGGGGTCTCTACACTCTGAGTAAAGGAGTCCATCATCCCAATAGATCCTATGGATACCAATAGCACTCCCAGCAGCCTCAGCAGCAGCTTGCTGTCTGAGGGGTTCAAGAGAGGGCAGCTCAGTTGCTCCTGGCTCAGATCTGCCCTGGAAGGGCCCCCTGTCCCCAAGAACTCAACCTGATCAGGTTCAAGCTCCTCTGGGACAGTTCCTTCTTCAGGACTGAGATCATCTCCCTCAAGAGACTGATCTGCATTCTGAGGCAGGGGGGAAGACACTGCCTTAACCCTACTGCTCCTCCTCTAGGGAGGCACCTGGTCCATTCTTCCAGAATCCAGGGCCTGTCCAGTTTTAGACATTTTTGCCTGTGACCTGGTCATAGCAAACACATCTGCAGGGATGCCCAACATCTCTGCATGGGTCCTGAGCTCAACATCAGCCCAAGCTGAACTTTCCAAATCATTTCCAAGCAAGCATTCAACAGGGAGGTCTGCACTTACCACAACCTTCTTAGGGCCAGTTACCCCTCCCCAGGAGAAATTAACAACTGCCAGGGAATGGTCTGTCCTGACATTGCTAGCGTTGGTCACTTGGTATATTTCACCAAGTATGATCTGCTCAGGGGCTACAAGATCTTTTGTCACCATTCTGACACTTGCTCCTGTGTCCCTGAATGCCAAAGCCTCTCTTCCATTAATTAAGGGCTACTGTCTGTATTTGCCCAGATTACTGGGACTCACATAGGAGGACATATCCATGCCTCCATCACAGATCAGTACAGCCTGAGTTGGAACTCTGACTAGGCCAGAGTCCATCTGAGATCCCAGGGTTAACCCTAGTACACCCTTATTTGGAACACCACCACTTGGAGCTGAACTAGGGGGAACAGTTGCCTTAGGGGCAATGGTGGCTGGAGTTGAGTCTTTGGTCTTTGTACAATGACTAGTCCAATGGGTTTTCTGCTTACAGATTTTACACCAGGGTTTCTTCTGGCCTTTTCCTTTGTTAGATTGGGACTCCCCACCAGATGCAGATTTTTGGGGCCCTTGAGAAGACTTCTGGTCTTTACCCCTTCTCCCCACCCTTATCAGAGTTCTTAGAATCTTGCTTCTTAGAGTCACCACCTTGGTTCTTAACCTTCTGCCTCACCCTGGTTCTGATCCACTTGTCTGCCTTCTGACCCAATTCTTGGGGAGAGGTCAGATCAGAGTCCACCAGGTACTGATGCAACAGTTGATTTTGACAGTTAAGGATCTGCTCTCTCATGATTAAATTATACAATCCTTTGAAATCACACACCTTACTGCCAGGTAACAAGCCTTCCAGAGCCTTAGTAGCACAATCAACAAAGTCAACCCAGTCCTGAGTCTGTGCCTTTTGGGTATCTCTGAACTTTAACCTGTATTGCTCAGTGGTTAGGCCAAACCCATCTATCAGGGCACTCTTCAGGACTTTTTAGTTGTCAGCATCCTCTTCTCTTACACTGAGGAGCTTGTCTCTACCTTTGTCTGCAAAGGAGAGCCACAAGATTGCTGCCCACTGCTCCTGAGGGACCCTCTGTAACTTACAGGCCCTCTCAAGTGCAGTTATCCATTTGTGGATGTCATCCCCACTCTGGTAGGGAGGGACAATTGTTCAGGCTCCTATGGTCATGAGGATGATCTCTATCTCTAGGGACACTGTGGCTGCCACCATGGGACCCTAGTCCCAATTTCTGAGAAGCTCTCTGGAGCTCCAGGGATTCCCTGTCTAAGGCCAATTGCTCTCTCTTGATTCTGAGCTTAGCTCTCTCAAACTCAAGCAGTTGGCATTTCTTCTCATAAGACGATGCCCTTTTATGAGAAGCAGAGGACCCTATAGACGTACCAGAATGATTAGATTCCTGAGAAGTAGATCTAGATCTTCTGGGTAGACTATTAACCCTTCCAGGTGGGGTAAAGAGAACCCCACTGGGGTCTCCTTCCTCACCTTCAGGAAGAATTGGATTTTCCATGTTGGAATCATCTTGATCCCCCTTGCCAGCATCAGAGTCTGGGTCATAGTAGTTTTCACTACCTGGCCTTTCCTCTTCTGCTGCCCCACCCCCTTTGCCAACCTCATCAGACCCTGGGGTCTTTCTGAGGTCATCTTCAAGCAACATCTTTATGAGATGTTGGGCGGTTGGGCTTTTCCCTGTCTTCAATTTCCTTGAGGCACACATAGCCCTCATCTCTTGGTATGAGACATGGTCATACTTAGTTGGGAGAGACCCACTGGTTTCTGCCCTTGAAGACATGACTAGTGTGGTGTGGTGTATGCACCTACCTACTCTAGTGAGGCCTACTAAACTCTCTTGAGTTGTAGAAAGGATGTGCTAAGCCCTTGACACACAACTCTAAGTTCAGTAGAACTTACTGTATTCTAAACTTGATTTATATGTACCTATGTACACTCAAAGAGATTATCTGGCAAAGCAATAGCAAGCTTGAATCCCACACGCTGCACACCAATGTGAGAAGTTGGCCTGGCATATGCTGTATACTAGTTATAGTGGGCACCTTGCACCAGTCCAAACGACCCTTATTGATGATAGGTTTAAAGACAACCTTTATTGAAAACTATCCTTGTGGTAGCTATGGAGAACAGCCTTCAGGCTAAGTCTTGAAGGAGTGTAAAGAAGCTTGGTTTACCAGATTATAACCTCTTGAATGACCAAATGAAAGGAGAACCACACAAGATATATATAAAATATATGTATTTATTTCTAAACACTAACTACTAATCTCTTTATGAGATTAGAGTCCAAGATACACAATATCACAGTATTAAAACGACAGTAAATAGCACAATATACACTGGGCCCCAGGGGGGACCAAACCATATATTAAGAAAGTGGTATAAGAACCACGACTTGACTAGACACAGTGCCTAGAGCACGTAGAATCGCTGGGACCCCAAGGAACCACCCAAGGTAGTGACACAGGAGACCCACGGGGGACGTGTGCAGTGTGAGAACACAGGCGCGAGCGCCGTAGGATTCTATGAGGAAAGTCGCGGTTGGAATTTTAAAGCAAAAGGACACTTAGAAGAGGACTTTGAGCAAACCCCTTTAGACTTAAGGGGTTCTAGGGCCAACACCCACGTGAGCACTGGAGTACTCGAGTTACTTAGTTGATTCAGAGACTGCAACGTGTTCAGAATATGGCTGCGAAATTGGTCCTGTCCAGACCACGAGGCTTTTCTGCCTCTACGTGCCTAGCTGAGCTACACTGGCTCCCTGTGCAGCAAAGAATTCATTTTAAATCCCTTTGCATAGGGTTTAGGGCTCTGCATGGACTCGGTCCTAAGCCGCTACAGAAGAAATTGGTTTGGTATACTCCTACCCAGACCCTTCGTTCCTCTTCTGCCTGCCTGGCAAAGGTACCCAGGTTCAATAGGGCCAGACTGGGAGGAAGATCTTTTAGTATTGCCGCTGCGAAACTTTGGAATGCACTTCCACTTGAAATTAGACAATGTAGTACCCTGTCCTTGTTTTGGAAAAGGCTCAAAACGTGGTTGTTCCCCAGAAACTGATTCTGTCGTTCTCGAGTAATGTTCTTTGGGTCTGTCTTTCTCGCTTCACGCTGGTCTGTGTTCATGTATCTTTAGCGCCAGGGTACCCGCAGGGTGTTTGTCGCGCTCTATAAATGTTTTATACAATACAATTATACAATACAATACCTCACCCAGGGGAGCCGGGTGCATAGGTGTCAAAGGGTGTCGGGAATCGTCGTTGATTTCAATGGCGATCTGCTTCAAAGTGCTGCTGCCGTGAAGAAGAAAAGTGTCCGGTGTGATCCAAGCCTGGATCGAAGATGTGAAGCACCTGAAAGCAGAGGGGACAGAGTCTGGGTCACTAGCCAGTGACCAGGAGCGGAGCAATCGAATGCCCACCGATGTCGGGTGCTTCAGGTGCGAAGAGGTGAAGCTTGACTCTGCTGCCACGGGGTCCCGGAGACGTCAAGGATGACCAGGAGCCGAATTCGAGCTGCCCCACAAAGGATGTCGAGTGCTGGGGTGTTGGTGCTCGGATTGAACACAACAAGCCTTGGCAACAGCAACCCATGCAGGAAGAGAAAATATCCTTCTGTGCGGACCAGCAAGGTCCTGGGGACTCCCCAAGCAATGGAGATTCAGGGCACGTCTGGAACAACCAGGGAAGCCCAATGAAAGTTAGTGTTGCCTTCTTGGGGACCCACAGGTCAACGGACCAGGGATCGCAAAGGGACCTCGAGAGGAATCACGAAATGGTGACCCACGGAACACTCGTTGAGTGTAGGCCTGCAATCTTCGGTGTGATCACTACACGAGGTCAGGGCTACAAGTAACCCAAAGCTCAGCCTCAGGGGTTGCCGGAAAGCTGATGTTTCTGCAATTGGACGTGGTGCCCAGGGGTTCAGGTTGCACGGTCACCTCGAGGGATATGGGCCTCAGACTTGCTGTGGGCACAGATCGACCTCTACGACCTTGGAAAACCCACATTCTGTGTGGCAATATTCTTCGGAGTCCGTCGGAGCTTCGTAGATGCCAACCGGTCAGTTGCGTTAAAGGTGCCTGCCTTGCAGGGGAGTAACTCCTTTACTCCAAGGGAGATTCTTCAGTCATCCAGCGTAGTGCAGATCATCGAAGTACTTGGTTTCTGTGTCAGAGTTTAGTCCAGGTGTAATCTAAAGTCCTGTAGTCAGGGGTTCCTACTTTATTCCCAAGGAAGGGGTGGGACAAACTCTGGGGACCCACCTATGGGAGGGTCAGGAAAGAGGGGTGGCTACCAGGGCCGGACTGGGAACCAAAACCAGCCCTGGCAAACTGCTCAGCCGGCACCCCCCTGGGGTGAGGGGGGGTGCAGCCGAGCAGTTTGCGAGGGCCGGTTTCGGACGATTTTGTTACAGGGGGCCGATATTGCCGACCCCCAGTAACAGAAACGGCCCCCCAGGGGCCCAAAACCGGCCCCCACCCTGGCGGCCCATTGGGGAAATGCCCGGTGCCCGCTACGGCCAGTCCGGCCCTGGTGGCTACACCCATTTCCTTTGTCCAGTTTCGCGCAGAGCAGGGGCTGAGTGCCCCTGCAACCGGTTTGAGCTGGACTATGCACAGGGACACCAAATGTGCCCCCAGTGCAGACTTCAAAGCACTCTTGGAGTGCACCCACCCAGCCCCAATACACTAAAGCCTGTCTGGGAGGTGGTCACACCTCCCTGTGACAGGAAACCTATTGTCCAGGCCTCCCCTGCCGGAGTTTCGTCCAGCAGCAGGAGGGCAGACTCGTGTCTGTGGCTACAGCATCCATTTTGTGATGCCAGGGCTCTGTTAAGCTGGTACCGGGTGTACCGGTGGTGCCATGTTTCTCCCTCTAGTAGGGTGGGATCATACCTCCCAACCCAGTTACTGGGGTGGAGGTATGATTCCAAGGCGTTTGACACCAAACACAAAATATTTCCATGCAGCCATTCTCTAGTTAGCATTTACTGCGAGATTATAATGCACTTAAGAGTATATGGTCTGGCTGCATCACAAAAAACCCCGGAATGAAGATTCCGAAAGCTGCAGAGAGGCTCTGCTCATGCATGAGCACTAACCCTGGGCATAATACTTTGCTACGCTCACGGAGCATGCAAAGTTCGTGCTATTACGCACTTTGCACGTAGCAGAGTGAAAAACTTTGACATAGCATAGCAGCAGTAAAATAAACACCTTCAGATGCTTTGATAAAGCAATTTTCTATGCTAAAAAGCATATAACCAATTCACAAAAGTGAACTTTAACAATAAAATATCACGCAATGAGAGAGGTGATGATTTTGGGTTCTCCCTAACCTAGGGGAGGACCAAGCAGATGCCTTGAACACAAAAAGCATATCATGTGAACAATTCAGTGGTGGTCCCTTCCTCCTAGGACCACTCCCAAGCACAGTTATGGGCAAAAATACAATCCCAACCAAAGGCCCTGCAAAGCATTATGGGACGAGATTAGAAGTGGGCAGTGAATATTATAGTGTCCAATATCAAAATAATTCTACAAAGAGCTGCAGTTCAACTAGTCGTTACTAGGTGTCCCTCACGAGTCAAATGCAAAAGCATTGAAATTATTAATACATCAAGCTGCAGTTCCACTAGTCGCTACTAGATGTCCTCACGAGTCAAATGCAAAAGCATTGAAAACCCTTTCATGAAGCTTTTGCATTTGACTCGTGAGGGACATCTAGTAACGACTAGTGGAACTGCAGCTCTTTGTAGAATTATTTTGATATTGGATACTATAATATTCACTGCCCACTGCTAATCTCGTCCCATAATGCTTTGCAGGGCCTTTGGTTGGGATTGTATTTTTGCCAATAACTGTGCTTGGGGTGGTCCTAAGAAGATGGGACCACCACCGAATCATTCAAAAGATGTGCTTTTTGTTTTCAAGGCATCTGCTTGGTTCTCTCCCTAGGTTAGGGAGGATCCCAAAATCATCACCTCTCTCACTGCATGTTAATTTATCGTTTTCACTTTTGTGAAATAACTATATGCATTTTTAGCATATAAAGACAGAGATATTTATTTTATCTTAACTTGCACTGTGCAAGATGCCTTTGGCAATTATTGTACAGTGCAGTTAAGCACACAGCTACGCACTACGCAGTTTGCATAGCTACCTGTAGTTCAAACTGTACTCCGCGTAGCTACGTGAAGTGCTACTACGCAAGCTACGCCCAGGGTTAATAAGCACCCTTTCACATGAAACCCACCACCCTGCCTTCAGGATTGTTAAGGCCTGCCATAGGGGTGACTTATAGGTTTACATGTGCAGTGATATGGAGAGATATAGGGAACCTATATCTCAGTAAGGGGTGGATACACCACCTTACACAGGCTGCTGTAGTAGATCTGTTGTGTCATTTTAAAAGGCTTCCCAGGGGTGGCACAATACATGCTGCAGCCCCTGGTAGGCCTCTGGGGTACCTATGACCTGGGTACATAGTATACCATATACTAGGGACTCACAAGGGTACCCCAGAATCCAATCTGGAGTGTACCTAAAGTACATACAGTCAAAATAGAGTAGAAAGCAGATAGACTGGGGTCCTGATTAGCAGGGCCTCAGTCTGGCTAAGTCGAAAAACAATGAAACATCAGCAAAAAGTGGGGGTAACTATAAGAAGCAGATCCTACTCTCCCATAGGTACCTTAGGGCCACAGCTCGTGGTGTCACCATGCAGGCCCACAGATGCAGTCTCTGGTCTTTTCCTGGACTCGCGGGTACCTTAGGGCCACAGCTCGTGGTGTCACCGTACAGGCCCACAGATGCAGGCTCTGGTCTTTTCCTTGACTCTTGGGTACCTTAGGGCTACAGCTCGTGGTGTCACTATGCAGGCCCACAGATGCAGGCTCTGGTCTTTTCCTTGATTTGTGGGTACCTGACGGCCACAGCTCATGGTGTCACCAAGCAGGGCCACAGATGCAGTCTCTGGTCTTTTCCTGGATTCGTGGGTACCTGACGGCCACAGCTCATGGTGTCACCATGCAGGGCCACAGATGCAGTCTCTGGTCTTTTCCTTGACTCGTGGATACCTTAGGGCCACAGCTAGTGGTGTCATCATGCAGGCCCACAGATACAGGCTCTGGTCTTTTCCTTGACTCGTGGGTACCTGGCGGCTACATCTCGTGGTGTCACCATGCAGGCCCACAGATGCAGGCTCTTGTCTATTCCTTGACTCGTGGGTACTTTACGGCCACAGCTCGTGGTGTCACCATGCAGGCCCACAGATGCAGGCTCTGGTTTTTTCCTTGACTCGTGGGTACCTTGGGGCCACAGCTCGTGGTGTCACCATGCAGGCCTACAGATGCAGTCTCTGGTCTTTTCCTTGACTCGTGGGTACCTTAGGGCCACAACTCGTGGTGTCACCATGCAGGCCCACAGATGCAGGCTCTGGTCTATTCCTTGACTCGTGGGTACCTGACAGCCACAGCTCGTGGTGTCACCATGCAGACCCACAGATGCAGGCTCTGGTCTTTTCCTTGACTCGTGGCTACCTTAGGGCCACAGCTCGTGGTGTCACCATGCAGGGCCACAGATGCAGGCTCTGGTCTTTTCCTGGACTCGTGGGCACCTGACGGCTCCAGCTCGGGGTGTCACCATGCAGGCCCACAGATGCAGGCTCTGGTCTTTTCCTTGACTCGTGTGTACCTTACGGCCACAGCTCGTGGTGTCACCATAAAGGGCCACAGATGCTGGCTCTGGTCTTTTCCTGGACTCGTGGGTACCTTACGGCCACAGCTCATGTTGTCACCATGCAGGCCCACAGATGCAGGCTCTGGTCTTTTCCTGGACTCGTGGGTACCTTAGGGCCACAGCTCGTGGTTTCACCATGCAGGCCCACAGATGCAGGCTCTGGTCTTTTCCTGGACTCGTGGGAAGCTTAGTGCCACAACTCGTCGTGTCACCATGCAGGGCCACAGATGCAGGCTCTGGTCTTTTCCTGGACTCGTGGGTACCTTAGGGCCACAGCTCATGGTGTCACCATGCAGGCTCACAGATGCAGGCTCTGGTCTTTTCCTTGACTCGTGGGTACCTTAGGGCCACAGCTCGTGGTGTCACCATGCAGGGCCACAGATGCAGTCTCTGGTCTTTTCCTTGACTCGTGGGTACCTTAGGGCCACAGCTCGTGGTGTCACCATGCAGGGCCACAGATGCAGTCTCTGGTCTTTTCCTTGACTTGTGGGTACCTTAGGGCTACAGTTCGTGGTGTCACCATGCAGGGCTACAGATGCAGGCTCTGGTCTTTTCCTTGACTCGTGGGTACCTTAGGGCCACAGCTCGTGGTGTCACCATGCAGGCCCACAGATGCAGGCTCTGGTCTTTTCCTGCACTCGTGGGTACCTTAGGGCCACAACTCGTGGTGTCACCATGCAGCACCACAGATGCAGGCTCTGGTCTTCACCTTGACTTGTGCGTACCTTACGGCCACAGCTCATGGTGTCACCATGCAGGGCCACAGATGCAGTCTCTGGTCTTTTCCTTGACTCGGGGGTACCTTAGGGCCACAGCTCGTGGTGTCATCATGCAGGCCCACAGATGCAGGCTCTGGTCTTTTCCTGGACTCGTGGGCACATGACGGCCACAGCTCGTGGTGTCACCATGCAGGCCCACAAATGCAGTCTCTGGTCTTTTCCTGGATTCGTGGGTACCTGACGGCCGCAGCTCATGGTGTCACCATGCAGGGCCACAGATGCTGTCTCTGGTCTTTTCCTGGATTCGTGGGTACCTGAAGGCCACAGTTCGTGGTGTCACCATTCAGGCCCACAGATGCAGGCTCTGGTTTTTTCCTTGACTCGTGGGTACCTTGGGGCCACAGCTCGTGGTGTCACCATGCAGGCCCACAGATGCAGTCTCTGGTCTTTTCCTTGACTCGTGGGTACCTTAGGGCCACAGCTCGTGGTGTCACCATGCAGGCCCACAGATGCAGGCTCTGGTCTATTCCTTGACTCGTGTGTACCTGACAGCCACAGCTCGTGGTGTCACCATGCAGACCCACCGATGCAGGCTCTGGTCTTTTCCTTGACTCGTGGCTACCTTAGGGCCACAGCTCGTGGTGTCACCATGCAGGGCCACAGATGCAGGCTCTGGTCTTTTCCTGGACTCGTGGGCACCTGACGGCTGCAGCACGGGGTGTCACCATGCAGGCCCACAGATGCAGGCTCTGGTCTTTTCCTTGACTCATGTGTACCTTACGGCCACAGCTCGTGGTGTCACCATAAAGGGCCACAGATGCTGGCTCTGGTCCTTTCCTGGACTCGTGGGTACCTTACGGCCACAGCTCATGTTGTCACCATGCAGGCCCACAGATGCAGGCTTCGGTCTTTTCCTTGACTCGTGGGTACCTGACGGCCACAGCTTGTGGTGTCACTATGCAGGCCCACAGATGCAGGCTCTGGTCTTTTCCTGGACTCGTGGGTACCTTAGGGCCACAGCTCGTGGTTTCACCATGCAGGCCCACAGATGCAGGCTCTGGTCTTTTCCTGGACTCGTGGGAACCTTAGTGCCACAACTCATGGTGTCACCATGCAGGGCCACAGATGCAGGCTCTGGTCTTTTCCTGGACTCGTGGGTACCTTAGGGCCACAGCTCGTGGTGTCACCATGCAGGCCCACAGATGCAGGCTCTGGTCTTTTCCTTGACTCGTGGGTACCTTAGGGCCACAGCTCGTGGTGTCACCATGCAGGGCCACAGATGCAGTCTCTGGTCTTTTCCTTGACTCGTGGGTACCTTAGGGCTACAGCTCGTGGTGTCACCATGCAGGGCTACAGATGCAGGCTCTGGTCTTTTCTTTGACTCGTGGGTACCTTAGGGCCACAGCTCGTGATGTCACCATGCAGGCCCACAGATGCAGGCTCTGTTCTTTTCCTGCACCCGTGGGTACCTTAGGGCCACAGCTCGTGGTGTCACAATGCAGGCCCACAGATGCAGGCTCTGGTCTTTTCCTGCACTCGTGGGTACCTTAGGGCCACAGCTCGTGGTGTCACCATGCAGGCCCACAGATGCAGGTTCTGGTCTTTTCCTGGACTCGTGGGCACATGACGGCCACAGCTCGTGGTGTCACCATGCAGGCCCACAAATGCAGTCTCTGGTCTTTTCCTGGATTCGTGGGTACCTGACGGCCACAGCTCATGGTGTCACCATGCAGGGCCACAGATGCTGTCTCTGGTCTTTTCCTGGATTCGTGGGTACCTGAAGGCCACAGCTCGTGGTGTCACCATGCAGGCCCATAGATGCAGTGTCTGGTCTTTTCCTTGACTCGTGGGTACATTAGGGCCACAGCTCATGGTGTCACCACACAGGGCCACAGATGCAGTCTCTGGTCTTTTCCTTGACCCGTGGGTACCTTAGGGCCACAGCTCGTGGTGTCACCATGCAGGGCCACAGATGCAGGCTCTGGTCTTTTCCTGGACTCGTGTGCACCTGACGGCTGCAGCTCGGGGTATCACCATGCAGGCCCACAGATGCAGGCTCTGGTTTTTTCCTTGACTCGTGGGTACCTTACGGCCACAGCTCATGGTGTCACCATGCAGGGCCACAGATGCAGTCTCTGGTCTTTTCCTTAACTCGTGGGTACCTTAGGGCCACAGCACGTGGTGTCATGATGCAGGCCCACATATGTAGGCTCTGGTCTTTTCCTGGACTCGTGGGTACCTTAGGGCTACAGCTCGTGGTGTCACCGTGCAGGCCCACAGATGCAGGCTCTGGTCTTTTCCTTGACTCGTGGGTACCTTAGGGCTACAGCTCGTGGTGTCACCATGCTGGGCCACAGATGCAGGCTCTGGGCTTTTCCTGGACTCGTGTGTACCTTACTGCCACAGCTCTTGGTGTCACAAGGCAGGCCCACAGATGCAGGCTCTGGGCTTTTCCTGGACTCGTGGGTGTGAGAAGTTGGCCTGGCATATGCTGTCCACTAGTTATAGTGGGCACCTTGCACCAGTCCAAACGACCCTTATTGATGATAGGTTTAAAGACAACCTTTATTGAAAGCTATCCTAGTAATAGCTATGGAGAGCAGCCTTCAGGCTAAGTCTTGAAGGAGTGTAAAGCAGCTTGGTTTACCAGATTATAACCTCTTGAATGACCAAATGAAAGGAGAACCACACCAGGTATATATATAAAATATATGTATTTATTTCTAAACACTCACTACTAATCTCTTTACGAGATTAGAGTCCAAGATACACAATATCACAGTATTAAAACGACAGTAAATAGCACAATATACAATGGGCCCCAGGGGGGGACCAAACCATATATTAAGAAAGTGGTATAAGAACCACGACTTGACTAGACACAGTGCCTAGAGCACTTGGAATCGCTGGGACCCCAAGGAGCCACCCAAGGTAATGACACAGGGGACCCACGGGGGACGTGTGCAGTGTGAGAACACAGCCGCGAGTGCCGTAGGATTCTATGAGGAAAGTCGCGGTTGGAATTTTAAAGCAAAAGGACACTTAGGAGAGGACTTTGAGTAAACCCCTTTAGACTTAAGGGGTTCTAGGGCCAACTCCCATGGGAGCACCGGAGTGCTCGAGTTACCTCACCCAGGGAAGCCGGGTGCATAGGTGTCAAAGGGTGTCAGGAATCGTCGTTGTTATCAATGGCGATCTGCTGCAAAGTGCTGCTGCCGTGAAGAAGAAAAGTGTCCGGGATGATCCAAGCCTGGATCGAAGATGTGAAGAACCTGAAAGCAGAGGGGACAGAGTCTGGGTCACTAGCCAGTGACCAGGAGCGGAGCAATTGAATGCCCACCGATGTCGGGTGCTTCAGGTGCGAAGAGGTGAAGCTTGACTCTGCAGCCACGGGGTCCCGGAGATGTCAAGGATGACCAGGAGCCGGATTCGAGCTGTCCCACAAAGGATGTCGAGTGCTGGGGTGTCGGTGCTCAGATTGAACACAACAAGCCTTGGCAACAGCAACCCATGCAGGAAGAGAAAAGATGCTTCTGTGCAAACCAGCAAGGTCCTGGGGACTCCCCAAGCGACGGAGAGTCAGGGCACGTCTGGAGCAACCAGGGAAGCTCAATTAAAGTTAGAGTTGCCTTCTTGGGGACCCACAGGTCAATGGACCAGGGATCGAGAAGGGACCTTGAGAGGAATCACAAAATGGCGGCCCACGGAACACTCGTGGAGTGTAGGCTGGCAATCTTTGGTGTGATTACTGCTCGGGGTCAGGGCTACAAGTAACCCAAAGCTCAACCTCAGGGGTTGCCGGAAAGCTGATGCTTCTGCAAATGGTCGCGGTGTCCAGGGGTTCAGGTTGCACAGTCTCCACGAGGGATATGGGCCTCAGACTTGCTGTGGGCACAGATCGACCTTAGAGACCTCGGGAACCCACCTCCTGTGTGGCAATATACTTCAGAGTCCGCAGGAGCTTCGGAGATGCCAACTGGTCAGTTGTGTTAAAGGTGCCTGCCTTGCAGGGGAGTAACTCCTTTACTCCAAGGGAGATTCTTCAGTCATCCAGCGTAGTGCAGATCGTCGAAGTACTTGGTTTCTGTGTCAGAGTTTAGTCCAGGTGCAATCTAAAGTCCTGTAGTCAGGGGTTCCTACTTTATACCCAAGGAAGGGGTGGGATAAACTCTGGGGACCCACCTATGGGAGGGTCAGGAAAGAGGGGTGGCTACACCCATTTCCTTTGTCCAGTTTCGCGCCAGAGCAGGGGCTGGTAGCCCCTGCAACCGGTTTGAGCTGGACTATGCACAGGGACACCAAATGTGCCCCCAGTGCAGACTTCAAAGCACTCTTGGAGTGTACCCACCCAGCTCCAATACACTAAAGCCTGTCTGGGAGGTGGTCACACCTCCCTGTGACAGGAAACCTATTGTCCAGGCCTCCCCTGCCAGAGTTTCGTCCAGCAGCAGGAGGGCAGACTCGTGTCTGTGGCTGCAGCATCCATTTTGTGATGCCAGGGTTCTGTTAAGCTGGTACCGGGTGTACCGGTGGTGCCATGTTTCTCCCTCTAGTAGGGTGGAATCATACATGATTCCAAGGTGTTTGACACCAAACACGACATGTTTCCATGCAGCCATTCTCAAGTTAGCTTTTACCACGAGGTTATAATGCACTTAAGAGTATATGGTCTGGCTGCATCACAAACAACCCCGGAATGAAGATTCCAAAAGCTGCAGAGGGGCTCTGCTCATGCATGGGCACCCTCTCACACGAAGCCCAGCACCCTGCCTTCAGGATTGTTAAGGCCTGCCATAGGGGTGACTGATAGGTTTATATGTGCAGTGATATGGAGAGATACAGGGAACCTATATCTCAGTAAGGGATGCATACACAACCTTACACAGGCTGCTGTAGCAGACCTGTTGTGTCATTTTGGATGGCCTCTCAGGGGTGGCATAATACATGCTGCAGCCCCTGGCAGGCCTCTGGGGTACCTATGCCCTGGGTACATAGTATACCATATACTAGGGACTTATAAGGGTACCCCAGAATCCAATCTGGAGTGTACCTAAAGTACATACAATCAATTTAAGGGGAAAGCAGATAGGCTGGGGTACTGAAGAGCAGGATCCCAGCCAAACTAAGTCGAAAACCAGCAAAACACCAGGACAAAAGTGGGGGTAACCATGCAGTCAGATTCCACCTTCCTACAGTGGGTAGCTTAGGGCCACAGCTTGTGGTGTCACCATGCAGGGCCACAGATGCAGGCTGTGGTCTTTTCCTTGACTCGTGGGTACCTTAGGGCTACAGCTTGTGGTGTCACCATGCTGGGCCACAGATGCAGGCTCTGGTCTTTTCTTTGACCCGTGGGTACCTTAGGGCCACAGCTCATGGTGTCACCATGCAGGGCCACAGATGCAGTCTCTGGTCTTTTCCTGGACTCGTGGGCACATGACGGCCACAACTCGTGGTGTCACCATGCAGGCCCACAGATGCAGTCTCTGGTCTTTTCCTTGACTCGTGGGTACCTTAGGGCTACAGCTCGTGGTGTCACCATGCAGGGCCACAGATGTAGCCTCTGGCCTTTTCCTGGATTCGTGGGTACCTGAGGGCCACAGCTCGTGGTGTCACCATGCAGGCCCACAGATGCAGTCTCTGGTCTTCTCCTTGACTCGTGGGTACCTTAGGGCCACAGCTCATGGTGTCACCATGCAGGGCCACAGATGCAGTCTCTGGTCTTTTCCTTGACTCGTGGGTACCTTAGGACTACAGCTCGTGGTGTCACCATGCAGGGCTACAGATTCAGGCTTTGGTCTTTTCCTTGACTCGTGGGTACCTTAGGGCCACAGCTCGTGGTGTCACCATGCAGGCCCAGAGATGCAGGCTCTGGTCTTTTCCTGCACTCGTGGGTACCTTACGGCCACAGCTCGTGGTGTCACCATGCAGGGCCACAGATGCAGGCTCTGGTCTTCTCCCTGACTTGTGCGTACCTTACGGCCACAGCTCATGGTGTCACCATGCAGGGCCACAGATGCAGTCTCTGGTCTTTTCCTTGACTCGTGGGTACCTTAGGGACACAGCTCGTGGTGTCATCATGCAGGCCCACAGATGCAGGCTCTGGTCTTTTCCTGGACTCGTGGGCACATGACGGCCACAGCTCGTGGTGTCACCATGCAGGCCCACAAATGCAGTCTCTGGTGTTTTCCTGGATTCGTGGGTACCTGACGGCCACAGCTCATGGTGTCACCATGCAGGGCCACAGATGCTGTCTCTGGTCTTTTCCTGGATTCGTGGGTACATTAGGGCCACAGCTCGTGGTGTCACCATGCAGGCCCACAGATGCAGTCTCTGGTCTTTTCCTTGACTCGTGGGTACCTTAGGGCCACAGCTCGTGGTGTCACCATGCAGGGCCACAGATGCAGGCTCTGGTCTTTTCCTGGACTCGTGGGCACCTGACGGCTGCAGCTCGGGATATCACCATGCAGGCCCACAGATGCAGGCTCTGGTCTTTTCCTTGACTCGTGGGTACCTTACGGCCACAGCTCATGGTGTCACCATGCAGGGCCACAGATGCAGTCTCTGGTCTTTTCCTTAACTCGTGGGTACCTTAGGACCACAGCACGTGGTGTCATGATGCAGGCCCACAGATGTAGGCTCTGGTCTTTTCCTGGACTCGTGGGTACCTTAGGGCTACAGCTCGTGGTGTCACCGTGCAGGCCCACAGATGCAGGCTCTGGTCTTTTCCTGGATTCGTGGGTACCTTAGGGCCACAGCTCGTGGTGTCACTATGCAGGGCCACAGATGCAGGCTCTGGTCTTTTCCTTGACTCGTGGGTACCTTAGGGCCACAGCTCGTGGTGTCACCATGCAGGCCCACAGATGCAGGCTCTGGTCTTTTCCTGGACTCGTGGGCACATGACGGCCACAGCTCGTGGTGTCACCATGCAGGCCCACAAATGCAGTCTCTGGTCTTTTCCTGGATTCGTGGGTACCTGACGGCCACAGCTCATGGTGTCACCATGCAGGGCCACAGATGCTGTCTCTGGTCTTTTCCTGGATTCGTGGGTACCTGAAGGCCACAGCTCGTGGTGTCACCATGCAGGCCCACAGATGCAGTCTCTGGTCTTTTCCTTGACTCGTGGGTACCTTAGGGCCACAGCTCGTGGTGTCACCATGCAGGGCCACGGATGCAGGCTCTGGTCTTTTCCTGGACTCGTGTGCACCTGACGGCTGCAGCTCGGGGTATCACCATGCAGGCCCACAGATGCAGGCTCTGGTTTTTTCCTTGACTCGTGGGTACCTTACGGCCACAGCTCATGGTGTCACCATGCAGGGCCACAGATGGAGTCTCTGGTCTTTTCCTTAACTCGTGGGTTCCTTAGGGCCACAGCACGTGATGTCATGATGCACGCCCACAGATGTAGGCTCTGGTCTTTTCCTGGACTCGTGGGTACCTTAGGGCTACAGCTCGTGGTGTCACCGTGCAGGCCCACAGATGCAGGCTCTGGTCTTTTCCTGGATTCGTGGGTACCTTAGGGCCACAGCTCGTGGTGTCACTATGCAGGGCCACAGATGCAGGCTCTGGTCTTTTCCTTGACTCGTGGGTACCTTAGGGCTACAGCTCGTGGTGTCACCATGCTGGGCCACAGATGCAGGCTCTGGGCTTTTCCTGGACTCGTGTGTACCTTACTGCCACAGCTCTTGGTGTCACCAGGCAGGCCCACAGATGCAGGCTCTGGGCTTTTCCTGGACTCGTGGGTGTGAGAAGTTGGCCTTGCATATGCTGTCCACTAGTTATAGTGGGCACCTTGCACCAGTCCAAACGACCCTTATTGATGATAGGTTTAAAGACAACCTTTATTGAAAGCTATCCTAGTGGTAGCTATGGAGAGCAGCCTTCAGGCTAAGTCTTGAAGGAGTGTAAAGCAGCTTGGTTTACCAGATTATAACCTCTTGAATGACCAAATGAAAGGAGAACCACACCAGGTATATATATAAAATATATGTATTTATTTCTAAACACTCACTACTAATCTCTTTACGAGATTAGAGTCCAAGATACACAATATCACAGTATTAAAACGACAGTAAATAGCACAATATACAATGGGCCCCAGGGGGGGACCAAACCATATATTAAGAAAGTGGTATAAGAACCACGACTTGACTAGACACAGTGCCTAGAGCACGTAGAATCGCTGGGACCCCAAGGAACCACCCAAGGTAATGACACAGGGGACCCAGTGCAGTGTGAGAACACAGCCGCGAGTGCCGTAGGATTCTATGAGGAAAGTCGCGGTTGGAATTTTAAAGCAAAAGGACACTCAGGAGAGGACTTTGAGCAAACCCCTTTAGACTTAAGGGGTTCTAGGGCCAACGCCCATGGGAGCACCGGAGTGCTTGAGTTACCTCACCCAGGGAAGCCGGGTGCATAGGTGTCAAAGGGTGTCAGGAATCGTCGTTGTTATCAATGGCGATCTGCTGCAAAGTGCTGCTGCCGTGAAGAAGAAAAGTGTCCGGGATGATCCAAGCCTGGATCGAAGATGTGAAGAACCTGAAAGCAGAGGGGACAGAGTCTGGGTCACTAGCCAGTGACCAGGAGCGGAGCAATTGAATGCCCACCGATGTCGGGTGCTTCAGGTGCGAAGAGGTGAAGCTTGACTCTGCAGCCACGGGGTCCCGGAGATGTCAAGGATGACCAGGAGCCGGATTCGAGCTGTCCCACAAAGGATGTCGAGTGCTGGGGTGTCGGTGCTCGGATTGAACACAACAAGCCTTGGCAACAGCAACCCACGCAGGAAGAGAAAAGATGCTTCTGTGCAAACCAGCAAGGTCCTGGGGACTCCGCAAGCAATGGAGAGTCAGGGCACTTCTGGAGCAACCAGAGAATCTCAATTAAAGTTAGAGTTGCCTTCTTGGGGACCCACAGGTCAATGGACCAGGGATTGCGAAGGGACCTTGAGAGGAATCACAAAATGGCGGCCCACGGAACACTCGTGGAGTGTAGGCTGGCAATCTTTGGTGTGATTACTGCTCGGAGTCAGGGCTACAAGTAACCCAAAGCTCAACCTCAGGGGTTGCCGGAAAGCTGATGCTTCTGCAAATGGTCGCAGTGTCCAGGGGTTCAGGTTGCACAGTCTCCACGAGGGATATGGGCCTCAGACTTGCTGTGGGCACAGATCGACCTTAGAGAGCTTGGGAACCCACCTCCTGTGTGGCAATATTCTTCGGAGTTCGTCGGAGCTGCGGAGATGCCAACCGGTCAGTTGCATTAAAGGTGCCTGCCTTGCAGGGGAGTAACTCCTTTACTCCAAGGGAGATTCTTCAGTCATCCAGCGTAGTGCAGATCATCGAAGTACTTGGTTTCTGTGTCAGAGTTTAGTCCAGGTGCAATCTAAAGTCCTGTAGTCAGGGGTTCCTACTTTATACCCAAGGAAGGGGTGGGATAAACTCTGGGGACCCACCTATGGGAGGGTCAGGAAAGAGGGGTGGCTTCACCCATTTCCTTTGTCCAGTTTCGCGCCAGAGCAGGGGCTGGTAGCCCCAGCAACCGGTTTGAGCTGGACTATGCACAGGGACACCAAATGTGCCCCCAGTGCAGACTTCAAAGCACTCTTGGAGTGTACCCACCCAGCCCCAATACACTAAAGCCTGTCTGGGAGGTGGTCACACCTCCCTGTGACAGGAAACCTATTGTCCAGGCCTCCCCTGCCGGAGTTTCGTCCAGCAGCAGGAGGGCAGACTCGTGTCTGTGGCTGCAGCATCCATTTTGTGATGCCAGTCTTCTGTTAAGCTGGTACCGGGTGTACCGGTGGTGCCATGTTTCTCCCTCTAGTAGGGTGGAATCATACATGATTCCAAGGTGTTTGACACCAAACTCGACATGTTTCCATGCAGCCATTCTCAAGTTAGCTTTTACCGCGAGGTTATAATGCACTTAAGAGTATATGGTCTGGCTGCATCACAAACAACCCCGGAATGAAGATTCCAAAAGCTGCAGAGGGGCTCTGCTCATGCATGGGCACCCTCTCACACGAAGCCCAGCACCCTGCCTTCAGGATTGTTAAGGCCTGCCATAGGGGTGACTGATAGGTTTACATGTGCAGTGATATGGAGAGATACAGGGAACCTATATCTCAGTAAGGGATGCATACACCACCTTACACAGGCTGCTGTAGCAGACCTGTTGTGTCATTTTGATGGCCTCTCAGGGGTGGCATAATACATGCTGCAGCCCCTGGCAGGCCTCTGGGGTACCTATGCCCTGGGTACATAGTATACCATATACTAGGGACTTATAAGGGTACCCCAGAATCCAATCTGGAGAGTACCTAAAGTACATACAATCAATTTAAGGGGAAAGCAGATAGGCTGGGGTCCTGAAGAGCAGGATCCCAGCCAAACTAAGTCGAAAACCAGCAAAACACCAGGACAAAAGTGGGGGCAACCATGCAGTCAGATTCCACCTTCCTACAGTGGGTAGCTTAGGGCCACAGCTTGTGGTGTCACCATGCAGGGCCACAGATGCAGGCTATGGTCTTTTCCTTGACTCGTGGGTACCTTAGGTCTACAGCTCGTGGTGTCACCATGCTGGGCCACAGATGCAGGCTCTGGTCTTTTCTTTGACCCGTGGGTACCTTAGAGCCACAGCTCGTGGTGTCATCATGCAGGCCCACAGATGCAGTCTCTGGTCTTTTCCTGGACTCGTGGGCACATGACGGCCACAGCTCGTGGTGTCACCATGCAGGCCCACAGATGCAGTCTCTGGTCTTTTCCTTGACTCGTGGGTACCTTAGGGCTACAGCTCGTGGTGTCACCATGCAGGGCCACAGATGTAGCCTCTGGTCTTTTCCTGGATTCGTGGGTACCTGAGGGCCACAGCTCGTGGTGTCACCATGCAGGCCCACAGATGCAGTCTCTGGTCTTCTCCTTGACTCGTGGGTACCTTAGGGCCACAGCTCATGGTGTCACCATGCAGGGCCACAGATGCAGTCTCTGGTCTTTTCCTTGACTCGTGGGTACCTTAGGGCTACAGCTCGTGGTGTCACCATGCAGGGCTACAGATGCAGGCTCTGATCTTTTCCTTGACTCGTGGGTACCTTAGGGCCACAGCTCGTGGTGTCACCATGCAGGCCCTCAGATGCAGGCTCTGGTCTTTTCCTGCACTCGTGGGTACCTTAGAGCCACAGCTCGTGGTGTCACCATGCAGGGCCACAGATGCAGGCTCTGGTCTTCTCCCTGACTTGTGCGTACCTTACGGCCACAGCTCATGGTGTCACCATGCAGGGCCACAGATGCAGTCTCTGGTCTTTTCCTTGACTCGTGGGTACCTTAGGGCCACAGCTCGTGGTGTCATCATGCAGGCCCACAGATGCAGGCTCTGGTCTTTTCCTGGACTCGTGGGCACATGACGGCCACAGCTCGTGGTGTTACCATGCAGGCCCACAAATGCAGTCTCTGGTCTTTTCCTGGATTCGTGGGTACCTGACGGCCACAGCTCATGGTGTCACCATGCAGGGCCACAGATGCTGTCTCTGGTCTTTTCCTGGATTCGTGGGTACCTGAAGGCCACAGCTCGTGGTGTCACCATGCAGGCCCATAGATGCAGTCTCTGGTCTTTTCCTTGACTCGTGGGTACATTAGGGCCACAGCTCATGGTGTCACCACACAGGGCCACAGATGCAGTCTCTGGTCTTTTCCTTGACCCGTGGGTACCTTAGGGCCACAGCTCGTGGTGTCACCATGCAGGGCCACAGATGCAGGCTCTGGTCTTTTCCTGGACTCGTGTGCACCTGACGGCTGCAGCTCGGGGTATCACCATGCAGGCCCACAGATGCAGGCTCTGGTTTTTTCCTTGACTCGTGGGTACCTTACGGCCACAGCTCATGGTGTCACCATGCAGGGCCACAGATGCAGTCTCTGGTCTTTTCCTTAACTCGTGGGTACCTTAGGGCCACAGCACGTGGTGTCATGATGCAGGCCCACAGATGTAGGCTCTGGTCTTTTCCTGGACTCGTGGGTACCTTAGGGCCACAGCTCGTGGTGTCACTATGCAGGGCCACAGATGCAGGCTCTGGTCTTTTCCTGGATTCGTGGGTACCTGACGGCTGCAGCTCGTGGTTTCACCATGCAGGCCCACAGATGCATGCTCTGGTCTTTTCCTTGACTCGTGTGTACCTTACTGCCACAGCTCTTGGTGTCACCATGCAGGCACACAGATGCAGGCTCTGGGCTTTTCCTGGACTCGTGGGTGTGAGAAGAGTGCCTGGCATATGCTGTCCACTAGTTATAGTGGGCACCTTGCACCAGTCCAAACGACCCTTATTGATGATAGGTTTAAAGACAACTGTTAGAACTGGGGGTCTCTAGTTGGCAATGGTATGCACCTTTGTCCAAATAGGGACCCTTGCTTCTAAGTCAGGGAAAGGGGATTACACACCTGGATAACCCCTGCTCACCCCCTTGGTAGCTTGGCACGAGCAGGCAGGCTTATCTAAAAGGCAGTGTGTTAAGCATTTGTGAACACATACAGTAATACAGTGAAAACACTACAGATGGACACCACACAGGTTTTATAAAAATAAGTATTCTTTATATAGATTTATCACAAGACCACAAACGACAAAAATCCACAATACTGTAATCAATAATACTTCAAGATGGTAGAAATGGTTTAAAAAGTAGGTTCTTCACTTAAAAGCAGTCTTTAGCAACAAATAACCCCAACTGGAGTTATCACGACGTCGAGGTCAAAGAAATCCCAAAGTACGGCGCCGACTAAGAGGTGCGCGGCGTCGGGCCCGGAGTCAAAACAGACCCACAAAGAACAGTACCTTGGAAAAGCGAAAACAAAGACAGCTTACGGCGTCGGGGAGGTGCGGCGTCGTTGGCGCGTTGCGGCGACGGTTCCTTGCTTCGGAGGAGAGGATGCGTCGGGACCTGGATGCTTGCGCAGGCAGGGGAGGCGTCGGTTCCGGACCGGAGAGGAGGTGACGTCACGATGGCGCCGGGGCCACGGTTCCGTACGATGTCACGATGTCGATAGATTCTTGACCACCCACGTCAACGATCGGCTCCGCGATGATGTCAGCTTCGGAGTCGGTGCGGCACAGCAGCAGGCGTCGGGCCGGCGTCGTAAGTTGGAGCAGCGCTCACGGCTATAGCAGGCTTACGATGTCGCTCGCTGGCGTCGAGGTGGCACGGCGGTCGGCGTTGAGTCTTCGTTGCAAGTCGGAGCAGCGCTCATGGCTTCGATGCAGGAGACGGCGTCGCTCGCCAGTGTCGGTGTTGCAAATTCCTTCTGTAGCACCAGAACAGCAAGTTCCAGATGCAGGCAAACAGAAGGGGGTGAAGTCTGGTATCCCTGAGACTTTGGTCAGGAGGCAAGCTCAAATCAAGCCCTTGGAGTAATATTCTGCAAGATGATGAAAGTTCTTTAAAAGTTCCTTCTCCTTTCCTTGGCAATGAAGAAACCACTGCAGGCCAACCCAGCAAACAGCACACTTGGCAGAGGGGCAGTCCAACTCCTGCAGCTTCCTTGGTTCTTCTCCTTGGCAAAAGGGTCATCTTGTTGTTCCAGAAGTGATCTAAAGTTCTTGGGTCTGGGTCCCAATATTTATACTACTTTTCTCTTTGTTCTCTGAAAGCAGAGAGGCCTTTGCCTAGTCAAAACCAGTTCTGGTCAGTCTTGGAGCACTTTGTTGACAAGACTCCTTCTTTCCTTTCACAGTGTAGGCCAGGGACATCAGACACACCACAGGAGGTGGAGCCAGCATTGTGGAGGGAAGGCACAGCTCTATTCAGGTCCCAGGTGCAACTCCTCCCTCCTATCTGCATGCAGATCTCTCTATTCAGCCCTGTGCTGACTCACCCTGTCTCCTGGCAGCCCCCAGCCCCTGTCACTCAAACTCCAGACAATGAATACACAACCTAGCAGAGGCAGGCTTGGATAGTTAGGCAAGAAAATACCCACTTTCTAAAAGTGGTATTTTCAAACACAGAATGTTAAAACCAACTTCCCTAAAAGATGTATTTTATCATTCTGAGTTCAGGCATACTAAACTCGAATTTCTACCTGGTTCCCTGAGTCAGTTAGGATTATAAGATGTAATAATCTAACTGCCCATTCTGGCCTATGGGGAACAGGTAGCCTTGCAATAGTGAAAAACGAAAACGGCTGTAATTCACTATTAGGACATGCCACACACATCAGGGCAGGTCCTACCTTTTACCTACAATGCACCCTGCCCTAGGGCCTACCTTAGGGGTGACTAATATGCAGAAATGGGAAGGTTTAGGGACTGGTAAGTGGGTGCACTTGCCAAGTCGACATGGCAGTCAGACTGCACACAGGCTCTGCAATGGCAGGCCTGAGGCACACTTTACAAGCTGCTTCTGTGGGTGGCACAACCAGTGCTGCAAGCCTACCAGCAGCATTTGATTTACAAGCCCTGGGCACACCTGGTGCACTATACTAGGGTCTGACAAGTAAATCAAATGATCCAATCATGGAGTCACTAATCAATGCATCAATTTACCATAGGGAGCACTTGCACTGTGGCACTGAATAGCAGTGGCACAGTGCCCAAAGCATCTAAAACAAGCAAACAGATCAAAAACAGAGGAGGCAATCAGAAAAAAAATGGAAGGGAGACTCACGCCAATGATACCAGGTCTAACACGTGTCCCCTCCAGCTGAAATGTGGGGAGAACTACCCTTCCCCTAGGGAGTCCTCTTCACTAAGGCGGACAAATCTGGACAGACCATCAGCACTGGCGTGTTCTGTACCAGGGCGGTGTTCCACCGAGAAGTCCATACCCTGTAGGGAAATGGACCACCTCAACAACTTTGGGTTCTCACCCCTCATCTGCATCAGCCATCTGAGGGGCCTGTGGTCGGTCTGAACCAGGAAGTGAGTCCCAAACAAGTATGGTCTCAACTTCTTCAGTGCCCAGACCACAGCAAATGCCTCACGCTCAATTGCACTTCACCTCTGTTCCCGTGGAAGTAACCTCCTACTGATGAAGGCTACGGGTTGGTCTAGGCCTTCCTCATTAATCTGTGATAGAACAGCTCCCACACCACACCATGCTCTGAAGCGTCCGTTTGAACAATTAATTCTTTTGAGAAGTTGGGCGCCTGAAGCACGGGTGCTGTGCACATGGTAGTCTTCAGGGCGTCAAAAGCCTTCTGACAGGTGTCAGTCCAGTTCACTTTCTTGGGCTGCTTCCTGGAAGTCAGCTCAGTCAAGGGTGCAACAATGTTGCCATACCCCTTGACAAACCTCCTGTAGTACCCCGTGAGTCCTAAAAAGGCTCTCACCTGTGTCTGAGTCTTTGGGGGTTCCCATGCCAGGATGGTATCAATCTTGGGCTGTAGGGGCGCCACCTGGCCGCTTCCTACCTGGTGCCCCAAGTACACCACCGAACCCTGCCCAATCTGGCACTTACTCGCCTTCATTGTGAGGCCTGCCTTCCGCAGCACCATCAACACTTCCCAGAGGTGGCGCAGATGTTCTTCCCAAGTGGAACTAAACACCGCAATGTCATCCAGGTAGGCGGCACTGAAATCTTCCAGTCCGTCCAACACCTGGTTGACCAACCTCTGAAAGGTGGCAGGGGCATTCTTCATCCCAAAGGGCATAACCCGGAATTGGTAGTGCTCATCTGGTGTGGAGAATGCTGACCTCTCCTTGGCCCCCATCAGTTAAGGCAATCTGCCAGTACCCAGACGTCAAATCAAACGTGCTGAGGTACCGGGCAGCTCCCAACCAATCAATGAGCTCATCAGCTCTGGGGATGGGATGCGCGTCAGTCCTGGTGACTAAATTGAGTCCTCGGTAGTCCACACAGAACCGTAGTTCGGGTGTGGCACCAGGTGCGGCAGCCTTTGGGACCAAAACCACTGGGCTGGCCCAAGGACTGTTAGAGGACTCAATCACCCCTAAGGCAAACATCTTGGAGACCTCCTCCTTAATGCAAGCTCTTACCCTGTCAGTCACTCTGTAAGCCTTGTGCTTCACAGGAGGACTGTCCCCAGTGTCCACATCATGAACGCACCACTCAGTGACACTAGGAACCAGGGAGAACAAATCAGGGAATAGCCCCAGCAGTTGGCGACAATCTTGCTGCTGTTCAGGGGTCAGTGTGGCAGAGAGGCCAACACCATCCACTGACCCATCTTGCTCCGCTGCAGACAGGAGGTCAGGAAGATGCTCAGTCTCCGCCTCCATTCCATCATCTGTCGCTAGGAGCATGCCCACCTCGGACCTTTCTAAGTGGGGCTTCAGGCGGTTAACATGCAGGACCCGCAAAGGGTTCCTGGGAGACCGCAAGTTCACCAGATAGGTGACATCACTCTTGCGCTCCACCACCTCAAATGGACTGGTCCACCTGTCCTGGAGCGCACAGGGCTCCACAGGGGCCATGACCCAAACTTTCTGTCCAGGCTGAAGCTCCATCAGAGTGGCATTCTGATCGTACCACCGCTTCATCTCTTCCTGGCTGGCTTCCAGGTTCGCCTGAGCGAGTTCTCTGAAACGCCGAGTCTGGTTCCTGAAGGCCAGCATGTAGCTATATACATCCTGGGGAGGTTTCCTGGGAGATTGCTCCCAGCCTTCCTTGACCAGACTCAAAGGTCCTCTTACCGGGTGACCATACAGCAGCTCAAAAGGGCTGAACCCTAAGGACTTCTGAGGCACCTCACGGTAAGCAAACAACAGGCATGGCAAGAGGACGTCCCACTTATGCCTCATAGGTTCCTCAAGACCCATAATCATGCCCTTAAGGGTCCGGTTGAATCTCTCAACCAGCCCATTACCTTGGGGGTGGTAAGGAGTGGTGAACTTATAGGTAACACCACACTCCTTCCACAGGGACTTCATATAGTTAGATATGAAGTTGGTACCACGGTCTGACACCACCTCTCGGGGAACCCCACACGGGAAAAACTCCCCATCAGTGCACGTCCCACCACGGGGGCCGTCACTGTCCTGAGAGGGATGGCTTCCGGGTACCGGGTAGCATGGTCCACCAAGACCAGGATAAACCTGTTGCCCATGGCTGTCTTGGGGTCCAGTGGCCCCACAATGTCAATGCCCACCCGTTCAAAGGGGGTACTGACTACAGGGAAAGGTTGGAGGGAGCCTTGTGCTTCCTTCCACTTTTCCCACTTGCCTGGCAAGTTTGGCAGGTCCTACAATGAGTATCTGAACTCTTGCGCATCTGGGGCCAATGAAAATGGGAAACAAGCCTTTCAAAGGTCTTGTTCTGCCCCAGATGTCCAACTAAAGGAACGTCATGAGCCAAACCCAGTAGGAAGGCTCTGAAGCGCTGGGGTACCACCAGCACACGGGTTGACCCAACCCAGGCTCAGCAACCTTAGGCTCGCTATACAGGAGGTCGTTCTCCCAGTAGATCCAATGTGATCCAGACTGATCACCTGCTGCCTGGTTTGTGGCCTGTTGCCTCAAACCCTCAAGAGAAGGGCACTTCCTTTGCTCCTCACAAAATTCCTCCCTGGAGGGACCTCCTTCTTGCTGCCAATGGGTCAGCTCAGGCAGGTCTCTAAGTTCAGCAACTTGTTCCCCTGTAGGTTCCAGGGCATCCCCCTCAAGGTCTGCCTCCTCCTGGACCGTGGGAACTATGGGGGATGGTTTCCCGCGCCCCCTACCTCTTCTCTTTAAGGCAGGGGCCTGGTCCATATTTTCAGGCTCCAGAACTTCTTGATCACCCTTACTGGCCGCCATGGACCGAGTGGTTACACACGCCCACTCAGGCAGACCCAACATCTCTAAATGAGACCTTCTCTCCACCTTAGCCCAAGGGGAGTCCTCTAAATCATTGCCCAACAGACAATTAACCGGCATGGCTGGCCTCACAGCAACTTGGGGAGTACCTGAGACCCCCCCCCACTCAAAGGGAACTTGAGCCACCTCACACTGGCTCTGTGAGTTGTCTGCAGCAACAACAGGGAAGAATGCATGGGGGACAACCTGCTCTTTGGACACCAACCGAAAACTGACAGCTGTCACACTTGCACCGGTGTCTCTTAGAGCTTCCACCCTATGGCCATTGATGGTCACCCACTGCCTGTACTTTTTAGTGTTATCAGGCAGCTGAGTTTTAGGGACCATCTCAAAGTCTCCTAATGAGACAAGGGACATCTCTGCGGGATCCCACCCACCTTGGGCACCCATCTCCTCCCCCCCCAGGGCTACACTGGCAATCTGACGGGGTGGTGCACGGGGTGGTGCTTTGGGATCTCTCATGGGACATTGAGGATCATACCAACGGTGGCCCAATTGACCACACGTAAAACATTTACAGGGGCCCCTCTGAACAGGTTTACCTGTCGGGCCTCTTGCTTCTTCTCAGGGGGAGGCTGGGAACCCTTCCCTTGGTTCCCTTGGGGATTACTTTGGGGCCCTTTCTGGAACTCCCTCTGTTTACCCTTGTCCCCCCCACTCTTCTCCTGGGGACCCTGCCCACCTTTGGCGGAATCTCCCACATGACCCTTGTGGACCCTGGTACTGACCCAGGGGTCCGCCTCCTCAGCAAGCTTCCTAGGGTTAGTTAGCTTGCTATCAATAAGGTGCTGGCGTAGCTCTGGAAAACAATTAGCAGACAAGTGCTCCCATGCAAACAAATCATAGAGCGCTTCAAAATTATCCACTTTGCTACCCTTCACCCAACCATCCATGGCTCTGCAAAAGAAAGATACATATTCTACCCAAGTGGTTCCCTCCAGCTTCTTGCAACTCCTAAACCTCTGTCTATAGAGTTCTGGGGTCAAACCATACCTTGTCATCAGGGCTTCCTTCATATGGGCATAAGACATCCTATTCTCACTGGGTAGGTCTAACAAAGTATCCCTCCCATCACTCACAAAGCGGCCCCACAACCCAGCTCCCCAATCCTTCTCAGGGACCCGGTGGGCCAACATTGCTATTTCATAGGCTGCAAACCACTGCCCAATATCTTCATGCTTATGGAAATCTTTGATGACATCCTTGGGAATATATACCCTGCCTTCTGAAGGCACAGATGGTGTGCTGCCACCAGAGGGATTGAGTTCTAAGCCCTGTGCTTTGATCTCTAACTCCCTCAACATTCTCTCATGCTCTAATCTCATTCTCTCTCTCTCCAAGGCTAACTTGTTAATTTCAAACTCCAGCTTCTTATTCTCTAGGTCCTTTTGACCCTCCATTTTGAGCCTAGCCATCTCCAGCTTGTGTGCCCTATTTCTCTCCCTATCCTCCAGCACTCCTGGGGACAGGTCTTTGGAAGAAACACTGCTGCCTGGCGGGGTAGGTACTTTCTCCCCTTGGGCCCAGGGGCCCATCTAGCTGCCCTTCCACCTCCTCCACAGGGTGCTCCACATTTTCAGATGCATTTCTTGCTTCCACCCAGGCCCTCAGCGCCTTGTGGAACTCATCCTTTTAGTGAGGCCTGGAATAGCAACTTTAAATTTTCTACAGAAGGCTTTCAGCTGTTTGGCATTATAGGTATCCAACCTCTCTTCCTCAAACTCTGGATCCATAGAGGCAATAGATGCTGGTGGACTCATGGCAATAAGAATTGGCAGTTCTCAGAAAAATAACAGTCCAAGGAAAAAAAATTCTACCAAAAAGTATGTGGCCGCGTTTGGTCTGCACTCACTAGTAGTGTTCACCAATCACTGTATATGAGTCACAAATGCAGGTCCAAATCCTCACCGCTGACCACCAATGTTAGAACTCGGGGTCTCTAGTTGGCAATGGTATGCACCTTTGTCCAAATAGGGACCCTTGCTTCTAAGTCAGGGAAAGGGGATTACACACCTGGATAACCCCTGCTCACCCCCTTGGTAGCTTGGCACGAGCAGGCAGGCTTATCTAAGAGGCAGTGTGTTAAGCATTTGTGAACACATACAGTAATACAGTGAAAACACTACAGATGGACACCACACAGGTTTTATAAAAATAAGTATTCTTTATATAGATTTATCACAAGACCACAAACGACAAAAATCCACAATACTGTAATCAATAATACTTCAAGATGGTAGAAATGGTTTAAAAATAGGTTCTTCACTTAAAAGCAGTCTTTAGCAACAAATAACCCCAACTGGAGTTATCACGACGTCGAGGTCAAAGAAATCCCAAAGTACAGCGCCGACTGCGAGGTGCGCGGCGTCGGGCCCGGAGTCAAAACAGACCCACAAAGAACAGTACCTTGGAAAAGCGAAAACAAAGACAGCTCACGGCGTCGGGGAGGTGCGGCGTCGTTGGCGCGTTTGGCGTCGGTTCCTTGCTTCGGAGGAAAGGATGCGTCGGGACCTGGATGCTTGCGCAGGCAGGGGAGGCGTCGGTTCCGGACATGAGAGGAGGTGACGTCACGATGGCGCCGGGGCCACGGTTCCGTACGATGTCACGATGTCGATAGATTCTTGACCACCCACGTCAACGATCGGCTCCGCGATGATGTCAGCTTCGGAGTCGGTAGGGCACAGCAGCAGGCGTCGGGCCGGCGTCGTAAGTCGGAGCAGCGCTCACGGCTATAGCAGGCTTACGATGTCGCTCGCTGGCGTCGAGGTGGCACGGCGGTCGGCGTCGAGTCTTCGTTGCAAGTCGGAGCAGCGCTCACGGCTTCGATGCAGGAAACGGCGTCGCTCGCCGGCGTCGGTGTTGCAAATTCCTTCTGTAGCACCAGAACAGCAAGTTCCAGATGCAGGCAAACAGAAGGGGGTGAAGTCTGGTATCCCTGAGACTTCGGTCAGGAGGCAAGCTCAAATCAAGCCCTTGGAGTAATATTCTGCAAGATGATGAAAGTTCTTTAAAAGTTCCTTCTCCTTTCCTTGGCAATGAAGAAACCACTGCAGGCCAACCCAGCAAACAGCACACTTGGCAGAGGGGCAGTCCAACTCCTGCAGCTTCCTTGGTTCTTCTCCTTGGCAAAAGGGTCGTCTTGTTGTTCCAGAAGTGATCTAAAGTTCTTGGGTCTGGGTCCCAATATTTATACTACTTTTCTCTTTGTTCTCTGAAGGCAGAGAGGCCTTTGCCTAGTCAAAACCAGTTCTGGTCAGTCCTGGAGCACTTTGTTTTTCTGACGCCTTCTTTCCTTTCACAGTGTAGGCCAGGGACATCAGACACACCACAGGAGGTGGAGCCAGCATTGTGGAGGGAAGGCACAGCCCTAGTCAGGTCCTAGGTGCAACTCCTCCCTCCTATCTGCATGCATATCTCTCTATTCAGCCCTGTGCTGACTCACCCTGTCTCCTGGCAGCCCACAGCCCCTGTCACTCAAACTCCAGACAAGGAATACACAACCTAGCAGAGGCAGGCTTGGATAGTTAGGCAAGAAAATACCCACTTTCTAAAAGTGGTATTTTCAAACACAGAATGTTAAAACCAACTTCCCTAAAAGATGTATTTTATCATTCTGAGTTCAGGCATACTAAACTCGAATTTCTACCTGGTTCCCTGAGTCAGTTAGGATTATAAGATGTAATAATCTAACTGCCCATTCTGGCCTATGGGGAACAGGGAGCCTTGCAATAGTGAAAAACGAAAATGGCTGTAATTCACTATTAGGACATGCCACACACATCAGGGCAGGTCCTACCTTTTACCTACAATGCACCCTGCCCTAGGGCCTACCTTAGGGGTGACTAATATGCAGAAAAGGGAAGGTTTAGGGGCTGGTAAGTGGGTGCACTTACCAAGTCGACATGGCAGTCAGACTGCACACAGGCTCTGCAATGGCAGGCCTGAGGCACACTTTACAAGCTGCTTCTGTGGGTGGCACAACCAGTGCTGCAAGCCCACCAGCAGCATTTGATTTACAAGCCCTGGGCACACCTGGTGCACTATACTAGGGTCTGACAAGTAAATCAAATGATCCAATCATGGAGTCACTAATCAATGCATCAATTTACCATAGGGAGCACTTGCACTGTGGCACTGAATAGCAGTGGCACAGTGCCCAAAGCATCTAAAAGCAGCAAACAGATCAAAAACAGAGGAGGCAATCAGAAACAAAATGGAAGGGAGACTCACGCCAATGATACCAGGTCTAACAACAACCTTTATTGAAAGCTATCCTAGTGGTAGCTATGGAGAGCAGCCTTCAGGCTAAGTCTTGAAGGAGTGTAAAGCAGCTTGGTTTACCAGATTATAACCTCTTGAATGACCAAATGAAAGGAGAACCACACCAGGTATATATATAAAATATATGTATTTATTTCTAAACACTCACTACTAATCTCTTTATGAGATTAGAGTCCAAGATACACAATATCACAGTATTAAAACAACAGTAAATAGCACAATATACAATGGGCCCCAGTGGGGGACCAAACCATATATTAAGAAAGTGGTATAAGAACCACGACTTGACTAGACACAGTGCCTAGAGCACGTAGAATCGCTGGGACCCCAAGGAACCACCCAAGGTAGTGACACAGGAGACCCACGGGGGACGTGTGCAGTGTGAGATCACAGCCGCGAGCGCCGTAGGATTCTATGAGGAAAGTCGCGGTTGGAATTTTAAAGCAAAAGGACACTTAGGAGAGGACTTTGAGCAAACCCCTTTAGACTTAAGAGGTTCTAGGGCCCACACCCACAGGAGCACCGTAGTACTCGAGTTACCTCACCCAGGGAAGCCGGGTGCCTAGGTGTCAAAGGGTGTCAGGAATCGTCGTTGATTTCAATGGCGATCTGCTGCAAAGTGCTGCTGCCGTGAAGGAGAAAAGTGTCCGGTGTGATCCAAGCCTGGATTGAAGATGTGAAGAACCTGAAATCAGAGGGGACAGAGTCTGGGTCACTAGCCAGTGACCAGGAGTGGAGAAATCGAATGCCCACCGATGTCGGGTGCTCCAGGTGCGAAGAGGTGAAGCTTGACTCTGCAGCCACGGGGTCCTGGAGATGTCAAGGATGACCAGGAGCCGGATTCGAGCTGTCACACAAAGGATGTCGAGTGATGGGGTGTCGGTGCTCAGATTGAACACAACAAGCCTTGGCAACAGCAACCCACGCAGGAAGAGAAAAGATGCTTCTGTGCAAAGCAGCAAGGTCCTGGGGACTCCCCAAGCGATGGAGAGTCAGGGCACGTCTGGAGCAACCAGGGAAGCTCAATTAAAGTTAGAGTTGCTTTCTTGGGGACCCACAGGTCAATGGACCAGGGATCGCAAAGGGACCTTGAGAGGAATCACAAAATGGCGGCCCACGGAACACTCGTGGAGTGTAGGCTGGCAATCTTTGGTGTGATTACTGCTCCGGGTCAGGGCTAGAAGTAACTCAAAGCTCAGCCTCAGGGGTCGCCGGAAAGCTGATGCTTCTGCAAATGGTTGCGGTGTCCAGGGGTTCAGGCTACACAGTCTCCACGAGGGATATGGGCCTCAGACTTGCTGTGGGCACAGATCCACCTTAGAGACCTTGGGAACCCACCTCCTGTGTGGCAATATTCTTCGGAGTTCATCGGAGCTGCGGAGATGCCAACCGGTCAGTTGCGTTAAAGGTGCCTGCCTTGCAGGGGAGTAACTCCTTTACTCCAAGGGAGATTCTTCAGTCATCCAGCGTAGTGCAGATCGTCGAAGTACTTGGGGGCATATTATCAACTGCCAGCGATAATTATCGCTGGCCGTGCTTAGCGACGAATTTCCTATTGCAGGCTATCGCTGGAATTTATCGCTCTGGTAGCGCGTTATTAACAACGCGTTTCTCCAGGGCGATAAAAATTCCAGAGATAGCGAGGTTATCGCCGTTTTGCAGGGAACATCGCTGGTTTTCCAGCGATGTTCCCTGCAAAACGGCGATAACCTTGCTGATACGACCCTGTGGTCGTATCAGCATAATCCACCCCCTATGTCAAACATAGGTAAGTCTGGATTTTAGCATACGTTAGATTTTGGCGAAAACGGCCGTTTTGGCCAAAATCTAACGTATGCTAAAATACTGTGGGCTGCCTTGTAAAAATCGCGATGTGAACATCAGCGATATTTGCAAGGTGGTCCATCCGGGGTACGCCCAGTGACGCCCACTTTGCATCTCATTAGAGATGCAAAGCTGGGTGTTAAGGGAAAGGGCGCTACGGCAAGGATTCACGCAATAGCGTGACCTTGCTGATATGGCGATAAAATTATCGCCGCTTTTCGGCAGAAAACGGACGCAAAAGCGGCGATAATTTTATTGCGCCGCCTTGATAATATGCCCCTTGGTTTCTGTGTCAGAGTTTAGTCCAGGTGCAATCTAAAGTCCTGTAGTCAGGATTCCTACTTTATACCCAAGGAAGGGGTGGGATAAACTATGGGGACCCACCTATGGGAGGGTCAGGAAAGAGGGGTGGCTACACCCATTTCCTTTGTCCAGTTTCGCGCCAGAGCAGGGGCTGGTAGCCCCTGCAACCGGTTTGAGCTGGACTATGCACAGGGACACCAAATGTGCCCCCAGTGCAGACTTCAAAGCACTCTTGGAGTGCACCCACCCAGCCCCAATACACTAAAGCCTGTCTGGGAGGTGGTCACACCTCCCTGTGACAGGAAACCTATTGTCCAGGCCTCCCCTGCCGGAGTTTCGTCCAGCAGCAGGAGGGCAGACTCGTGTCTGTGGCTGCAGCATCCATTTTGTGATGCCAGGGTTCTGTTAAGCTGGTACCGGGTGTACCGGTGGTGCCATGTTTCTCCCTCTAGTAGGGTGGAATCATACATGATTCCAAGGTGTTTGACACCAAACACGACATGTTTCCATGCAGCCATTCTCAAGTTAGCTTTTACCGCGAGGTTATAATGCACTTAAGAGTATATGGTCTGGCTGCATCACAAACAACCCCGGAATGAAGATTCCAAAAGCTGCAGAGGGGCTCTGCTCATGCATGGGCACCCTCTCACACGAAGCCCAGCACCCCGCCTTCAGGATTGTTAAGGCCTGCCATAGGGGTGACTGATAGGTTTACATGTGCAGTGATATGGAGAGATACAGGGAACCTATATCTCAGTAAGGGATGCATACACCACCTTACACAGGCTGCTGTAGCAGACCTGTTGTGTCATTTTGGATGGCCTCTCAGGGGTGGCATAATACATGCTGCAGCCCCTGGCAGGCCTCTGGGGTACCTATGCCCTGGGTACATAGTATACCATATACTAGGGACTTATAAGGGTACCCCAGAATCCAATCTGGAGTGTACCTAAAGTACATACAATCAATTTAAGGGGAAAGCAGATAGGCTGGGGTCCTGAAGAGCAGGATCCCAGCCAAACTAAGTCGAAAACCAGCAAAACACCAGGACAAAAGTGGGGGCAACCATGCAGTCAGATTCCACCTTCCTACAGTGGGTAGCTTAGGGCCACAGCTTGTGGTGTCACCATGCAGGGCCACAGATGCAGGCTATGGTCTTTTCCTTGACCCGTGGGTACCTTAGGGCCACAGCTCGTGGTGTCATCATGCAGGCCCACAGATGCAGTCTCTGGTCTTTTCCTGGACTCGTGGGCACATGACGGCCACAGCTCGTGGTGTCACCATGCAGGCCCACAGATGCAGTCTCTGGTCTTTTCCTTGACTCGTGGGTACCTTAGGGCTACAGCTCGTGGTGTCACCATGCAGGGCCACAGATGTAGCCTCTGGTCTTTTCCTGGATTCGTGGGTACCTGAGGGCCACAGCTCGTGGTGTCACCATGCAGGCCCACAGATGCAGTCTCTGGTCTTCTCCTTGACTCGTGGGTACATTAGGGCCACAGCTCATGGTGTCACCATGCAGGGCCACAGATGCAGTCTCTGGTCTTTTCCTTGACTCGTGGGTACCTTAGGGCTACAGCTCGTGGTGTCACCATGCAGGGCTACAGATGCAGGCCCTGGTCTTTTCATTGACTCGTGGGTACCTTAGGGCCACAGCTCGTGGTGTCACCATGCAGGCCCACAGATGCAGGCTCTGGTTTTTTCCTGCACTCGTGGGTACCTTAGGGCCACAGCTCGTGGTGTCACCATGCAGGGCCACAGATGCAGGCTCTGGTCTTCTCCTTGACTTGTGCGTACCTTACGGCCACAGCTCATGGTGTCACCATGCAGGGCCACAGATGCAGTCTCTGGTCTTTTCCTTGACTCAAGGGTACCTTAGGGCCACAGCTCGTGGTGTCATCATGCAGGCCCACAGATGCAGGCTCTGGTCTTTTCCTGGACTCGTGGGCACATGACGGCCACAGCTCGTGGTGTCACCATGCAGGCCCACAAATGCAGTCTCTGGTCTTTTCCTGGATTCGTGGGTACCTGACGGCCACAGCTCATGGTGTCACCATGCAGGCCCACAAATGCAGTCTCTGGTCTTTTCCTGGATTTGTGGGTACCTGACGGCCACAGCTCATGGTGTCACCATGCAGGGCCACAGATGCAGTCTCTGGTCTTTTCCTTGACTCATGGATACATTAGGGCCACAGCTCATGGTGTCACCACACAGGGCCACAGATGCAGTCTCTGTTCTTTTCCTTGACTCGTGGGTACCTTAGGGCCACAGCTCGTGGTGTCACCATGCAGGGCCACAGATGCAGGCTCTGGTCTTTTCCTGGACTCGTGGGCACCTGACGGCTGCAGCTCGGGATATCACCATGCAGGCCCACAGATGCAGGCTCTGGTCTTTTCCTTGACTCGTGGGTACCTTACGGCCACAGCTCATGGTGTCACCATGCAGGGCCACAGATGCAGGCTCTGGTCTTTTCCGTAACTCGTGGGTACCTTAGGGCCACAGCACGTGGTGTCATGATGCAGGCCCACAGATGTAGGCTCTGGTCTTTTCCTGGACTCGTGGGTACCTTAGGGCTACAGCTCGTGGTGTCACCGTGCAGTCCCACAGATGCAGGCTCTGGTCTTTTCCTTGACTCGTGGGTACCTTAGGGCTACAGCTCGTGGTGTCACCATGCTGGGCCACAGATGCAGACTCTGGGCTTTTCCTGGACTCGTGGGTGTGAGAAGTTGGCCTGGCATATGCTGTCCACTAGTTATAGTGGGCACCTTGCACCAGTCCAAACAACCCTTATTGATGATAGGTTTAAAGACAACCTTTATTGAAAGCTATCCTAGTGGAAGCTATGGAGAGCTGCCTTCAGGCTAAGTCTTGAAGGAGTGTAAAGCAGCTTGGTTTACCAGATTATAACCTCTTGAATGACCAAATGAAAGGAGAACCACACCAGGTATATATATAAAATATATGTATTTATTTCTAAACACTCACTACTAATCTCTTTATGAGATTAGAGTCCAAGATACACAATATCACAGTATTAAAACAACAGTAAATAGCACAATATACACTGGGCCCCAGAGGGGGACCAAACCATATATTAAGTAAGTGGTATAAGAACCACGACTTGACTAGATACAGTGCCTAGAGCACGTAGAATCGCTGGGACCCCAAGGAACCACCCAAGGTAGTGACACAGGAGACCCACGGGGGACGTGTGCAGTGTGAGAACACAGCCGCGAGCGCCGTAGGATTCTATGAGGAAAGTCGCGGTTGGAATTTTAAAGCAAAAGGACACTTAGGAGAGGACTTTGAGCAAACCCCTTTAGACTTAAGGGGTTCTAGGGCCAACACCCACGGGAGCACCGTAGTACTCGAGTTACCTCACCCAGGGAAGCCGGGTGGATAGGTGTCAAAGGGTGTCAGGAATCGTCGTTGTTATCAATGGCGATCTGCTGCAAAGTGCTGAAGAAGAAAAGTGTCCGGGATGATCCAAGCCTGGATCGAAGATGTGAAGAACCTGAAAGCAGAGGGGACAGAGTCTGGGTCACTAGCCAGTGACCAGGAGCGGAGCAATCGAATGCCCACCGATGACGGGTGCTTCAGGTGCGAAGAGGTGAAGCTTGACTCTGCAGCCTCGGGGTCCCGGAGATGTCAAGGATGACCAGGAGCCGGATTCGAGCTGTCCCACGAAGGATGTCGAGTGCTGGGGTGTCGGTGCTCGGATTGAACACAACAAGCCTTGGCAACAGCAACCCACGCAGAAAGAGAAAAGATGCTTCTGTGCAAAGCAGCAAGGTCCTGGGGACTCCTCAAGCGATGGAGAGTCAGGGCACGTCTGGAGCAACCAGGGAAGCTCAATTAAAGTTAGAGTTGCCTTCTTGGGGACCCACAGGTCAATGGGAAACAACCTTTAGAACGCATGCATTACATCGCATGCCATTAGATCGCGGTTTTTACAACGCAAGTCGTTACAACGACTTGCACTGGAGGGCGCTATAGGACAAGGAGTAGTTTAATTTACTATCCAACACCTTCCCTACTGTACGTAGGCTGGAGTTGGAATAGTAAATTAAACTACTCCTAAGTCCAGCGCCCTCCAACGCAAGTCGTTGTAACGACTTGCGTTGTTAAAACCGCGATCTAATGGCATGCAATGTAATGCATGCGTGATATCGTCATACATTCCAGGTCAATGGACCAGGGATCGCGAAGGGACCTTGAGAGGAATCACAAATTGGCGGCCCACGGAACACTCGTGGAGTGTAGGCTGGCAATCTTTGGTGTGGCTACTGCTCGGGGTCAGGGTTACAAGTAACCCAAAGCTCAGCCTCAGGGGTTGCCGGAAAGCTGATGCTTCTACAAATGGTCGCAGTGTCCAGGGGTTCAAGTTGCACAGTCTCCACGAGGGATATGGGCCTCAGACTTGCTGTGGGCACAGATCGACCGTAGAGACCTCGGGAACCCACCTCCTGTGTGGCAATATTCTTCGGAGTTTGTCGGAGCTGCGGAGATGCCAACCGTCAGTTGCGTTAAAGGTGCCTGCCTTGCAGGGGAGTAACTCCTTTACTCCAAGGGAGATTCTTCAGTCATCCAGCGTAGTGCAGATCATCGAAGTACTTGGTTTCTGTGTCAGAGTTTAGTCCAGGTGCAATCTAAAGTCCTGTAGTCAGGGGTTCCTACTTTATACCCAAGGAAGGGGTGGGATAAACTCTGGGGACCCACCTATGGGAGGGTCAGGAAAGAGGGGTGGCTACACCCATTTCCTTTGTCCAGTTTCGCGCCAGAGCAGGGGCTGGTAGCCCCTGCAACCTGTTTGAGCTGGACTATGCACAGGGACACCAAATGTGCCCCCAGTGCAGACTTCAAAGCACTCTTGGAGTGCACCCACCCAGCCCCAATACACTAAAGCCTGTCTGGGAGGTGGTCACACCTCCCTGTGACAGGAAACCTATTGTCCAGGCCTCCCCTGCCGGAGTTTCGTCCAGCAGCAGGAGGGCAGACTCGTGTCTGTGGCTGCAGCATCCATTTTGTGATGCCAGGGTTCTGTTAAGCTGGTACCAGGTGTACCGGTGGTGCCATGTTTCTCCCTCTAGTAGGGTGGAATCATACATGATTCCAAGGTGTTTGACACCAAACACGACATGTTTCCATGCAGCCATTCTCAAGTTAGCTTTTACCGCGAGGTTATAATGCACTTAAGAGTATATGGTCTGGCTGCATCACAAACAACCCCGGAATGAAGATTCCAAAAGCTGCAGAGGGGCTCTGCTCATGCATGGGCACCCTCTCACACGAAGCCCAGCACCCTGCCTTCAGGATTGTTAAGGCCTGCCATAGGGGTGACTGATAGGTTTACATGTGCAGTGATATGGAGAGATACAGGGAACCTATATCTCAGTAAGGGATGCATACACCACCTTACACAGGCTGCTGTAGCAGACCTGTTGTGTCATTTTGGATGGCCTCTCAGGGGTGGCATAATACATGCTGCAGCCCCTGGCAGGCCTCTGGGGTACCTATGCCCTGGGTACATAGTATACCATATACTAGGGACTTATAAGGGTACCCCAGAATCCAATCTGGAGTGTACCTAAAGTACATACAATCAATTTAAGGGGAAAGCAGATAGGCTGGGCTCCTGAATAGCAGGATCCCAGCCAAACTAAGTCGAAAACCAGCAAAACACCAGGACAAAAGTGGGGGCAACCATGCTGTCAGATTCCACCTTCCTACAGTGGGTACCTTAGGGCCCCAGCTTGTGGTGTCACCATGCAGGGCCACAGATGCAGGCTATGGTCTTTTCCTTGATTCGTGGGTACCTTAGGGCTACAGCTCGTGGTGTCACCATGCTGGGCCACAGATGCAGGCTCTGGTCTTTTCTTTGACCCGTGGGTACCTTAGGGCCACAGCTCGTGGTGTCATCATGCAGGCCCACAGATGCAGTCTCTGGTCTTTTCCTGGACTCGTGGGCACATGACGGCCACAGCTCGTGGGGTGTCACCATGCAGGCCCACAGATGCAGTCTTTGGTCTTTTCCTTGACTCGTGGGTACCTTAGGGCTACAGCTCGTGGTGTCACCATGCAGGGCCACAGATGTAGCCTCTGGTCTTTTCCTGGATTCGTGGGTACCTGAGGGCCACAGCTCGTGCTGTCACCATGCAGGCCCACAGATGCAGTCTCTGGTCTTCTCCTTGACTCGTGGGTTCCTTACGGCCACAGCTCATGGTGTCACCATGCAGGGCCACAGATGCAGTCTCTGGTCTTTTCCTTGACTCGTGGGTACCTTAGGGCCACAGCTCGTGGTGTCATCATGCAGGCCCACAGATGCAGGCTCTGGTCTTTTCCTGGACTCGTGGGCACCTGACGGCCACAGCTGGTGGTGTCACCATGCAGGCCCACAGATGCAGCCTCTGGTCTTTTCCTGGATTTGTGGGTACCTGACGGCCACAGCTCATGGAGTCACCATGCAGGGCCACAGGTGCAGTCTCTGGTCTTTTCCTGGATTCGTGGGTACCTGACGGCCACAGCTCATGGTTTCACCAAGCAGGGCCACAGATGCAGTCTCTGGTCTTTTCCTTGACTCGTGGGTACCTTAGGGCCACAGCTCGTGGTGTCACCATGCAGGGCCACAGATGCAGTCTCTGGTCTTTTCCTTGACTCGTGGGTACCTTAGGGCTACAGCTTGTGGTGTCACCATGCAAGGCCACAGATTTAGGCTCTTGTCTTTTCCTGGATTCGTGGGTACCTGAAGGCCACAGCTCGTGGTGTCACCATGCAGGCCCACAGATGCAGTCTCTGGTCTTTTCCTTGACTCGTGGGTACCTTAGGGCCACAGCTCATGGTGTCACCATGCAGGGCCACAGATGCAGTCTCTGGTCTTTTCCTTGACTTGTGGCTACCTGAGGGCCACAGCTCATGGTATCACCATGCAGGGCCACAGATGCAGTCTCTGGTCTTTTCCTGGACTCGTGGGCACCTGATGGCTGCAGCTCGGCGTGTCATCATGCAGGCCCACAGATGCAGGCTCTGGTCTTTTCCTTGACTCGTGGGTACCTTAGGGCCACAGCTCGTGGTGTCACCATGCAGGGCCACAGATGCAGGCTCTGGTCTTTTCCTTGACTTGTGGGTACCTTAGGGCTACAGCTCATGGTGTCACCGTGCAGGCCCACAGATGCAGGCTCTGGTCTTTTCCTGGATTCGTGGGTACCTGACGGCCACAGCTCATGGAGTCACCATGCAGGGCCACAGATGCAGTCTCTGGTCTTTTCCTGGATTCGTGGGTACCTTAGGGCCACAGCTCATGGTGTCACCATGCAGGGCCACAGATGCAGTCTCTGGTCTTTTCCTTGACTCGTGGGTACCTTAGGGCCACAGCTCGTGGTGTCACCATGCAGGGACACAGATGCAGTCTCTGGTCTTTTCCTTGACTCGTGGGTACCTTAGGGCTACAGCTTGTGGTGTCACCATACAAGGCCACAGATTTAGGCTCTTGTCTTTTCTTGGATTCGTGGGTACCTGAAGGCCACAGCTCGTGGTGTCACCATGCAGGCCCACAGATGCAGTCTCTGGTCTTTTCCTTGACTCCTGGGTACCTTAGGGCCACAGCTCATGGTGTCACCATGCAGGGCCACAGATGCAGTCTCTGGTCTTTTCCTTGACTTGTGGGTACCTGAGGGCCACAGCTCATGGTGTCACCATGCAGGGCCACAGATGCAGTCTGTGGTCTTTTCCTGGACTCGTGTGCACCTGACGGCTGCAGCTCGGGGTGTCATCATGCAGGCCCACAGATGCAGGCTCTGGTCTTTTCCTTGACTCGTGGGTACCTTAGGGCCACAGCTCGTGGTGTCACCATGCAGGGCCACAGATGCAGGCTCTGGTCTTTTCCTTGACTTGTGGGTACCTTAGGGCTACAGCTCATGGTGTCACCGTGCAGGCCCACAGATGCAGGCTCTGGTCTTTTCCTGGATTCGTGGGTACCTGACGGCCACAGCTCATGGAGTCACCATGCAGGGCCACAGATGCAGTCTCTGGTCTTTTCCTGGATTCGTGGGTACCTTAGGGCCACAGCTCATGGTGTCACCATGCAGGGCCACAGATGCAGTCTCTGGTCTTTTCCTTGACTCGTGGGTACCTTAGGGCCACAGCTCGTGGTGTCACCATGCAGGGCCACAGATGCAGTCTCTGGTCTTTTCCTTGACTCGTGGGTACCTTAGGGCTACAGCTTGTGGTGTCACCATGCAAGGCCACAGATTTAGGCTCTTGTCTTTTCCTGGATTCGTGGGTACCTGAAGGCCACAGCTCGTGGTGTCACCATGCAGGCCCACAGATGCAGTCTCTGGTCTTTTCCTTGACTCGTGGGTACCTTAGGGCCACAGCTCATGGTGTCACCATGCAGGGCCACAGATGCAGTCTCTGGTCTTTTCCTTGACTTGTGGGTACCTGAGGGCCACAGCTCATGGTGTCACCATGCAGGGCCACAGATGCAGTCTCTGGTCTTTTCCTGGACTCGTGGGCACCTGACGGCTGCAGCTCGGGGTGTCATCATGCAGGCCCACAGATGCAGGCTCTGGTCTTTTCCTTGACTCGTGGGTACCTTAGGGCCACAGCTCGTGGTGTCACCATGCAAGGCCACAGATGCAGTCTCTGGTCTTTTCCTTGACTCGTGGGTACCTTAGGGCCACAGCTCGTGGTGTCATCATGCAGTCCCACAGATGCAGGCTCTGGTCTTTTCCTGGACTCATGGGTACCTTAGGGCCACAGCTCGTGGTGTCATCATGCAGGGCCACAGATGCAGGCTCTGGTCTTTTCCTGGATTCGTGGGTACCTGACGGCCACAGCTCGTGGTGTCATCATGCAGGCCCACAGATGCAGGCTCTGGTCTTTTCCTTGACTCGTGGGTACCTTAGGGCCACAGCTCGTGGTGTCACCATGCAGGCCCACAGATGCAGGCTCTGGTCTTTTCCTTGACTCGTGGGTACCTTAGGGCCACAGCTCGTGGTGTCACCATGCAGGCCCACAGATGCAGGCTCTGGTCTTTTCCTTGACTCGTGGGTACCTTAGGGCCACAGCTCGTGGTGTCATCATGCAGGCCCACAGATGCAGGCTCTGGTCTTTTCCTTGACTCGTGGGTACCTCAGGGCCACAGCTCGTGGTGTCACCATGCAAGGCCACAGATGCAGTCTCTGGTCTTTTCCTTGACTCGTGGGTACCTTAGGGCCACAGCTCGTGGTGTCATCATGCAGGCCCACAGATGCAGGCTCTGGTCTTTTCCTGGACTCATGGGTACCTTAGGGCCACAGCTCGTGGTGTCATCATGCAGGCCCACAGATGCAGGCTCTGGTCTTTTCCTTGACTCGTGGGTACCTTAGGGCCACAGCTCGTGGTGTTACCATGCAGGGCCACAGATGCAGGCTCTGGTCTTTTCCTTGACTCGTGGGTACCTGACGGCCACAGCTCATGGTGTCACCATGCAGCCCCCCCACCCCCGGCCCGTTCTTCACCCTGTGCAGCGCGACCTGCGTTGCTGATCCGAGTGCGTTGAGGCGAGGCCCGGTCTGTCTCTATTTCTGGGCCTAATCATTTAATTTGCGGATTTTTCCAAATCTTCGGCTCGAGTCTAGCTTTACTGCTCCCTCTCTTCATGAGCTGTGTTTCTTATATTTTGTAGCTGGATGGCCGGATTATCGTCGGATTTTTACACCTGCCCGGCAGAGCAGCCATCTGGCCTCGGGCTCTCTAGCGCCCCCCAGCAGCCGGTCACACTTTTGCTTCTTCCCACCACAGCATTCAACAGGGGGCGATGGGACTGCTCACTTTAGCCATTCGATCTCTCTGATCACACATGCACATCTTTCTAACAAGCATTTGCAATGCAATAGGTCTCCCATTTGCAAAAGTGTGAGCTATTGTCATTGTAAATGATAATGCCTTTTTATTTTTTGAAAAACCTGCAAGCGGTGCATAAACACGCACTTTGGGGCTTATTTACAGGCCCCTTGCGCCACTTTTGCGCCACTTTTCCCATGTTAAAAATGACGCAAAAGTGGCGCAAGGGGCTTGTAAATCTGCCCCTTTGTACTTATAGTCCTTGCTCACTGCAAGAAAGTCTGGCAGTAAAAGAGGCGCAGTTACTGCCAGCCTTGCTTCTCGTAAGCAACGACTATAAGTACAAAGTACGTGTTTTCGCACCGCTTGCAGATTTTCAAAACATAAATAAAAGGCATTGTCATTTATAATGCGAGACCTATTGCATTGCAGATACTTCTTGTATATTGGCCTCTCCGCCATCACTGTGAGGGACCGCAGATTTGTGATTGTTGACTGTTCTCTCTGGAATCCTGATTGATATATTGGTATTATGTTCGATGCGGCCCATTCTTCAAGGTCCTTAAGTAGGCCTGATGCAAAGACCTCCGTCTCCACATCGGTTAGACCTCCGCCTCCACATCAGTTAGACCTTCGCCTCCACATCGGTTAGACCTCCGCCTCCACATCGGTTAGACCTTTGCCTCCACATCGGTTAGACCTTCGCCTCCACATCGGTTAGACTTTCGCCTCCACATCGGTTAGACCTTCGCTCCACATCGGTTAGACCTCCGCCTCCACATCGGTTAGACCTCCGCCTCCACATCGGTTAGACCTTCGCCTCCACATCGGTTAGACCTCTGCCTCCACATCGGTTAGACCTTCGCTCCACATCGGTTAGACCTCCGCCTCCACATTGGTTAGACCTTCGCCTCCACATTGGTTAGACCTTCGCCTCCACATCGGTTAGACCTTCGCCTCCACATCAGTTAGACCTTCGCCTCCACATTGGTTAGACCTTCGCCTCCACATCGGTTAGACCTTCGCCTCCACATCGGTTAGACCTCCGCCTCCACGTCAGTTAGACCTTCGCCTCCACATCGGTTATATCTTCGCCTCCACATCGGTTAGACCTTCGCCTCCACGTCAGTTAGACCTTCGCCTCCACATCGGTTAGGGCTATGAGCCGATAGTGAGACGGAATCTCTGAAGGGCCGTTCTATATATAGGCCATGATTCCGGAACCACGTTTGTTGCTACGACATCTTTGAACGATGGAGGGGCATATTATCGCTGGCCGTGCTTAGCGACAGATTCCCTATCGCAGGCTATCTCTGGAATTTATCACCCTGGTAGCGCGTTATTAACAACGCGCTTCTCCAGGGCGATAAAAATTCCAGAGATAGCGAGGTTATCGCCGTTTTGCAGGGAACATCGCTGGTTTTCCAGCGATGTTCCCTGCAAAACGGCGATAACCTTGCTGATACGACCCTGTGGTCGTATCAGCAGAATCCACCCCCTATGTTAGGGATGGCTAAGTCAGGATTTTAGCAGACGTTAGATTTTGGCGAACACGGCCGTTTTCGCCAAAATCTAACCTCTGCTAAAATCATGTGGGCTGCCTTGTAAATATCGCGATGTGAACATCAGCGATATTAGCAACGTAGTCCATCCGGGGTACGCCCACTTTGCATCTCATTAGAGATGCAAAGATGGGCGTTGGGGGAAAGGGCGATAATGCAAGGATTCACGCGATAGCGTGACCTTGCTGATTAGGCAATAAAATTATCGCCGCTTTTCGTCTGAAAACGGACGCAAAAGCGGCGATAATTGTTTATTGCCTCGTTGCTAATATGCCCCGGAGTCGGTACTCTTGCCACAGTTCTGGGTTGGCTTTCAAGACAGCATTGGGGATACCACTAGAGTCGGGTGCGACATTAGATCTAATTCCTTCTATAGTTGCTATTATCATTGCCTCATTTACTGTGTCTATTTGTAATCGCCTTTCTTTATAAGGACTTTCACTCCCCATATGATGATAGTTTATGTCACTTGCAGTGGTTACGATGGTCTGTTTAAAGTTTTCTCAGTGTAGATTTCAGGGTGGGCCCCGGACAGACCTGAGATAAAAATGTCCCAACTAGATTCCGAGATATTGGCACGATCTGCCATCCTACTACCATTGATCATGCCATTAATGGTTCCCCAAAAGACTTTAATATTGTTTGTTTTGCAGTCATAATGTAGTTTCAACCATAAATCCTCGTGATAAGCTCTTTTTCTCTTCCAGATCTCCTGTTTGTATGTTTTTCTCGAACATTTCAATGAATGCTTTCTGGCAAGAGCGGAGTTTTGATTTGATGGCTTGTGTGACGCCCTCGCTACTTTGTTGGGAGCCGTCTCTTGTAAATAGAGCTTATGCGACGACCACCCGTTACAGGTGGACTTCATGGGGTTTCCCTTTGCTGAGGCTTTAGCTGGAAATGTCCTTTTTAAGGAGGAGCATAAATAAGACCAAATATCGACCATTGATTTTCCATTTTCAAGTTGGTAATGGGCGTGGTCTATTTGAGTCTCCACAAAGTTCAATATTTCCGGCTGTTTTATTGACTGCCATGTCAGCCTTTTCAAGCTGAAAGCAGTCGGCGTTCGTTGTATCCATCAAGTCCTTTGAAATGATTGCGAAATCCATTATAGAACCAGGCTTAGAATTCTTGTAAATTGGCGCATTTTTTTAATTAAGTAGCGGGTATTCTTGCAATATTATTAGGCCCATTTTTTGCAGCTGAGCACAACACGACTGAATTATACCACTGTTTGAATTATCTAAAGAACTTCTAATGACCATATGCAGATGAAAATCACCTGAGATCATTAAGCTGGTCGTTGGACATTGATGAGTTCGAATTTTAATTATTTCCCAGGAGATAATAATCTGGGATATTTTGATTGAGTTCTTTGCTCTGAGGTGTATAATCAGTAGAATGATTGACATCTGCAGATGGATTTGAATACATTGAAGCCTTGGGTTTGAAGATCCGTTTCTTGAGGGTTGGTATCTAATTCTAGTGAGATAAACATCGAAAGCGCACCTTCGCTCGACCAAACGGACAGGAACGTGTTGCAGGAATGAAATATTCTCGATAACCAATACTGGCGGTGGAGTCCGCTTTCCAAGCTTCCAGGAACATTAAGGGGCATATTCACAAGGACCTACCGCCGATTTATCCCCACCTTAACTCATCCAAAGTGGAGATAGATTCAACACCCCATTCACAAGCGGGTGCAAACTACAGACATCCCCAGTATTCCCGAGATAACTGCCCCAAAATTTATCTCCACGGTGGACACCACCAACTAACCCTAATGAGATGCAGAGTAGGCGTTCCCGTGCAAAAACACACGAAAACACCACTACACCACATTCACAACGAACTGCCAGATCTGCGATGCAAACCAAAAACAGGCGATAAGCCGCAGTAGCAGCAGGGATTGAACACCTGCCTTTTGCTGGTGTTAAGCAGGACGACTACCTGCAGCATGAAAGGGAGCCCAGCCGAGAGCCACACCCGAAGACCCACAGATGCCATGGAGACAATGATCATGCAGCTCGGATACCCATGAGGGCCCCCACAACACCCACCGCCACCACCCCCAGCCCCCTCCCCCCTGCCCCCCCACCCCATACCCCCCCCCGGACATACACATACCGTGCATGACACAAGAGCCACAAAAAGCGCATGATGACGCACATTGTCAAAAAATAACACACATGTGTGGCCAGAAGAACGAGAAACAGTCACACAGCACTGACGTAACAGCCAAAAACTTTATTGAAACACAACACAAAACACCAATGCGGAAGACTCCTGTCGGGTCCGTCCGGGACAATCACAACATCACAGCCTGGAAAATAAAGCACAAAATCAGAACGTGTGCCATGCACACATCAAAGGAGCGAGACACAGAGAAATAGAGAATGAAAGAAAGGCAGAGAGAGAAAGAGAGAGAAGGAAAGGAAGGGAGAGAGAGAGTGAGAGAGAGGGAAGGAAAGGAGAGAGAGTGAGAGAGAGAGGGAAGGAAGGAAGGGAGAGAGTGAGTGAGAGAGAGAGGGAAGGAAGGGAGAGAGAGAGTGAGAGAGAGAGGGAAGGAAGGAAGGAAGGAAGGGAGAGAGAGAGTGAGAGAGAGAGGGAAGGAAAGGAGAGAGAGAGAGAGACACCGCCGCCCCTGCGCACCCAGGCCCCACTGTCCACCTGCTGCCACCGGTGTGTCTCCAACCATGTGCCGGGATACACTGCAAGCCACCAGGTCTGCAATCTGTAATCAAGGCCAGAGTCAATCATGGCAGAGTCCATCACACAGCACACGGCAACAACGCCTGTCCGTCCCTGCGCACGCATGAAGCCGCACCCTACCCCCTCCCGCAGGCCAGCGCTGGCTGTCCGCACTTGCGCACCCCAGGCCCACTGCTCACCTGCCGCCAACGGTGTGTCCACCAGTGGGCAAACCACGTGCCCGTGCAAGCTCCAGGCCCCGGTCCCGCCACCATGGCGTGGTCCACATTATGCGGACCCGCCCCGCAGCCCAGCAGGTCCCACACATGATGCTGAGTCCTGAGGCATCAATGGCAGAGACCACATTAGTGCACACGTCATCATCGCAGGCTGCACACCCGCTCAGCTATTTCGGTGCCACTAACCCTGTGCAACCCCAGTCAGCGCCACGTGGTGGTAGGCCCGTGACGGGCGCAAGGCTTCGGGTGCCACTAACCCTGTGCAACCCCAGTCAGTGCCACGTGGTGGTAGGCTCATGACGGGAGCAAGGCTTCGGGTGCCACTAACCCTGTGCAACCCCAGTCAGCGCCACGTGGTGGTAGGCCCCTGACGGGCGCAAGGCCTCTGGTGCGACAAACCCTGTGCGCCACAACTCATGGGCCCTTTATGATTGAGAACCGTGGAGCGTCCGTCATCCAGTCACCACCGGCAGTGGGGAATGTGACGTCGTCGGCCCCTTATATTGGCGGGGTCACATGGCCTGTGACGCCTGTGCCGGATGGGTGTGGTGTGTGTGCAGACCTGCCCTCAGGGAGTGGCCGTGACACGCTGACAACTAGACCAGTGACCTGCATACCACCTGCGTGTACACCTGCGACATGTAGCTATGTGGGCCTCCCCTCGGAGCGTAAGCAGAGTGGTCTGGCCTGGCGTACGCCGGACCAGCGCAGGGCTTGCAACAATGACTCGGGGGCTCTGGGCGTGGTTCAGTCCATGTCCGGACAAGGGAGTGACTAATGCGTGTGTCCCTGTTGTAGTGTCCACGGCAAGCGGAACACAATAGGCAATGTAGCACACTGTGACTGGCATCCCACTAGATGAGCATCATTGACGTGAGGGAAATCACTGTCCCTATATTCATCCACACATTCATACATGAATGATGAAAGCCATGACACAGCAGTGCGTTTCTGGATGTTTATTGCACATCCAGTGGAGTTTTGCAGCTGAAGCAGTACAGGGCCATGCCGAGCACACCACACAATATGGGCCCGTTGAGGGCCAGCCAGAGTCCATCCGGGGATGACAAGTACTGCGGAAGAGGAAGGGTACAGTCCGCAGTCTGGTCGCCGTGTCATTGGTCATCAAACAGGATATGGCAGTCCATGTCGCGGTCCAAGGTGAGTGCAGCGGAGTGTATCAGGGGTCAGTGGCAGGTCATGGGGCCATGTGCGGCACCAAGCAGAAACAGGCAAGGTGGCGGACATGAATGCTAGTGCCTCCTTCTGAACTCAATCCCATCCACGTCCTCGGATGTGTGCTCTGCCCCACCTGTGGGTGTTGCAGTTCCGGCTGCGGCACTGTGTGCCACTGACACATCAGGGGCCGGAGGAGGATTGTCGGCCGCACTGTGTGGCAGTGACACATCAGGTGCCGGAGTGGATACGCCTGCCGCACTGGGAGGCACTGACACACCACGGGGCGGAGATGTGGATGGTGTGGGGGCAGCAGCATTCATCTGCGCCACGCCTTGTGGCAGCAATGCCATGATGAGGACAAGCAGGGCCTGGTAGATGCCAGCTACATTTCGCTGATGTGCAGCGGTGGCTGCCATCCTTTCCGCCTCCATCCGCACCATGTCCTCCATGAGCCTCCGCATGTGTGCCAGCTCACGGCTGGAATCGCTGGAGCCACTCTGAGCAGACAGGTGTTCTTGTCTCCGAGTCAGGACTCCAGCGATGTCAGCCAGGGCTCGTTGGAGACCATGGAGCGGCGTGTGGGTGTCCGTTAGGGACTGGAGGTGGTCCCTGATGGGACTCAGACACCCATGGATGGCGTCCAGTTTGGTAGCCATGAGGTCGAACCCCACCCGCACCTGCTCAGCCGTCTCCCTCTGGCCCTCCAGCACATGGCGTTGGAAGGCCATGTGTTGTTCGGGGGGGTCTTGGGAGACAGCCGGGGTTGTGTGTGCCTCCTGCTGGGTGGTTTGTGGAGTGGGTGGGGTCTCCTCGATGCAGCTGGGCTGCCCTGGTCCTGGAGGTGAGTGGCGGATGAGTTCCATGATGTCTTGGAGGTCTTGGGTGTCGATGATGGGGGTGTCCTCCTCGTCATCAGTGAAGGGTGGCTGGGACTGCTCTGCAGGAGGTGTTGACGGTGCCCCTGCAATGTGAAGGGGAGATGGTGTATTACAATGTGTCCGCATGTATGTAGCCGCATGGTACAGGTTCACATTCAGACAGCATGGCATTGTACATTGTGACAGTCTGTGGATCAGGGCCATGATCCAGAGTCATTGTGGGTGTGCACTGTGCTCTGGTTGATTGTGCATGTGTGCCATTGTGGCCATCTCCCCCCGTCCCCCCAGTACCTGGTGGTTACTTACCCTGTTGCTGTTGTGTTGTGTCATGTCGAGCAGTGTCCGGTCCCCCGACTCCTGCCACGGTCTCCACACTGATGACTGTCGACACCAGCTCCTCCATGTCATCCAGCTCCAGCTGTGGTGCTGGGCTCCCACCTCCAGTCTGCATTGCTGCCTTCTGGTTGGCAGCGAGTTTCTCCTTGGTCTTGCGCTTGATGTCAATCCATCGCCTCTTGACCTCGTCCATTGACCTCTTGTGCTCTCCGACGGCATTCACCTTGTCCACGATGGCCCGCCATATTCCATTCCTGGTGCCCAATGACACATTGGAGGCGACGAACAGTTGTTGATGGTGTTCTATCACCTCCGTGACCAGGATCCTATTCTCCTGCGGACTGTACTTCGTCTTCCTCTTCTTCTTGTCCTTGCCCTTCCCTGTCCCCGAGGTCCCAGGCTGGTCGTCCGGGGTGCTTGTGTGGTTCCGCTCGTCCTCTGCGCCTGCTCCGGCTGCCTCCATGGTGCTTTGGGGTTGGTCATTTTGTGTTTGTGTGTTTTTTCTACTTTTGTAGTGATTTTCCCGCCTGCCGTGTGTGTATGGCAGGCCTGGCGCTGCTTATCGCTGATTTCCTCATCGCGCTTTGGCTCATCGCACGTTTTTTCGCGTTGAGGTTTGTGTTTTTATCACGGTCACAGTGGTTGTATCGCGGACATTGGCCGCGTTATCGGGGAACTATCGCATGGTACCGCCATGTTGTGAATTCCAAGTTAACACGGGGTTATTTTCCCGCGATGGGCTGCGATGTGTAAAGTTGCGTTAACATTTTTTGGAGATGTTTAGCGCACGTTCTTGTGAATATACCCCTAAAGGTTTAAAGTCCTTTAAAAGTCGGTTGCATCTGATCTTTCAGCAGCCGTGCAAGGCCGAGTACGGTCCAGGGACAGATGCCTGGAGGCGTTTCCCTTTGTAGGAATGGAGGTTGGCCAGGCCCAATCATCTGTTTGCGGCAGGTTTTGAGGCATGTGTTCACAAATGCGTGCTCCTGAATGTGAACCTGTGGTCGTAATACCTGAAGACAAGGCTGGGTTTAAAGCGGCCGATGGCTCCTTTTGGGGCAGTCGCCTTCTTTCCAAACTTCCTGGCTGTCCCTACACTTGGACGGTCCCTCGTGTCCGTGAGAGACCTGGGCACCAATGGAGGGGGGGGGGGGTCTGCTCACATTTCCTAATCCCCGTCCCCCACTCTGCAGAATATGGGCTGTTTCCACAATTGTTTCAACACTATCTTTACTACGCCACGTGGCACAAGTGATGTCTCGTGGAGAGGTTGTAGAGTCGTGTTTACACTGCACAGAAGCCGAGGCATCTGTTAACGGTGCAAGCACTGGTGTTAGTTTTAATTGTTGCCACGGTTAAGGGTGTCATGCGAACCCCTTGAATCATTGTGGGGGGGCACGGAGACTCTTTGCTGGTGCCCTGATTTGTAATGATGTTATTCTCTTAGGCCCCCAGTCGTGTGAGACAATCTCCAGTTGTGGGGGTCCATGGGAAGAGCCCCGGTTTCCTGCACGGTCCTCACGAACCTCTGGTGGAGAAGCGTACCCCACCTTCGGATTTATTCATGGATGTTCTTGTCTCGCCTCCTTCCTGTGCGCGAGAGTTCACCTTATCTTTGTTCTCATGGTTGGTTTATCGGGGTCTCTGTGCTGGGGTCTTCGGATACTTCTCTTATTTCGTCCACTGGGGCAATTCTCCGAATACATGTGGTTGTCCCCAGCTCCATCCCAGATGAGTTTACTTGTCGGTTTCCAATGGAATAGGTTTAAAGGTTGGGTACCCATCCTTGGGTCTCTCGGCTGTACCTGTCTTGTTTTCTTACGAGACTTTCTTAGCCGTTTTCTTGCTCTTTCGCTGAGCCCCTCCGTCTTAGAGGAGGTCGATGTATTTGTAATATGTATTACTTGCATACTCGGATGTTATCTGCCTATCTTCATTCTCGGTCCCTGAGGGGCCTGTCCTTCACGTGACGTTCCTTGTCCTACTACAGAAATTCTATTGCTCGAAACTTCCAGGATACGATGAGTTACGGATTGTTGCTGTGCATCATGAACTTGGCACACTTTATTTATGAGCCCCAGATCAGGCCCGGTTCTAGGGGGTGGGCCGGGTGGGCCAGGCCCACCCAAACATGAACCTTGGCCCTTGCAGTGAATCTGCCACCGATGTGCAACAACAATAAAAAATGTTCAGATAACTGGTGATTTATGATCCTGCTGGAAAGCAATCATTTGTCTGTTGGTAGTTTTTAAATGCAGATAAACTGATTTTTATGTGGATAGCTCAGGGGGTTACTGCCTTTGTCACAGAGATCCTTGTGTTACTTGCAGTTCAGAAGTTACAATCCTAAAATTGACTTGACCTATGAACTGTCATCAAAGAGCTGCATACAAACTTCGCTTTTTTGTGTTGTGATATAGTTAGAACGTCTTCAGTCTTTCATTATTCTAATGTTGCTAAAAAGAGTTTGTTTGGGCAGTTATAAATTTTTATCAGTAAAGTCAACCCCCAACTAATGGAGTACTCTTTAAATCCTGAGTTTGTGCTTCTCCAGACCAAACCCTCGTAAAATATATAGCCCACCAGTTACCCTGAGCGGCCTCACAGTTTTCATCACTTTGGACAAGTTGGATTTGAAACTTAATTCTTCAGCGTCTTGGTCCCTGCGTTGCCCAAACCTATGGCTCACCAGGCTCGATATCTGCTGTGAAGACGTCATTTTAACTTCATCTACAAGGGCCCCAACTATGCTCGTGAGATTCGAAACTTTATCTCTCATATGTGAACAAGTACAAGTGATCCTTTGGTTGTTTCTGTCTGATCGGGCCCTCATGACTCGGGGGCATACTTACAAGCCCCTAACGCCACCAGAGCGTCACTTTTTCTGACGTTCCCGTGGCGTTGCACCATTCCCCTTATTTACAAGGTGGCACTAAGGTACTTAACGTGGCTTAACGCCACCTTGAAAATATGCCCCTTCCCGCCGCAGTCTGCTGCGGCAAAGGGACGGGCAATGGGTGGTGCTGCTGTGGGTGTTCCACCGCAACACCCATTGCTTTTGACCCTGCCCCAGATTTACAAGGCTGGGACAGCGCCAAAACTAAGGCCCGGTAATACAGAACTCAAAGTAGTAAAGAAGAATGCCGGCACAACACTGCACCAGCCTTAAGACACCTAAGCTCACTGCACCCCGCTCTGATGTGTCAATAGGTTCCGGGGCCCGCTGCAACTTCTGCTGTGCCCTTAAAGCCCTTGAAGCGCGGGCACCCCCTCTCAAATCCACAGCACATGCTCCGCACTGGTGCATCACTCCCGCCGGCCTGTGGAGCAAGGTAAGGCAGGAAAAAAGTGCGCTACGAGTAGGGCACGCTGAGAAAACTCCGAAGCCACACCCAGACCTAACCGCGCCACTTCTGTGTGGATCTTGGGGCACACTCTCTATGGCAACTGACTACGGCTGCCGCACTCGCTCGCTCAGATGAGCTCTGCTCCGGGGGGAAAAGGAAGGACAACCCCCCGCAAGTAGCCGACACAAACTCGGCTTCACCTTCGCCTTGCTCGCCTCGCACGCTCCGACGGCTCTCCACAACTGGAAACAGGAAACAGACTGACAATACACTTGGGGGCATATTTACAAGCCCCTACCGCCACAGGAACGTCATTTTTAAAGACATTCCTGTGGAGATACGGGCTTCGCCTTATTTACAAGGCACCCTTTGACGCTATACTTAGCATGAAAGGGGTGGGCAGTGGGTGTTGCGGTGGGCATTCTGCCACAACACCCATAGATTTTGATGCTGCCCTCTATTTACAAGGGTGGCGTAAATAGGAGGCAGCATCAAAATTAAGAACAAAAAAAACCTGGTATTAACATGGTGAAACGAGGAGAAATGCATTCTTTCTCCTCGTTTTTGCTGTTTCTATGTGTGCTGCATTGTGCAGCACACATAGAACCAGCAAAACGCCATGCATGATTGTTTATGTGCAGGAAGGTGTCCCTTCCTGCACATAAACAATCATTTTAAAAATGACGAGTTGCAATTTCTATGTGCGCTGCACAAAGCAGCACACATGAAAGTAACAAATCGCCATTTTAGATTGTTTATGCTCAGGAAGGGACACCATCCTGCACACCAACAATCATTCCTCCCAACACAGGTGCCCTTGCACCAAAGTGCAAGGGTGCCAGCGTTGGCGCTAGGCAGCTGAAATTAGCACCAGCGCAGGGGGAAATGCAGGGCTGCACCGTATTGTTGTAAATATGGTGCAGCCCTGCGTTTCAGAAGTGGCGGAGTGTAGTGTTAAGCAAAGAAGGCTAACGCTGCTCTCCGACACTTCTTTGTAAATATCCCCTTTTGTTTCCATAATAGTGTCTTTACTAGTGTCTATATCTTCCATACTAGTGTCTAACTGTTCTATGCTAGTGTCTCTGTCTTCCATACAAGTCTTTAACTCTTTCAATCCCGTGGCTATATCTTCCATGCTAATGTCTCTGTCTTCCATACGGGTGTCTGACTCTTCCCCGGTCCATACTTTTGTCTAACCATCTTGACTTTGCCTCTCTTGCGTCTATCCCTCCAAACTTCTCCCCTCTCAGGGCAATGCTTGCCGTGCTCTTGCGTCTGACCCTCCTGACTGCTCCCCTCTCTGGGGCAATGCTTACTGTGCTCTTGCATCTGACGCTCCTTACTGCGCCCCTCTCAGGGGCAATGCTAACCGTGCTCCTGCGTCTGACACGCCTGACTCCGCCCCTCTCGGGGGCAACGCTTACCGTGCTCTTGCATCTGACGCTCCTTACTGCGCCCCTCTCGGGGGCAATGCTAACCGTGCTCCTGCGTCTGACACGCCTCACTGCGCCCCTCTCGGGGGCAACGCTTACCGTGCTCTTGCGTCTGACCCTCCTGGCTGCACCCCTCTTGGGGGCAATGCTAACCGTGCTCCTGCGTCTGACATGCCTGACTGCGCCCCTCTCGGGGGCAACGCTTACCGTGCTCTTGCGTCTAACCCTCCTGGCTGCACCCCTCTCGGGGGCAATGCTTACCGTGCTCTTGCGTCTGACCCTCCTGACTGCGCCCCTCTCTGGGGCAATGCTTACTGTGCTCTTGCGTCTGACGCTCCTGACTGCGCCCTTCTCGGGGGCAATGCTAACCATGCTCCTGCGTCTGACATGCCTGACTGCGCCCCTCTCGGGGGCAACGCTTACCGTGCTCTTGCGTCTGACCCTCCTGACTGCGCCCCTCTCGGGGAGAGTGCTTACCGTGCTCTTGTATCTGATCCTACTGACTGTGCCCCTCTCGGGGGCAATGCTTACCATGCTCTTGCGTCTGATCCTACTGACTGCTCTCCTCTCGGGGACAATGCATACCGTGCTCTTGCATCTGACGCTCCTGACTGCGCCCCTCTTGGGGAGAGTGCTTACCGTGCTCTTGCATCTGATCCTACTGACTGCACCCCTCTCAGGGACAATGCATACCGTGCTCTTGCATCTCACGCTCCTGACTGAGCCCCTCTCTGGGGCAATGCACCGTGCTCTTGCGTCTGACGCTCCTGACAGCGGCCTACTCGGGGACAATGCTTACCGTGCTCATGCGTCTGATGCTCCTGACTGCTCCCCTCTCGGGGACAATGCTTACCGTGCTCTTGCATCTGACCCTACTGACTGCACCCCTCTCAGGGACAATGCATACCGTGCTCTTGCATCTCACGCTCCTGACTGAACCCCTCTCTGGGGCAATGCTTACCGTGCTCTTGCGTCTGACGCTCCTGACAGCTGCCCACTCGGGGCAATGCTTACCGTGATCTGGTATCTAACACTCCTGACTGTGCCCCTCTCGGGGACAATGCTTACCATGCTGTTGCATCTGACGCTCCTCACCGCGCCCCTCTAGGGGGCAATGCTTACTGTGCTCTTGCATCTGACCCTTCTGACTGCGCTCTTCTCGGGGGCAATGCTTATCGTGCTCTTGCATCTAATTCTCCTGACTGCTCCCTTCTCGGGGGGCAATGTTTACCATGATTTTGCATCTAACACTCCTGACTGCGCCCCGCTCGGCGGCAATTCTTACCGTGCTTTTGCGTCTGACGCTCCTGACCACACCCCTCTTGGGGGCAATGCTTACTGTGATCTTGCATCTAACCCTCCTGACTGCTTCCCTCTCGGGGACAATGCTTACCGTGGTCTTGCGTCTGACTTTCCTGACTGCGCCCCTCTCGGGGACAGTGCTTACCGTGCTCTTGCGTCTGATCCTGCTGACTGTGCCCCTCTCGGGTGTAGAAATAAAAACCTTCTTAGGGGTTCACTGATACATCTGGTCCTTAAGACCAACAAAGAAGAGATTGGCACAGAAGCTGTAATATCAAAAAACATGTTTTATTAACCTCAGATGAGGGAGATTGCATCTTACGGTACCCGCAGGCCACTGTAGGAGGCATTCTAATGAGTGCAGAGAACAGGGTCCTTATATATGTATTTGTTACATAGTCAGCATAAAATCAAGGGGAGGTCCTAGCACATACAAGCATGCTTATTGACTAATATGGGTATACAAAATTTGCTTGCTCCACAAAGTGGGAGGGGAGACTAAACTGCTTACATGAGTAAGAATAGCCTGACAGTTCTATACTAGGAGCAGGTGCATTCTACCAGCTAGGCCTCTCTGAGCATGTGCAAGACTCTGGAAGAGGGAGAAAGCACATGGCGAGCACATGGCTAACTAAAATGGCTGCCAAGTACAAAGGGCTTTCAGCTCATGCTAACAGCGATTCCTGCAATCTTTAACAGATGATCCTTTTAGCATGAGCTAAAGACATTCCCATGATCTAGTAGAGACATAGAAAATATTTTGCACATTTTCTTCTCATAAATTCATCAATATCCTATGCTAGGTGGGCATTTACATTCTAAACATTTCATTAAGCAGGTATATACAAGGTATAAGCAGGAGTACAAAGTGAACAGAGCATTGGGTCATACAGGTAGCAAGAGAGAATAATGACTATTATCTCAAACAGAAATCTCAATATTTTCCAATCCTAAGCAGAAAGCAAATACCAAAACCATCTAGTCTAATTTTAAGTTTCATGGCTCTGATGTATTTCAGTGACTATTTATGTCAATTTCAAAATAGCCAACAGCACATACCTAATAAAAACATTTTCAATAGACTTTCTCAGTATTTTTTATGAGGGCTAAATTATCAATTAATATACTTAAGGAAAGAGTAAAGTAACATGCTCAGATGAACTTTTCTCGTGCAGAATAAACATTCCTCTTAAAAAATATTAAAGCAATCAGACATATTATTACAAAAACAATCCTGGCTCCGGGGGACCAGGAGGGACCACACAGGGCCATAGGAATTAGGACAAGGAGCCGCAAAGGGCTGCTCCTCCAAAAAAAATGGGACGACCAAAGGGGTACATTACTAACAAAAAAAAAGTCCTTGGGAATTTGTAGAACCAACCAACCAGAGGGGAGTCTTCTCCCTGTGTCCGTTTGAGCCTCACAGGCAGGCTCTTGTTGTTCCCACGGTGGAGCTGCACAACTCGCAACTCAAGAATCACAGAGAAGGAAAAGTCTTTCTTTCAGGATAGGGCAATCACCCCCCCAGGGCAAATACCCTCAATGATCCTGTCCAGTGTCTCAGGCAGTGCACCAGTTTTCTTCACTTTAATCTAACAGGCACCAAGGGCATAGCACCTGTACCCTAAACTCAAGTCCTTCCCTAACTCCTGTATTGTTCCGCTGGCGCCCTGCTCTTTTTGTTGGGGCCACTGATTGTAGCCAATATGCTCGGGCATCTCTTGATCAACAAACAAAGGCGTAGACTTGCATTCACTTGGGACCAGGACTCAAAGGCCTGAAGCAACCCTTGTTTCAAAGGGGGTCACCTCAAGCAAAAGCCTCCTTGCCGTCCTTGTCGTTCTGTGACTCTCTCAGCTGGGCATCAAAAACTGGATCCACACAAAGATTTCTCCATCCTGATTTGTAACCCCGTCTTTCGCCCAAGACAGTGGCAGGGGTACACACTTCACGTCCCAGTGCTTCCGACTTCACTGAGGTCCTAGTTGCCAGCAACGCCTATGCTGGTTCCTTTCACTTTGGCTTCAAGCTGCAGTGGCGCTGACTCCCAGGCTGGATCTGATGTCCGGGCCCCTCTGGCAATGGTTGTAAGGCAGCAAATATCTATTGGTGGACAGAACAAGAGGTCTTTAGACAAGGCACAGAAATAATCTAACAACAGAGAGGATAGTCTCAGAATACTTCCTTAGTCTCGGGCGCCCCATACATTAGCAAGGCACCCAAGAGCCACTTCATCTATCTGAGAGTAGAAAACCCTGGACCTATTGGCAAGTATAAAAGGAACGTTTTGGTGAACTGACAAGAGTAATACATCACCCAATCCCAAGCAGCCAAGGAAGTCTGTGTTCATTTACTAAATTCTGAGGAAAAGAGAAAAACAATACAGACATACTCCAAATACTTACATTGGTGTATTCCTATATTACTAATCTGAAGAACCCTCAAGAAAAAGGAAATGTTCTACACTTTTACTCATAGATTTTACATTACTTGTACAGGACTGCAGACACTTGTAAAATAATTCCTCTTACATGTTATGCTTAGGACCATGCTCTCATGTTATAGGTGCAGCAGGAAAATCTAAAACTGCTAATTTAACAGGGATTCTTATTGCAAAAAGAACTAAACTTCACCATAGTGAGTACATTTTCTCCAGCAGAACATGTTATGACAAACAAATTCCTATAAAACAATATTTTCCTTCAAAATGTTTGCTAAGGATCACATGAGCGTCTTTCCTGCATTGTACTTTTCACGATCTGGACTATGCAACATCATTTTCAAAAGGAAAAAAACCCTATCTCCAGCTCTAATAAGGGCTGTCAGCTTATTGACAGAGACTAGCTAATAAAAACTAGCAATGCCCTTGCAAAACTGTAAAGAACATGAGAATAACATAAACAATAATAGTGTTGCCACCTGAGATTTTTGAACAGAAACCGCCACTATACAGTTCTCCTTAAAGATCAAATAAGGGAACATCAATCTGTTCTACTCATTCTTTCATACAGGATGGGCAGTAACATAACATAGATTTTATCATTTTATTAATGCTAACAATTTTTAAAACAGTATTACTGAATAGCCAATGAAATGTCTCATGGCTATTTCACAGACAGCTTAGACAGACTAAAAAAAAGTAAGAAAAAGAAGAGAGAAAACATAATTTTGCCTACCCTTAATTTGTAGAGGAGCTAGCCTCCTTCCCCCATTTTGACAGTAGGAAAACCTGAAACAGGTTTTACTTCTGTCAACACTTTCAACCCCTATTTGTAGCAACTGGGCACAAACAAACTTGTAGGAGATATCTTAGAAAGTGGCTATTCTCTGATTCAAGCACATCGAGTACTGTAGAAAGCGTCAGCAACAAATGTATCAATTCCTTGAGCAATTGTACTTGATTAACATGAGGGCGCATGAATGCAAACTAAAATCCATTTCCTCCTTATCGTAGCCCCTACACAGTATTCTTTAAACTAAAACCATTATTTTATATACCTGGCAGATCAATGCTCAACTGAGGGCTGTTTTCCTTCGTTTCATATGAGTGCGCAAAACGTGTGTTTGCCAAAAATAGGAAGCAAAGCTTCTCTTTCTCTCTTTGCGCTATCATCTCGTCTTTCAAAAACTTTTCGAAGGTCGAAGTGTCCCAGCAAACATTACCCTTCACCCTGCTAAGTTGCTAAATGCAGAACTCCGACCTTTGACCCGTTCAGCAGCTGCTCATTTTGTTTGTGCAAGGCTTTCCATGCGGTTTTCGTAATGCAAAGCAACTCTGGAGAATCACAGCTAAAAGGCAGTCCTGTCCGATCCGTTTGCCAGTAATTTAAAGGTAGGATAATAACGTCTGCTGGTTTCTGTATACTTATTTTCATTTGTGTACAGTGTGTTGGGTGCAGTAGGTCAGCTGTTTATTCTATACTTGCATATACTTTATTGAAGCCTGAGAGCACGTTAAAACTGCCTTGAGTGGTAGAACTGCTTGTAAAATTGTGAATTTAGCTCAATTTCGACTTTGGTGGTAGGGGCACTTAAAAATGAATATCCTACAATATTTTTGCATAATAGGAACCCCCAGAGTGTTCTCTAGATAGCCCAGGAATGGGAAATCAGAAATGTATAAGATATACCCTTATAAAAATGAGTTTTGTACGGCTGGGTAAAGTGACATTTCACATTTAAGTTCCCTTCTTATTGCGGTACAGCACTGCTTAAATTCAACTTTGATACTAGGAATTCACAATATGATGATTAGGCTTTATAAAGATGAAAAAACGAATTTAAAGCATTTATGTTTAACAATATATTTTTTTTTCATATAATTAATTTTATTTATTTTTTTAATCAAAACCAACCATTTTGATGATTCCACATTTGAAAAGCAAGCTTCATTCGTAGCCTATCATATTTAAACGCATTCATTCATAACCCTAAGCACAGAAGCCTTACTTGAAACAGGAAAAGTCTGCGCCACTTTTTAAAAGGACAGTTATCATTTAACATCAGAACCACAGATGTACTTATGTAAAAAAGTCATTAAGAAAGGAAATCCCTACTTTCAATTTTGTTCTCTGTTATCCAAAATAATGAAACTGGTTTTTTGAAACTTTTAAAATAATGCAGGCCCTTATACCAGTTTTACACTGACTTAAAATTTCGCTGACTCAGCATTCCTGTCTGTGGCCGTGAGCAGGAATAGCCATATGCTATTTATGCAGCTGTTGTTTGTCAGCAGGCGTCGAATTTTCACGCCTTTCTCAGGAAAAAACCCCTTTATTATTTGAAATACCCTGACAGAGTTAAATCCCCATTTGCTGTGTCAAACAGCTTCTTTTCAGTTAGTCAGTTTAAACACAGCTGTTGGAAAGCTTTTTCCTCGGGTGCTGAAAGAAAAGCATGTCACAGTCTATTTAAAAACTGAGGCATTTCAATGCAGTCAAATCTATCTTTCTATAATGTGTATTTAGTTCAGCAACGACCAAATTCACTCATATGATGTGCATGCCTTTTAATGTCTAATACAATGTATTTAAGGTAAAGGCTGTAACATTGTGTATTTAAGTCTATTGATTACAAAACACACAATTTCGTTTTTATTCCTCTGTATGAGGCCTATTTTAATCCTATTGAATACGAATTCTAATTTTATCTTTAGCATTGTGGCAATTTGCACACATGTACAGTGTCGTACTCTGTCAATTTAATAGTAACATGCAGCTGTTTAGCATATGTTATATAATTCATTTCTGGATTTTTATTTAATATGTAAGTAACTAAATGACAGTTTGCATAACAGAATGATGACAGCAAAAAAACATAAACAAACTCATTGAGCTCATTCAGATATTTACAGAAGGGGGTCATATACGCAGAGCACACAACACAGCGCGCTTAAAGCTAGCCATTCTTTCACAAAGAGTACTCACACAAGTATTACCAATATCAAACCACAAACCCCACATAGACATTTAAACACACATTTTACCCACAAATCAACACTTAGGACTGCTTACAAAGTGTACGCAAGACCAACCTATTTGTAAATACTAATTGTAAGTCATATTCACAAGAAGAGCTCTCAAAAGTAGCCCAAAAACTGTTCCATGGTCAAGAAGCCAAAATACACCAAATTCGCCAGTTTTGGCTGGTAGAACACTCAAAAAGCGCTCTGCATATCACCACTTATGAATGTTACTAAGTGCGCAGATCCGGATCCGTTTTATGTACATATTTAGTTCCATGGGGTACTTAGTCACCAAGGAAGAAATATCTTTTTACTATACGTAAACCTATTTAGGTATCCCCTCTGAGGGGAGTCAGCTGAGTACTTACTAAATCCATATCGGTACCTCCAAAACAGCAACACTTTCTGCGAAGTGTACTGGAAACAGGCATGCCAAAAATAGTGCAGAATATGCAGTATTATAATCAAAGTAGCGCTTAAGGTACTCTTCGTACGTTGCGCTGTTCAAACAATTTCAAATAGAGAAAATTCTCCTCATTACCCGCCTATATGTATTGCAATGCATATATAACTTACAAAACAAATTCCAAAATTGGCCAATCATACAAACAAAGCCACAGTAAGTGTTACTAAAACTACCTTACCAATCAAAGGCATCAAACCAACAGCAAGTGCCGCAAAATGGCTCTTACCAATCAAATGGTGTCCAGGTTCCAACTGCCAAGTTCTGAGTGACCTAACGGTCGTTTTAAAATACTCACGCCAAAGAAGTTCTCAGTCGGGAGCGGCAAACACTTGGAGGATCAGATCAGGAAGACCAGAAATATACTGGGCTGGAAGACAAACAATCTCCGTGCGCAGGGTACCTCCTCAGTAGATTCCTGTCCTGTACTCCTCAGTAGATTCCTGTCTCCCTTCAAGACCACTCCCTTGGATAGCCGCTGCACCGATGAGTCCCACTTTCGGGCGCCATTTGTAGAAATAAAAACCTTCTTAGGGGTTCACTGATACATCTGGTCCTTAAGACCAACAAAGAAGAGATTGGCACAGAAGCTGTAATATCAAAAAACATGTTTTATTAACCTCAGATGAGGGAGATTGCATCTTACGGTACCCGCAGGCCACTGTAGGAGGCATTCTAATGAGTGCAGAGAACAGGGTCCTTATATATGTATTTGTTACATAGTCAGCATAAAATCAAGGGAGGTCCTAGCACATACAAGCATGCTTATTGACTAATATGGGTATACAAAATTTGCTTGCTCCACAAAGTGGGAGGGGAGACTAAACTGCTTACATGAGTAAGAATAGCCTGACAGTTCTATACTAGGAGCAGGTGCATTCTACCAGCTAGGTCTCTCTGAGCATGTGCAAGACTCTGGAAGAGGGAGAAAGCACATGGCGAGCACATGGCTAACTAAAATGGCTGCCAAGTACAAAAGGGCTTTCAGCTCATGCTAACAGCGATTCCTGCAATCTTTAACACGGGGACAATGCTTACCGTGCTCTTGCATCTGACGTGCCTGACTGCGCCCCTCTCGGGGGCAGTGCCTACCGTGCTCTTGCGTCTGACGCTCCTGACTGCGCCCCCCCTTGGCGGCAGTTCTTACCGTGCTCTTGCGTCTCATGCTCCTGACTGCGCCCCTCTCGGGGACAATGCTTGCCGTGCTCTTGCGTCTAACCCTCCTAACTGCTCCGCTCTCGGGGGCAATGCTTACCTTGCGTCTGATCCTACTGACTGCACCCCTCTCGGGGACAACGCATACCGTGCTCTTGCGTCTCACGCTCCTGACTGTGCCCCTCTCTGGGGCAATGCTTACTGTGCTCTTGCATCTGACGCTCCTGACAGCGGCCCACTCGGGGACAATGCTTACCGTGCTCATGCGTCTGATGCTCCTGACTGCTCCTATCTCGGGGGCAATGCTTACCGTGCTCTTGCTTCTGATGCTCCTGACAGCGCCCCTCTCGGGGGCAATGCTTACCTTGCTCTTGCGTCTAACCCTCCTGACTGCGCCCCTCTCGGGGACAATGCTTACCGTGCTCTTGTGTCTGACGCTCCTGACCGCACCCTCTAGGGGGCAATGCTTACCATGCTCTTGCATCTAATTCTCCTGACTGCTCCCTTCTCGGGGGGCAATGTTTACCGTGATTTTGCATCTGACACTCCTGACTGCGCCCCTCTCGTCAGCAATGCTTACAGTGCTCTTGCGTCTGACGCTCCTGACCACGCCCCTCTTGGGGGCAATGCTTACTGTGATATTGCATCTAACCCTCCTGACTGCTTCCCTCTCGTGGACAATGCTTACCATGCTCTTGCGTCCGACACTCCTGACTGCGCCCCTCTCAGGGGACAATGCTTACCATGCTCTTGTGTCTAATGCTCCTGACTGCGTCCCCCCTTGGCGGCAGTGCTTACTGTGCTCTTGCATCTGATCCTACTGTCTGTGCCCCTCTCTGGGGCAATGCTTACCATGCTCTTGTGTCTGACGCTCCTGACTGCGTCCCTCTTGGGGACAATGCTTACGATGCTCCTGCATCTGACCCTCCTGAATGCTCCCCTCTCGGGGGCAACGCTTACCGTGCTCTTGCATCTGACACTTCTGACTGCGCCCCTCTTGGGGGCAATGCTTACCGTGCTCTTGCATCTAATTCTCCTGACTGCTCCCTTCTCGGGGGGCAATGTTTACCGTGATTTTGCATGTGACACTCCTGAATGCGCCCCTCTTGGCGGCAATGCTTAATGTGCTCTTGCGCCTGATGCTCCTGACTGCGCCCCTCTCGGAGGCAATGCTTACCGTGCTCTTGCGTCTGATCCTACTACCTGCGCCCCTCTCGCGGACAATGCTTGCCATGCTCTTGCATCTGACCCTCCTGACTGCTCCCCCTCTTGGGGGCAGTGCATGCCGTGCTCTTGTGTCTAATGCTCCTGACTGCTCCCCTCTCGGGGGCAATACTTACCCTACTCTTGCGTCTGACCCTCCTGACTGTGCACCTCTCGGGGGCAATGCTAACCGTGCTCCTACGTCTGATGCTCCTGACTGCTCCCCTCTCGGGGGCAGTGCCCACTATGCTCTTGCGTCTGACGTTCCTGACTGCTTCCCTCTCTGGGACAGTGCCTACTGTGCTCTTGCGTCTAACGCTCCTGACTGCGTCCCTCTCAAGGGCAATGCTTGCCGTGCTCTTGAGTCTAACCCTCTTGACTGCTCCCCCCTAGGGGCAATGCATCGTGCTCTTGCGTCTAACCCTCCTGACTGTGCCCCTCTCGGGGACAATGTTTACCTTGCTCTTGCATCTAACCCTACTGACTGTGCCCCTCTCGAGGGCAGTGCTTACCGTGCTCTTGCGTCTGACCCTTCTGACTGCGCCCCTCTCGGGGGCAATGCTTGCCATGCTCTTGCATCTGATCCTACTGAATGCGCCCTCCTCGGAGGCAATGCTTACCGTGCTCTTTCGTCTGACGCTCCTGACTGCGCCCCTCTCAGGGACAGTGCTTACCGTGCTCTTGCGTCTGATCCTACTGACTGCTCTCCTCTCGGGGACAATGCATACCGTGCTCTTGCGTCTGACGCTCCTGACTGCGCCGCTCTCGGGGAGAGTGCTTACCGTGCTCTTGCATCTGATCCTACTGACTGTGCCCCTCTCGGAGACAATGCTTACCGTGCTCTTGCGTCTGATCCTACTGACTGCTCTCCTCTCGGGGACAATGCATACCGTGCTCTTGCATCTGACGCTCCTGACTGCGCCCCTCTCGGGAGAGTGCTTACCGTGCTCTTGCATCTGATCCTACTGACTGCACCCCTCTCAGGGACAATGCCTACCGTGCTCTTGCATCTCACGCTCCTGACTGAGTTCCTCTCTGGGGCAATGCACCGTGCTCTTGCGTCTGACGCTCCTGACAGCGGCCTACTCGGGGACAATGCTTACCGTGCTCATGCGTCTGATGCTCCTGACTGCTCCCCTCTCGGGGACAATGCTTACCGTGCTCTTGCATCTGACCCTACTGACTGCACCCCTCTCAGGGACAATGCATACCGTGCTCTTGCATCTCACGCTCCTGACTGAGCCCCTCTCTGGGGCAATGCTTACCGTGCTCTTGCGTCTGACGCTCCTGACAGCTGCCCACTCGGGGCAATGCTTACCGTGATCTGGTATCTAACACTCCTGACTGCTCCCCTCTCGGGGGCAATGCTTACCTTGCTCTTGCGTCTAACCCTCCTGACTGTGCCCCTCTCGGGGACAATGCTTACCATGCTGTTGCGTCTGACGCTCCTCACCGCGCCCCTCTAGGGGGCAATGCTTACTGTGCTCTTGCATCTGACCCTTCTGACTGCGCCCCTCTCGGGGGCAATGCTTATCGTGCTCTTGCATCTAATTCTCCTGACTGCTCCCTTCTCGGGGGGCAATGTTTACCATGATTTTGCATCTGACACTCCTGACTGCGCCCCTCTCGGCGGCAATGCTTACCGTGCTTTTGCGTCTGACGCTCCTGACCACACCCCTCTTGGGGGCAATGCTTACTGTGATCTTGCATCTAACCCTCCTGACTGCTTCCCTCTTGGGGACAATGCTTACCGTGGTCTTGCGTCTGACTTTCCTGACTGCGCCCCTCTCGGGGACAGTGCTTACCGTGCTCTTGCGTCTGATCCTACTGACTGCTCTCCTCTCGGGGACAATGCATACCGTGCTCTTGCATCTGACGCTCCTGACTGCGCCCCTCTCGGGGAGAGTGCTTACCATGCTCTTGCGTCCGACACTCCTGACTGCGCCCCTCTCAGGGGACAATGCTTACCATGCTCTTGTGTCTAATGCTCCTGACTGCATCCCCCCTTGGCGGCAGTGCTTACTGTGCTCTTGCGTCTGATCCTACTGTCTGTGCCCCTCTCTGGGTCAATGCTTACCATGCTCTTGTGTCTGACGCTCCTGACTGTGTCCCTCTTGGGGACAATGCTTACGATGCTCCTGCATCTGACCCTCCTGAATGCTCCCCTCTCGGGGGCAACGCTTACCGTGCTCTTGCATCTGACCCTTCTGACTGCGCCCCTCTCGGGGGCAATGCTTACCGTGCTCTTGCATCTAATTCTCCTGACTGCTCCCTTCTCGGGGGGCAATGTTTACCGTGATTTTGCATGTGACACTCCTGAATGCGCCCCTCTCGGCGGCAATGCTTAATGTGCTCTTGCGCCTGATGCTCCTGACTGCGCCCCTCTCGGAGGCAATGCTTACCGTGCTCTTGCGTCTGATCCTACTACCTGCGCCCCTCTCGGGGACAATGCTTGCCATGCTCTTGCAACTGACCCTCCTGACTGCTCCCCCTCTTGGGGGCAGTGCATGCCGTCCTCCTGTGTCTAATGCTCCTGACTGCTCCCCTCTCGGGGGCAATACTTACCCTACTCTTGCGTCTGACCCTCCTGACTGTGCATATGGCGCTCCTGACTGCGCCCCTCTCGAGGGCAGTGCCTACTGTGCTCTTGCGTGTGATTCTACTGTCTGTGCCCCTCTTGGGAGCAATGCTTACCTTGCTCTTGCATCTGATGCTCCTAACTGCTACCCTCTCGGGGGCAGTGCCTACTGTGCTCTTGCGTCTGAGGCTCCTGACGGCTCCCCTCTTGGGGGCAATGCTAACCATGCTCTTGCGTCTGACACTCTTGATTGCGCCCCTCTCGGGGGCAATGCTTACTGTGCTCTTGCGTCTGACGCTCCTGACTGCTCCCCTCTAGGGGGCAATGCTAACCGTGCTCTTGCATATGGCGCTCCTGACTGCGCCCCTCTCGAGGGCAGTGCCTACTGTGCTCTTGCGTGTGATTCTACTGACTGCTTCCCTCTCGGGGGCAGTGCCTACTGTGCTCTTGCGTCTAATGTTCCTGACTGCTTCCCTCTCGGGGCAGTGCCTACTGTGCTCTTGCGTCTAATGTTCCTGACTGCTTCCCTCTCGGGGGCAGTGCCTACTGTGCTCTTGCTCCTATTTATAGAGAGGGGGGACACAAGGAGCTAATTATTAGGTCCAGTGACCCTTGCTCCCGAAAAGTAATTAGTACACAAAGGGAGTCACTGTTCCTTGTAGAGGAAGAAAAAGGAAGCAACTTTTGTCGTGTGCTACTCTATCTGTGGGGGACAGTGTGTCCTCATCATAATGCCCTCACACACCCCGAAGGATGTCATGCTTCATCATTAGGGCTTGCTCCTCGTCGGGCCCCCTGTCCAGAGGAAGCCCCCATCAGCAGATTAGGGGCACCCAGTCTAGTAGCCATAGCCAGGTGAAAATTCCTCTACACACTGAGGGATCCCCCATACCTTTATGTAGGGACCTCCCCCAGAAGGACTCTGGTAGGCAAGGGCAAACCTGGGACCAGAAGGTTCCAAACCTGCCATGTCCCTCCAGTAGTCCATCCAAAGGGACCCAACCCCCAGCTGTAGGCAGCCAAAGGTTGACCCTTAGAGCAAAGTGCAACTCAGTCATGGAAAGACAGGCATACATGGTGACCAGTGATCTGAGGAAGCTGAGACCAACCTCCCTAGGGCCTCACTTCCCTACTCAGACACCTCACCAGCCTTGTACTTTACCTAAGCACACCAGAGGTAGTGATTCCCCATGGTGGAGACCCTCTCATACCCTTAGGGTGAGGGATTGCTTAGTGGACCATAAGACAGGGGGCAACCATGCTAGTGCAGGTGCTTCCTTATATGACCACTTAGTCAATGAAGGCTCAACTGGCCAAGGTTAGCCTTATCTCCTTTTGTTTGGGGGGGGGTTATGTAGGAAGGTGGAATCTGACTATATGGTTGCCCCCACTTTTTTTTATGGTGTTTTGCTGGTTTATGACTTAGTTGGACTGGGATCCTGCTATTCAGGGCCCCAGTCTATCTGCTTTCTCTGTAAAATGGTTTCCATGTGCCTTAGGCACATCTCTGATTGGAATCTGGAGTGCCCTTATAAGTCCCTAGTATATGGTATACTATGTACCAAGGGCATAGGTACCTCAGAGGCCTGCCAGGGGCTGCAGCATGTATTATGCCACCCCTGGAAGGCCATCCAAACTGACACCACAGGTCTGCTACTGCAGCCTGGGTAAGGTGGTGCATGCACCCCTTACTGTGATATAGGTTACCTATATCACGAAATACATACACACATATAAACCTATAAGTCACTCCTAAGGCAGGCCTTATCAATCCTAAAGGCAGAGTGCGTGGTTCCTATGTGAGAGGGTGCCCCTGCATGAGCAGGGCCCCTCTGCAGCGTTCGGAGACCATCTCTGATGCTGTTTGTAGTGCAGCCTGACCATATACTCTTAAGCGCATTATATCCTCGCGGTAAAATGCTAACTTTGGAATGGCTGCACCTAAACATGTCGTGTTTGGTGTCAAACATCTTGGAATACTACCCCCCGCCAATCCTGGCGGCGGGGGTAGCATTCCACCCTTCTAGAGGGAAAGACATGTTAACTCTGGCTTACCCGGTAACTTCTTTCTGAAGCCCTGGCATCACAAAATGGATGCTGCTGCCACAGACACAAGTCTGACCTCCTGCTGCTGGACGAAACTCCGGCAGGGAGGCCTGGACAATAGGTTTCCTGTTGCAGGGAGGTGTGAGCACCTCCCCAGACAGGATAATGTGTATTGGGGCTGGGTGGGTGCACTCTTACAGTGCTTTGAAGTCCTGCACTGGGGGAGCAAAAGGCTCCTCTGTGCATATGCCAGTTCAAACCAGCTCAGGGGCTACCTGCCCCTGCTCTGGCACGAAACTGGACAAAGGGAAGTGGGTGTAGCCACCCCTCCCTTGACCCTCCCATAGGTGGGGTCATAGAGTTAGTCCCTCCCTGTTTTACTGGTTAAAATGGGGAACCCTTGCCACAGCAAGATTAGATTATACCTGGACGAAACTCTGACACTGAATCCTGGACCTTCGACGCTCTACGACAAGATTAGAGGACTGAAGAATCTCCCTTGGGGTCAAGGAGTGACTCCCCTGCTTGGCAGGCACCAAAGAAGCATCTGTCCGGTTCGCATCACTGAAGCTCCCGTCGGACGCCGAAGTCATCGCATCACCAGAGGTGGATTCTCAGACTTCCCCGAGGCTACCCTGAGTCCCCAGCAAATCTGAGGCCCGTGGCTATCGTGGGTGACTTGAGACCGTGACCCCTGGACACCGAGCACACTTGCAACTGCACCATCTTTTGGGTCTCCCCAGAAGTCGTGCTTTGGGTTCCGAGTAGCCCTAGTCTCCAGCACTACCTGCACCGAAGATCACTGGCCTCCACTCCACGAGTGTCCTGTAAGCCAGCTCCACGTGCGGCGTCACGAGGCTCCTTCGCGGTCGCTAGCCCGTTGGCTAGTAGCCCTTAACGAAGGCCAATCTTTTCTTTACTTGGCATCCTGGTTGCTCCAGGCCTGCCCTCACTTACCCTCGCTGGGTGAGTTCCCCAGACCTTGCTGGTCTGCATCATCGACGATCTACATCTTACTCAAGACTTGCCGTTGCCAAGGCTTGTTGGGTCCAATCCGGTCGCCGACACCTCAGCACTCGACAGACATCGAGCACCAGCCCGAATCCTGCTCCTGGTTGCCGACAACGCCTCCCGGACCTCGTGGCTGAAGAGTCAAGACGACCGTCAACGCACCTGAAGCACTCCGACATCGGTGGGCATCTGTCCATCGCCTTCCTGGTCACTGGCTAGTGACCCAGACTCTGTCCCCTCTGCTTTCAGGTTCACCAGAACTCCGATCCACTCTTGGATCCACCCGGACACTTTTCCCTTGGCCGCCAGCAGCACTTTGCAGCAGATCGCCATTCGAATCGACGACGAAACCCGACCCCGAAAGGCACCTATGCACCCGGCTTCCCTGGGTGAGGTAACACGAGTACTCCGGTGCTCCCGTGGGTAGAGACTCTTCAAAGTCCTAGATCTCAAAGGGTTTTGTCCTAGTCCTCTTCTAAGTGTCCCTTTCCTCTATTTTCCCGATCCCGACTTTCTCCATAGAAGTTAACGGCGTATCGCGGTTGTGTATTTACACTGCACGCGTCTCCCGTGGGTCCCCTGTGTCACTACCTTGGGTGGTTGCTTGTGGTCCAAGCACTTCTAGAGGCTCTAGGCCTAGTGTCTAGTTCAGTCGTGGTTCGCATACCATTTTATTGGTATATGGTTTGGTACGCCCCTAGGGCCCAAACGTGTATTTGTGCTATTATTGTGATTGAGGATCGTATAACCTATATACTTCGAACTCTAGCCTCATAAAGAGACTAGAGGGGTGTGTTTAGTAATAAATACATATATTTTGAATATATACCTGGTGTGGTGCTCTTTCATTTGGTCACTCAAGAGATTATAGACTGGTAAAACAAGCTGCTTTACATTCCTTCAAGACTTAGCCTGAAGGCTGCTCTCCATAGCTACCCCTAGGATAGCTTTCAATAAGATTGTCTTTAACCTACCTACCATAAGAGTCGATTTGGACTGGTGCAAGGTGCCCACTATAATTAGTGGACAGCATATGCCAGGCCAACTTCTCACAACGCTCCTGACTGCTTCCCTCTCAGGGGCAGTGCCTACTGTGCTCTTGCATCTGATTGTACTGACTGCTCCCCTCTCAGGGGCAGTGCCTACTGTGCTCTTGCATCTGACGCTCCTGACTGCTTCCCTCTCAGGGGCAGTGCCTACTGTGCTCTTGCGTCTGATTGTACTGACTGCTCCCCTCTCAGGGGCAGTGCCTACTGTGCTCTTGCATCTGATGCTCCTGACTGCTTCCCTCTCATGGGCAATGCTTACCGTGCTCTTGCGCCTGATGCTCCTGACTGCTTCCCTCTCATGGGCAATGCTTACCATGCTCTTGCGCCTGATGCTCCTGACTGCGTCCCTCTCATGGGCAATGCTTACTGTGCTCTTGCGCCTGATGCTCCTGACTGCGTCCCTCTCATGGGAAATGCTTACTGTGCTCTTGCGCCTGATGCTCCTGACTGTGCCCCTCTCATGGGCAATGCTTACCGTGCTCTTGCGTCTGATGCTCCTGACTGCTTCCCTCTCGGGGGCAGTGCCTACTGTGCTCTTGCATCTGACGCTCCTGACTGCTCCCCTCTCGTGGGCAGTGCCTACTGTGCTCTTGCGTCTGATTCTACTGACTGCTCCCCTCTCAGGGGCAATGCTAACCGTTCTCTTGCGTCTGACGCTCCTGACTGCGCCCTTCTCGAGGGCAGTGCTTACCCTGCTCTGTTTTTGTTGCAGAAACTGGTTCGAGGATAAGATTCAGAAAGCGAAAGATGCTCTGAACATCAAGTCCAAGTAGAGACCCTGGAGCTCCAGCAGACCTGCAGTGCACCCTCAGAAGCGCTAGATGACACCAGAGGACTGAAGGATAGCACACATGCTCAATACCGGACTTCTAACCTTATGTATTCCAGTAGAATCTTTATAGTTTAGATACTCATTAAACTTGCAAATATTTCCAATAGCTTTTCATCGTTTTGTTTGTGCGCTTGGCCTTTTCTCAGGGCTTGGGGTGGGCAGTGGTTATTGGGCAGTATCACGGGTGGGCAGTGGTTATTGGGCAATATATTTGATGGGCAGTGGCGCTTACTACCACTGCCCCAGGGTCTTGTCTACTATTGAACTCTAGCTGAAGAACAAAGTGACTCCCTTTGTACACTTGACTCTGCAAGGACAATGTGTTGACGCTTTGCTCTACAAGGACAGTGTGTTGAAACAACTCTACAAGGGCAGTGTGTTGACACTTGCCTCTACAAGGGCAGTTTACTGAATCTACAAGGGCAGTGTGCTGACACTTGTCTTTTCAAGGGCAGAGTGTTGATACTACAAGGGCAGTGTGTTGATACTACAAGGGCAGTGTGTTGATACTACAAGGGCAGTGTGTTGACACTTGACTCTACAAGGGCAGTGTGTTGACACTTGACTCTACAAGGGCAGTGTGTTGACACTTAACTCTACAAGGGCAGTGTCTTGACACTTGACTCTACAAGGGCAGTGTGTTGACTCCACAAGGGCAGTGTGTTGACACTTGACTCTACAAGGGCAGTGTGTTGACTCCACAAGGGCAGTGTGTTGACACTTGACTCTACAAGGGCAGTGTGTTGACACTTGACTCTACAAGGGCAGTGTGTTGACACTTGACTCTACAAGGGCAGTGTGTTGACTCCACAAGGGCAGTGTGTTGACACTTGACTCTACAAGGGCAGTGTGTTGACACTTGACTCTACAAGGGCAGTGTGTTGTGAGCTTCTCCCAAGGTGAGGGAGAGTCTAGAACTCAGACTGTTTGCTACGAGTAATTACCCTATAATCTCCAGTGGGGGCTGCACATGTAGCTAGGGCACCGAATGTTACACAAAACATGTATGTTCTTGCCCCTGCTGGGCCGAGACACTGCCCCTGATGCTACAAACATCACAGAGCTCTGTGGCCACTTATGGCTTCCTTCATCCAAAGGCCAAGGGCTCCCCTGTCCTGGGCCGGTTCCCAAACTCTGCCATGAATTGACAAGCCTGCCTAGTTCAAAGTATCCCTTAAAGTAAGGCTGGACAGCTCAGTGGGTTAAAGCAGAGGCGACCGAGGATCTGACATAAATAGTACCCCCCTTCAAAAAAAAAAAAAACACAGAAAAAAAAGTACAAGGAGCAAGGTTCCCATTCAGATTCAGTGTGGCATTTTTGGATGCCAAAGGGCTACTTCACCAATACGTGGTGTCTGGTTCTTTGAGGCTACCTGGACTCTGCTAGTCGGGGCTATGAGCACTGGTTCTATTTCAAGAAAAAACAATTGGATCCGGAAGTAGCCTCAGGTCCTTGCTCAATGCAGGTGGACTGCTGATGCTGGAGTGTGGCCAGCACCAACATTCCTTCCACCATGGACAGCAAACGTCACTGGAGAGGCACACATTGGCTCTCCAGTTGGGACTGGAGAACTGGGTTAAGCCCTGAGTTTGACTTCAGATATGACATCTCCAGAACTAAAGCGCCAAGAGACAAAGCTCCTACAGGTCTAGAGTCCGGGGTCATGGCTGCAGCCACTGGGGCTGGACTCCAATGTGCAGGTTGCAGAGATGAAACCTCACTGCCCCTTCTGGCTGTCAAGGGTTGGCTACCAATGGTTCGGATGATGTCAGCTCATGGTCCCTGGTGGCTCATGTTTACTTTATAGATGATGCAGTCAACCAGTCCAAGATGCTTCCTTGGTCCTCGACACCCTGGCTTTGTACATCCTTCTTGGGTTAGTTCTGGCCAGCTGGGCCGCCAGGTCCTCACCGCTGTGGGGGGACTCCCTGGATGCACCCTCCATGCAGGTTCATTCAGCTAGGCCTTCCTCTTTGCCCACCAGGTCAGGGTTCTGCACCTCTCACCCTCTCCTCCTCTCCAAGAGTAGACGCAGTTACAGTTTTTTTATTCATCCAGGACTACTTGAGAGAGTCCAGCGTTGGCAGAGGTTGCCCTGTGGCGTCAGTCACCCGTCTCGAGACTAAGGGGGTGGAGGTTGGTTCATGACATGGCAGGTGGCCCTTCTGTACCTCCTGGTCCCTTGTTCATGACATGGCAGGTGGCCCTTCTGTGCCTCCCGGTCCGTTGTTCTACACATGGCAGGTGGCCCTTCTGGGCCTCCTCGTCTCATGTTCATGACATGGCAGGGGGCCCTTCTGTGCCTCCCGGTCCGTTGTTCTACACATGGCAGGTGGCCCTTCTGTGCCTCCTCGTCTCATGTTCATGACATGGCAGGGGGCCATTCTGTGCCTCCCGGTCCGTTGTTCTACACATGGCAGGTGGCCCTTCTGTGCCTCCTCGTCTCATGTTCATGACATGGCAGGGGGCCCTTCTGTGCCTCCCGGTCCGTTGTTCTACACATGGCAGGTGGCCCTTCTGTGCCTCCTCGTCTCATGTTCATGACATGGCAGGGGGCCCTTCTGTGCCTCCTGGTCCCTTGTTCATGACATGGCAGGTGGCCCTTCTGAGCCTCCTGGTCCCTTCTTCATGACATGGCAGGTGGCCCTTCCGTGCCTCCTTGTCCCTTCTTCACGACATGGCAGGTGGCCCTTCTGTGCCTCCAGGCCCCTTGTTCATGACATGGCAGGTGGCCCTTCTGTACCTCCATGTCTCATGTTCATGACATGGCAGGTGGCCCTTCCGTGCCTCCTGGTCATTTGTCCATGACATGGCAGGTGGCCCTTCTGTCTCTCCTGATCCCTTGTTCATGACATGGCAGGGGCCCTTCTGTGCCTCCCAGTCCCTTCGTCATGACGAGGCGGGTGGCCCTTCTGTGCCTCCCGGACCCTTCGTCATGACATGGCAGGTGGCCCTTCTGTACCTCCTGGTCGCGTCTTCATGACATGGCAGGTGGCCCTTCTGTGCCTCCTGGCCCCTTGTTCATGACATGGCAGGGGGCCCTTCCGTGCCTCCTGGTCTCATGTTCATGACATGGCAGGTGGCCCTTCTGTGCCTCCTGGTCCCTTGTCCATGACATGGCAGGTGGCCCTTCTAAGCCTCCTGGCCCCTTCTTCATGACATGGCAGGTGGGCCTTCAGCCTCATGGTCCCTTTTTCATGACATGGCAGGTGGCCCTTCCGTGCCTCCTGGTCCCTTCTTCATGACATGGCAGGTGGCTCATCTTTGCCTCCTGGTCCCTTCTTCATGACATGGCAGGAGGCCCTTCCGTGCCTCCTGGTCCTTTGTCCATGACATGACAGGTGGCCCTTCTCAGCCTCCAGGCTCCTTGTTCATGACATGGCAGGTGGCTCTTCTGTGCCTCCTGGTCCCTTCTTCATGACATGGGAGGTGGCCCTTCTGTGCCTCCTGGTCCCTTCTTCATGACATGGAAGGTTGCCCTTCTCAGGGTCCTCGTCCCTTGTTCATGACATGGCAGGTGGCCCTTCCGTGCCTCCTGGTCCCTTGTTCATGACATGGCAGGTGGCCCTTCAGAGCCTCCTAGTCCCTTCTTCATGACATGGCAGGTGGCCCTTCTGTGCCTCCTGGTACCTTCATCATGAAATGGCAGGTGGCCCTTCTATGCCTCCTGGTCCCTTCTTCATGACGTGGAAGGTGGCGCTTCTCAGCGTCCTCGTCCTTTGTTCATGACATGGCAGGTGCCCTTCTGTGCCTCCTGGTCCCTTGTTTATGACATGGCAGGTGGCCCTTCTGTGTCTCCTGGTCCCTTCGTCATGACATGTCAGGTGGCCCTTCTGAGCCTCCCAGTCCCTTGTTTATGACCTGGCAGGTGGCCCTTCTGAGCCTCCCGGTCCCTTGTTTATGTCATGGCAGGTGGCTCTTCTGTGCCTGCCTGGTCCCTTGTTTATGGCATGGCAGGCGGCCCTTCATTATTGGCAAATAAACATGTAGGAAACAAATACAAAGTGGATCTGTCCTAAACTGGAGAGCAATATGTGACCAAAAACAGAAATTTATTAAAAAATGTGATTTTATTTTATCAATGAATTTTCAAAAAGGGGAAGAAACACTTTATCTTATAAGAGAGATATTTACACTATACATACAATGATCAATAAGAATTAGTGCATTGAAATACTGTCAAAATACAATTAAGCTGAAACCTGTAGTATATCTAAGTCAAAAAATTAACACAGTATATATCACAAGCTCAACACAAACCGATACATTGAAAAAAATCAGTACATAATGGATGTAAAATAATTCTACAATATAATTATGGCTAACATGGTTACAATCTACGCGCGTGTCGGCGGGACGCCTTCATCGCGTTCGGCGTCTCCAGTCATCAACCATTACACGGCCATGCAGCACGCACGTGAAGCCCACGGTCTATAGATGCATTACTCAGGTTTTTAAGTAAATCTCCCTGAAGATGATACTTCCATCTACTTTGTAACCAGCACATATTTCTTTTCGTCGCTGCCCTAAGACAATTTCTATGAAGCTTTTCTCTTCAGAGACCCTTCATCCATCCTTATATCTTTAAGACTCCGAAGTAGAACACATCATTTCAAGTAAAGGCAATTATTTAAGCTGCTGGTCATCTTGAAGACATATATATTGTATGATCTGCTGTTCCATTTAGTCATCATCAACTGTGAAGCTTGGTCGTTACTTTAAAGGGGTAGAAGACATGAATTAAAGACGCTCCTTTAAAAGACAACTTGTTATATATCATTTGAGACATATATGGCTACCTGATGAAGGCGTCCTGCCGACACGCGCGTAGATTGTAACCATGTTAGCCATAATTATATTGTAGAATTATTTTACATCCATTATGTACTGATTTTTTTCAATGTATCGGTTTGTGTTGAGCTTGTGATATATACTGTGTTAATTTTTTGACTTAGATATACTACAGGTTTCAGCTTAATTGTATTTTGACAGTATTTCAATGCACTAATTCTTATTGATCATTGTATGTATAGTGTAAATATCTCTCTTATAAGATAAAGTGTTTCTTCCCGTTTTTGAAAATTCATTGATAAAATAAAATCACATTTTTTAATAAATTTCTGTTTTTGGTCACATATTGCTCTCCAGTTTAGGACAGATCCACTTTGTATTCGTTTCCTACATGTTTATTTGCCAATAATGTTGTCACCCTGATGTAGGAAACTTATTTCAGGGGTACCCCCTTTTTCCACACCCAGGCGGCCCTTCATTGCCTGCCGGTCCCTTGTTCATGACATAGCAGGTGGCCCTTCTGTGCCTCCTGGTCTCTTTTTTATGACATGGCAGGTGGCCCTTCTGAGCCTCCTGGCCCCTTGTTCATGACATGGCACGTGGCCCTTCAGGTCCCCATTGACAGAGCTCTTCCCCTAAAACTGTACCATTGTTCCACAATTGGCACATCATCAGCCCCCTTGTAAGTCCCTCGAAAATGGTACCTCTGGTACCTAGGGCATTTGCACTGAAGAGGGTCCTCAGGGGCTGCAGTACAAATTGTGCCACCCTAGAGACCCCCCACCATGATCATGCAAACTGCCATTACAGACTGCGCGTCTTGGTGCAGACAAAATCGAAGAGTTGACATGGCACACATCCCTGTGTGCCATGGCCACAGACACTGTGTGAGATATAAGTAAGCCACCTCTAGAGCAGGCCTTACAGTCCTAAATCCTGGTGCACTATATCTCATGTGTGAACATATCTGCCTGAGTAGATATGACCCTACAATCCCAAGTACATTCTTAGGAATTGTCTGTGCGCAGGGAAGCCATAGAGAGACCATGGGCTGGACACTCGTCATTATGAGTACCCCAGCTACATGATGGCTTCACTGTACCCACAGATGTTTTGAACCAAACATCTCGTCTTAATAAACCTGCACTGATTCCAGTGTCAGATTTATTAATAAATGCATACAGTGCCCCCTGAAAACCTACTGACTACTGGTGTTGTTACCGACGGGTCTCAGTCAGCCTGCCACCACTAGACATGTTCCTGGCCTCCTGGGTAAGGGAACAGGGTCTGCTCTGGGCAGGGGTGCTTCACACCTCCTCCAAGCAGGAGTTGCATTCCAGGTCAGGAAGCTTCAAAAGGACATGCTGCTTTTGAAATGCGACTCAGGGCTCTCCAGTTAGTGGAAGATGCCAACCCCCCTGTCCCGACCACGCTTTTGGCAGGAGGACAGGTGGGAAAATTAGTAAGAATAGGAGCATGCCCACATTCAGCCAGGACCACCCCTAAGTTGGGGCCGGTGAGGTGGCCCCCACTTTTCAGACTCCTCCGTCTTGTGTTGAAGAGAATTAGCCTATCAGGGTCAGGGTTGGGCTTAGTTCACACAGGGAGTGGTCACATAGAGAGTGTAGACACCCTAAGGCTAGGTAGCCCATTGGCTTCTACCTGTCACTTCCGTTAACACCCCCAAATTGAATATTTCGGTGGCACCCCTCGACCCAGAATTTCAAATTCGACAGACCTAAAGATGAAGAGGAAAAGGAAGAGCTGCTGAACCCAAGAACTGAGTGCCTGCTGTGGACTTTTGGTGCAAAACCTTGCCTGCCGCTTCAAGACTCAGCAATCGAGGTGAACTGTCTCGTCCTGCTGCTTTGTGGCCTCTAAGACCTCCAGCCCCTTGCAAATCACTCAAGAACTCCCTTGGAGTAGAGTAGATACTCTCCTGCAGCCGTCAGGCACCGAACTGCAGATGCCCAGTCACTGACTTACAGCTCCCTGGCTCCTCTGGTGCAGCAACCGACTAAGAAGATGTACCCGTGCTGTGGAAGGTCAGATCTATCTCCCCACTGAGTGTGGAGGCGCCAGAATCAACTGGAGCCGTGCAGCACCAACCCCCGGGGTACCGGATGCCCTGCAACCAACCACAACAGAAACGAGTCCAGTCAGGACTCCAACTGACCAGGAAGCAAGCACCCATCGAGGGATGTTAGCACCCCTGAGACCCGCACCATGAGTTGCCTAGCAGTCATGAAATCATGAAATCATCCCTGCAAGCATTTTGCTCATGACCAGGAGGAACACCTTTGTGCACAGAGCCGAGCCGACCTACCTGCTCTGTACTCAGCCCGCCCGGCCTGGGTAACAACGAACCGGCTGTGCTCCCTTGTCCCTAAGGCCCTGGTAACCCAAGCTCCCATTTGGGAGCTCTCAAACTTGCCTAAAAGTCCCCCTGTGCAGCCTGTTTTTAGGTGGCCCCCTGTTAATATCGGTGATTGCGATGTCAACATACGCCTTAATATATGTACACGTAACAATGTCAATATTGGTAAATACGATGTGGATGTATGCCATAATATATGTACACGTAATAATGTCAATATCGGTAAATACGATGTCAACATACGCCATAATATATGTATGCGTAACAATGTCAATATCGGTAAATACGATGTGGATGTACACCATAATATATGTACACGTAACAATGTCAATATCGGTAAATACGATGTGGATGTATGCCATAATATATGTACACGTAACAATGTCAATATCAGTAAATACGATGTGGATGTATGCCATAATATATGTACACGTAACAATGTCAATATCGGTAAATACGATGTGGATGTACGCCATAATATATGTACACATAACAATGTCAATATTGGTAAATACGATGTGGATGTACGCCATAATATATGTACACGTAACAATGTCAATATAGGTAAATACGATGTGGATATATGCCATAATATATGTACACGTAACAATGTCAATATCGGTAAATACGATGTGGATGTATGCCATAATATATGTACACATAACAATGTCAATATTGGTAAATACGATGTGGATGTACGCCATAATATATGTACATGTAACAATGTCAATATAGGTAAATACGATGTGGATGTATGCCATAATATATGTACACGTAACAATGTCAATATTGGTAAATACGATGTGGATGTACGCCATAATATATGTACACGTAACAATGTCAATATAGGTAAATACGATGTGGATGTATGCCATAATATATGTACACGTAACAATGTCAATATCGGTAAATACGATATGGATGTACGCCATAATATATCTACATGTAACAATGTCAATATAGGTAAATACGATGTGGATGTATGCCATAATATATGTACACGTAACAATGTCAATATCGGTAAATACAATGTGGATGTATGCCATAATATATGTACACGTAACAATGTCAATATAGGTAAATACGATGTGGATGTATGCCATAATATATGTACACGTAACAATGTCAATATCGGTAAATACGATATGGATGTACGCCATAATATATGTACATGTAACAATGTCAATATAGGTAAATACGATGTGGATGTATGCCATAATATATGTACACGTAACAATGTCAATATCGGTAAATACAATGTGGACGTATGCCATAATATATGTACACGTAACAATGTCAATATCGGTAAATACGATGTCAACATACGCCATAATATATGTACATGTAACAATGTCAATATCGTTAAATACAATGTCAACATACGCCATAATATATGTACACGTAACAATGTCAATATCGGTAAATACGGTGTCGATGTACGACATAATATATGTACACGTAACAATGTCAATATCAGTAAATACAATGTCGATGTACGCCATAATATCTGTATACATAACTATGTCAATATCGGTAAATACGATGTCAACATACGCCATAATATATGTACACGTAACAATGTCAATATCGGTAAATACGATGTGGATGTACGCCACAATATATGTATACGTAACAATGTCAATATCGGTAAATACGATGTCGATGTACTCCATAATATATGCACACGTAACAATGTCAATATCTGTAAATACGATGTCGATGTACTCCATATTATGTGCACACGTAACAATGTCAATATTGTTAAATACAATGTTGATGTACGCCATAATATATGTACAGCAAGACCCTTGACCTCCTGGTCAGAGACCTGCTCTCCCCCCGCAGCTCCGCCATCAAGTGCCTTCTCTTGGTAGGTGTTGAGGCCCTCCTCCACCCGCAGGCTCCTGCGTGCGCCTCATCCCTGGTGGTCCAGTGGGAGAGCCTTGCTCTTCTGCTGGCTGCTGCTGTCCGTGTCTGCCTCTGTGCCCCCCTTAGGCTTTCTTGTCTCTCTTGTGCCCGTGTGCCTCTTTCTGCCTTTTTTTGCCTTCTGTCTCCCTTTCTGCCTGCTGCTTCTGCCTCCGTTTTTCTGCCTTCTGCCTCCGTTTTCTCCGTTTTCTGCACCCTCACTGTCCTGAATTCTTCTATTTTCGGCTGTTTTCCCCTTTGTGCGTGCCCGTTGCTGCCCCTGTGCCCCCCGCCATTGCTGATTTCCCACCTCCCGCTTCCCACCTCCCAGCTGCGCTTCCCGCCCCCCTCATCTACTTAATGGCGGCCGCTGCGAGGGAGTGCGAGCAAGACCCTTGACCTCCTGGTCAAAGACCTGCTCTCCCCCCGCAGCTCCGCCATCAAGTGCCTTCTCTTGGTTGGTGTTGAGGCCCTCCTCCACCCGCAGGCTCCTGCCTGCGTCTCATTCCTGGTGGTCCAGTGGGAGAGCCTTGCTCTTCTTCTGGCTGCTGCTGTCCGTGTCTGCCTCTGTGCCCCCCTTAGGCTTTCTTGTCTCTCTTGTGCCCGTGTGCCTCTTTCTGCCTTTTTTTTTGCCTTCTGTCTCCCTTTCTGCCTGCTGCCTTCTGCCTCCATTTTTCTGATCCGGAGCCTCTGTTTTCTCCGTTTTTTGCACGTTTTCTGCACTTTCACTGTCCTGATTTCTTCTATTTTCAGCTGTTTTCCCCTTTGTGCATGCCCGTTGCTGCCCCTGTGCCCCCCCACCGTTGCTGATTTCCTGCCTCCCGCCTCCCAGCTGCTCTTCCCGCCCCCCTCCCCTACTTAATGGTGGCCGCCGTGCAGCCGCGCCGCTGGCGCGCCAAAGGCAATCCCATCTGCGCCTGTCCGCGACCCGACCGCGGCCAACGCTAGGGACCCTGGTTCTCCGGCCATCCACCGCTACAACTCCGCCGACCTCCTCGCACTCAACCCTGGAAGAAACATCAACAGCCAGAGATCGATGCTGAACTCCACCCACGGCCAGTTCTCTTGCTGACACTGCAGACAATCCTTCAGCATCAACAGCCCCCCCACGACCACAGAACCCACGCCGGACGCCCGGATCACTGAAGCCCTGCCATGCATCCTCCTCAACGTGCGCTCCCTCCACAGACACGCCACAGAGATCTGGGACCTGCTCGACACCCTCTCGCCAGACATCACCTTCTTCACGGAAACTTGGACCAACGCCACCTCTGCCCCCGACATTTCCACCGCCATCCCCGACGGTTACAAGATCCAAAGAAAGGACCGCCCCCACCGCCCAGGAGGAGGACTCGCCATCGCACAGAAGAGCTCCCTCTGACTCTCCACCTCCAGTACAAGCGACTCCTCTTCCAACACAGAGCACCTCCACTTCCAGATCCAAACCAGCCCCAGAACCACGATACGCAGGAGCCTCATCTACAGACCTCCGGGCCTCATGCCCCCTCCGCCACCACCATTGCCGACCTCGTCGCACCCCTCGCCATCGCCTCCACGGACTACATCCTCACCGGAGACCTGAACTTCCACCTCGAAAACCGCAGTGATCCCGACTCCACCACCCTCCTTGACAACCTCGCCAACCTCGGACTGAAGCAGCTCGTCACCACCCCCACCCACAGAGCCGGACACACCCTCGACCCCATCTTCGCAGGAGGGACTAACATCCACTTCAGCCACACCACGCAGCCCCTCTGGACAGACCACCACTGCGTAGACTTCACCTTCAACACCACCATCGCACCCAAACCCGCCCCGCGCCTGCCTCGAAGAAACTGGAGCAAGATCACTGAGGATCACCTTAACACCACCCTCCTCCACGACCCCCCCTCCGCCACGACCGACGCCAACTTCGCGGCCAAAGAACTACACCGATGGATCTCCAGCTGCGCTGACAAGCTTGCACCCCTCCCCCACCCCGTCAATCAACGCCCCCGTAAGGCTGCCTGGTTCACCACCGACCTCCAAGAAGCCAGACGCTCCTGCAGACACCTCGAGAAACTCTGGCAGAACAAGAAAACCACCGAAGACCTGAACAACTACAGGAATGCCATGAACGAATACCACCAGCGCATAAGAGCCACCAAGCGGACCTTTATCAAGAACAAAATCCACACCAACGCAAGTAACGCAAAAGAACTCTTCAACGTCATACAGCAGTTCACCAAACCCCCCTGGGAAGCCACGGACGTCTCACCATCTCAGGACCTCTGCAACAAGCTCAGCTCCTACTTCCACCTGAAAATCAAAGCCCTCTACGACAACTTCAGCGAACAGACTCCAGACACCACCCCCCTTTCCACCACCGACAACCAGCCCACCATCACCACCTGGAAACCTGCTACCACTGAAGTCACCACCAAGACCATGAAGAACACCCACTCAGGAGCCCCCTCGGACCCCTGCCCACCCCACATCTACCACAGAGCCGCCACCGCCATAGCCCCCGAACTAGGCCGGACCATCAAAGCCTCCCTCGAATCCGGCATCTTCCCCGACGACTGGAAGCGGGCAGAAGTCAAGCCCCTCCTCAAAAAACCCTTGGTAGACCCGACGGACCTGAAAAACTACCGGCCAATCTCCCTCCTTTCCTTCGCAGCCAAAGTCACAGAGAGATTCGTCAACACCCAACTGACCACCTTCATCGAAGAAAATACCATCTTCGACTCCTCCCAGTCTGGATTCTGCAGCAACCACAGCACCGAGACCGCCCTCCTCGCCGCCACCGATGACATCCGAATGCTACTCGACCAGGGCCACACTGCGGCCCTCATCCAACTAGACCTCTCTGTAGCCTTCGACACCGTCTCCCACCACACTCTCGCCGCCAGACTCCACGACGCTGGCATACGAGGAACCGCCCTCGACTGGATCCGATCCTTCCTCACCGGCAGAACCCAAAGGATCAGACTCCCACCCTTCCTCTCCAAACCCACAGAGATCAACTGCGGAGTACCCCAAGGATCCTCTCTCAGCCCCACGCTCTTCAACATCTACATGGCCCCCCTCGCCGCCATCGTCAGACAGCACGGGCTCAGCATAGTATCTTACGCCGACGACACCCAGCTCATCCTCTCTCTCACGGAGAACCCCGAAGACACCAGACTCAACTTTCAAGAAGGAATGAAAGACGTCGCAGCCTGGATGAGCGACAGTTGCCTAAAACTGAACTCGGAGAAGACAGAGGTCCTCATCCTCGGTCCCTCCCCCATGGCGTGGGAATGCTCCTGGTGGCCCCCTGCCCTCGGAAACCCACCCACCCCGACGGACCACGCCCGGAACCTCGGCATCATCCTAGACTCCTTCCTCACCATGACCCGCCAGATCAACGCCGTCGCCTCGACCTGCTTCAACTCCCTCCGCATCCTCCACAAGACCTTCAAGTGGATCCCCCACGAATGCAGAAAGACCGTCACCCACGCTCTCGTAACTAGCAGACTGGACTACGGTAACGCCCTCTACGCCGGAATCAACAAAACCCTGCTACACAAGCTCCAAACCATCCAAAACACCGCAGCCAGACTCATCCTTGGAACCCCACAACACAAGCACATGACCCCGCACCTACGAGACCTCCACTGGCTCCCCATCGAGAAGAGAGTAACCTTCAAGCTACTCACCCACGCCTACAAATCCCTCCACAACATCAGGCCCAAATACCTCAACGAAAGAGTCTCCTTCCACGTACCCAAAAGGGACCCCCGCTCCGCCGACCTCACCCTGGCAGAGACCCCACGCATCCGCAGAACCAGAGCAGGCGGAAGAGCCTTCTCCTACGTCGCAGCTAAGACCTGGAATGAGCTCCCAGTCAACATCAGACGCTGCCCCACTCTGCACACCTACAGGAAGAACCTCAAGACTTGGCTCTTCGACTGATCCGGAGCTTTAACCCCAGCACCTTGAGACCCTCATGGGTGAGTAGCGCACTTTATAAACCCCTGATTGATTGATTGATTGATGTACACGTAACAATGTCAATATCGGTAAATACGATGTCAACATATGCCATAATATATGTATATGTAACAATGTCAATATCGGTTAATACGATGTGGATGAACGCCCTAATATATGGACATGTAACAATGTCAATATCGGTAAATACGATGTGGATGTATGCCATAATATATGTACACGTAACAATGTCAATATCAGTAAATACAATGTGGATGTACGCCATAATATATGTACACGTAACAATGTCAATATCGGTAAATACGATGTGGATGTACACCATAATATATGTACACGTAACAATGTCAATATCGGTAAATACGATATGGATGTATGCCATAATATATGTACATGTAACAATGTCAATATAGGTAAATACGATGTGGATGTACGCCATAATATATGTACACGTAACAATGTCAATATCGGTAAATACAATGTGGATGTATGCCATAATATATGATAGTCAAAAAACAATCCCCTTGGGAATAGATATATCGCCACACCAAGTAGATTCTTGCATACACCACAAATTTTATATCAATCACCCAGAGTAAACATCAAAATAGAGGTGCAGAAAAATATGAACCTTAAAATCAAGTCAGACAAAACAAAATTAGTTAGTAAATAGGGGGCACATTACGATGGCGGGCGGAAGCACCACCGCCGTGCTGGCGGATGCAAAAACCACCAGTTACCGCCGGCACGCAGCAGTCCACACGCCCGTCCAATTACGATGCGAAAAGTAGGCCAAACACCGCCGGCAAACCAGCAACACCGTCCGCCATCAAAGTGCGCCCGTACATGTAGCGGCGCAGCTAACTGACACACACCGTCCGGCGAAACACGTCCCGCCCGGCGCATAAATTACGATGCCGCAAACAAACGGCTCCCACGGCCAAGAGATACCGTACGACAAACCGAAGCGGTAACACGGATGCCGAGCACGGACAATGAAGAAGCGGCTCCCGAGCATGAATCCAGCACTGCAGGCACTCCCCATGCTTCTGCTGATGCACCACCAAGGACGCATACGCACCGCGGAGACGCAGGTAGGCACACACACAACAAGTGCACGCAAACAGCGCACACAGTGCAAGGGCGGAAAAAGCGGACAACCCCCCACCAGCGCGTGTACACTACACATCCACCATCGCATCCACATATGACACACAGGCCAAATCGTAACATCGCAGAACACATGTGTACACACCACCTGGGACTAGTAACCAACCACCCCGTCACGGCCCCAAAGCGCCGATGGCGCCGCCACACATGCGCACAACGCAGAGGCCAACCGCAGCGCCATGCATGCGTCGCACACAGACACAGGGACACAACCAAGCAGCACACACATCAGCCCCACCCCGAACGCACATGACACGTGACAGGCCGGCCACAGACATGTCCTCAACGCCCAATTCACGGACAACACCCAACGCCACACAACCGACGCACACATGTCAGTGAAGACACGCAACAGCAGGACACACCCCAGTGTAACAAACATGGCGTAGCACACAGCGGCGGCAACACCAACTAGGAGAAGCAGGGCCCCTTCGGGAAGAAGAACGCCAGTACCACACAGAAACACCCATACCACCCTGCACATATGAACAAGACATATAAAACGGAACACCAAAGAGCCCGGGGACCGACAACAGGTGGCCCAAGAATAACATTCACACACAAGGCCCAACGCAGAGCGGAAAGGCAGCCTGCCGCCCACACAAGGGAGAGCAGACAGCACTGAATGACCTTCCATTCCAACTCCGAAACCACAGCCCTACGACAGAAGCCGGTGAATACAGCCATTGTCCAAGAATAGACCAACACAGGCATGCCGAGGAGACCGACCACAGGGCAGATAGCGCATATCACAGAAGCACACAACGGACGGGGAAGAAAGAAGAAAACACTCCCCCATGTCGGCCACATGCAAGTTAATTGGAAGGAGTCACACAGCACTGACCTTGAACTGTCTGAGAAGCATGTGGGAAGAGGGCCCGTGTCCTCCAAACAAGCCAACAGAACACAAGTCCTGTCTCCCTACGACTACACAGAGCTCACAGCAACCCCGGAGCGTGCACATTGCAGACTGCACACACAGCCGGAGCACGCCACCTCAACGAACCGCTGCGAAATGGCAACCGCAACACACCTACCCAACTACGCCGAACAGCTCAAGCTGTACAAAACCAACCTGTGCCATACATTGGGATGCGATCTCCTGTCCCTGCTGAACGTAAGTTACCGACTGACTTACCGCATCACATTGTTCAGCTGCGTCATGCCCGTCTTCTACTGTCGGAGGTGTCCCTACCAGCATCCCGTCGAGATATGCCTCTCCAACCCGGCATGTCTGAAGGCGGACCTGCTACCACTACTCCTCCCTCTGGACGCACACGACAGGGCCTGCTCTGCCTATGGGGGCATGGCGTATGTGGCCAACATCGCACCCGCACTGAAATGGGACCACTGTGCCTCCACACGACGGATCATCGATAACAGCTACATCGAATGTCACCCAGCATGCCCCATCATGGTCCTCCAAGGGACAACTTACGAACAACACCTTGACAGCCACCATCCGCTTCATTGGCTGGCAAACATGTACACCACCAATGACATGGAAGCCCTGCTGGGCGGCATCGCATACCTGACAACCTGTAAATACGTCGGACCACAACGCAGGTTCCCCGAGTGACCTATGATGTCCAACCCCGCACCCATGCTTAGCTTCCGCACGGACTGGCCAGTCACCACCACAACAGCCATACCAAACGACCGGCAACTGTAACCACACCATCAACGACATCGCCATGACATCGGATATGACCGGGACATGCACACTGTTCCCCATCACATCCAGGAACACCGCATGCATCGTGGGAGGCAGTGGCATGGGCTCTGTGTATCGCACCCACATGGACGGAACTGCACGAACAACCAGGACACGACATGGATCCAGCGCCCATGGACACACACACCGCTCAGTGGACATGAATAGGTCGCCTGGAGTCTGTGGGTGCTGCACCCCTCCCACCCCCGCCCCGGGAATCCCATACCAGGACCTTTGCATGGACGACAAGTGCATACAACAACAACACGACCCCAGTGACTGTGACATGTCCAGTAACCACCACAGTGCAACAACAAGTGGCACGCCGCTGCATGCACGCAAGCACATGCCCTGATGTCATCTCACATGCACGCGTGCATGAGGAACAACCGCAGCAAACCTGTCACATGGAACTGAGATGGACTGTGCCCATGATGCCAAGCGGTCTGGTAGGCTACATGTATACCGTCTGTGTCAAAGTCCGCAGCTCCGCAGCTATACGTAAATGTACATTAGCACAGCCTTGGCCAAGCAGATGTCACTCTGAAGCCCACATCCCACATGCAACAGCCAATCACATGTAACCCCACACCCTATCCCATTTGCAATCATGCTCAGTATATCCTCAACATGTATTCCGCTGCCAGTAGTGTCCACTATACTGCATCACAGAGGACAGAAGACTCAATATAATGTTTGAAACCAAAACTGTCTCCGCTGACTCATTTCACAAGTACGAATGAGAGAGGATGAGAGTATGTGAAGTACACGGCAGTCGTGACATGACCATGTAGTCCACTGGTATTGGATGTCAACGCAAATGAGTAGCACTACTGTGGAAGACACACATGTGTCGTGTGAAGTCGTATGGACGCAGTGCTCAGGTGGGTGGGTGCGACGGGTAGATGCGCACATGCCAAGTTGGAGCACGCCGTGTTGGGAGGGGTCATGAACAGTACACCACCGCTTCCCTGGGCATTGTGAGAGGACACCTGTCGGGGGGAGTGAACACGTGTGTGCACAGCAGCCGGGCACACGTACAAAGCGGTACCAGGCGCACCTCAGCCCACCCTCTGTGGACAAGCTGGATCCTGTTGTGCGCCCGCCATGCCCCTGACAAGGCACACACAGCCCCAGTCGACCAGGTGTAACCCCAACATAGTCAATCCGCACAGGCGATACAGGGCACGGGATGGCAGTGGAGCATGGTGTGTGAGAGGTCTCCTCGCGCTCCTCCTGGTCATATCACGCAGGCAATAGAACCTCAACGTCTAGCATGGCACAAGTCAGATGGAAGTGTAGGGGGGACGCACCACAGCACGAGCAGCACTGACGTCACGGGAGGTGGCTCGCACCATCCCATCCATTGCCCATCATACCAACCACGCCACATGCCATTGCGACTAAGTGCAAGCGCGTGCGCCACCACCCCCGAGCCCTCCCCAGAGAGGCCAAAGAGTGAATGTGTGGGCCATCAGCCACAGACGGACGCGGCCTGGCCGCAAGGGCAGCCACAGCCACTGGGTGTCGCAGGTGGCGGATCCGGAAGGCGAAGACTGTGATGCATAGTCCATGCAGGCCGGGTCTCCATTTGGGGCACCACGCAGGTGGACGGCGTCCCGCAACACATCATACCCTGAGACAGCCCACTCGTGCAACTGGACCCACACATACACTCCTTGCCCTCTCTGGTGCGAGCTTGGGGCTGCCTGTGCAAGCGCTAGCCTCGCAGGTGAGCATGCATATTGGGGGAGCGAGGGAGGACATGAGGGCTGGGGCGAAGATGACTGTATCACTGTCAGTTAGTACAAGGGATGACCCAGATGTGGAAAGGAAGAGACGTGTCCCGTGTGTACTGCAACTAGTCGCCAATACAACTACCCCCATGTCCGGAATGTAAGCCCGCACCTAGGCCCGCCCATCCGCCACATCGAACATACCACCAGCACGACAACCTTCCCATTCGAAACACTGACTGGGGGTGGCGACCAGTGTACAATCATGTGTAGCCTACCCACGCGTACATGTGGGCCCTCCATGATCCATGTCACCTGCGGCAAAGTCATGACATGCGCAATGAGGGAAGTGAGGAGAGCTGCCCGCCCCACGCGCAGAAGGTGCATCAGCTCCACAGACCCAGCAGCGAGTCCAGCAGGGGTCACATGTGCAGGGGCAGCTGTGCCTGGTGTGAAGGCACATGCATATAGACAGCACATCGACCAATGTGTAGTCTGCCCACATCTACAGTCCATCATCATGCGGACATAGGAATTGAACACAGGGCAACACATCTTAGTGGGTGCACCCACCGTGACCAACAATGCGCAATCATCGACGTACCCGCCCTGTGCATGGCCCCCACCCAACGGAGGCACATCCAGTGCCACCATCCCACACACACAAGCCTTCCACGGAACATGCTGTGTCCAATGGTCAGTACAGAGTCAGCGCCCATCTGGTGGATCCTGAACAGGAGACACATGCACACACATGCCAGCTCCCACTATGTACGACTGCCACCTGGCACGTGCAATGTAACCTCTCACCTGTGACGTGTGACTGCAAGCACACAGCCGTCTTGGCATGGGGCTGTCAATGTGGACACCTGTCAATGTTTCGGGAGGTGTGATCCGTACAGTGCTGTACATAGGGTGCAGTGCTGACACCTACTACTGTCTCATATCCCCTCGTGCCACAGGTCCCACTTGTTTTGGCCGCTCAGCCTGTGCCCACATCGTCGTCGTCGTGTGCCATACTCATCCAGCCGCGGAAGCAGTTCCATGCTCAGCAGACATTCATGTTGCCGTGGCGTTGCCGCTTGACGGATATGCAGTCAGTCCCCATCAGCACGCCCCGCAAGTCATTGGGGCCTAGATCCCCATGTGCATGCACATGGCAGTGGTTTGTATCACTAGCCATTGCCATTGTTGGGAGACCTGTGTAAGTGTATTGTGGCCGTGCCGTCCCAGCTTGACAGCTGGGCTGTGGCTCATGTGCTTGCTCAGTCATGTCAGTGATGTGTATGCGAAATTGCTATGTGTCGTGTTGCATTGACATGTGTCCTCTGCCATTGTCCCTAGGCGGAGACCGAACATTGACCGCCCATACCAATTGCTGGCGGACATGGACGATACAGAGGTTATTAGGAAGTTTCGGCTGGACAGGCCAACCCTGCATCGACTGTGTGCCATGTTAGAACCCCATCTCCGTCCCCGCAGGGTGTATCCGACTGCTGTCACCCCCACGGCTAAGGTGATGGCCGCCATGCATTTCTTCGCCACTGGGTCATTCCAGCACACAGTGGGCATTGGAGGAGGGATGTCCCAGCCCATGTTCAGCAAGGTGCTGAGGGATGTACTGGCAGCCATGATGCTGTACCGGAACAGGTACATCCGCTTCCCCAGGGCTCGTGAATTGGCGGCAGTGAAGGGTGCATTCTATGCCCTTGGCAGAATCCCACACGTCGTTGGAGCCATTGACTGCACACATGTCGGCCTTGTTCCACCACAGGCCACTGAGCACCTGTACCGCAACAGGAAGCACACGCACTCCCTGAATGTGCAAGTGGTGTGCCTTGCGGACATGGTGATCACCCACGTGTGTGCAAAGTTCCCAGGCTCGGCCCATGACGCACACATAATGCGCAACAGCATCTTGCCACGACTGATGTCCAATATGCAACAGGATCGTGCCTGTATTGTCGGTGAGTATGTGGAGTGGTGTAGCGTGCTGGCTGTGCGATGCTGTCCCCTGTCCAGTTGGATTAGCAACGGTTCTCTGTGTCCCTCACACCCAGGTGACTCTGCGTATCCGAATGGGGCATGGCTGCTCAGTCCATTGAGGAATCCTCGCACCCCAGCAGACGATCGCTACAATGAGGCACATGGGAGGACCAGACGTGTGGTCGAGCGTGCCTTTGGCCTCCTCAAGTCCAGGTTCAGGTGCCTGGACCGCACCGAGAGTGCGCTGGCGTACTCCCCACAGAAGGTGTGCCGGATAGTGGTGGCGTGCTGCATGCTGCACAATCTGGCCATTCGGAAGCAGATCCCCCTCATCGTGGATGACGGAGATCAACCAGGGCCCCAGCCCGCAGACCAGGACAGCTCGAGTGAGGAGGACAGCGGAGAGGAGGAAGCTGGTAATGTGCGGCAGCAGCTCATCGCCCGCTACTTCACTTGACGGTGAGTGTCCATGTACGACGGCTGATGTGGCTGTATCTGTGCAGGTGTGTGTGTGCTGTGTCAGGGTGGCCGTTTGTTCACTGCGTGCTGTGTGTCAACGCTCCATGGCCAGGGTAGTATGCCACTGTTGGTGGCTGTGGCATTGTGCCCTATTGCTCTGTGCGATGTGTGTACATTGCTTGTAGTTGTTGACATGTACTGTGTGATGGGTGTGTGACACACTCATTGAATGTGCTCCTGTTCTGTCTCCCACCCCTAGGTCCCTACAGGCCCTCCGGATTCAAATGCCATGCCACGCATCAGGTGCCTTTCCGCCCAAGGTGGCCGTTGTATTCCGTACAAATAAGACACAGGGCACAAACAGCAGTTAGTGAAAAAGGTGCATTTATTACAAACTGTGACATGTGATTGTGTGTAAGGTGATGACAAAAGTGGTGCGTGCAGTGACAATGAGCTGTCGGTCATGGCTGCGTGATGATCAGGGTGTACCCACTGGTTCTATGTCCATAGTCCAACACACACATGCCATCCAGATGGCTGTGTGGAGTGGGATCGTAGTCCAAGTCAATGCAGTGGCTGGTCAAGGAAGGCTGGCGGAAGGCTGGCTGGCTGCCTCACTTGCGTCTGGAGCGTGCGAAGTCCTCCCGGGAGATCTGTTTCCTCTTCGGACGGCCCCTTCCACGTTTGCGAGGGGGTGCCTGCTTGCGACATGCTGGTGGTTGAGGTGTGATCACTGGCTGTGGACGCAGGGGAACTGGACACTGCTGCTCCACCCTGCGCCCCGGCAGGTGGTGGCGGAGGGGAGCTGCTGTCCCTGGCTGTGACCTCACCGCCACCACCAGCTGTCCCATGAGGTCCACGATTTGGCCCATACGGGCGTCCATGGACCTCAGCACCCCCAGCACCTCACGCGTGTCTGAAGCAGACCGGACCCATTGTCCTTGGGCCTCTTCATAGGCCCCAAGGACTCTGGCCATGTGAGGCAGGGCATGGCTCCCAGGGGAGGCTGGCGTTTCCCTGACCCTGCTCCTCCTACCAGTCCTGCTGCCACCGGCCCTGCCCACTAGCCACATTGCTCACCACGGTCCTCGCTGTGGCTCCCAGGGTGGATCCAGTCGTCCGGGCCACCACCTGCGCTGGGGCTGGTGCCAGCGGAGACGTGGCGGTGGTGGCGGCGGTGGTGGTCGGTGCGGCGATGGTGGCGGTTGCGGCAGTGGTAGTGGCCACAATGACCGTGGGTGTGGCCGCAACGACAGTGGCAGCAGGGGCCTGGGAATGTTCAGCAGCCCTGGATGATGGGTTGGTGGGTAGGAGGGGTCCTGGGGAGCGGCTGGGCCCTGCCACACCAGATGGGCCTGCTTGGTTGTCCGTGTCCGAAGAGGAGGACAGATCCTCCAGATCCGTGTGTCCTCGTTGGGGGCTTGTAGGCTGGCTGTGCTGGCTGCTGGCTCCATCCCCAGCATCCAGCAGTTCGTCACCTGTGGAGAGAATGAGATTTGTTATTGTGTTGCACCTGGCGAAGTATGTATTTGTCGTCTGACATTGACAGTTCGTGCAATCTCGTACATGGGTTTCCCGGAGGCGTGTGTGTGGCTGTAGCATCTGTAGTTGTGTGTGCTTGGCAATGGGACTGTGTGCTGTGCACATGTGGCATGGGACGGATTGGCCATGCCGATGGGTGTGTTGCTGTGCCCCTACTTATTGTGACTCTGGTGTATGCGGGCTCCTGGCCCATCCTGGGTCTGGTTTGTACTTTGCTTTTGGGATTCAAATGGAACGCTTAGGAACGCATATGGCAACATGGGGGCTATGCCCCAGATTCGCATTTGGGAGGGGATATGCTTTTGGGGTTCAAATGGAACGCTTAGGAACGCATATGGCAACATGGGGGCTATGCCCCAGATTCGCATTTGGGAGGGGATATGCTTTTGGGGTTCAAATGGAACGCTTAGGAACGCATATGGCAACATGGGGGCCATGCCCCAGATTCGCATTTGGGAGGGAATATGCTTTTGGGGTTCAAATGGAACGCTTAGGAACGCATATGGCAACATGGGGGCCATGCCCCAGATTCGCATTTGGGAGGGAATATGCTTTTGGGGTACATGCTGTGAGCCATGGGTGCCGAACGTGACATGTGTTGTGGCAGCATGACAGTGCATGGTTTGAGGTGTGTGCATGCTTGACATGGCCTGCATATTTGCTGTCTGTTGTGATTACTGGACATGGCATTGGACGCATCGTTATGAGTGAGTGATGGTTGTGTGCCAGCCAACGTATTGCAGTTGTCCCATCTCCTTGGTGTGCGTGCTGCCCTGTGCCATGTGCATCACTGCAGTGCTCGGGGGGGTGTGGCCCATGTTGTGTGTTGTTGCTCACAGTGTGTCGTGCACTTCATTGACTTCTGGCACATGGTTGGTCATGGGCATGTATCTTAGCGTGACTGCTGTATGTGTGGCAGCTGTGCGGATGACATGCCTTTCATGAGACTGGGGCTGACGGATGGGATGGATGGTATGTTGTTTGTGCATGGTGTGTCTGTGTGTTTGATGGGTTCAGTGGTGTTCGTGTGCATTTATGTTGTTCCGCTCTGTTGCGTCTAGTGTTGTTTGTCTTACATAGGCGTAGTTGTGGGGTGTGTGGTTGACAGGCAGTAGGGGCTACATGGACAGGACTTCAATGGTGTTTCGGTTGTGTGTGATGAGTTGCACAGTGGCTGCCGTGTGGGACTATATTCAGTGTGGCTTGTGCATGCAGACGTGGCTCCTTGGGTGTTGCTATGTCTGTGATGGGTCATGTGGGGTGTGAGTCTGTTGTTCATGTCCGTGTGCACATTGTTCACTTGTTCGTGACGGTGGGCGGTGCTGCGTGTTCGTCTGCTACGTGACATGTCCCATGTGTTGGTCGTGTTATGGTCCTCATGCCTCCAGTAATCCAGCCCTGTCCAGTTTCCCACCTGCAAGTTGTTCGTGCGTGCACTGTACTGGATGCCACATGGCTCTAAGCGGGGGTGCTCCATGTTGCAGGTCTGTGGGGGTGGGGGGTGTTGTGGGTCGTGGGGGTGGCTGGACACCCACTGACACCGATTGCTGTGGACCGTGATGTCTGCCTTTCGGCTGTCGTTGTGCACTGCGGTGGCTGACACGTGGCTGTGGGGTGTGGGGGATGCTCCTCCTTGCTGTGCTGTGGGACTGGGGCCTGGTGTGTGTTGTACTTGGGCTGTCCACCCTCCCACCCACTGCACTTTGTGTTCCTGCCACTTACCTGTTACTTGTCGGTTAGTGCAGCTGTGGCGGACACATGGGTGTGGTGGGTGCTCGTTGTGGCGCTTCTGGCATATTTGTGGACCTGTTGGTGGTTACGTGGCTGGCTTAGTGTACACATGTCCCCACGCATCTTACAGTTGTTCGGTTTGGGCTGTGTGTGGTAGTGTCTGTTGCATGTGTGTGTGATGTGTTGTGTATTGTGTGCTGGACATGGGGGTGTTTGTCCCTGGGAGCTGTGGCATGGTGGTAGTGCATGTGAGTACATAGCGGTGTGCTGGTATACATTAGTTTGTACTTACCAGCCTCCACTCCCCCTGCTAATCCGGCGAGGATCTCCGGATGGATTACGACTCGCACCTTCTCCTCCCACGCTTTGAAGGTCTTAAAGAGCGCGGGATTCCCTCCGCCAGTGACGGCAGCCAGCTCTCTGTTTTTGCCCTCCTTCTTCTTGACCAGGCTCTTTACGTCATTCCAACGTTTGTTAATCTCGACTCTGTTCCTGGGCAGGGTCCCGACTGCATTGACCTGGTCTACGATCCGGTTCCACATTCTGTTTCTGGTGGCTAGTGGTGTGTGCTGGACCATGTTCCCATAGATTTGTGGGTACACCTTGATGATCTCGTCGACCATGACCGTCAGCTCCATGGGCGTGAACTTGGGCATTCTTTGTGGTGCCATGATGTTTGTGGTGCTGGTGCGGTGTGTGTTGTGTAATGTGCAGGGGGTTTGTGGTGCCGGTGTTTGGTGGTGGTGGTGGTGGTGGTGGTGGTGGTGTTTGGTGGTGGTGGTGGTGGTGGTGGTAGTGATGTGTGCGTTTCTGTGGTGTGCTGCTGTCCTTGCTGTGTCACTGTGTCCTCTCCTCTCCTCTCTGGTTTGCAATGTAGCAAGGGGTTGTGGTCTGTGGGAGTGCTGCTTTTGTACTCACCTATGTGGGTGTGTCCTCATGGTCTGTTGTTTTCAGGTGTGTTGTGTCTGGGGTTCTGGCCTTTGTATTTTTTGTTTGTCCGGGGGGTGTTTTCGGGATGTGTACTGTGCTTGTGTATTTGTGCGTGCCTTGCTGTGTGGACTTGTTGGCCATGTTGTGTGCTATTGGTTTTGTGTGCGGATGGTTTCTGTGCAGGTACGTTGGCGCCATGGCTTCTGCCGTGTCGATTCTCATCGGCGTTGTTTGCGCTGGCGGGCGGTATATTTGTGGTTTTCCGCGCTCATGTCGGTGCGATCGTAATTTCACGTGCGGTGTGTCGGCCGTGAGGGCGGGCGGTTTTGTGTTGTCGTGCGTGTTTCCGTCCGTGGCGGGCGGTTTGACTCCGACTCGGACGTTGGCGGGCGGTATTTTGTGTGCTTTTTCCGCCGATGGCGGTATTCGGTTTGTGTAATCATAATGGCGTGGTCGGTGTTCAGGCGGTGTGTGCGGGCGGATTTTTGCCGCTTCCATGCCTGGCGGAATTATTTACGCCGGGTATCGTAATGGGCCCCTAGATTGTGAAGGTTTTTTAGCCTCACATTAAGTTGTGTGCGAAGAGGAACACAATCCATATTTCTGAACTCTTTTCGAGTCAGTGAATATACATCTCTATGTTCAAGAAATATTAAGGAAGGTGGGAAGATATTGGCTTTCCTGAAGAAGGTGGGGGTGATTTTTCGTTGGACCCACCGAAACTCGTCGATGCTTTTTAATTGAATTCATCACGGATTAATGACAAAGTGCAACACTCTATGACGATTATGAAATAAGAATTTGTTGTTCCAATTGTGTGCATTTATGTTTGAATTATTGTCTGATTATTGTGATGTCTTCTTGATTGGAAAATATTTTTTCTTGCTGCTTTCCCACTTGCTGTAGTTATTGTTTTTTATTTGTTTTTTCAAATTCGTTTCGGATTTGGATTAGGTCGTTTTTATATGTCCTAAGTGAAGTTGATAATGTGTTTATGAAATGGTTTTTAACACTGTGATTTGCTAATATATGTACATATATAATTTTAATAAATTGAAGAGAGTAACTAATTTTGTTTTGTCTGACTTGATTTTAAGGTTCATATTTTTCTGCACCTCTATTTTGATGTTTACTCTGGGTGATTGATATAAAATTTGTGGTGTATGCAAGAATCTACTTGGTGTGGCGATATATCTATTCCCAAGGGGATTGTTTTTTGACTATTGTCTATAGGCACCCTACCCCTGTGGTGATATAGGGTCCCTCTCTCTTTTTCTAAACCTAAATGCCATAATATATGTACATGTAACAATGTCAATATTGGTAAATACGATGTCAACATACGCCATAATATATGTACATGTAACAATGTCAATATTGTTAAATACAATGTCAACATACGCCATAATATATGTACACTTAACAATGTCAATATCGGTAAATACGATGTGGATGTACGCCATAATATATGTACACGTAACAATGTCAATATCGGTAAATACAATGTGGATGTACGCCATAATATATGTACATGTAACAATGTCAATATCGGTAAATATGATGTGGATGTATGCCATAATATATGTACACGTAACAATGTCATTATCGGTAAATACGATGTGGATGTACGCCATAATATATGTACACGTAACAATGTCAATACCGGTAAATACGATGTGGATGTATGCCATAATATATGTACATTTAACAATGTCAATATCGGTAAATATGATGAAAACATACGCCATAATATATGTAATATATGTACATGTAACAATATCAATATCGGTAAATAAGATGTGGATGTACGCCTTAATATATGTACACGTAACAATGTCAATAACGGTAAATACGATGTGGATGTACGCCATAATATATGTACATGTAACAATGTCAATAACAGTAAATACGATGTCTCTGTACGCTATGGCAAATGCATGTATAATAATGAGAATGTCTGTAAATGTGATATCAATGGCTGCCATGGTATATGTACACGCAATAACAAACTTGTATCATTGCTGTTGAATTCGCCCAAGATGAGCTCCCCATCAACCGCAAGTCAGAGATACATAGTCAGACAGGCCCTTTGACTAACCCTGGGCAAAGCACTACGCTACGCTCGCGTAGATTGCGAAGTTTGCGCTACTACGCACTACGCGAATTGCACGTAGCACAGTGCAAACACGCGTAGCGTAGTGCAGCGGTCATTTTTTGCTTGCTCGCGGTCCTCAACGTCAAGTTGGCGACCGCGAGCAAGCAAAATGACATCCTGGCGAGACTTTTTCCTCGTTCGCGATCAGCAACATCAAGTTGCCAATCGCGAGCGTGGAAAATAAACCTCCCGGCGAGATTCTCAACGCGGGGAGGTCAGGTTTCTCATTGCGAGTGGTCGCGTATGCTCGCGACCGCTCGCGATGAGAAACTACCAGTCCGCGTGAGAAAGCTGCAGCTCGAGTAAAAATCTACTCGAGCGGCAGTAAAAGACAGCTCGCACTGTGCAAGATGCCGTTTTCAATGATTGCACAGTGCGGACAAGCATCCGGCACTGTGCAATCATCGCGAACAGCGCACTACGCAGTTCGCGTAGTGCTAGGCGTAGCTCGCGTAGTGCAAAGTGCACTTCGCGTAGCTTCGCGTAGCTAGCGCTACTTCGCAAACTACGCCCAGGGTTACCTTTGACCCAAACCTGAATCAACCGATTGATAGGCCACAGGTAGGGTTAAACTTAACCCGAAGATAAACGCGTGAACAGGGAAAACCTAAATCGATCCCAGGGATAGGCATATACAGCACAAAGGGCTGAGGAGATTGGCCTCAATAAAACACGTTTGTCCAAAGGTGCGCATTCCCAAAATATCACAAAGTCAGATGCCACATGTAGTTAGGAACACAATCGGATCACAGCATGCACACTACATGCTGTGATCACCTGCTCTCCACACCGGACATCACGACAAATACATGCTGGCCCATATTGAGTCTCCACAAAGTCGAGAGCCACCTGTGTCCCTTATCAGATGGTTGAATTTATAGTTCATGACTAGGCCCGGATTTGCGTGCCGTACAAGAATGTGTAATCAGTTTATTGTATTTCAAGAACTGTAATAAATGCTGGCCAAAGCCACTGTTCACTGAGACAGACTTCAGACACAACTCTGTTGATACTCTCCTGGCTGTTGCGTTTAATTAAACCACCTTGTTCCTGTTTTGCCAAACACCTCTTATGTTTCCATTTTTGCAAGGTAAATTCACATCCTAGCAACCTTTTGGCGAGCCGGATAGGAGAGATTGGTTTATCGAGCCTGGCTGCTGCTGAAGGACAAGAACCTCTGCCCAAACGGATTCACATCTGCACAGCAAGACCAGTGAGCAGACGCCATAATTGATTAAAAGTTCAGCTGAATCCGCGGGGCAGAGGTCCGTCCGTAGGCCGCCGTCACAGGGTAAGAGACTATATCTGATCCTTAGTCCCAGCATGTGGCATGTGACAAACTAGGACAAGCACGGTCATCACCTTTATCCTAGTCAGCACGCTAAAGAAGGTGAAGGTAGTTTGTTATTTCGATGGACCTCTGGGCATCACACAGATGGTAAACATAGGCCCTGGGTGCGATATAGGGTCACCACCTTGATCTTATCTTTTAGTATAAAAGAGTGTTCTTAGGGACTGTCGGTTTCTTAGCACTGACAGTGTCTGAAAGAAAGTGAAGCTGTGTTTTTTTTTTGCTCGGACCACTGAGCATCACACAGATGGTACGCCCAACTCCTGGGTGTAATATAGGGTGTAATTCGGACGTTACAGAAAAATTCAGACCTTTGTGAATAAGGTGTAGCTTGTGTCTGGCAAGGGAGGGCTCATAATTGTCAGGTTGTTCCTTTTTATCCACACAAATCGTTGCTATTTTTGCCCCCAAACTGATACTGATAGACTATCAGGCTCACTTAGCTCCGTGTACCCCACAGAGTATTCCCTCTTCATCGGGCAGTAGGCACTAGGAGTAGGCTAAGATGTTTTTGGGACAGATTAATCATTTTTTCTGTCAATTTTTTCTCTTCTATTTTCATGAAGGTTTTCAATTTATGCATTGTGATGTTGTGGTGATGTTGAATTTTGCAATTGTATTTTATGTTATGTCCTGTTAGTAAGTTTATGCGTCTATGAAATAGTAACTATTTTTTTCCCCACAAGTCAGTACTCCGTGTTTGCTATTTTGCTGCTAAAAATCAACTCGTACTGTTCTGAACTAACCATTGTATGTGCTTACAAATTGTTATTATTTCACGTATAGTCTTTGTCAACTGTTAAGTGCTTTTATGTGGTGCATTGTTTTCCTTAATAGAGCTCATAAGCAGTAGTTGTTGCCGGTACAACGCTGTATACACAATTTCCCCACGATCAGAGTAGAATTTGCAATTATTTAAACCTTGAGAAGGTCAGAAGTTTACAAACTCCTTAAAAAGTTTCCTAACCCATGATGGAGTCATTGCTAGACCACATGCAAACTAGATTCCCCACACAGTCTAGGAAGCTAGAAAAACACTGTCGTGAGTGGCACGCCCATACCAAGGCATACGCATTCTGCTGGTCTGAGGGGGGATCATTCCATGCCAACATAACAGAGCATACAAGAACACACATACAGATCAGATATGAAGGTCAAAAGAGGGCTAAACAATAGACCCTACTAGAACTATGGGCCATCTTCAAGGTGGCCCCATCCTGCAAAGTTGTACTAGAACCCGCAAGCAAGGCGTCCACACCTCCCCCACCATACACCAGCATGGAGGTGCTCTCTCTGATGCCTGCCATCTTAGCCGCTCCAGTGCTAGGTTACACCAATCCATTGATCGAGGGGGCCGGTGGGCCCCCCACCAGTCAGCTAGCCACCAGACCCAACGTAGGGAGGCTACCAGGCCAACCAGCCCAGGCGAGACCAGACCCCTCCTAGTCCGGTGCCAGTCTCCCCAGAAGTTCGACCCCGCCATCCATCAGTCACGGCCCATCAAGTGCCAGCAGAATGAGGAGCACATACTCTTAACCACCCCTCGGAAAACCCTAGAGTCAGAGGGAGGTTCCTTGCAGTTCTGGAGGATGACACCACCAATGGGGGGAGGATATGACCCCAGCCCTCCGAGATCCAACATTGAAAGGGGAGCCATAGGATTTTCTCCTTCAGGGTATGCTCAGGCTGTGGAGGAAGCATCAGCGAGTGAACAAGATCAAATTGCTACCAAGGAGAACCACACACAGCAGTGAGCGAAGAAGGCAGCCCAGGTCGGAGTTAGAGGCGTGACTTGAGAATAGAGAGAGAAAGAGCTCTTGACTGAGAGCCCAAATGTAAGGAAGGACAACACACCCTCCCCCGGAGAAGGCTAGACCTAGACCCTGGGCTCCACATGAGGATGAGCCCAGGAAAGAGTCAGAAGAGAGGCTCCTAGCAGAAATCCGAACTCCACCTGGTCGTCGGTGTAGGAGAGTGGCCAACCAAGAAATAAAAAATGAGAGTAGCCTAACTGAAACACAATTAAGACATAGGAGAAGCAAAATGGCACCTTTACACATGCACGAGGAAGGCTACAACGAGGACATCCGCCGCTTCCCCTGAACACGCCGGTCAGGCAAACTGACCTCTAGAGAGATAATGTCCAGAAAAGAAGGCAAGGATTTGCGTGACCCTTTTGCCACTTGCTCGCCTGCTGGACCGAAAGGGAGGGCCAGTGTGATAAACCCTGGATGGAGAAGGGATCCTTCGAACCAGAAGACATGGCCGTCATGGAAAACTGCAACTGGCACAGAGGGGGAGATCCGCTGAGGAACTTCCCCTACATTCAGGAAGGTCTGAGAAGATGGAGCCGCTGCATTGGGGAGAAACAGATGGAGCCGCTCCACGCCAGAATATGTATGCTGCTACAGAAGGGTGCGTCAGGGACCATCTATGTGCCCTGGGCACAGATGAACAAAGAAGGGATCAGGAACAAACTGCCCCCATTGATGGATGGGGCAGGAAAGTGGATCTCCTGCTTTGAGAAAAACATTGTGAAAATTAACTTAGCTATAGCTGATTTCAAACGTCTGCTCAGCAGCCTCATTGGAGAGCAGTCCATCACAGTGTTTTCCTGAGCCCGCATCCCCGCAATCACGGTGACCAACACGGAGCATGATGAGGCCGCATTCAACTCATTTAGACATCAGATATGGATGGCGCTGAAAGAGATGTGCCTAGACCACCCAGACGTAGGAGTATTGATGGCAGAGAGCATGAAGCCTGGGGAGACTGTGACTGATTTCCTAGATAGAATGAGGGAACGATGGGGAAAAGAGACTGGACAGCCCTGGAACGACACAGGTCCCCAGGTTGCATTCTTCTTCAGCATCCTCAAAAAGGAACTGGCCACGGAGATACAGAGCAGACTAGATAGCGTAGTAGGGCTATACACTAAACCATGGCAAGAAACACAGGCCCACATATTACATTATCACCAAAAAAGACAGGAGAAGGACAGGGAAAGCAGGAACAAGTCCAAAGAGACATCGCCAAGCTGGCCCCTCAAGGGGGCCGCGTTGGCCGCAAACGTAGAAGTAGCGCCAGTCTTGAAAGGCGGTCCACTTCCGAATACCGGAGGGTATCCACTCAGTCCTAGCAGCAGAGGTCAGGGAAGCTGGCCACAGCTAAACCTCATAGAGTGCGACTATTGTCTCCGAATGGGCCACACAGCCTACTGATGCTGCCTAAAAGCATATTACGAGCAGAGGGGAATAATCCCAGGCAGCCCCCACAAAATACTCATCCCCAAAAGTGGTGCACAGACAGAATTTCGAGTTTTAAATGTCAACATACACAAATATCGAGTTGGAAATATCGTGATACAGAAATATCGACAGCAAGAATTTCGTGGTCAAGAATATCGAATTTAAGGTAAGAAATATCGTTTTTGGAAATATCGAAGTTATTAATATCATTTGCAAAAATATAGTTGTTTAAAATATCGATGTTTTAATTAGTGTTATGTTTTTTAGTATGTATTTTAAAAGTATGTGATCTATTTTTTTAATAAGAATTGCTTTTGTTTTTTAAAATATGTGTTAAAGTTTTAGTAGTTATTAATTTCATTTTAATTAAATTTTGAATTTTTTAGTTCTGTAGCCGGTTGTGGGTTTATAGGAGAATAGGGTGGGAAGTAACTTATTTATAATAAATTAATTATTATTTTCTATTTATTACTATTTATTTTATTTAGATTTTAGAGTGTTAATTGTAGGAAATAATTTATTATTAATTAAATATTAATTGGTTGTTAATTATTATTAATTAATTAATTAGTAATTATGTTAATTGTGTCATGTCCTTTACAAGAGGGTTGTGAGTTTATAGCGGAATAGGGTGGGAAGTAATTTAATTATAATAAATGTATTAATATTTTTTTATTTATTAATATTTATTTAATTTTTATTTTATAGTGTTAATTGTGGGAATTAATTTATTATTAATTATTTATTAATTGGTTGTTAATTATTATTAATAAATTAATTAATTAATTGGCAATTCATTATGTTAATTGTGTCATTTTTTTAGGAGCGGGTGGTGGGCTTTATAGGGGAATAGGGTGGGAAGTAATTTATTTATAATTAATTAATAATTGGATGTTAATTAATACTAATTAAATAATTAAAATTTAAATATGGCAATTGTGTTATTCATTTTAGATGTAAGTTGCAGGGTTTATAGTGGTAAAGGGTGGGAAGTAAATTATTTTAAATTAATTAATAATTTGTTGTTAATTGATATTAATTTATTAATGTAACATTAGTTATAGAAATTGTGTAATGATTTTTAGGTGTGGGTCGTGGTGTTTATTGGGGTAGAGGGTGGAAAGTAATTTATGTTTAATTAATTAATAATTAGTTGATTATTAATATTAATTCATCAATTGATAAATATTTCTGGTAATGTTTTATTTTTATTTTGTGTGTGGGTTTTGGTTTTAGAGGGGTATCGTTTGGGGAGTAAATTAATTTTTATCTGTTTTATTTTGTTTTTGAATTAATAATATTTCTTTAATTGATAATTAATTATGTTAATTATGGAGGTACATTTAAAAAATTTTTTAGATGTGTGTTGTGAATTGTGTGGTGTTATAGGGTAGGAAATAAAAAAGATTACATTTATGTAATAATTAATGTTTTTGTTTATAAATAATTTCTATTAAAAATAGTTTTTTGTTTGTAAATTATTTTTAAATAATCTTTCCAGGTATTTGTTAGATCTTTTTAACATTATAATCTGTTTCTAACTTTTGTAATATTTAACATTTTTATATATGTTTTATTTTTTTGTTTTTTAAAATCTTTTGTGTTGTTGATATTTTGTTTGTTTTTAGTTTTGAACTGACTCCAGTGGAAATATTAATTTTTACCTCTCTGCTATCCAACACTTTCCCTATTGTTGCACTAACTGGAGTGGGAATAGTAATTTTTACCCCTCTGCTATCCAACACTTTCCCTACTGTTGCAGTCACTGGACTGGGAATAGTCATTTTTACCCCTCGATATCCAATTCTTTCCCTACTGTTGCACTAACTGGAGTGGGAATAGTAATTTTTACCCCTCCGCTATCCAACACTTTCCCTACTGTTGCACTCACTGGAGTGGGAATAGTAATTTTTACCCCTCGATATCCAATTCTTTCCCTACTGTTGCACTCACTGGAGTGGGAATAGTAATTTCACCCCTCCGCTATCCAACACTTTCCCTACTGTTGCACTCACTGGAGTGGGAATAGTAATTTCACCCCTCCGCTATCCAACACTTTCCCTACTGTTGCACTCACTGGAGTGGGAGTAGTAATTTTTACCCCTCCGCTATCCAACACTTTCCCTACTGTTACACTCACTGGAGTGGGAATAGTAATTTCACCCCTCCGCTATCCAACACTTTCCCTACTGTTGCACTCACTGGAGTGGGAATAGTAATTTCACCCCTCCGCTATCCAACACTTTCCCTACTGTTGCACTCACTGGAGTGGGAGTAGTCATTTTTACCCCTCCGCTATCCAACACTTTCCCTACTGTTGCACTCACTGGAGTGGGAATAGTAATTTCACCCCTCCGCTATCCAACACTTTCCCTACTGTTGCACTCACTGGAGTGGGAATAGTAATTTCACCCCTCCGCTATCCAACACTTTCCCTACTGTTGCACTCACTGGAGTGGGAATAGTAATTTCACCCCTCCGCTATCCAACACTTTCCCTACTGTTGCACTCACTGGAGTGGGAATAGTAATTTCACCCCTCCGCTATCCAACACTTTCCCTACTGTTGCACTCACTGGAGTGGGAGTAGTAATTTTTACCCCTCCGCTATCCAACACTTTCCCTACTGTTGCATTCACTGGAGTGGGAATAGTAATTTTTACCCCTCCGCTATCCAACGCTTTCTCTACTGTTGCACTCACTGGAGTGGGAATAGTAATTTTACCCCTCCGCTATCCAACACTTTCCCTACTGTTGCACTCACTGGAGTGGGAATAGTAATTTTTACCCCTTCGCTAACCAACACTTTCGCTACTGTTGCACTCACTGGAGTGGGAATAGTAATTTTTACTCCTCCGCTATCCAACACTTTCCCTACTGTTACACTCAATGGAGTGCAAAATGTAAGTTTAAAGACTATTAAATATTTTAATGTTTTAATATAATGTTTTTTTATTAGATTTTATGTTATAAGTGTATGTAAATATATATATATTTATTTGTAAATTTTTATATATTTATACAATTATAAAATAAATTAAAATTAAGTTTATTAATTGTTTTAAAGTAAACATATATATATATATATTACATTTTATATATGTATGTTTAAATATTTTTTAATTACATTTATTTCTTAAATTTGTTAAAATGTATATTAAATCTAAATAAATTTTTTTAAGTTAATTTATTATTTAATATATTTAACATTCATTTTTATATAAATAAAAAATCGATATTTTGTATATTTATATTTTTACATCGATTTTTTTTCTTCGATATTTTTATACTTACCATTATAAATATAGGATGTCGATATTTTTGACATCGATATTTATAACTCGATATTTGTGTATGGGGATATTTTGGGTGTCGATATTCTATCAGTGAACCCCTAAAACGAAGCCCAGAGCAACGCAAATGCATCGTACAATCAGCCTCAGGGAAGTCAGGCAACAGCCACCTGGCCGCTGCAGGGCCTGGGTGGTTGGCCGAGCACATGTCCTTATATATCCAGAAACATCAGCTTGTTATGTGCTGGATTGAGGCCCTAACATAGGTGCGCTGTTTCAGAGTCTCAAATCCTTCGTGCCACAGAGACAGGCAGGACCTTTCACCTACATTGGCCCTCCCTTTACAAATAACGAGCAACAGAGTCTGCCCCTTATCTGACGTGTGCTCTGGGTGCACAAGACGGTCCAAATCTCAATACGTCATATCCATGTCCAACAGTGACTAACCTACGTCACAATGAGTTCTTAGACAAAGACCCTTCGCTCTTGGGATTTTCCCCAGCACAAGATTATTGATTTCTCCAAGGACTCATTAAATATGCATGAACCAGTATTTCCTAAGGGTTTATTCCTGACGTCTTCCTCTGACCGACTGTACGTCAATGCTAACATTCCAAGGCATCTATCAGGTATAAATACACCTCCCTTTGCTCAAGCAAACTAGAGGGGACCGAGACTTCCATGCCGCCACTCTGACCTGAGACGCTGCAATCTGCAACATGCCACAGCTCCAGCTGGCAGAGGTCCCTCCACCCATCCTGGGGTGTCCAGCTCAACACCAGGATGAAGTCCCACTGAGGTAATGGGGTTAGACTAAATCCTAGGGGGATTCTTGGCTCTAAGACCTACACACATGCTAGGTACACTTAGGTACATCTAGTTAGGCATCATAGGGGTATAGGCTTTATCTTAATGCATTCTGCATTTCATGTATGTGTTCATTACTATTGCACAATGGTAAAACTGTACCATGCATTTTTATTTAACTGCACTGCTGGCCATATTTCTCTGCTACTGTCCAACAGTTGTCGCAGCACATATAACCAGTACTAGAACAACAACTGTGCAATAAATTTTATTGTAAACACACCCGACTGTTTCTTCTATGTACTTCTCTGAGATGAGTGACTGAATGAAAAGTAGTATATTGTTTCCACGATCCTGAGGGATCAGGGTTTTATGTTTTGTGGTTGCCAGAAGCTATTCCCTTCTTGTCTTCAAGAAGTTTCTAGTGGCCTCTGAGCTAGCTGGCACAGGTAATTAAGTTTAATATAATCGATAGGGACATACCGACCTTAGTCCTATGTCAAACCTATAGGTTATATTATTCCAATGCGCAGAGCCTATTAGGGACATAGGAACTACACTACAAGCTACTCGAGGATCGGCAGGCAGGATTTAGGGCCCATCACAGCACAGAACTGGTGAGGCTATCGGTGCTGGATGAACTCAGGCTCACGGCCGACAGCAAGAAGCTGTGTGCCCTGATTCTACTAGACCTCATGGCGGCGTTCGACACGGTCAACCACAGCCAACTCCTGTCATGAATCAGGGACATGGGCATTAGTGGGATGGTTTATCAATGGATCGCCTCCTTCCTGACAGGCCGGACTCAAAGGATCCAGATGGGTGACTGCGTGTCCAATAAAGGGAGTCCCTCAATGGTCTGCACCATCCCTGCTTTTGTTCAATATCTATCTCAGACCACTGGTGGGGGCCCTAGCCCGTATGGACTGCCAGGTGTTCAACTATGCTGATGACACTCAATTAATTCTTCAAATTGACAACACGCCTCAAGCCCACTTACGCGTGCAAAATATCCTTAGATAAGTGGTCAACTGGATGACAGCTAATTCACTCAAAGTTAATCCGGACAAAACTGAGGTCCTAGCCACCACCACAGGAAGCACCCCGGGGTCTGACCTCATTTGGCCACCGGAGCTAGGGGCCACACCTACTCCAGCCCCAGTCGTTAAAAGTCTAGGCATTAAAGTAGACGAGAAACTTACATTGTCTAACCAAGTATCCTCTGTGGTTGGTGTTAGACCTGGTACCACTGGCGTGAGTCTCCCTTCCATTTTTTCACTGATTGCCTCCTCTGTTTTTGATATGTTTTGCTGGTTTGGATGCTTTGGGCACTGTGCCACTGCTATTCAGTGCCACAGTGCAAGTGCTCCCTATGGTAAATTGATGTAATGATTAGTGACTCCATGATTGGATCATTTGATTTATTTGTCAGACCCTAGTATAGTGCACCATGTGTGCCCAGGGCCTGTAAATCAAATGCTGCTGATGGGCTTGCAGCACTGGTTGTGCCACCCACAGAAGCAACTTGTAAAGTGTGTCTCAGGCCTGCCATTGCAGAGCCTGTGTGCAGTCTGTGACTGCCATGTCGACTTGGCAAGTGCACCCACTTGCCAGTCCCTAAACCTTCCCTTTTCTGCATATCAGTCACCCCTAAGGTAGGCCCAAGGGCAGGGTGCATTGTGTGTAAAAGGTAGGACATGCCCTGGTGTGTGTAGCATGTCCTAATAGTGAATTACAGCCAATTTCGTTTTTCACTATTGCAAGGCTACCTGTCCCCATAGGCCAGAATGGGCAGTTTGATTATAACATCTTATAATCCTAACTGACCCAGGGAATATGGTAGAAATTCGAATTTAGTATGCCTGAACTCAGAATGATAAAATACATCTTTTAGTGAAGTTGGTTTTAACATTCTGTGTTTGAAAATACCACTTTTAGAAAGTAGGTATTTTCTTGCCTAAACCATCCAGCCTGCCTCTGCTAGCTTGTGTATTGTATGTCTGGTTTTGTGAGTGACAGGGGATGGGGGCTCCAGGAGACAGGGTGAGTCAGCACAGGGCTGAATAGACCTAACTGCATGTAGAGTGGTGGGAGGAGTAGCACCTGGGCCTGAATAGGGCTGTGCCTGCCTTCCACAATGCTGGCTCCACCTCATGTGGTGTGTCTGATGTCCCTGGCCCACACTGACAAAGGAAGAGGGTGTGCACTGGCAGGATGCACCCAGAACTGGTTTGGACTAGGTACAGGACCCTCTGCCTTCAGAGGACAAAGGATTTATGGGTATAAACACTGGGGCCCAGACCTCAAGACTTTAGATCACTTCTGGAAACAACAAGACAAACCTTTGCCAAGGAGAAGAACCAAGGAAGCTGCAGGAGTTTGGACTGCCCCTCTGCCGTTTGTTGGGTTGGCCTGCAGTGGTCTTCATTGCCAAGGAAAGGAGAAGGAACTTTTTAAGAACTTTTATCATCTTGCAGAATATTCTCCAAGGGCTTGAACTAGAGCTTGCCTCCTGCTGAAGTCTCAGGGCTACAAGACTTCACCACCAGCTCCCTCCTGAATTCCCTTGCTGGGGATTCTGTCTGCAGAAGCCTGCGTGTCGCTGGGAGCTGGAAGCACGATGCAATGAGAAGAAGAGTGTCGCTGTCGAAGCTGCTGCCGTCGCATCACCGGAGAAGCGTGTCGCCGCCGCCGCATCACCAGAGAAGCGTGCCTTCGTCGCAGCTGCCTGCTATCGCATCACCAGAGAAGCGTGTCGCCATCGGAACTGCCTGCCGTCGCATCAACAGGGAAGCGTGTCGCTACCGCAAGGGTCGCCGTCACATCCCCCGAGAAGCGTGTCGCCGTCGCAGCTGCCTGCCATCGCATCACCAGAGAAGCGTGTCGCAGCTCCAAAGATACAGAGTTCGCCGCACGGCCGTCGGGCGTGCATGCATCGTCTTCACATCGTCGCATCGCATCAAGGGCGCACTTTCATCGCATCGCACCGGATCGTCGCACCGCATCGAGGCGCCTGCTCGCCGCATCGTCCTCCCTGCGGACCCTTTTGTTTGTTTTGCGTTACGCATCCCAGGTACTTTTGAGAGAAACGTGTCGCATTTACCATCAACTTGAACTAAGTTACCTCTACCATCTTTTAAGTCTATTTTAAGTACAGTATTGTGGATTTTTGTCGTTTGTGGTCTTGTGTTAAGTTTATATAAAGAATACCTATTTTTATAAAACCTGTGTAGTGTCCATCTAAAGTGTTTTCACCGTATTACTGTATGTGTTCACAAATGCTTAACACACTGCCTCTGAGATAAGCCTGTCTGCTCGTGCCAAGCTACCAAGGGGGTGAGCAGGGGTTATTTTAGTAGTGTATCCCCATTACCCTGACTAGAAGCAAGGGTCCCTATTTGGACAAATGTGTATACCATTGCCAACTAGAGACCCCCAGTTCTAACATTGGTGGCAGCGGTGGGATTCTGGACTTGCATTTGTGACTCATATACAGTGATTGGTGTACACTACTAGTGAGTGCAGACCAAACGCAACCACATACCTTTTTGGTAGAATTTTTTCTCCTTGGACTTATTTTTCTGAGAACTGCCAATTCTTATTGCCATGAGTCCACCAGCATCTATTGCATCTATGGATCCAGAGTTTGAGGAAGAGAGGTTGGATACCTATAATGCCAAGCAGCTGAAAGCCTTCTGTAGAAAATGTAAAGTTGCTATTCCAGGCCTCACTAAAAAGGATGAGTTCCACAAGGCGCTGAGGGCCTGGGTGGAAGCAAGAAATGCATCTGAAAATGTGGAGCACCCTGTGGAGGAGGCAGAAGGGCAGCTAGATGGGCCCCTGGGTCCAGGGGGAGAAAGTACCTACCCCACCAGGCAGCAGTGTTTCTTCCAAAGACCTGTCCCCAAGAGAGCTGGAGGATAGGGAGAGAGATAGAAGGCATAAAATGGAGCTGGCCAGGCTCAAAATGGAGGTTCAAAAGGACCTAGAGAATAAGAAGCTGGAGTTAGAAATTAACAAGTTAGCCTTGGAGAGAGAGAGAAGGAGATTAGAGCATGAGAGAATGTTGAGGGAGTTGGAGATCAAAGCCAAAAGCTTAGATATTAATCCCTCTGGTGGCAGCACACCGTCTGTGCCTGCAGAAGGCAGGGTATATATCCCAAAGGATGTCATCAAAGATTTCCATAAGCATGAAGATATTGGGCAGTGGTTTGCAGCCTATGAGATAGCAATGTTGGCCCACCGGGTCCCTGAGAAGGATTGGGGAGCTGGGTTGTGGGGCCGCTTTGTGAGTAAGGGGAGGGATACATTGTTAGACCTACCCAGTGAGAATAGGATGTCTTATGCCCATATGAAAGAAGCCCTTATGACAAGGTATGGTTTGACCCCAGAACTCTATAGGCAGAGGTTCAGGAATTGTAAAAAGCTGGAGGCAACCACTTGGGTAGAATATGTATCTTTCTATTGCAGAGCTATGGATGGTTGGGTGAAGGGTAGCAAAGTGAGTACTTTTGAGGAGCACTATGATTTATTTGCATGGGAGCACTTGTCTGGTAATTGTTTTCCAGAGCTACGCCAGCACCTTATTGATAGCAAGTTAACTAACCCTAGGAAGCTTGCTGAGGAGGCGGACCGCTGGGTAAGCACCCGGGTCCACAAGGGTCACGTGGGAGACTTTGCCAAAGGTGGGCAGGGTCCCCAGCAGAAGAGTGGGGGAGACAAGGGTAAACAGAGGGAGTTCCAGAAAGGGCCCCAAAGTAATCCCCAAGGGAACCAAGGGAAGGGTTCCCAGCCTCCCCCTGAGAAGAAGCAAGAGGCCCCGACAGGTAAACCTGTTCACAGGGGCCCCACTAAGTGCTTCACGTGTGGTCAAATGGGCCACCATTGGTATGATGCACAATGTCCCATGAGGGATTCCAAAGCACCACCACGTGCACCACCCCGTCAGATGGCGAGTGTAGCCCTGGGGGGGAAGGAGATGGGTGCCCAAGGTGGGTGGGGTCCCGCAGAGATGTCCCTTGTCTCTTTAGGAGACTTTGAGATGGTCCCTGAGACCCAGCTGCCTGATAACACTAAAAAGTACAGGCAGTGGGTGACCATCAATGGCCATAGGTTGGAAGCTCTCAGAGACACTGGGGCTAGTGTGACAGCTGTCAATTGCCGGCTGGTGTCCAGAGAGCAAGTTATCCCCCATGCATTCTTCCCTGTAGTTGCCGCAGACAACTCACAGAGCCAGTGTGAGGTGGCTCAAGTTCCCTTTGAGTGGGGGGGGGTCTCAGGTACTCTTCAAGTAGCTGTGAGGCCAGCCATGCCTGTTGATTGTCTGTTGGGAAATGATTTGGCGAGCTTCCCTTGGGCTAAGGTAGAGAGAAGGTCTCATTTGGAGATATTGGGTCTGCCTCAGTGGGTGTGTGTGACCACTCGGTCTATGGCAGCCAGTAAGGGTGTGGAAGCGGTTCTGGAGCCTGAAAACATGGCCTAGACCCCTGCCTTAAAGAGAAGAGGTGGGGGGCGCGGGAAACCGGCCCCCCTAGTTCCCACGGTCCAGGAGGAGGCAGACCTTGAGGGGGATGCCCTGGAACCTACAGGGGAACAAGTGGCCGAACTGGGGGACCTGCCTGAGCTGACCCATTGGCAGCAAGAAGGAGGTCCCTCCAGGGAGGAATTTTGTGAGGAGCAGAGGAAGTGCCCTTCTCTTGAGGGTTTGCGGCAACAGGCCACAGCCCAGGCAGCAGGTGATCAGTCTGGATCACATTGGATCTACTGGGAGAATGACCTCCTGTATAGCGAGCCTAAGGTTGCTGAGCCTGGGTCAGCCCATGTGCTGGTGGTACCCCAGCGCTTCAGAGCCTTCCTACTGGGTTTGGCTCATGATGTGCCTTTATCTGGACATCTGGGGCAGAACAAGACCTTTGAAAGGCTTGTCTCCCACTTTCATTGGCCCCAGATGCGAAAGAGTTCAGACACTCATTGTAGGACTTGTCAAACTTGCCAGGCAAGTGAGAAAAGTGGAAGGAAGCACAAGGCTCCTCTCCAACTTTTTCCTGTAGTCAGTACCCCCTTTGAACGGGTGGGAATTGACATTGTGGGGCCACTGGACCCCAAGACAGCCATGGGCAACAGGTTTATCCTGGTCTTGGTGGTCCATGCTACCCGGTACCCGGAAGCCATTCCGCTCAGGACAGTGACGGCCCCCGTGGTGACACATGCACTGATGGGGATTTTCTCCCGTGTGGGGTTCCCTAGAGAGGTGGTGTCAGACCGTGGTTCAAACTTCATATCCAACTATATGAAGTCCCTGTGGCAGGAGTGCGGTGTTACCTATAAGTTCACCACTCCTTACCACCCCCAAGGTAATGGGTTGGTTGAGAGATTCAACCGGGCCCTCAAAGGCATGATAATGGGTCTTGAGGAACCTATGAGGCGTAAGTGGGACGTCCTCTTGCCATGCCTTCTTTTTGCTTACCGTGAGGTGCCACAGAAGTCCTTAGGGTTCAGTCCCTTTGAACTGCTCTATGCTCACCCGGTAAGAGGACCTTTGAGTCTGGTCAAGGAAGGCTGGGAGCAATCTCCCAGGAAACCTCCCCAGGATGTGTACAGTTACATACTGGCCTTCAGGAACCAGACCAGGCGATTCAGGCAACTCGCTGAGGCAAATCTGGAAGCCAGCCAGGAAGAGATGAAGCGGTGGTACGATCAGAATGCCATTCTGATTGAGCTTCAGCCTGGTCAGAAAGTTTGGGTCATGTCCCCTGTAGATCCCTGTGCGCTTCAGGTCAGGTGGACCAGACCATTTGAGGTGGTGGAGCGCAAGAGTGATGTCACCTACCTGGTGAACTTGCGGTCTCCTAGGAACCCTTTGCGGGTCCTGCATGTTAACCGCCTGAAGCCCCACTTAGAAAGGTCCGAAGTGGGCATGCTTCTAGCGACGGATGATGGAATGGAGGAGGAGACAGAGCCTCTTCCTGACCTCCTGTCTGCAACAGAGCAAGATGGGTCAGTGGATGGTGTCATCCTCTCTGCCACACTGACCCCTGAGCAGCAGCAAGATTGTCGCCAACTGTTGGGACAATTCTCTGATTTGTTCTCCCTGGTTTCTGGTGTCACTGAGTGGTGCGTCCATGACGTGGACACTGGGGACAGTCCTCCTGTGAAGCACAATGCTTACAGAGTGACTGACAGGGTCAGAGCTCACATCAAGGACGAAGTCTCCAAGATGTTTGCATTAGGGGTGATTGAGTCCTCTCACAGCCCTTGGGCCAGCCCAGTGGTCTTGGTCCCAAAAGCTGCCGCGCCTGGTGCCACACCCGAACTCCGGTTCTGTGTGGACTACCGAGGACTCAATTCAGTCACCAGGACTGACGCGCACCCCATCCCCAGAGCTGATGAGCTCATTGATCGGTTGGGGGCTGCCCGGTACCTCAGCACGTTTGATTTAACGTCTGGGTACTGGCAGATCGCCTTAACTGATGGGGCAAAAGAGAGGTCAGCATTCTCCACACCAGATGGGCACTACCAATTCCGGGTTATGCCCTTTGGGATGAAGAATGCTCCTGCCACCTTTCAGAGGTTGGTCAACCAGGTGTTGGCTGGACTGGAGAATTTCAGTGCCGCCTACCTGGATGACATTGCAGTGTTCAGCGCCAGTTGGGAAGAACATCTGCGCCACCTCTGGGAAGTGTTGATGGCACTGCAAAAGGCAGGCCTCACGATCAAGGCGAGTAAGTGCCAGATCGGGCAGGGTTCCGTGGTGTACCTGGGACACCAGGTTGGGAGCGGCCAGGTGGCGCCCCTACAGCCCAAGATTGAGACCATCCTGGCTTGGGAACCCCCCAAAACCCAGACAGAGGTGAGAGCCTTTTTAGGACTCACAGGGTACTACAGGAGGTTTGTCAAGGGGTATGGCAACATTGTTGCACCCTTGACTGAGCTGACTTCCAGGAAGCAGCCCAAGAAAGTGAACTGGACTGACACCTGTCAGAAGGCTTTTGACGCCCAGAAGACTGCCATGTGCACAGCACCCGTGCTTCAGGCGCCCAACTTCTCAAAGGAATTCATTGTCCAAACAGACGCTTCAGAGCATGGTGTGGAGGCTGTTCTATCACAGATTAATGAGGAGGGCCTAGACCAACCTGTAGCCTTCATCAGTAGGAGGTTACTTCCACGGGAACAGAGGTGGAGTGCAATTGAGCGTGAGGCATTTGCTGTGGTCTGGGCACTGAAGAAGTTGAGACCATACCTGTTTTGGGACTCACTTCCGCATTCAGACAGACCACAGGCCCCTCAGATGGTTGATGCAGATGAGGGGTGAGAATCCAAAGTTGTTGAGGTGGTCCATTTCCCTACAGGGGATGGACTTCACGGTGGAACACCGCCCTGGTACAGAACACGCCAATGCTGATGGTCTGTCCAGATTTTTCCGCCTTAGTGAAGAGAACTCCCAAGGGGTTGGGTAGTTCTCCCCACATTTCAGCTGGAGGGGACACGTGTTAGACCTGGTACCATTGGCGTGAGTCTCCCTTCCATTTTTTCACTGATTGCCTCCTCTGTTTTTGATATGTTTTGCTGGTTTAGAAGATGCTTTGGGCACTGTGCCACTGCTATTCAGTGCCACAGTGCAAGTGCTCCCTATGGTAAATTGATGTATTGATTAGTGACTCCATGATTGGATCATTTGATTTACTTGTCAGACCCCAGTATAGTGCACCATGTGTGCCCAGGGCCTGTAAATCAAATGCTGCTGGTGGGCTTGCAGCACTGGTTGTGCCACCCACAAAAGCAGCTTGTAAAGTGTGTCTCGGGCCTGCCATTGCAGAGCCTGTGTGCAGTCTGTGACTGCTATGTCGACTTGGCAAGTGCACCCACTTGCCAGTCCCTAAACCTTCCCTTTTCTGCATATCAGTCACCCCTAAGGTAGGCCCAAGGGCAGGGTGCATTGTGTGTAAAAGGTAGGACATGCCCTGGTGTGTGTAGCGTGTCCTAATAGTGAATTACAGCCAATTTCGTTTTTCACTATTGCAAGGCTACCTGTCCCCATATGCCAGAATGGGCAGTTTGATTATAACATCTTATAATCCTAACTGACCCAGGGAACATGGTAGAAATTCGAATTTAGTATGCCTGAACTCAGAATGATAAAATACATCTTTTAGTGAAGTTGGTTTTAACATTCTGTGTTTGAAAATACCACTTTTAGAAAGTAGGTATTTTCTTGCCTAAACCATCCAGCCTGCCTCTGCTAGCTTGAGTATTGTATGTCTGGTTTTGTGAGTGACAGGGGCTGGGGGGCTCCAGGAGACAGGGAGAGTCAGCACAGGGCTGAATAGACCTACCTGCATGTAGAGTGGTGGGAGGAGTAGCACCTGGGCCTGAATAGGGCTGTGCCTGCCTTCCACAATGCTGGCTCCACCTCCTGTGGTGTGTCTGATGTCCCTGGCCCACACTGACAAAAGAAAAGGGTGTGCACTGGCAGGATGCACCCAGAACTGGTTTGGACTAGGTACAGGACCCTCTGCCTTCAGAGGACAAAGGATTTATGGGTATAAATACTGGGGCCCAGACCCCAAGACTTTAGATCACTTCTGGAAACAACAAGACAAACCTTTGCCAAGGAGAAGAACCAAGGAAGCTGCAGGAGTTTGGACTGCCCCTCTGCCAGTGTGCTGTTTGCTGGGTTGGCCTGCAGTGGTCTCCATTGCCAAGGAAAGGAGAAGGAACGTTTTAAGAACTTTCATCATCTTGCAGGATATTCTCCAAGGGCTTGAACTAGAGCTTGCCTCCTGCTGAAGTCTCAGGGCTACAAGACTTCACCACCAGCTCTCTCCTGAATTCCCTTGCTGGGGATTCTGTCTGCAGAAGCCTGCATGTCGCTGGGAGCTGGAAGAGCGACGCAACGAGAAGAAGCGTGTCGCTGTCGAAGCTGCTGCCGTCGCATCGCCGGAGAAGCGTGTCGCCGCCACAGAGGCCGCCGCCGCATCACCAGAGAAGCGTGCCTTCATCGCAGCTGCCTGCCGTCGCATCACCGGAGAAGCGTGTCGCCGTCGCAACTGCCTGCCGTTGCATCAACAGGGAAGCGTGTCGCTACCGCAAGGGTCGCCATCGCATCCCCCGAGAAGCGTGTCGCCGTCGCAGCTGCCTGCCGTCGCATCACCGGAGAAGCGTGTCGCAGGGCCTGTCGCAGCTTCAAAGATACAGAGTTAGCCGCACGGCCGTCGGGCGTGCACGCATCGTCTTCACATCGTCGCATCGCATCAAGGGCGCACTTTCATCGCATCGCACCGGATCGTCGCACCGCATCGAGGCGCCTGCTCGCCGCATCATCCTCCCTGCGGACCCTTTTGTTTGTTTTGCGTTACGCATCCCAGGTACTTTTGAGAGAAACGTGTCGCATTTACCATCAACTTGAACTAAGTTACTTCTACCATCTTTATGTCTATTTTGATTACAGTATTGTGGATTTTTGTCGTTTGTGGTCTTGTGTTAAGTCTATATAAAGAATACTTATTTTTATAAAACCTGTGTGGTGTCCATCTGTAGTGTTTTCACTGTATTACTGGATGTGTTCACAAATGCTTAACACACTGCCTCTGAGATAAGCCTGTCTGCTCGTGCCAAGCTACCAAGGGGGTGAGCAGGGGTTATTTTAGTAGTGTATCCCCTTTACCCTGACTAGAAGCAAGGGTCCCTCCCTATTTGGACAAAGGTGTATACCATTGCCAACTAGAGACCCCCAGTTCTAACAGTTGGGACCTGCGTAGGCCTGCTGAGACAGCTGAGGAAATTATCTCCGCTCCTCTCTTTCTCCACCTTGCGGACAGTGGTGACCGCATTAATCGTGTCCCGCCTAGACTATGGCAATGCGCTATACATTGGACTTCCCGAAAAGCTATTAGGCAAGCTGCAAGTAGCAATGAATGATGCAGCCAGGTTGATCTTCAAGCTCCCTAGACGGGCCCGGGCCACACCTCTGTTGCAACAGCTTCACTGGCTCCCCGTCAAGCAGCGAGCCAGATTTAAAGGCCTCTGCATCGCCCACAAAGCCCTTTATGGACAGGCTCCAGCTTACATCAAGGAGCGTCTAGAGAGTTACGTCCCTGGACGTACCCTCCTGTCATCAGAGGCAGGCTGGCTGGGCTGTCCACATTTCAACACAACCACCAAAGGGGGGCGTGCATTCTCGGTCTTGATCCCACAGTTGTGGAATAACCTGCCAGGAAACCTTCGTAAGGAAAAATCCCTTCTCCCTTTTAGAAAAAAACTGAATACCCTCCTCTTTACAGAATCCTGGGCATAATCACACACATCGACCGGAGACCCATAGTCACTAACTGGGGTGGGCCATAGCTACCCTTTCTTTAGCGCTTAGAGACCTGCCGGTGATTATGCGCTCTACAAATCTCAATTAACAATAACATAACAATAACATGGCAGCAGCCACAGCAGACAGGGAGCCCAGCCCAGCAAGGACCGGGGCCCCAGCCAGGGCAGGGAGGGGTGACTGTCTGGGGACGCAATGCCTGTGCACAATCACAGAATTCAAACACGTAGTTGTGCCAAAACCACCCCCCAACATGACGTATCCCCTTAATACCCTTTCAAGATACATTTCCTTACCTGCATTTGTGAACAACTTTTAGGGCCTCAGTACACTATATCGATCAGGAGTTCATCATCTAGGAGCCCGCAGGGACCTGGGCCTCCCTCAGCTGTTGATTCCCCCGGGTGGGGTTGGCTGGCTAAGCCCGGGAGGGAAGTCAGTCTGATGAGGGGGCAGTGCGGCCCCCGACTGGTGCATTAAACCGGCACCTTGGTCCACTAGTCTAAATACAGCCTTGGACGAACTATGAAGGTCTCATCAGCCCTGGGTTTCCACAAAATAGAGGCCCCCTACAGTTCCAAAACGAGGCAGATGCTCCAGTGTCGGGAGCCAGGTTTCCCACACACCTAGGACAAGGATGTCCTCAAAACTCCGCAGCAAGCAACCACATGATACCCAGTCCATAGAGAAAATCCTTCAAAGCCACTAATGTTACCCGTATCGGCGGATCACTAAGAGTCCTAACCACACACCCGACTCTCGTCAAAAGCAAAGCAAATAAGCACAATCCCAGTCACTTCCCCTTCAGAGCTAATAATCATAGGGGAATGAATCACTAGTGGTGAAGAACCAGAGTCTCACATGTGTTAACGGAGACCCTCAACCACGCTAACACAGTCAGCGGTATATGTTTTCTCCGCTCGTGTGGTCAGGTGGATAGTGTCATCATCGGGTCGTAATCACTTGAGTGTTCGGTTCTCCAAGTGATTCACCAACCTCCACCAGGAGGGAGACTTTCTCAGAGGTTCGCAGTCGTGAAGCGTGACTAGTGATTAAGAATGTCTCCTGTCCTGTATAAGGAAACGTTATTAGGCCAGGACAGAGACATGATTAAAAGAAAAAGCGGTGCGTAAGTGGATTGGTAATTGGTCCACTGCACCTAGTGAGAGGTTGACATCTTTCGGCCTAAGGATTGCTCTTATGAGTCGGGTGGCCTTCTTCAGGACCGTAGAGTGTAAGGTGGTCTTCAAATTTTGGAACACCTTTTTTACAGAGGGGGTGAGAACATTGACTTACCCTTGTTCGTAAGTGAGCTCAATGGCTCACGGTTTATGTTGTCATAGGTGCAGTCTTTACCTATGACTTGAAAAAAAAGGAAGAAAATTCAAAATGGAGTATAAAACACGGTGATTTGTACAGCTTTTTTATACAGTGTTAGAGTTCCTTCCAAAAAGATCCCAGGTGGTGACACACTATTGCATACTCTATAGGTATTTACAGGTATATTCCAAATTATCAAAAATTATCAAAAATAGGGGGGGGGGTTAGGCACGAGCAGATAGGTCGGGGAATATCATATACATGTGTGTGCACCACATCTCGAACGTAAGGTTCCTGTTCTGGGTGTGAAAGAAAATTCCTACTACATTGATGGTTGTAAAATGTAGATAGTACTTCACTAGTTTGCAATTTCACGGGTAAAATATAGCACGAACAGGTCTTTTATAATGGCAATTGTTGCAATTTCCATGATTTTGGGGGTGATTAGGATGGCGGTAACGAGACCGCCCGCCTGCCATGCGGCGGTCCCACAACTCCAATTATGATGCGACCGCCACCGTGGCGGTCGCATCTGGCATTCTAACATTGCGGCGGGTGTTGCTGGCTGCAGCACCCGCCGCAATGGTAAAAGGTAATGTTGTGCGTTGCCATGCACAACGTGGCAGGCACTGCGCGGTGCCTGCCACCTTGTGCATGGCAATGTAGGGTGGTACCTATGGTACCCCCCAAGTGCAGCCCCCCACCTCCCCGGGGGCCCGCAACGGACCCCTAAAGCAAATCCCCGCCAGCCTTTCCATGGCGGCATCGCCGCCATGGAAAGGCCTGGAACACCACACATCATAATATGGATGGCGGTGCCTGCTAGGCACCGTCACCATATATGTGCCCCAGCTCTGCCCGGCCGAGTGCCGACCGGCGGAAAAGCGGCAACGGACTTTCCGTCCGCCGCGTTACACACCGCCATTGTAATCTGGCGGTGGGTAAATCAGGTTACGATGGCGTGACGGTGGTGGTGGCGATTGGTACGCCATCCTAATCACCCCCTTAGTCTTTAGCAAAATGCAGAAAGTCTAGACATCATGGTCTTGCATTTATGCCTTGATGTCTGTTATTTTTAGTAAAAGGGTGCCCTCCTGTGGTGGAAAGGAGGATATCTATTAATCATTGTTAAAATTAATTCATGACGATCGGTTTTTAGGTCTCGCCCAGCGTTGTAGCGCATGCGCTGCTCGCTCTGCGAGATCTATTGTCATCGAGGCGATTTCGGAAGTGGAGTGGAAGCTCCGCCCATGCTTTTGATTGGCGCGCGTCACACTTTATGCTAAACGCTCGCTTTTGATTCGAAGTGAGGCTTGTTTGTTCCCTTCCTGTCTCCTTTTCGGCTCGCCCATACAGACTGGATTTTGCACTCGCGGCGTAACGTGGTTGGATGTATATGTTGGTGCAGTACTATTTTATTCACACACTGTTCGGGACAATGGCAGCTACGCTGCATTTTCCGGTATGTGAATCTTAAACTTCACGGCGTTTTCACTTTAAGAATGCGCGGCGTTTATTGGGTGTTATCTAACTTCTTCCATCTTTATGGCGCTTTCACTTTTACAAACAGCGGCGCAACGTTCTTCAATTATTTACTTTCTTTTCACTTTGGCGGCACCCCCGCTTTACTTTAATATGGTTAAAGGTAAAGCGCGGGTGCCGCGATTGTTGAAAAAGTAAACAAATAGAAAAAAATCTATTTCTTTACTTTTGCTACAATAGCGGCACCCGCGCTTTGGCTTTATTGCCTTTAATATTCTTTCAGTAATTTATGTGTGTTACCCATTTAAAAATCTATTAGCAAGAAGTATTTGTTTCCGGGCACGGATGCTGTTTGTAGGGGAGAGAAGGCAAAGTTCTGCTATCGGGTTTGATGCGGTTCATGCGCAGGTTCCAGTAAACATTAATCGCTTTTATCAAAGCTCGGAGCTCGACGAATGGTTAGCAAAGAAAATGTGCCGAGACGCAGTTGAAACAGAAAAGAGTCCAAGGTCAGGGATGATGAGAGACCATTTTAGAGCAATTGAGAGGACAAACATGGCGGGTTGTCTTGAAGCATACCGCTTTATTCGAGTGCTTTGCTATGAAATGCTCTGGTGCGAGTCTATTTTAAATAAAACTGATGAACTGAGAACCGGTCTCA